>OY728142.1:1131887604-1133137604 GCA_963277665.1 Viscum album | reverse complement strand
TACATTATAACCTATAATTCATTTGGTATGGAAGTCGTCCATATAAATATTGCATTTGTAAGAGTGATATGTATGGAAGTCAACCACATAGTTATTCCAATTATAAGAGTGAGAAGTATATTTATGTCTCAAGGTACCTTTATGTATTTTTTAAGCTCACTATATATTTTATGGTAATATTGTGATTTTAAAAAGTATGGAATCATATTATATTCAAGTGAAAGTATTTACTAATTTTCAATGGTGAAAAGTATTACTTTATGATATGGTTTTCATGGGTTTTGATACTTATAAATGGACTAATGATTTATATTTTTTCATATCCCTTAGTGAGAGTTTTGTGCTCATCCCATACTTTAAAATGTGTTTTATAGGGCCTATGGAAGATTATGGAAAAGGATGATATCAAGGGTTAATTATGAATATTTTTTATAAAGATACATCATGTTTTATTTTAAAGATATTTATACAATTGAAAAAATAGATACAGAATATAAGTATCCACTTGTAATGTATGGGTTCAATTTTTCAAAGTTTTCCTAATTCTCTAAAACTCAAAACTGAAAGGATCCTAAAATGTAAATTCTTGTTCTAAAACACTATAATATTTAACATTTTAGGTCAGGTCATTACAATAAATCAATTAAAATGAAATTATTAGAAACTTATAATGTCTATACCTTATTCAGAATACTGTGTCTAGAAAATATTCCTCCTTTAATCACAATTGATGATACACAAAAAAGGTCAATATTTGAAAAATAGTTAGCTTAGTGAATTTGATCAAATACTTCATCAATGATGTCATGAACCATCCCCCAGGGCCCGTGCTGTGACTACCCCAAGCCCACCTTCCTTAGGCCAGGGGATGAAGACTAGTACCAGAAAGGCATATACCTAAAACGGGAAGGCATTTCCTTTAAACCTATATGAACACACAATCCAAGAACACCACAAGAGACAACCACAATGTAAATCTGTAATTGTAAAAGTGTGTACTAAAAGTAAAGGGGCTGGAATACAAGCCCAATTGAAAAGATACAACTACAATAGAAAACATAAAACAACTCATGAGATCATCCAACAAGTATACTACATAAAGGGTAGGTAAAAATTGTCTCTATAGCTCTCCACGTAAACCGTCACCGCCATCCACTGTCAGGTCCTAGCTCCTTGAGTCGCATTCAAGGTTTCCCATCATCATTACTAGATACAACAAGGTGCAGCCGAAGCCCATGTAGGGGTGAGTATAACAATACCCAGTAGGGACCCCAAGACCCCCAAAGGTCTCTCAGAATTCCACAAAGGAAAAAATAAAAAAATTGATCTAAATCTCAAAGAACAAGAAAAAGAATCATCTCAAACTAGGTATAACTTAAGTAAAAAAGTACATATGATATGTCATAAAGCTAGATCATATTATTCTATTAGGGGTTCTACTACTGATCCACATCAGATCTCTTGGTGCTGATCCACACAGGATCGCTAGGTTATGATCCACATAAGATCGCTAGGTGTTGATCCACACATGATCGCTACGTGTTGATCCACACTAGATCGTTAGGTGCTGATCCACACAGGATCCCTAGGTGTTGATCCACACAGGATCAGAAGGTGCAGATCCACAGTAGATCTCTATTCATTCTTCAAATCTCAGCCAACCACTAGATTCCCGTACATTGTACGATTGATTCTGGGAGGATTCTATCCTCAATCCATCAATAATACTTCAACCAACACTATGTCCCACAAAGAAGTATCCTAATGATCCATCATGTCATAAGGATTCCAATGCAACAAATGACACATCAATCAGATGCCCGGTCTAAGAGTTATTGTCATTTTAGAGCCGAGGGACCAGTTGGATTGAGGTATGATCCAACCCAGCCGTACTCCAAATTCCTCAAAAATCAGGCAGAGTATCTCAAAATGGCCGACTCATCCCAAGGATTCCAGCACTATAGATGGTTTTTCAAATGACCTTCTGGTTTTTGAGATATAGTCCTTTAAGAGAATCTAGGCTGAAGAGGGTCTAGGTCCGGTTTGACCCGACCCTGTCTGTGTCCGACCCGAGTCCGGCCCATAGGCTTGGAATTCTAGGCCATGGGCCGGACCAACCAATCTTGGGAGGACGCTGCCCGTCGGGAGGTCCGAACTGCTAGCTAGCGCGACACTTGGCTGGGTGGCCATGTGGGGACCTTCCCCCTCCCGGAAGGACCAAAGTCCATTACGTTTTCTGAAACAGCGACACCACATGGCACCACCTCATTGTTAGTGGGACCTATGGGGTGCGGGTCCCCTTTTCCTTCTACGAAGGCTTCAAAGGCGCGACCCCCTCCCCACGGCGTGCGACAGCCCGCCGTCTCCCGCCTATGTGGCCAGCGGGGAGCCAACTTCCCGTAATGGTCAACCACAGCGCTGCCCTCTTCTGTGACCAATGAGGGTTGGTCACTGGCTTCTCCTTCCGACATAGGTCATCGACACCTCCACACCGATGCCACGCCGGAGGGTCTCCCGCGGGCCACCGAGTGAGCTTCAGTGGTCTGTTTTCCATTTCGGAAGCGCATACAAGATTCCCGGGATGCCGACGTCACTGCGTGCCTCCCGGTTTCAAGGTTATATAAAGTTGATAAATCTTACCCTAAAGAATGAAATGAAAAATCAAGATGCAGAGGATCTGTTCCTTGTTCGTTTGGCCCGTACCCACTGCGTTATCATTTTATCAAGCAGTTAATAAACAATTCATCTTGCTTCAAGAATAAAGCAAAGAATCAATTCTCATGAATTTATAAATAATCAAAACCTACCTCATAAATGGAGGTGAATTCATGGTTATGGAGGGAGAAGGGTCCTCTATTGATGAAGACATCGACGTTCGTCAATCCTGGATCATTTCCATCCAAGCTTCCATTCTTCGTCGGTGGAAGATGCCACTGTACTTTTCCAGAGGTTCCTATCTTGATGAATCTATGTCAAAAACCCCATCCCGATCTCAATTTAAATAGAGGGTGAGGCTGAGTAATGAATAGAAATAATTAATGTGGTTCATTAATGAGTTTTTAATTAATTAACCTCTTAATTCCCAATGGTGTTGTTACACAAATAAAGTCTCAATCCATTAAATTGATTGATAACCCATCGATCCCACCACCGCCACTCAATATAAAGTAGGATAATTCAATAAAAAAAATTATGTTATTTTATTATTTCTTTAAAAGTCACAAAAAATAACTTTTTCACTTGACCTACTGTAGTCGAAGTTAAGTCTCCCTTAAGAAAAACCTAGCACTGCGGATTTAACGGCGCCCTCAAATTTTTATTACAAGCAACGAATGAATAGATAGAAAATGTTGCTCCCACATTTACTGAATGTACCTAAAAAAAGTTCAAAATTATGTTCTGGGAACAATGGACCTTGGAATCAAGCGCCATCAATTTTTTCATACTCGTAATAATCCCAAATAATTGAAAAAAGTTATATATAATTTTTGGGTCCATAAATTCTCCCCACCTTATGGATTTTTGTCCCCAAAAGCTACAAAAAAATAGGGGAACAAATGGGGGTACTGAACAACTATTTTAGCCTCCCTCTCTTAGTTTCTCTCATAGAGGTTCCCGTGCTACCAACGAACTCACACCATAGGAATAGTCCACCCATGAAGGACCCACTCCTTTTGATCCTATATCTGTGCTGGGAACAACATAAACATCTCCTCATCATCGTTGTCCATCTCACACCAGTTGATATTGTTTGATGGATCAGTTACTTACCTCCTCAGCGGTGACACATGGAAACAATTATTCACCTTGTGAATCTATGGGGGGAAGATCTACAGGGTATGCCACCTCTCCTACTCTGCTAAAGATATAGAAAGGTCTGGTAAACCTCAGAGATAGATTTCTGCCCCGACCAAACCTCTGTAATCCTCATTGGGGTGATACCTATAGGAAGACATAGTATCATTAATCAAACTTCAATGGTCTCCATATCCTGTCATCATACGAGTTCTGCCTACTCTGTGCAGTCTTTATCCACTCTTGGATGATCTTCACCTTCACTGTGGTAGCCTATACCAACTCCGAACCCAAAAGTGGTGACTCTCCTAGGTCTTTAAAGCATAGAGGATATATGAAAGGTCACCCATATAGGGCCTCAAACGGAGCCATGCCGATGTTGGAGTGATAACTATTGTTGTATACGAACTCCACCAGTGGTAGGTGGTCCTCCCAACTGCGGAAAAAAATCAAAGACACAAGATAAAATAATTTCTTTGAGTGTTTGTATGGTCTACTCTGTCTGACCAACTGTCTGAGGATGAATGGTGATGCTCAAGCGTAGATGAGTCCCAAACGCCTCCTGTAATTCCTTCTATAAGAAGGATGTAAAACGAGTGTCGTAATCCGAGATGATCTTTAATGAAACCTTGTGTATTCATACAATCTCTTGTATGTAGAGGCATCCCAAGTTCTCTACTGATCCCTGTTCTCGGATGGGTAGGAAGTTGGAAGACTTGTTGATTTAGTCAATGATCACGCAGATGGAATCGTGGCCCCTGGACATATGTGGCATCCCTGTCATGATTTCCATGGAGATACCATCCCACTTCCACTCTGGTACCTCAAGTGGTTGAGCTAAGCCTACTGGTACCTGATGCTCGACCTTCACTTGCTGACAAGGGAGGCATCGTGATATGAACTCCGCATCTTATTTCATTATCCTTGTACACCAGTACTGATGCCGGTGTTCCTGGTACATATTTTCCACTCTTGGATGTACCTCCATAGGGGATGTGTTGAACTCCCTCAACACCTCCTCTCGTAGTGTCACTGTTACTATAGTGCATCCTATGAATGGTGTGACATTCTCCCCACCTTTATAAAATCCACCAGGAGCCTATCCTGAGGTTATATAAGAACTTCGGGCCCCACATTCTACATCCCCAAGCCATGCCTCCCTAACTTGTTGAAGGAGTGGGGGATTAACTTTAATAGACTGAAGGTAAGCTACTCAATCTCTATCCATGAAGGATAACTGCAATGCGACTAACTTCTTTGTCGCCTCACTCTGCAACTATAGACCAGACCTCCTGCTGAGGGCGTCTTCTACTACGTTCCCCTTCCCACGAGTGTAGATTATCTCGAATTCATAGTCCTGGAGGAACTCCAGAAATCACCGCTGTCTCAGGTTCAGGTCTTTCTGCGAGAAGATATACATGATACTCTTGTGATCAGAGAAAACATTAAACCATTCAACCATCAAGTAGTGTTGCCACATCTTTAGTGCAAAGACCACTACTGCTAACTCCAGGTCATGGGTAGCATAGTTCTACTCATTTTGTCTCAACTTCCATGAGGCATAGGCAATCACTCCCCACTCCTACATCATGACACAACCTAGTACGATCCTTGATGCGTCTTAGTAGACTACATACCCAACACCCTCTTTTGGTAGCCTCAAGATGGGGTCACTCGTCAGCCTCTGCCTCATCTCCTAAAAATATGTTGTAATCTCTCCGTCCACACGAAGGGTTGTCCATTCTTTTTCAAAGATGAAAAGGGTGTTAGAACTCTTGAAAAGTTAGGTATGAATCTCTGTTAGTACCCAACTAATCGTAGGAAACTCCACACCTCGGTCACACTTCTGGGTGGCTCCCAAGCAAGCACAACCTCTATCTTTATTGGATCCACAAAAATTCTAGCCCTTGAGATAACATTCCCCCTAAAGTGGACTTCCTATATCCAGAACTGGCACTTCAAGAGATTTCCATAAATTTGGTGCTCTTAGAGTGTATCTAGAAAAATATGTAGGTGCATTGTGTACTCCTCCCCCAACATCGAGTATATCAAGATATCTTTAATGAAGACCACCACGAAGTGATCGAGGTAAGGCTGGAAGATCCAGTTCATGATCCCCATGAACACTTCTGAAGAATTTATCACTCCAAAGGGATCACCAAGAACTCTTAATGGCCATACAGACATCGGAAGGCTGTCTTCGGTATGTTCTCATCCTGTACCCTAAGCTGATGATAGCCTGAGTTGAGGTCTATAAAAAAAACCATCAGGCTCCCTTTAACTAGTCTAATATATAATCAACCCTCAGGAGTGGATACTTGTTCATCAAAGTAACTTGGATAAGGTGATGTTAATCCAAAAAAATCCTCATACTTCAATCTGCTATCTTGGAGAAAAAAATTAAAAATGCCTATGGAGAAACATTGGGCCTTATGAATACCTTCTTCTGAAAGTCCTCTAACTGTAGCCACAACTCACGAAGCCCCATGGGGGACATCTGATATGATTTCATAGATATCAGTGCTATAATGGGGTATAGTTCAATGTAGAATTCAACCTATCTACAAGTAGGTAGTCCCAGAACATCATCAAGAAAGACATCATCATACTAGTCTACCACTACAAGATAACTTGAACTCCTCACGTCAAGAGATCTGAGGGTAAGGATAGAAAACTATGAGTGATCGACTGCACCCTTCTTTGAGAGAGTCCATCCTATGATGCAAAGGTTCCCTTCTTTCTGGTGAAGGAAAACCTGGTCCCATCCCCGTGGAGACAACACACTTTGTTCCTAAAATAGTCGATCTAAACATGGACTATGGATAGCCAGTCCATACCCAAGATGATATCATAAAGCCTCAATGCTACTACTAGGATATCCCAGGAAAATCTCTTTCCTCCTTGAGTGAGTTCACACTATCTTCACCTATGTGTAATCATCGAATCATCTCCCGTAAGAGTATCTAATCGTAAGGATCAAGCCGATGACTCCATCAGAATCTACGAGCTCTAAATGAGTGTCATGGAAATAAAAGTGTGACTGGAACATGTGTCTATAAGAACTACAAATAGGTTGGAATAGACAAAGATCATACCTCTAATCATCTCTAGAGTTCCTTGGTCATTGTCCTCTACCACTTAAAGTTGAGATCACCCCTATCCACCTGCTCCCTGTGGTCTGGGTGGACCACCTAGGGGTGGTGGTGGTAGAACCTCAAACCGTCATCCACCACCTGCTACAGGACCTTCTCCTCTACCATGTCTGCCGGCCTACGGACCCCCTATCTTGAACCTTGTCCCCTACCTCAGCGGTCCCTCGACCGTCTGCTAATCTTCGGTACGGCGGGTCGGGCAGTCGCGAGCCATGTGGCCTTTCCCGCTGCATGTGAAGCACAGTTTTCTCTTCTGCTGGCCTACTCTACCTCGTGAGGTCCGCACCTCTGACCCTACGCCCTGAAGTCATCCTCAAAAAGGTTTGGACTGCTTGGACCTCTGCTTCATCCTCTTACTACCTACTGCAGATGACTTGACTACCTGTCGTTTGGTGCTGGCTCTCACTGTCGGTTCCAGCTCAGCTAAGAAGCTCTCCACCAATAATGCTCACTCAAGCACTTTGCCTGCGTTTGAATATTGAGTGATATCATTGATGTTCTGATCTCCCAAAGGAGACCCTACTCAAAGGCATGGGCTCTAAATAATGGTTCTCGTACCATGTTAGTGAAGTAGCGTGGGAGGTCAATGAATATCGCCGAGTAATCGACCACTGATAGGCTACCCTGCTGTAAGTGCAACAGATCCTGGATACACACTGAGCATAAAGCCACTGGTACAAACTCCACCATGAAGAGGTTCTCAAAGTCCAACCAGGTGATTGTCACCTCCTCATGAGTCTGGAGCATCAGACTCCACCATCACCCAGTTGTGCCCTGGAATATGATTGCAGCTAGGATCACTATCTGCTCTACTGGTGACTCAACTAGGCAGAAAACCTATTCCACAGCCTCCAACCATTTCTCAATTGCTTGTGGATCTGTCTAGCCTCAAAACCTTAGAGGCCTCTGTCTATGGAACTTTTGAAACACACTCAGTTGGCGGGCACAATCTCCTAGTGGGGCTGGTGGAAACTTCTTCTCTCCAAGTGGTGGTGCTACTGGTACACCACCCGAAGGTGCCAACACAGTAAGAGGGCCCTGAACCGAAGCCTCGTCACTATGTGGTCCATCATAATTCACTCTCTTTGGAATCCTAGATGGCTGTCTATGCGACGACAACCTAAAAATAAATAGGTGAACCATGGTGAAAAAGTTATACCTAGTGAGCTGACTTAAAAGAGACCAAAAGTAAAACATTTCTGAAACACACACAATCAATCTTTTCGTGCACCGATTCAAAAATCTGAATTGAGGGTCTTGGTGTATGAATACGTCGTCCATGACACCAACAATGGACTCCCCAAACTAAAAACCACACTCAAAACACATAGCACTTTTTCTCCATTGGAAAGATCAGATTCATAGTTCTTCGGTATAACCGAATCCTTTGATACCACTTTGTCACAACCTGTCCCTTGGGGCCCATGTCGTGACTACCCCAGTCCTGCCTTCCTTAGGCCAGGGGTTGGCAACATGCACCAGAAAGGCATATCCCTAAAATGTGAAGGCATTTCCTTTAAACATGTACAAACACAAAGTCCAATAATACAAAAAGACACAACCACGAGGTTAAACTACAGTAGGAAAAGTGTGTAATGGAAGTGAAGGGGCCGAAATACAAGACCAACTGAAAATATACAACTAAAATTGAAAATAAAAAACATCTCATGATATCATCAACCATGGATCCTACATTAAGGGTAGGTAAAACCCGTCTTTGTAGCTCTCCACATCAACTGTCACTGCCATCCACCGTCAGGTCCTAGCTCCCTGAGTCTTAGTTAAGGCTGCCCGTCGTCTGCACAAGACACAACAAGGTGCGGGCGAAGCCTGTGCAGGGGTGAGTATAACAATACCTAGTAGGGACCTCGAGACCCCTGAAGGTCTCTAATAATTTCACAAAGAAAAAAAAACAAAGCTTGATCTCAATCACAAAGAAAAAGAAAAAGACTCAGCTCAAACCAGGTATAAATTAAGTACATAATTACAGATGATTAGTCGTAAAGTTAGATCATCTTATTCTGTCAAGGGTTATGATACTGATCCAAAAAGGATCTCTCGGTGTTGATCTACACAAGTACTCTAGGTGCGGATCCACACATGATCACTAGGTTCTGATCCACATAGGATCTTTGGTGATCATCCACACAGGATTTATAGGTGATGATCCACAAATGATTTCTAGGTGCTGATCCACAGAGGATTGCTAGGTGCTGATCCACACAGGATCACAAGGTGTTGATCTACATAGGATATCTAGGTGCTAATCCATAGAAGATCCCTTTGTGATGATCCAAACATGATATCTAGTTGATTATCTACACATGATCGCTAGGTGCTCATCCCCACATGATGTCTAGGTGGTAATCCACATAGGTTTGCTATTCATTCTCCAAGTCTCAGCCAGCCACTGGATTTTCATACATAGTATGCTTGATTCTGAGAAGATCCAATCTTAAATACATTGGTTGTAATTCAACTAGAAATAATTCCCATTAAGAAGTAACCCAATTATCTGTCATGTCATAAGGGTTCCAACGCAACAAATGACGCGTCAATCAGACACCCGGTCTGAGAGTTATAGGCATTTTAGTGCTGATGGCCCAGTCAGATTCAGGTACAATCCAACCCCTCCATACTGCAACTTTATCCAAAACTTAAGTGGAGTATCTAAAAAGTATAGTCTCATTCCAAGGATTCTAGTTCCGCAAACAGTTTGTCAAACAGACTTCTGGTTTTTGGGATACGGGCCTTTATGAGAATCTAGGCCAAAGAGGGTCTGGGTCCGGTCTGACCCGAATGAACCGAGATGACCTACCCCAACCTGGGCCAAACCAACCCAGTATAGGTCAAACCTAAGTCTGGCTCGGCCCATCCTGGGCAAGCGTGGCCCGCTGGGTGGTTCGGCCCGCCAGCTGTCGCGGAACCCGGCTGGGTGGCCGTGCGGGGACCTTCCCCCTCCCGAACAGACTAAAGATTCATTCTGTTCTTTGAAACGGAGGTGCCACATGGAGCCGCCTCCTTATCAATGGGACTCGCAGGGTGGGGTCCCCTTCTCCTTTCACATCAAATTCAAATCCGTGACCAATTCCCCGTAGCACGCGACGGTGCGCCGTCTTCCACCAACGCAGCCAGCTGGGAGTCGGCCGCCCATGATGGTCCGCCGCGGTGCCAAGCAGCGCCACCCTATTCCGTAGCTGGAAAGCACTGACTGCCACCTTTTCTAGAAGGCATGGGTCACTGGAGCTTTCACACCATTGTCGTGCCGATGGGTCTTTTTCAGGCCACCGAGTGACCTACGGTGGTCTGTTTTCCCTTCCAGAAGCACCTACAGAGCTCCTGAGATGCCACTGTCACTACGTGCCTCCGGGTTTCATGGTTCTGTCATGTTGAGAAGTCCACCCCCGAAGAATACAACAAAAAATCTAGTGGCAGAGGGTTAGGGACTTTCTCATTTGTCCCACACCCTTTGCGTTAGCATTTTATCAAGTGGTTAATAAACAATTCATCATGATTTAAGAACGTGAAAAAGAAACAATTATCATGAATTTATAAATAATCAACCCCTACCTCGTAAATAGAGGTGACGTCACGATCGTGGAGGGAGAAGAGTACTCACATGATGACACTGCCAGAGTTCATCGATCCAGGATCGTTTCCTTCCAAGCTTAGGTTCTTCGTCAGAGGTAGATGTCATGGTACATTTCCAGAGGTTACTCGCTTGATGAAGTTGTGTCAAAAACCCCAAACCGAGCTCAATTTAAATAGAGGGGGAGTTTGAGTAATGCATAGAATTAATTAATGAGGTTCTTTAATGATTTTTTAATTAATTAACTTCTTAATTTCTAATGGTGTGGTTACACAAATAAAGAGTCAATCCATTAAATGGCTTGACAACCAATCGGTCCCACCACCACCACTTAATAGAAGGTAGGATAATAAAATAAAAATATTTATGTTATTTTATTTTTTCTTTAAAAGTCGCAATTTTTTTTTCACCTGACCTACTAAGGTCAATGTTGAGCCTCCCTTAAGAAAAACCTAGTGCTGTAGACTCAACGATGCCCTCATATTTTTAATTCTAGCACCAGTTCAAAAGATATAAAATGATTCCCATGCGTTTATTGAACATACCTTAAAAAAAGTTCAAAATTCCATTCCGGGCACACTGGGCCTCAGAATCATTCGCCGTCAATTTTCAAAGACTCATAATAATCCCAAATAATTTAAAAAGTATATATTGAATTTCTGAGTCTTTACAAATGAATGGTAGAGGATAATTAATATTTATTTTAATTGCATTGATTTACCTATAATAAATTCACAACCTCATATATACATAATTATTCTTAATGAAAATAAATAAGGCTCCCTAAGGTGAACACCTTGTGTGTATAAATCCCTTATTTCAAGAATTTTCTTATTTATTATTTAATTCCACCAATTCCAATGTGACCATTCTATATAGAGTCTTTGATAGAGGACCTGTATCGAATATTAAATGAATGGAAAAATTAACTTCATGATCTGGTGGATTTCTAGGTAATTCCTTAATAAATACATCAATTTATTCATATATAATAGGAACATCCTCAATTTTAATATAACCTTTCACATACATTAATTGTATTTGATCTTCTTCCCTAAGGATATCATTTAGAAGTTATACTGTGGTGGATTTAGACATTTGTTTGGTGATAAAGTTTCACCTATAAAGATTATGAATTTTATATCTTCATCATGAATCATAATTTCCTTCTCTTTGCAATAATGTTTTGTATCATATTTTGAAATCCAATACATGATAACCATTATATCAAAATCAACAATAGGTATAACAATGAAGTTAGAAAATATGGAACATTTATGTGTTATAATCAGAATCAATATAACGGCCTAGACCCCCTGATCCGTTACTTTGTTAGAAATCTTTTGTTTGATGTGTATGGGGGTAGTCCGAGGGGTTTTTGGGTCATGTGAGTTATTCCAACGGTGACTCATTTTAAGAGTTTTTCATTGATAGATCATTATGGCGGTAGATCATCCTGGAGGTGGTTCCCTAGAGGTGGATCCCGGGCGGTGGCTCCCTATAGGTGGGTCCGTTGTGGTGGCTCATCTGGAAGTGACTCACTATAGGTGGCTCATATGGCCGCGACTTACTGGTAGCGACTCATATGGAGGTGGTAGTGACTCATTTCAATAGTTTGTTTAATTTATAGATTTTTCTATTTTTTCAAAATTTTCCCTTTTTTACATCTCTTTTGGAGATAAATGAATTTAATAACATAGTTAATGGGGTTTAAATCCATTAAATAAGATATTAATCATATATTAAATTTCCTTAAATTCTTTAGGCTTTTAAATGGTCAAAACATATGATTTTTAGAGATCCTCCCTTGATGGGAATTTCAAAATGTATCTAATCCCAAATATTCAAGATCCAATATTTCTAAAGAGAGGATATTTCCTATCCTAATTCGGCCTAATAATTTCTTGATATGGTACATAACAAACCCTTAATCCCATAGGATTCCTACAAAGAGTTTCTACAGTTGGTTTGAGTCCCCCTTAAAGCAGTTTCCTCCTATACACAACCTCTATTTTGGTGAAACAAGTCTGTGAAAAAGGATTTTATCTTCCAGGTAGGTTTTTCTTTCATTTCTATTTATGTGTATCATAAGGGATGGGTTTATTATTATCACCTCTTATAGACATGGTTGTATCCAAATTAATTAAGAAAATAAATTAGTTTATATTGAATTTAAATTGGAAGGGGAATGTGAATTATGATTTTATATCCATTGTTGATTTTATTTGATCCGATTTGATATTATTATCATATGAATGTAATGCCTTGATAAAAGTCATGTTTTTTGTGGCATGATTTTTTTGAAACAAAATAATTTTGAAATCATTTGATTTTATGATTTATTGGTATCATCATAAATAATTAAATTATTAGCCACATATATTTGTCTAAATAAATCGATTCCTCATGATCCTATAGATTGTGTGATAACACCATTAAATAAAGTAGTGAAATTGAATAATTTCCCCATTTTCTAAGCCTAAATGTGTTGTGTTATAATATATGATGTGATGTGTAGATTTTCTATGGTTTGTGAGTACAAGATTAATGTAACATGCATTAGATATATTTTTTATGTATGTAGGTGAAGTGGATGACATGTGGTTATATAGTGGGGCAGTGATGGGTGTGGTATGGTTATGCTGTGGTGCTGTGAAACTGGTTGTGGTTGTAAAGTGATGTGGATGTGGAAATTTTGTTGTGGTGTTGTGATTATATTTTATGGCCGGTTCTTTCATATCTACAGAAATTTTAGTATAATTAATACTTCATTTTTAATAATTTAAATGGGCATGTTTAATGAGGAAATTTATGATGGGCTATGTTTATTAATAGGTTAATGTTTATATACAAACTATTGGGTTGAAAAATGTAAAATAAGATGTTTTTATAAATGAAATGGGTTTTCTAATGAATGTTTAAAAAAAATAAAGTGACTGATATAGTGGAATATTTTAATCAAATAAAGACACATGAAAATGGATTTAAAACAAAGATATGAATTATGTATTCTATTTTTCTTGTGTGATTTTGTGCATTAAGGGGTGGGAGTGATCTTGTGTGTATTATATGAGATGGTTAGTTGTTGTTATAATCCCTTAGGATGGGATTGTGTGCTAAAAGTATATATTTATATACGTTGAACATTATTTTGATTTCTATATAAAACCCACCAATGTTGAGTACTATGTGCTAAACAACCACAAGGTTATGTAGAGGGTGTCTTTCCCAAACATCCTAGTGGGAGGATGGATGGTTAGACACCCTCTCTTCTTTGATCTCTCTTCCAACTGATGTAGGTATTGAATAGGTTGTGATGTCCAGAGGGTTTTCAGTGCATTAGATGGTGGTTGTGGCATCACAGGTGTTTTCAAGATGAGTTGTGATGTGGTGTCCCAGGTGTCTTCGGGATGCGTTTTAATGTGATGTCCCAGGTGTCTTCAGGATGAGCTATTATGTGGTATCCCAAGTGTCTTCAGGAACATATGTGATATGTTGTAAGGCCTTGGTGTGTGTAGGAGGGATGCATCGTCAGGACCAAGTGTGGGTGGGTGGGATGTGTTGTGACTTCCTTGTGTGTGTGAGCCGGATGTGATGTGGTATATTCTAGAGATGTGGGAGTGCCATGACATCTTTTGTTGGGGTGAGAGAAGATAATTAGTTGTATTGTGGAGGGGGGTACCCTATCATCAATTTTCTTTATATTATGTTATATTAATTGGTTGTGTTGTTCGGTGAGTGAGCCATGGTAAGGTTGGGGTTATCATTAGTCTACCTATTTGGTTCTATTTGGTTCTGTTAATTTCACACGGGTTCCTTAGTATTATATTTTCACATGTGCAAGAGAGACATTGGTTTTCCTACAAAGTATACCTTTATGATCACACTACGTATATAAAAATTGTTTTCAGTATTCCATGAAGACTTTGTGGACTATTTTTTACATTTATAGTTTGGACCTTTGGAGCTGTTGTTGTGTCACTGCGTTATCTTTTATTCTTTTAGAAATTCATTTGGAGACTTTATATGTATTAATTTTTATTTATACATGAATTCTGGAATGGTTTGGATTTATTTTTTATTATTTGATGTAGTTTTATTATGGTTGATTAATCTTATATCCTGATTTCATTTTCTTATAAAGGGTAACACCTACTGTATTGTGTGATATTCATACCCTTAGTACTAGCCACCAACCCAGGGCCTACTGTGTTGGATCTTGAATATAAAGATTATACACAAGATGGGGGTGAATTGTGTCTTTCAGATTTTTCATTAACCCTTCGATTGTACAAGTTCTGTCCTCTATGATTTATCGGATTTGACCATGCAGCAGAATAAGTAAAAGTAGGGACACATATATGTATAGTGGTTTGGGGAACAGAATGCCCCTAGTCTACTCCACCAACACTAAACTCCGTGAGCTTGGTGATTTTCACTATCTGGTCCTCATTTCAATAGACCAGTTCACTACTGAGTACAGGAAGTTGACACCTTTACAATCTAAGGGAAAACAAAGCCTTCTAGTTCTCTTACAGAACCAACACATCTTAGTACGAGAAGCTGGTTACTCAAGTTAAACAGAATTTTAGAAATAAATTTTTCAGTTGATCTTCACAATTGCAACAGAATGCAATTGACAGCAGATGGATCATCGTCTCTAGAAATAATGATTTTCAAGTCGAAGCAGTTCTGAGTCGATCCGGTTGCAGTAGATATAAGGATATAATTCAAAACTATAGCAGTAGTAGATACAAAATAGATGTTTGATGTAGAACAATCGAATCTTCTATCGAGTTCCTTCTTCTTAGATAAACAGAGC
Organism: Viscum album; assembly: GCA_963277665.1. Classification (NCBI taxonomy): domain Eukaryota; kingdom Viridiplantae; phylum Streptophyta; class Magnoliopsida; order Santalales; family Viscaceae; genus Viscum; species Viscum album. Next base: position 1,133,122,246 of record OY728142.1, on the reverse strand, counting down.
TTTAACGTTCCTTTTGAATCAGCAGAACTGAGTGCTTTTTGCAGTCTCTGTTTTCCACCTTTTTTAATAATAGATTGATCACCACATTCCTGTGCCTAGTGTTTTAGAGAAAATATATATAATAAAGTTGAGCATATCCCAATCACATTTAGATCCATAATAGTCGCCTTTGGATTCGTGATATTCAAAAATTTGAATTTACAGAGTAGTCTTAACTTCCATGAAGAATCGGCATAAAAATATCCTTTTAATTAGATCTTTAATCCATTGATAAAATGCCTTTGAATCGGTCAAAGTTGTATTTTAAAATCGACTTTAAATCCGGCTTGAAATCTGCCTAACAATCAGCTTGCTGATCGTTGCATAAAAATATCGTCTTTCAAACTTTCTGACACCAAATGTAAGGTTGATGACGTGACCTCCAAATGTAGGGTTGACAATGTAAGGTTGAACATAAACATAGGGTTCAATTTACTTTATTCAAATGTAAGGTTCATCATAAACATAGGGTTGATCATCCATAATTTTTCTTCAACTCTCAGACGAAAGATAAAAGACCCATTAAAATAAAGTAGGGTTGTTTACAAAAGTAAGGTTAATAAACCTTACTTTTGAGAAACAAAGGTAACGTTTAGTACTTACGTATGGTTCTCCTTACATACTTTGTTGATAACCCAAACATAAGGTTCCTTCCTAACGTAAGGTTCTTCTTCCATACTTTGCTGATAACGTAAGGTTGATTAACCATACTTTTCTCTTATCTCAAAAAGTATACATTCTTTTCATCCTTACGCTACGTTTATCCATGTAGGGTATGAACAGTGATTCCAGGACACGCTAAAGCAGATCCCGAATAAGTAAGGTATGAACAGTATTTCCAGAACGTGCTAAAACAATTCCTGAATAAGTAATAAATTATCATTATTTCAAGAGTAAAATAAATTAATAGATTCGTACAAAATACTAAATAAAATCATTAGAAAATAATTAAGGGTATTTGTGAGCATAAATATTATCATAAAGAGACAGAGTATTATTTTCAATAATCTCCCCCTTTAAATAACATTATTATGTATTGTTGAAAATAATACTTATCTCAACAATATCCCCCTTTTTGATGATCACAAAACCCATAAAATAATAAGACTAATTAAATGAAATTATCTTTCAAAATAAAGTTTTAGAATTTTGAGAGGATAAAACAATATTTAATTTTAACATGATCATAAAAATTTCTCCCCCTTCATGAAAATAAAATAATTTTTCTTTAAAAATAAAAGTTTCTAGTTTTGTACAAATTTCTCCCTCTGAATAAAAAGAAAAATAAAATTTCCCTTTATAATAAATGACTGTTAATAACTTATAATAGTTTTCTGTATAAGTATAAATCTGTAATCATTTAAATAAGGTTTTTAAAATAAAATTTTGCGTTTATCCAAATTTCTCCTCCTTTTTGTGATATAAAAAAGAATGATAAATCATCGGTTTGAACACATTTAATGTTGCAATGAACTGTAGGTAAATGCTATTATTAACTATTTATCAATAATTATATCTAGAGTACTTGAATATCAAAATAAAGATAGTAAAACAAATAGTGAAAGAAACAAATAAACAATGGAGGTAATTTTCATTCAAAAACAGCAGTATGTATATGATAATTATATACACAGTAATCAAGGTTTGGTAAAGGTAGTTAATAGGTTCTATCTCGTCTGGATTGTAGACTTGATTTCTATAAACTATTCATTGAGTCTCTTCATCATCCCATCTCCAAGTTTGATAATGAGCTCTCTATTCTCCTGAATCAGATGAATATCCTCGATTAAATTGACCCTAAAAAAGTCATGCATCCTTTCCTCTTTTTCTCTAAACACTGACAGCTTCTCTGACATCTGATTTAATAGTGTTCTGATTGGTGGCTCACTAGATGTTAGTTGATACCCTAAAAATTTCTGATTGTCCAACAACACTGATAATGTAGCACTATTACATTGAAGATCTTGCAACCTATCATTCATGTTTCTCATTGTGGCTGTGATAGCTTGAAATCTTCTGATTAAATTAGGTGAAGTACCTGATCCAATAACAATACTATTTGAAATTGATGCAAATTAGTTCTCCATAAACAATTTTAGATCTGATAAATCTGTCTTCATAACCATTTCAGATTTCAACTTGACAACTACATTCAACATATCCTCTTTAAACTTTTCAACTTATTGCCTTGAGACTGTACTCTCCTTCAGCTTTTGAAATATCAATTGTTCTATGTCTAAGGCATTTCTCAGAGTGAAATTCTCAAATTCCAAATGAGACACATTTTTATACAGTTCTTTAACTTCTTTATTCCTAGAATCAGAGGAACACTGTGCTTGATTTTCATTATCAGGATCTGGATGATACAACAGTACGAAAGGTAATGATTCAGCATCAGTTTGTTCTTTCTCTTTGTCCTGAGTGGGTTGGTCCACATATTTTTCCTTAGAGTACTCAGAATCCTCTACAAAAAAATCTTCTTGAAGTACCTCTGTTGGAGCATCAGGGAGATGTTCATCACAAACATCATCATCTTTGTCTTCCACTGGAATTTCTAGAACAATATTATCAGGAGTTTCCTGAGGTCTGGCCACTTCCTCACCAGGCTCTGCCTCCTTATCTTGTTCCTGTTGAAGTGTAACATCAACATCAGCTACAATTTGTTCCTAAGTCTCCCTTTGAGCTTCTTCTTGAACTCCTGATCCCTCTACTGGTGTTGTCCTTTTACTAACATCTTCCATGGTATTATCAATAGAATATTCTCTTAAAAAAGTATAAAAAATAAGTCTTCTATTATTACCAATGCAGGGGAAGTAATTTCTTCATTAACAGGTCTAGTTCTTCGAGATTGAAGTCCCTCCTGACTTCTTTCTTCGTCAGCATCTTCCAATTCAAATCGGATCCTTCTTGCCAAATTACTGACTCTTGATTCAGCTTTTCCCTCCTTGGAATTAGCAGATTGAGGTTGAGAATTATATGATTGATCATCTTCTCCTACTAGAAAAAGTTTTCCTTTAATGGTTCTCCAGAAATAACCAATTTTTCTTAGAGTTCTAGCATTGAATACATTGCTGTGATGACAGTGTACTCGGCCATCCACTAATCTCACCATGTACTTCTTAAGAAACAGCTTGGAAATGAATTAACCAAAAGGATAAAAGTTCCTTTGGGAATCACTCTGACAAAAATATCTTAGGTATCTAGCCATATACCTAGGAAAATTGAGTTTGACATTACTGAGCAAATGATACATTATATACATATCGGGATATAATATATTTTCCATCTCAGACATCCTCGGTGCAATCTCTATTTACACAAATATGACCAAAATTTTCTAATCAGGCTCCAAATCCTTGATAAAAATTTTCTTTATAGTCTTAGTACCAAAAAGAAACAACATTACGTCCTATGATTTATGAAAATAATCTCCAATATTTTTCAAATTGAAATGAAAAACTCCCCCATGAGGGCAGTTGAGAATCTGACTAATTTCTACTAACGAGATTGAGAAATACCTATCCTCTATTTTAGCCATCATACTATCCTCAGTATCCCCTAAAATAAAATATATATATTTGAAGAAGTATCTATGTTCTAAATCATACAAAAATTCCATATTTTCACTGTTGAACGTTTTTTCAAGGTTCTGAAATGACAACGCTTGTTTCAACAGTAGATTTGTCTGAAATAACCAGTCGAGATCTATTACCTTGCCCTGTAAGATTTTTCTTACTTTGGAGCATTGTCTCTTGGCATTGCTTGTCTCAGATTCACTAGATCTTTTAGTCCTTACCATCTCTGCGTTAATATCTGAAGGTTTAAAGGTTAGGGTTTTAGAGGTTCGAAGATTAGGGTTCACAAGCAGAGGTGCAGTTTGCGGGTTCGAAAATTTTTCGATAGAAATTAAATGGTTTAGAAGTTTAAAGGGTTTCTGACAACCTTGATTCCCATGTTTTTAATAATCATTACATATATTTAAAAATAAATAAAATAGATTACATGGGGAAAAAACTTATTCTCTAAAAAAAACAAAATATCAAAATTATTTTAAGCATAATTAAAATAAAGAAATAGTATTATAAAATAAAATTTTATTTAAAATCAAATAAACCTAGATCCCCCTTAATAAAATCAAACCTTGCAGTGGGAAGTGGTTTAGTAAAAATATCAGCTAATTGAATTTCAGTACTTACAAACTCCAAAGATATATCCTTTTTAAGAACATTATCTCTTAGAAATTGATGTCTGATATCTATATACTTAGTTCTAGAATGATTAATAGGATTTTTTGAAATATTTATAGCACTAGTATTATCACAAAAAATAGGAGTATTATTAAAATTTAGTCCAAAGTCCATAAGAGTGTTTTTCATCCACAACACTTGTGCACAACAACTGCCAGCAGAAACATATTATGCCTTGGTTGTTGACAGGGAAACCGAATGTTGTTTCTTACTAGACCATGACACTAAATACTTTCCTAAAAAGTGACATGTTCCTGATGTGATTTTTCTATCTAATATACAAATTCCAATTTCAGCATCTGAATATGAAATAAAATTAAAATAAAATGTTTTAGGATAAAGTAGAGATTGAGAAATAGTTCCTTATAAATATCTAAAAATTCTTTTGACAATAGTTAAATGAGATTATTTGGGATTTGATTGAAATTTAGCACAAAGACATACTGAATACATTATATCTGTCCTGCTAGCAGTATGATATACCAAACTACCAATCATACCTCTATATAACTTGTTGTCATCTGATTTCCCAGTTTCAACCAAATCAAGTTTTATATTAGTACATATAGGATTTGTAAATGGCTTGCTATTTTCAAGTCCAAATTTCTTAAGTAAATCAGTAATATATTTTCTTTTATTCAAAATATTTCCAAAATCATTTTGATAAATTTGAAGTCCTAAAAATAAATGTAGTTCTCCCATCATACTCATTTCAAATCCTTTTTGCAATAACTTTGAAAACTAATAACAAGGGTTTTATTAATTGATCCAAAAATTATATCATCAACATAAATTTGAACTAATAAAATATTAGAATGCACAGTTTTATTAAACAGTGTTGGGTCTTCCATTCCAATAGTAAAATCATTTTTCAAAAGAAAAGAGATTAATATTTCATACCAAGCTCTAGGTGCTTATTTAAGGCCATAAAGAGCATTAGTAAGTTTAAAAACAGAATCAGGTTTTTGAGAGTTTTCAAAACTAGGAGGTTTCTCAACATCAACTTCCTCTATTAAATAACCATTTAAAAAGGCAGATTTAACATCCATATGAAATAATTTAAAATTTATATAAGATGCATAGGCTAAAAGGATTCTAATGGCTTCTAACCTAGCTATAGGTGCAAAAGTCTCATCATAATCTATTCCTTCTTCTTGATTATATCCTTTAGCTACTAATCTTGCTTTATTTCTAGTTATTGTGCCTTAGTCATCCTATTTATTTCTAAAGACCCATTTGGTTCCTATTACTGGATAATTATTAGGTCTTTCCACTAATTTCCAATCCTCATTTCTTTTAAACTAGTTTAATTCCTCTTTCATTGCTATTACCCAGCATTCATCATCTAAAGATTCTTCTATAGTTTTGGTTTCTTATTGGGATAGGAAGGTAGGGAATTTCACTAGATTTCCTAAGTTTCTTCTAGTTTGAATACTAATTTCTAAGTCACCTATCACAGTTTCTAAAGGGTGATTATTCAGGTTTATAGACTGTCTAGGAAATATATTTAAAGGTTTTTCAGTATCATGTTCCTCTGAACTAGACTGAATTTCTTTTATAACATTTTCAAAATCATTATTTAAGTTCTCAAGTCTCATGTTATCATTAGAGTCAGGTTCATCCATTTGATCTGTCCTTTTCTCAAAGGGATTAGATTCATCAAATTTTACAAGAACTGATTCCTCAACAACTCTTGACTTTTTATTATAGACTCTATAAGATTTAGAGGTAGCATAATATCTTAAGAAAATACCTTCATCATATTTTGGATCGAACTTACCAAGATTATATTTGGTGTTCAAGATGTAGACTTTTCATCCAAAAACATTAAAGTAATTTACTTTAGGTTTTCTGTTATTCCATAGTTCATAGGGTGTCTTTTTCAAAATAGGTCTAATTAAAACTCTATTAATTATATAGAAAGCTGTATTTACAGCTTCTGCCCAAAAATATATAGGCAGGAAATATTCATTTAACATAGTTCTAGCCATTTCTTGAATTGTTCTATTTCTTCTTTATACAATACCATTCTGTTGAAGTGTTCATGGTGCAGAGAAGGTATGTTTAATACCCATGTTTGAGAAAAAATAATTAAATTCCTGATTCTCAAATTCTCTACCATGATCACTTCTCAATGAGATTATATTAAAACCTTTTTCATTTTGAACAGATTTGCAGAAACTTTCAAATAAAGTAAAATCTTCATTTCTAAATTTCAAAAATAAAATCCAAGTAAATCTAGAATAATCATCAACTAATACATAAACATATAATTTAACAGCTAATCTTGCTACTCTGGAAGGTCCAAAAAAATCCATATGGTTATGTTCTAGAGGTTTAGTTGTAGAAACTTTATTAATAGATTTGAATGATGATTTGCGTTTCTTCCCAAGTTGGCATGCATCACATAATCTGTCACTTTCAAATTTGAGACTAGGAAAATCAAAAACTAGATGTTTCTTAGATAATTAATGTGTAACATATACATTGTAATGTCCAAGTATCCTATGCCAGATCCAAGATTCACTTAATTTAGCAGTCAAGCAGTTTACTCGTTGTTTACACAAGGAATTTAAATCCAAAGTATAGTCATTATCAGTTTTTGGTGCCTTAAATTTAAACAGTTTATCTTTAGAAACAGTACAACAATAGTTAGTAAAATAAACAGTATATCCATCATCAAAAAGTTGAGAGATACTTATCAGGTTGTGTTTTAATCTTTGTACATAAAGTACTTTGTTGATCGAGACTGTTTTTGGATCTCCAACAGTTCCAATGCCAATGATTTTTCCTTTGGAATTGTCACCAAATGTGACAAGTCCTCCTTCCTTTTGAGTGAGTGAGGAAAAGTTCAATGAGTTTCCACTCATATGTCTTGAGCAGCCACTATCCACGTACCATATATCTTTTCGACTTTGGTAGCCTACTACCGGCAAAGACATTCAAACAAATTGCTTTGGTACCCATATTCTGTTAGGTCTAGGGGTGTTAGCAAGAAATGATCTAGGTATCCAATTTTTCTTTGTTCTTTTAAAATTAGCTTAATCATATAAGTCTTTTGAAACATAGGCTTTCTTAATACCACAAATTTGAGGTTTTCTTAAGAAACAGTTTTTAGAAATATGTCCCTTTGTCCCAAAAAAGTTACAATTAACCCTTTTAGATCCATGAACAAAATAATTTTTATATAGCATAGGTTTTTCTCCTTTACTACCAATTCCAAATCTCTCCTTTTTAATGACAGTTTACCAAGAATTTCATTTAATGCATTCTCTCCTTTTGTAAAAACCAATGCAGCCTGTTTGTAAGATTCTACTTCATCCTGTAGTGTTTTTATTCTTGATTAAAAATTAATATAGTTAGTGTTAAAATAATTGAATTTATCAGTTAATTCCATATGTTGTTTTAGCATTGTATCTATTTAATCTGAAACATCTTTATGTATGTTCTTTAGTGACTTATGTTTCTTAAATAGTGAGTCATATCTTTCTTCAAGCAAATTGAAGTAGGCTGAAAGTTTTTCATTTGTGTAGCTTGATTCAGAATTTGATTCATTATTTGAGTCAGAGGAGTAATATGAGTGTACCTCATCGGTTCTTCCATGAAACACATGATTTATTTTAAATTTAATTCTTCTTTCTATGAGCATGATTCAGGAGAGCTACTGGAGTCTTCAGATACACTCCAAGTGGCTTTCATATCTTTCTTGTATTTCAACTCATAGTCATTTCTTTTGAAGAATTTATTCTTCTTTGAATCTTTCAATTGTGGGAATTATAGTTTAATATGCCCCATCTTCTTGCATTCATAGCATCTTACTTTTTTATCATCTCTCTTAAAGGATTTTTTGAAGACTCTTTTCTTACTGTAGAATTTTCTAAATTTTCTGGCTAGCTGAGCCAGTTCTTCATCCGAGTTTGATGATTCAGAGCTCTCTGATTTAGCTTTGACTTCTCTGTTCTTCATCTTTATATTATTTTGATGTGAAGTTACCTTCAAGTAAGTATCATCATTTTTGATGTAGACTTTATGTTCATTTGCCTCATCTTTCATTTCAGCTTCGTACATAATTAGTGTACCAATAAACTCTCTCATGGTTATATTTTTGATAGGTGTCGATTGTCTGATTGCAGCAGAGAAACCATTCCATTGAGTAGGAAGTACCCTCAGTACTTTTAATGCTTGATTAGCCTGCTTGATAGGTTCTCCTAGAGCTGTTATATTATTGACAATTTCTGTTAATCTCCCATTCATTTGGGTAATGATTTCACCTTCAAACATTCTGAAATTATCAAATTTCAATTTGGCGGTTGCATATCTCATTTGTCTCACATTTTCTATTCCTTCATATGCCACAACTATTGTTTTCCACATCTTATATGCTGTCAGACACTGAGATACTCTGTTAAATTCATTTGGTCCTACACCGTAGATGATTGCATTCATAGCCTTCGAATTGATATCATGCTCTGCCTCTGTGGCAGCACTCCATGTCTCAGGATTTTTAGGAATTTTATAAGGATTCAGAATCTTTGAATATATTTTATATCTGAGGTTTTTCAGATATATTATCATGCGATATTTCTAGCAGCCATAGTTGTCTCCATTAAAATATGGTTCTCTAACCATTGAGATCCCTTCTCTTGTATCAGTCATGATGCTCTATTGTATAATATTTAAATTATTCTAGCTTGCTAAGGCTCTATCAGAAGCTCCACCACTGATACCAATTGTTGGATCTTGAATATACAGATTATACACAAGAGGGGTGGTGAATTGTGTCTTTCAGATTTTTCATTAAAGATTCGATTGAATGGGTTCTATCCTCTATTATTTATTAGATTTGATCATGCAGTAGAATAAGTAAAAGCATGGACACATAGATGTATAGTGGTTCAGGGAATAGAATGCCCCTAGTCCACTCCCCCAACGCTCAACTCCATGAGCTTGGTGATTTTCACTATCTATTCCTCATTTCAATAGACCGGTTCACAACTGAGTACAGGCAGTTGACACCTTTACAATCCAAGGCAAAACAAAGCCTACTAGTTCACTTACAGAACCTACATAGCTTAGTACGAGAAGCTGGTTACTCAAGATAAAAAAAATTTAGAAAGAACTTTTCCAGTTGATCTTCACAATGGCAACAGAATGCAATTGACATCAGATGTATCGTCGTCTCTAGAAATATTGATTTTCAAGTCGAAGCAATTATGAGTCGATCCGGTTCCAGTAGATATAGATATATAATTCACAACTTTAGTAGTAGTAGATCCAAAGTAGATATTTGATGTAGAACAAGTGAATCTTCTATCGAGTTCCTTCTTTATAAATAAACAGAGCTTTTACGTTCCTTTTGAATCAGCAGAACTGAGTGCTTTTTGCAGTCTTTGTTTTCTACCTTTTTGAATAATATATTGATCACCACACTCTTGTGCCTAGTGTTTCAGAGAAAACATATATAATAAATCTGATCATATCCCCTGCACATTTAGATCTATAAAATTCATCTTTTGATTCGCGATATTCAAAAATTTGAATTTACAGAGTAGTCATAACTTCCCTAAAGACTCGGCATAAAAAGATCCTTTTAATTAGATCTTTAATCCATTGATAAAACGACTTTGAATCGGTCAAAGTAGTATTTTAAAATCGACTTTAAATCTGTCTTGAAATCCGCCTAACAATTAGCTTGCTGACCGTTGCATAAAAATATCATCTTTCAAACTTTCTGACGCCAAATGTAAGGTTGATGATGTGGCCTCCAAACGTAGGGTTGACAACGTAAGGTTGAAAATAAATGTAGGTTTCATGTTACTGTCTTCAAATGTAAGGTTGATCATAAACGTAGGGTTGATCATCCATACTTTTTCTTCAACTCTCAGACGAAAGATAAAATACCCATTCAAAGAATGAATGGTTCTTTACAAAAGTAAGGTTGATGAACCATACTTTTGAGAAACAAACGTAATGTTTAGTACTTACGTACGGTTCTACTTCCATAATTTATTGATAACCCAAACTTAAGGTTCCTTTCTAACATAAGGTTCTTCTTCCATACTTTGCTGATAACATATGGTTGATTAACCATACTTTTCTCTTATCTCAAAAAGTATACACACTTTTCATCCTTATGATACGTTTATCCACATATGGTATGCACAGTGATTCCAAGACACACTAAAGCAGATCCCGAATATGTAAGGTATGAACAGTGTTTCTAGAACGCACTAAAACATTTCCCGAATAAGTAATAAATTCTTCTTATTTCAAGAGTAAAATAAATGAATAAATTCCTGCAAAATACTAAATATAATCATTAGAAAATAATTAAGGGTATTTGGGAGCAACAAAATTATCATAAAGAGATAGAGTATTATTTTCAATAATCTCCCCCTTTAAATAACATTATTATGTATTGTTGAAAATAATACTTTGCTCAACATACTAGAGGAAGGACTCAGGGGTCATTATCTCCCTTTCTTCATTTCCTTCCGAAGATGGGTATCTTTTAAGGGAGGGGTCAATACATAATGCTATCATAGGTGATGGTTTAGAGATAGGGTGGATTTAGGAGTTTGTCATAATGATAAATTCATGGTTTGTTATGGTAATAGTGTTAGATGTTATTGGTGCGTGACATAGGATTGGGAAGAACCACTAGGACACATTATTTCAGGGCCCCTATTGAACCAGTGTAAGGACTCTGATCTTACCTAACTACCAAGTAATGTGGCACTACTTGTAGGGTAGAGACATAAGAGAGGTACATGCATTATTATGACTTGTGTTCTTATTTTAATTGGTTAATTTTCTGAAGTTAAAATGAATTAATGAATCATGAAATTTTAGGTGTGTTTCTCTGACCTTTCCCCTACTTTTATTGCTTATAAATTTTTTAATTGTTTACTCAACTAATCATATAATGAAAAGAAAAGAGTAATATAGTCGTTAAATAACTCAAATTGTTTGTTTAAAACTTTATTGTCATTTGAATTTGTTTTTTATTATATATTATAGAATTATTCTTAATAAATTGGATTTTTCTTTATTTTCTTATAAAATTATAACATTCCATCTATTTTTTCTAATATTTTAATTTTTTAGAGAAACATGCTTACTTTATTTTTTTAAGATCAACCGTTTGATTTTGAAAACCCTTATGAAGCATGTATCCTTGAAGTAGATTTCAAACTATCATGAAAAAATAATTTATTTTGAAACCATACTTATAAGTATTCTAGTTTCCATGTGAGATAATATGTCTTGTGTTGGTTTCTATTTCTAATTTTTCGTGATCATGTGTTATGATACAATTATAAATTTTTTTTGACAATTTAATTATGATTGTTTTGAAAATGACCATCTTGATTATCTATCATTCTTTGAATTTGGAAACCTTGAAAAGAATAACATACTCCTTAATTTATCTTAATTTAATATCTATAGTATTGATATAACCATATCTAGTAATCATGTGATAGGGTATAAATCCTTGTGACATTTATATCTATATTTTAGAAAATAATAAGCACGGCTTGTGGTAACATGTTGAGATTCGAAACTATTTAAATTATTAAACTTATTTTTTTATGAGTGATTACAATTTTTAAGTATGAAAATAATGATACCTCACGTGTTAAGTCATGAGTAGTTTGTTATGGGAATCATTCCTAAAGTTGAAATCATTGGTGTGGTAACTAGGGAAATTCTAGTATGAGAGACCTTCTCATGTAGCATGTTTAATACATTAAATTTAATTTTACAAGTATAATTATGTTATCCTTATTTCATTATATATTTATTTTTCCTTTAGAAATGAAATGATTAATTAATGTTTAGGTTGAGTATGATAAATGATGAAATATAGTAATACAACATGTGTGGTTTTAATTTTGTTGTTATAAAGCATGGTTTACTTTGATGATTAGGAAAAATTGTTTTTTATGTAATTTAGTATTTGAACTGAACACAAGAACATAGCATGTAAAATTTATCAAATGAAGTTGGAAGTGAATTTCATTGATAATTATATAAACCAAGAATATCTTGTTTAACCATATTAAACATAATGTGTGATATAACATGTGTGATAATTTTTTCTTTAACTTGGAATCATGTTAGAACTATTTAAAATGCATGATATAATATTTCACTAGAACTAATCTAGGAATATTTAGTGTTTTCTTGGTTTTATTGTTATCATTATATTGAAGTGTTGGTATGCATTTCTGAAAATAAAATTTCTTGGAAACCTTGATTGTGCTGCGGTTGTTGTAGAATATGTGACCCCTAACAGGACTGATTGTTTAAGATCACCAGGATTTAAAATGATAATCAATTATATATGGATAATTAATCGATTCCCCAATTTTTTTTTTAAAATTGTGGGAAGGTACTGATGATAAATATTTACATGAAGTAATATAGTTCCCTAGATAATTATGGAATATTCCATGTGTTGCTGATATGTGTGACTTTTATTATTGTGATTCCTTATGTGACATGTGATTTAAAACTTCAAGCATATGAAGATGGGGAATATTGATCCTTAATCTAAATTTGTTATACTTTGACATGATTGAAACTATGCGGGAAATTCAGTGCTGACTAAAGTGGATAATATCTCAACATGGGAAGGGGGATTACTTGATTTGTGTGTTTAGGGATTGATGTATGATTTTAGTTTTGCTTTTTGGTTGGGGAGGTGTGGAGGATGAGATAGTGAAGTGTTTATGTGAAGGAGTATTTTTTATTGATGGTAAAGTGGTGAGGTGATGTGTTTGTGTGGAATGTCCGGTGAACATTTTTATTGGTTGGAAAGTTTTCTTGTGCTGTGTAATGGTGGTGATTTGCAGTGCTAGAGTTGTTTTGGTTTTATGGTGATATGAATTTTGTTGTTATGTGTTGTGATTATGTTGATAGAATACCTTGCCACACTTAAAAATGATTAATCAAAATAAAGTTGATAATAAGATAAAATGGTTATTTTAGAAATCATGAAATTAATAAAGATGATCTTGCTTCTCATTTGTATGTATTTTTATAAAGAATGTGATGATAATGTTGGACTAATATCTTATTGGTTTCATTTTTTATGATTGATTTTATGTTGATGGAACATTTAATAACCTCAAACATATAAATATAGAGAGATTATTTCACGCATCAGGATTCATTATAGTATATAAATTTTAAAAACCATGCGAGTGTGTTAGTTCCACCCAATAATGACAATATATTGGTACGTTGGATGGGTTCCTTTGATTTTTATAATTGTGTTAGCTCTTTCTATATTAATATGAGTTCTTGAGTTGGTTTGAATATTTTATGAATAATTTTTTCATGAATATGCACCTAGTAAATAATGTTTTTTTAAAAAAATGGTAAATTATACAACTGGGAAAATGGATTATTCCAACATTGTCTTTGTTTTGTTTACATTGAAATAAAAATGTATAATTTGAGACATGTAAGAAATGATTTTAAAATACATGGTGTGTGTTATGAAAACCCTTGAGTGTTACTTAATAAAAATGAACATAAATTATTTATTTTTCAGACAAATGTTCGTGAGTTGAAAGAATGATTTGAAGATGAATATTGATAAAATGAAAAGGTGTGAAATTTTTTATTATATGAGCATGGATGATTTGAAATTAGTGGAATGGGTTTTCTAGAAAATAATAATTTATATTTTTTTAAATAATGGGAAAGGAATTGTGGAATAAAACTTTTAAATGGTTTTAAAATATTTAGTGGGAGAAAATGTTTTAGGATAAAAAGTGATTCAATTTTAAATGAATGGTGTTTTTGAAAGACCTGTACTTGTTTTAAACTTTGAATGATTAATTATTTTGAAAAGAATAGTTTGATCATAATTTTATAGTATGTATTGCTTGATGTGTTTGTTATGACCATATATGTGTCGCTGTTCAGTTTGAGAGGTATCTCTCTCAAGAGATTGTTTTAAGGTATTATGTATATTTAGAATTCTTTTCTCTAGATATTTTTTTACAAAAATATCAAGAAACATGAGAGTTATCTCATGGTTTTTCTTTTTAGACCACCAATAACTTTTCTTATAGTTTTTTTTGGTTCTCATGGATGAACCATTCCCTTGGTTTGGGTGATGGGGAGGCTTGGTGTCCAGGAGGAGAGTACTCGAGAGAGTGAGACTTAGATGTGAGTCTGAAAACTAGAGTTATTTTGTGTTTTCCCTTATCTATTTTTATTTGGGATGTGTTTTTCATACCTTGGAGTTTTATGAAATATGTATTTTTTCCCTTAATGTGATGTGTGATAGAGTTCTGACATGAGAAAAAGTGTAGACCTGATTCTTAATCAAGATATATTTTTCAAAAATGTGATTAAACTCATGCGGAAGAGACAGTGCCGCCCACAATAGATAATATATTCACATGGAGGATGGAATTACCTAATTCGTATGCTTATGGAAGTGTGTTTTTGATCAGTTATTGTGGGAGTTTGGGATAGATGGTTTTGCTGTTGTTGGTGTTTCAGGTTTAACGAGAACCTTGAAAGGTATCTCAAGGGATGATTGTTTAGACACTTCCTATTTTTTTCCTTTCAGGTTGGTATTGAATTATCAAGGGATATAATATTTTGAGAGGTATCTGATGTAAATGTTCGGACCTCCTAGTCTATTACTTTGTTAGAAATCTGTTGTTTGAGGTTTTTGGGGGTAGTTTGTGGTGTTTTGGGGAAATATGAGTCATTCCAATGGTGACTCATTTCAACAGTTTTGTAAATTTCCATATTTCCAATGGTATCTCATTCTAGAGATAGATCATCCTAGCAGTATCTCATCTTGATAGTTTCTCCCTAGCGGTGGCTCCAAGGAGGTGGTTCCCTAGCAATGACTCCATGGTGGTGGAATCCTATCGATAGCTCCCTGGTGGTGGCTGGTCTAGTGGTAACTCACTAGAGGTAGATCATATGTAGGTGACTCACTAGTGTTGAATCATCTAGTGATGGTAGTGACTCATTTTAATAGTTTGTTAAATTTCCATAATTTTCTAGTTTTTCCAGTATTCCCTTTTACATCTGTTATGACGCGAAATGAGTTCAATGACATAATTAATGGGTTATAAATACATTTAAAAGAATATCACTCATATTTTAAATTTATCCAATGGTAGGAGTCTTTTAAATAGTCAAAATGTTTGGTTTGTTGAGATCTTCCTTTAATGGGAATTAGAAACTGTATCTAATCCCATACACTCTGGATCTTATCTTTCTAAATAGAATTGATTTCCTATCCTCATTTGGCCTTTCTTTCTCTTGATATAGGACCTATCAAACCCTTATTCCTATAAGAGTCTTGGAACGAGGTGTTTAAGTTGGTTTGAGTCCCCCCTGAAGCAGTTTCCTCTTGTACACACCCCCTATTTTGGTGCAAAAAAGTCTGAGAAAAAGGATTCTATCTTCCTGGTAGGTTTTTATATAATTTTAGTTTATGTGAATCATAAAATATGGGTTTATTATTATCCCCTATTTTGAACAAGGTTGCTTCCAAATTAATAAATATAATTAAACACATTAGTTTGAATTTAAAGGGTCATGGGAACGTGAATTATGATGCCACAACCTTCATTGATTTTATTTGATCTGATTTGATATTATTATCATATGGGTAATACATTGATAAAAATCATTTCAATTTGTGGAATTATTATGCTTCAACAACTCCCTTTTAAAATGATTTGTTTTTTTATTGAATTGTATCATCATAAAAAATGAAATGACTAGCTACATACATTCTGTTAATTAAATACATTCCCAATGATCTTATGAATTTTATGATTACACCCATAAATAAAGAAGTGAATATGAATAAGACCCCCCTTTGAAAAACCTTAATTTTTTGTGTTGTGATATATGATGTGATGTGTGGAATTTCTATGGGTTGTGTGTGTGGTATTAATGTAATGTTCAATAGATATATGTTTTATGTGTTTGGGGGAAGTGGATGACATGTAGTTTTATAGTGGGGCTGTGATGGGTGTGGTATGGTTATGCGGTGGGGCCATGACACTGGATATGGATGTAAAGTGACGTGGATATGGAAATTCGGATGGGGTTTGTGGTTGGTTCTTTTATATCTTCCAAATTGATAATATAATTAATAATGAATTTTTAATAATTTCAATGGGAATTTTTAATAAGGAAATTGATGATGGTATGTATTGACTAACTGGTTAATGTTTATATATAAACTATCAGGTTGAAAATATAAAATACGGTGTTTTTCTAAATGAAATGTGTTTTTTTAACAAATGTTATTTATAAAAATCAAAGTGGCTGATATAGTGGAATTTATTGATAAAACAGAGAGTTTAGAAAAATGGATTAAGAACTAAGATATGAATTTTGTCTAATGTTTTATTTGTGTGATTTTGTGCATATATAAGTGGCCGTGATCGTTTGTGGATTCTATGAGATGGTTAGTTATTTTTATGAACCATTAGGATGGACTTTTGTGTTGTAAATATACATGTATATACATTTCAGATTCTTGTGATTTCTATACAGACCCCACTAATGTTGAGAACTATGTGCTGAAAACCAGAAACATCACACATGGGTGTCTTTCCCAAACATCCCAGTGAGAGGATGGATGGATATCAACCCAATCTTCCCTGCTCCATATTCCAGGAAATGTATATATTTTATGGGATATGATGATTAATGTTTTGTTAGTGTATTAGATGGTGGTTTTGGTATCCCATGTTTTATTGAGATGAGTTGTGATGTGATGTCCCAGGTGTCTTCCAGATGATTTATGATGTGATGTCCCATGTGTCCTTAGGATGATATGTGATGTGGTATCCTAGGTTTCTTCTGGAAGATATGTGATGTTTTGTAAAGATGAGGTATGTGTGGGTAGGATGTGTTGTGATGCCCAGGTGTGTGAAGCCAGGATGTGATGTGGTATATTCAGAAGAGGTTTGAGCACCAAGATTTCTTTTATTAGGGCGAGAGAAAATAATTAGTGGGAAAGTGTTGTGGGTTACCCTATCATTGGTGTGATTTAAATTATATTATATTACTTTTTTTATTTATTATGTGAGTGAG
This sequence comes from Viscum album, assembly GCA_963277665.1. Taxonomy (NCBI): domain Eukaryota; kingdom Viridiplantae; phylum Streptophyta; class Magnoliopsida; order Santalales; family Viscaceae; genus Viscum; species Viscum album. Next base: position 1,133,104,862 of record OY728142.1, on the reverse strand, counting down.
CCTTCGTGAGGTTGGGTTTTCGGTTAGTTTAACTGTTAGGTGGTGTTTGGTTCTGTTGCTTTCACATGGGTGCATTAGTTTGATCTTTTCACATGTGCATGAGATACATTTGTTTTACTACTGTGTATACTTGGATCCTCATCCTACATATATAAATACTATTTTCTGGATTATAGGAGGAATGTTTGGACCATGATGGAATTTTCTAGTTCATACATTTAGAGTTGTTGTAGTGTTTCTTCCTTATCGTTTATTCATTTGGGATTTCATTCAGATACTTTATAGGTATCTGTTTTGATTTATACATTCATTGTGTCATGGAATGGATTTATTTTATACTATTTCATGTAGTTTTTGGTGGTTGATTCATCCTATCTCCCGATTTTGTTTTTTATAAAGGTTAATGCCTCCCATATTTGGAGACCTTCATACCCTTGTTTCTAGTCACCAAACTAGGGCCTACTAGAGGTATGATTCAAGGTTAATTATCTCCATTTCTTCATTTCAATACTAGGAGGCGTATCTTTGGAGGTATAGGGTTATGACATTGAATGACACATCATTATTGTGGTGATACTTCCATTAGGATTCAAGACTAATAACCCCATTCTTAAGGTTCGGGGTATATATATAATTTTCTTAGAAAACATGGATGATATAAAAGAGTTTGAAGATCCATAATAAAATAAATCATTATCTAAATTTAATTATATGATTAAATTTCCTTCCACTACATCCTTAGGAACTTCATACTTCACTATTGTGATTGGATAATATTGGTCTTTATTCCTTGGACATGTCTAGAAAAAATTTCATTAATTCATGGGAAATTAATTTTAATAGTTCCCCATATTATTTCACTTGAACCATTAAATATAGGTTACTTCCTTATTTACCTTAAAATCCAAGGCCAAATTTCCGCTCTCTCCACAATTGTATCAAACTCCCATTCCCAATAAGCATGTTCCATGTAATATCTTTCCACATTTATTAGAATATTGAAATTATCCCATTCCATTATTCCCTTTTGTGTATTTAATTTTCTAGGGTGATCAGCCACCCTCTTCTTATCTTTATTTATTTTAAATTCATAATACATAGAAACATATTTCTCTATATTGATAGTACATGATATTAAATCCTCATATGATGAGAATTCATGGGAGACTAGTTCCCTCTGAAGGATTGGATTAATCCCATTGATGAAATGATTGATATTAATATTTGTATTAAATACATAGTCTATAACATATCTTGGTAACTTTGTAAAATTATATTCACACTTAAAAAATGCTCTTGATAATTTAGTCTTAAACTCAATAATTGTCTCTATATATAATCTCATTGTTCGTGAGTAAAATAATTTCTAATAACATTTCCTTAAAATCCTTCCATAACCTGCATTTTATTTCCCCCACACCCTTAGTATTTTTAATTAATAACCACCATTTATCTTCATCCCCATAATTATGATAAACTTTTATGAAAACCTTTTCCCTTTCATTACTTCCCAAAGACATAAATATCTTCTCCAAGGAATATATCAATTTCTCAACTACAAATGGTTATGTTGTCCTATTAAATAATGTGGGTTAGAGATGCATAAAGTGAATAAAATTAATTCACCACATTTTGGATCAATAGTATACTTTTTTATGGTCAAATATATTGGTCATTAACTAATTTAGATTACTCAATATAGTTATAATTGTATTAGCTCCAACTACAACTCCAGCTCCTATTTCATTATCTTACCTAGGATGGAAATACCTAAATGAATTATGTTTATTGGTTTGGTTTCCATTCCTTACACTAGGTTACATTTATAAAAAATAGAATACACTAGATTATATCATAAAATTATGAATCGTAATATATAATTTCAAAACTAGTGAAACACTTTACATAAATTAAAAAATTTATAAATAGATAATATCAGAATCATAATATTGGTTTCTTTGGGAAGGTTTTCAAATCATAAAAATATTTTCAAATACATCATAATGTTTTAAAAAAAATTAATTTACTCAAGAATATCCCCCATGAGTTTCAAACCTGGTATGCAATAAGGGCACACTTACATTGCACCAGAATGATGGTCAAGTTATTCTCTCACAAACTCTCTTCAATTTTATTATACCTAGATGTATCTATGCCAAAACCACATTAACATGCAGTATCTATAAATATATTTATTTCTTGAAAGACCAAATAATCTCTACCCTGCCCAAAATTTAGGATGTTATCCTATACTTATACTTTTACTCAATTTCAGTCATAGGGATATATTTTATAATCTATATTTTACTAAATGAAATTCTCAATCATTATAATAAACTTTCTATGATACCAACTATAAAAAAAATCGACTCTAGTAGCCAAGAAATGATGATTAATTTATTTTGTTGGCATAACATATAAGTGATCATATCCTAAAAGTCTGAATTGTTTAGTATTCTTAGTAAGCTAGATACATACTTGAATGTGAAATTAAAATTTAAAACTTAAAATACAACATAGTATTTTTTTTAAAACACTATTTTTACCTTTTGAATATCCCTATATATCAATCATAATAAACATACTAGATTATTGGGTAAAGAAAACATAATAAAAGGGTGGGATCATACGATCAGTATGGGTATGCGTACAATAGAATCTATCATGAATAAATAAATCATAATCAATATGGTAAGGTAAATATACGAAAACTCATTCCATTTAATCTATAACTTGATCATATAGAATAATATGAAAGTAATAAATAATCATCAAATGATGGAATATGAATTATCACATGATATTTAAACTTATCCATGTATATCATATCTAATCAAATAGTAACACGGACATCAATAACTAATTTCATAATGAAGGCATTAATAATACTAGACATAATAAATATAACATCAAGGCCTCATTCCAAAAAAAATATTACACCAATGGTTAAGGACTTGGCCAAATAACCCAGTTATTTTGTCTCATGAGACCTAACGATGAATCAAAGAGCTATATTGGGCTCCCACCTATCACATTCTAATCCCAATTCATTCCTTAAAAGAAATGGGTGAAGTATAATCTATGTAAAAATTCTTATTGAAAACTACAATATATAATGTTAATAATTTTCCCAATCAATAAAAACAATCACAAACCATTTAGAGTTATATGCAAAATGTTTTAGAAAATTACATCCCCAATAAGTTATAATATCAACCAAATAATTCTAACATAGTTAAATATAATTTAAAAAGATCACTTGAATATTTCTTAAGTAAAATACCCTTTTCATTTTGAAATAATTTATTCAACGTCTAAAAATTAACAAAATATTAAGTTAGCCATTTTATTTGGAAGGAACCTTTGAAACTTGTAAAGAAAGATTTAAATCAATGAGTGTTCATGATGGTGGAAACTTCCATTCATGCTGTATAAGTTAAAAACATTCTTTTTATAATTTTTTTAAAAATTTAAAATATACCTTGATTAGAAAAAACAACAAGATTACTTTTTACCCATTTTTTAAAAAAGTGGGTATAAATTTAATTAATAAATAGTTGTAAAATATTAAAAATAATTTTTAAAATATTTTATAGAATATATGGATACTTTAGAAAAATATTCCCAATTGGGTTGAAAAACAAAGTTGATTTTCCTTAAAAACATGGCTTCGATATATTGAGGACTTAAAGAGTGTAAAATTATGGAAATAATTTAATTTTCATAAATAAAAATAGTATAATAAAATATATTTTTTTAATATAGAAATATTGAATAATTCCCCCATTGGAGACTTTAAAAGAAAAAATCCCGAATAATGATGAGATTGTGAAATAAACGCTTACCTCTAGTTCAACATCTATTATATGTATCAAAACATCCTATATAATAAAAATATATTTATTATAAATATATTGAAGAAGCATAATAATATATATAATAAATTATATGATTTATATATAATATTTTATCTCAAATTTTATTACAATTCTTTGTTAAAATCATTGTTCCGGGTAATAACTACTTCGTTTTTCATGTATGGTTTGATTTTGTAGTTTTGGTACTTTTACATTGATCATGGTTCCATCATCTCCATAATTTTAATCATGATTTAAACATAATATATGTTAATTATTTAAATATTTATATTTATCCATAATATTTATATATAGAAAAAGAATTACATCGTTCATGGAGATGGTAGCCCATACGTATGTGTGAACGCTGTTTCTATTTTTCAACGGATGGAACGAAAGAAACATATATGATAATTTAACATTATAAAATAATTATTATATCATATATATACCATATATATATATATATTTATTAAATATTTCCTTATTACCATCTATGTCAAAATAAAATGAAAAATATATCATATTACTTTGTAGAGATGGTAGCCCACACTTACACATGATCAACGACATCATTTTTTAAAGGATTGGAAGGTAATAAGGTAGATGTGATATTTAAATTAGAAAAGTATAATTGTATAATAAATAATATATATATATATATATATATATATTAAATACCTCATTATATCTGTTCATGAGATGTGGTGATTGAAAAAAATTTCATCGCTTTGGGAGGCATTATTCCATCATACACACGATCGACGATTTCGTTTCCCATTTTATGGAAGACGGGGGTGGATATAGGTTTTAAAATTAACATAATAGCATAAAAATATATGAAATATACTATTGGAATTATTTTCTAATAGTTGTAGAATATTTGAAGGGGGTGGAGGAATAAATAAAATGAAGATGCAAGGTTAATAACTATACCTCTTCTTCAAAGAACCTCTTTAGGTATACATCCAAATCCTTCCTAGGATGGTATTATGATCAATACATAGAGTCCTGATCATGGTTAGAGATATAAATAATGTATTTGGACAATCATCTCATAAATAATAAGGATGTTTATGTGTTTATATGAGATGATAAGGGATATCCTTTTATAATTGGGAGATGAGACCCCCTTGGAAATTTTCTAATAGAATACCAAATGATAAAGTCATTAAAAAATTGATCAAAAATGGAAATATATTATAATGTGGGATATTATAATGTTGAAATATTTCCAAAAAATAGGTTTTTTTACAATTTTAATAGAAAAAACTACACTTATCTTTTGTTTTAATCCCAACAAACCCGTTTTAACCTTAACCAAAGTAATAAATTGGTATTATTTTTACTATTAATTATAAAAGAAATTAAGTTGGACCTGTTAACTTATATTAATAAATATGATTTAAAATATTCAATACATTTTACTATATTCATCTCACATAATGGGAATAATTTAATATAAAATAAATCCCATAAGTACGATGGAAAGAGGTTTTCAAAGAAAATGTTTCCTTAAGTATAATTTTTTTTTATATATAATGTAAAAATAAAATTGATTAAAATTATCTAAATATAGTTTATCAAAATATAATTAAGTTAATTTTACTTTTAATATAATTTTAAAACAAAATGTAACTTTATAAATGTTTTAAATAAAATGGCAGGTTTTAATAAAAATCTGTATTTTTCCCTGTTCATAAAAAATTAATACTTTCAAAAAATTCGGAAAAATTCAATGTAAGATAATTTTGTAAAGATGATTTAAAAAATTTTATTTCTTTTTCAAAATAAAATTTCTAGGTGTAAAAAATTAATTTTAAAATAAGTGCACAAAATGTGATGAGACCACTTTTTAGGCAAATACATTTTTAAGCATAAAACTAGAAATATTCTTATCCCATGATTAAAAATAATATTAGATTAATGATAAAAACTTCAATTGAATATATAATTAATATATTTTAATAAAATAATTCACTAATAGTTTTTGATTTAATTTATATTTATAAAGACAAATTTCACACATAAAAAATGTTTTTTAGTAAAACATTTATTTTTCTTTAAAATGTTTTTTATTTTCATTTATAATAAATTGATTGAAAATGAATTTATTCTATACATATTTGAACCATATAAATTTCATAATTTAGTTATTAATATTATTAACTGTTAATTTAATATCTAGGTTATAATGATATAATATATTATGATTCATTTAGACTTGGGGTTGCATGTATCACAAGCGATCAAAGTGATTGTATTTATTAAAAGATAATTATACTATAAATCATTGATTATTATTGAATAAATATAAAAACATATTTATTTTTATAAAATTTAATTTTTTAAGAAGTGATAGGAAGTCTAGTAGTATGCTTTGGAGTGATAACGTCAAAGGGTATAATCTTGGAGTTAGAATTTGCTAAAATATTTTAAAATCTATAAAAGAAGTAACTAATCCTTTAAGGTTAATTTCTTGTATAATTTTTAGGGGGGAATAATACCGTTATAGAAGGAGTAGTGAAAACCTTTTTTGGAAAGGGAATCAGTGTGTTTTATTGGGACATGATTATTTTTCATTCTCCTTATACTAGCCTAGTTTGGTTGAATCATGTAAAAATTACTTGCGTTCATTGTTGATTTTTATTATAATGAGAGATTTTAAGGGAGATAAAAAAGTGTTACTCATATTTATAGAACAATATCATGATAAAGGATGAAATAATAAGGTCTATATTACCCTGATTGAATCCCCCTTTTAGGTTATAATCCATGATAAGGTTTAATAAGGAGTATCCGGTCTGTGTTTTTTGGGGTGATGTTTTTATTTCTTAAAAGAATGAAAACTATTATCAGTCAGAAGGGAGTACATATTTTTGAAGGAAATAATTTACAACTGTGGAAGAGCTAACAGGATCATTATTTATGATCATTTGGTATGGATTTATATAAGGAATCAATGCATGGTATTTTGGCTATCATAGAGAATGTATATCTAACAGAGCTAGATCAGGCATAATTGGACACACAAATAAAATGTATCAAATATTTAAGGGGTCCCTTTTAAAATAATATAATTAAAAATATTATGTCATGACAGAATTATCATTTCATGTTGGGGAATATATTTAATATTTATAAAGGAGTTTCAATAGTCTGAGAAGCAAAGTTGTAGGTTTTGTAAAAAAATTTAAATATTTTAGGATGAGTCCAAATGAAAAGTTTAATGAGTTATTTGATCAAATGAATATCATGGTTGCATACATGTGTGGTATTGGATAAAAAATTTATTATATCAAAATTATTAAATGGATTATGAGAATACCGCTTCTACATTTTTATGAAATAGTCTCAGTGCTTGAAGAAAAATAACCGAATGATATTTCACTAGAGAGATTTCATAGTTCCCTTATTACATATGAAATGAGGAATGAATATAATGAGTCCAAGAAAAATGATATAATTTTGGAAGTGTATTTTAAATCCTTGAAGAAACACATGGTGAAGGAAGACACTAAAGATGAAGTGGTTAATATGGTGATTTCATTTCTATCCTCTAATCTAAAAAGAGGAAAAGGAATATTAAAAGGAAAAATTCTACTTGAGTACTTCAGATGAGGAAAGGTGGGACATATTACAGAAAACTATTTTAATAAATATCATGGGTTTGGTGAATAAGAAGTACCTCCTATAAAAGTATTAAAGGAAATGAAGTGAAATAAAGTCTCACAGTTAATTGTTTTAAAAAAAAAAATATTTTCTCAGAAAGAAGATGGAATATCCACGGAGAGTAATGCTAAATATTTTAAGATATAGGGGTATTTATGAATGTACCTTGGGAGTATTTGTAATTAGAACACGAACCAATGACTGTGATGCTAAAGTTATACAATTAGAGGGAAGAATTGATCTTCAAGTAGAATTTGAAAAAGGCCATACAGAAATTGATATTTGTACAGAAAAGATAAAGAAAAAAAATATTGTGGTATATAATTCGAATAATTACATGCAACTATAGGGGGAATAAACATTATAAATGAGATATAAAATTGAAAAACTCAATTTTGAAATTCAATCTTCATGAAAAAATGTTAATTTGACACACAATTTTGAGGAGGAGCCCAAGATAATTGATGGCCTAAACAATTAATTGACGGAAGAGGTAAAAAGAATTTACTAACTTGAATGATAAATAATTACATTAAAATGAAAGTGTGAATTATTGGAAATATGTCTATATTGTATAATGACATTAGGAAGTTCAAGTGTATCATTGATAATGAAATTATATGGGGTTTAAACTGAATAATTTTTACCTATCCAATAGGTACATCAGTTCAAGAAAAAATATATTATGGATCCTAATAATAAGAATAACACAGACAATTTTGGTGCTAAAACAGATGAATCAACACCCAATATAAATGTGTATCCTTATAGTTCTCATAAGAGTACTGATGTTTCCACAAATGTAGATAACAAGGAACTAAAAATTAGGTGTTAATGCAATTGAAATTTAGGAAATATTGAATATATGCGTTCCATTTAAATAAATATATTTCTGAGAGTATTTTTGGTAAAAAATGAAATAAAATTTTCCATATTAACTTATCCTTTTAATTTTTACTATTTTTGAAATGATGTTTTTGGGAACAAAGTGAATCATTGTGATTCAAGGGTATGACATAAGGTAACTAAAGAGACTTGAAAATTTGGAAAAAATTTGATGTAAGTTTCTAAAAAAAAGATGAAAAATATAAATAGGTTTTTAGTCTTTCAAGATGAAGAGGGAACCATGGAACTGAAGGATGAGCATACTCACCCACCATCAAAAAAACTACAACAGAGGTCATGGGTGGGGAAAAGAAGAATTGAGAAGGAAAATATTTTTGAGAATACATAACAGAAAAAGATAGGTCTTCATTGTGGAGTCTGGATAGTGGGTGTAATATACATATGATTGGAAATTAATAAATTATCTCACTAATAAAAAAATTATAAAAATGTAGTTTTTTAGTTTGGTAATGATAGTGAAATAAAATCATTATCTTTATAAATTAAAACTTTGGTAGAATAGTTCAAAAAATAAATGTTATGATTATTGAAGGTCTTGGACATAATATGCTATGTTTGATACAGTTATGTGACTTGGGGTACGTAGTGGAATTAAAAAAGAAGGGGTGAGCTGTGATAGTTAGATATGGTTTGATTATTTTACTAGGAAAACAAACCATGGAAATCCTTACTTCGTTTGTAAAGAAAATTTCTAAATACTATACAAGGAGGATAAAAATAATTAATGGATAATGTGACATGGTCATTTGAGGCAAAAATACATAGAGAATTTGGTAAATAATGATTGAGATCAAGATATTCATAGGCATACTTATGACACTCACATGTATGACAGATGTCAGAAGGGGTAGACTGTTCGTACAACCTACTAGCCTAAGAAAAGAAAATTAGCCTGGTTACTAACGATTATATATTTGGATGTATATGGAATGATGAAACCTAAGGCTTTAGATGGAAATGGTACTATGATTTTTTTGGGAATGATTTTATCATAATGGTATGCTTAATGGTTTCAAAATATTGAGATTTTAAAAGAATAACATTATGTTCGATAGTGTATATGACATGCAACACCATGCTTAAATGACCATTGAAATATATTATTTGACCATGACCATTATAACCTTGCCATTAAATTATAATTTATGAATAATATTAACTTATTTATGAAATATATATATAAATGTCCTAATAAATATACATATATATTGTTAAATATTATAAAATAATCACTCAAATTTTTAGTAAATTCATTTTATTCTTCAAAAAATACATTTTCTTCCAAAATGGGTTTTATTGATTTTTGTGAGAAAATATTATAACCAATTTCTATAAATTTTATAAAATTTATTGGTTAAAAAGGATATAATTTTGGAAATCATCATATCAAAATTATCTAATGGTAAAATTTTAATATTTTTATGAAAATTTTGATTTTTCAATGAATAGTGAAAACATCGATTTTTGAAATACTATCATTAAGTCAATAAATTTATAATTACAATTAGATTTAAAATTTTATCATAAAAATACATATAAACCATTATATATTTAATAATATAGTCAATTTAATTTGAATCTGCAATTTTTAAGAATGTGGTATAAGTTTCTTTTTATGCTAAAAAATGATATTTGAAAACTGTTTTAAGTGCATAATGTGCATCCATTTTTATTAATTAAAATAACCCATAGTGAGGAGTGATTTAAATGAAATATATATATATTACATTATATATATATATGTATTTAAATTCATTTAATGATGATTACAATTCATAGAGTTAATATAAGATCATATATCTCTTGGAAAATGCATTTTAATGAAAAGTAGTGTTTCACTTTGCTTTACAGGATATTTATAAATTAAATATCCAGAAATTATATAGATTCAATTTGTTAAAATTAATTCCATATTTCGAATCCTAAAAATTAATATTATTTAACAAGTCCATCTTATTTTATTTATTATAATGAAGAATACAAACAGAAAATATTTAGGGCGATGGTAAAAGTGTAATTGAAGGTAACCTAGGTTAAAACTAAGTGATAAAGCCACAATTTTTCATCTTAAATCTTATTTTATGAATTTATATAGAACCTTATCACTTTTGGATAAATATGTATTTTTTATGGGACATGTTTTCATAAAAGTGACCTATATAACAATTTAAGAAAAGAAAAAGACAAAATGTCACTCTCTTAATTTTAAAAATATATTATGTGTTCAACTAACGAAAAAGAAAATTTTGAATGAATATTAATTTTTATGTTGAAAACAATAATTTTTTTTCATGATAGTAATTAATTTATATTTTTTAATGATTATATAATTTCCTTAAATCCTTACACAATGATGATATCGTATTTTTTCAATTGATAGAAAATTAAATAAATTATTTGAAAAATATTAAAAGTAATATAAATTTAATGAATTATTGTGTTACAAGGATTTTTTTTAAATATGAAATTTTATTTATCTATTATAGTATTATATTTTAATTCCATTGATTTTATGTTGTTTTGAGAGTCAAATTAAATAAATAGTTCAAAAATAATATTAATGATATTTTATAATAAATAATACTTTTTTAAATGATTTATAATTCCTAAAAAACCTATATTCTACCAATTTATTGTTATATATTTAATAATATCATCTCTGATCCATTTATTATCTAATTTATCTTTTAAAACAATTATATTGACACCTAAATAGTTAAACTTTTGTCACCATGATAGTTTTCAAAATGTTTAAAACGAGTTTAAACAATTGGATAAGGCTAAAAACCTAATATAAATTTATTCAAATTCAATTTTGTTATATTATTTATACCCATAAAAAAATTTTCTTATTAATATATCATTTTGGATACATTTTTATAAGGTAAATATTTATTTTAACTTAATAGTTTACGAAATTCCAAAAGTTCCCCTCCCCTCACTTATAAGAGGGTACCACCCATCCTATTTTATTCATAATTGAAAATACTTTTGGTTTAAGAAATACCTACAAAAATACATTTCTCACCCACAATTTTACCTCATATAGTCATTAGGATTATTATAAAACCCACAAAGTAACACTGCAGGTGTAAACATAAAGAGGTTGTCCGAAGATGATGTATTATTTTTAATTGAGCGTTTTTTTCTTCTTCCTCCACCACATTAAAATATTGTTCAATAATGTTGATATAAAAACTGAATTATAACACATATAATGAGGATTAATTATGTTAATGGAATAACCTATATCCATCTTCTTTTCCATTAAGTGGGATATGAAACCATCCTTCATGCGTATGACAGACTGCTGCCTCACGAACCAATGTAATTATTTTTCCGTCATAGCCGCCCATGAAAATTTATGATGATGTATTTAATGTATATATATGATAATCTTGAAATATTTATCATTATGGAAGTATAATATACCATATATTTTCTTACCTATCCATTCATTGAAAGATGATAATGTCTTTCACATATACATGTGGATTATGACCTTCATGAAGCTATACAATTCTCTTTTCATTAACACATCAAATGGATGGTATATTTATGTGAATTTAATGAAAAAATATGATATTTATGATTTAATTATAATTTTTAAGAGATAAAATTACACTTTTCTTATTTCCATCATGATTATTGAAAAATTAAAAATTTTACTCATGTGTACAAACAACTTATCGTCTCCATTATTATAACATTGTTAATTTTTGATAACCAATTTTCATGGTTTGTTTAACAATTATAATTAAAAATTATAATTATTTAATAATTATTTTTCCAAATATTATGTAATAATGATCTATTTTAACATAATCAAACAACTGAAGTCATTTTTGGACATAAGAACCACATTTTTCAAAACATCAGAGGTGAGATTAATTTATTAAATAAATAAATATATCATGTTATTAAATAAAATAAAAGTAATAATAGAAATGAAAAATATTATTAATAAATTAAATAATTAATATAATTTTATTATTCAGGAAAATAAATAATGCATATGTAGATTCATACGTAAGGTAAGGGATTTCATCACAAATTCCTCTCATTGAGGCATATTTTAATTTTATGAATCTAATATATTTTATATGGTGAATATGTTGTCCCTTTTAACCATTATATGAATGAATACAAATTAATTTTTTTGTCATCATAAATCCCCTTTTAAGTGATAAGGGGGGACCCAACATGACACTAACGACTTAAAACAACACCAAGCCATCACGATCAGTTCGAGGCCAAAAAGAAAACATTTAACACGAAAAAGGAAGGCCCCTACCCAAAATCAAAACCATTAAGACCAGTTCAACCTTCTCATTACTGCTGGACAACATGTCCCATGCACGAATCCATGAGCTTTGTACTAATGTAAAAGCCATAACCTCTCAAACCTATGAATCTAAAAAGCCATGAATAGGTGAAACTCACTACTCTGAACCTACTTTAGAGCACCCCTTGTAAATAAACCCATTTTAAATTCACTTAAATACGAGCAGAAGGAAACAAACCAACACCAAACAGAAATTTCATTCCATGAAATAAGAATTTCACTAGCCTCAAATTGAAAACCATAACTGGACCAGTTCTCTTTCACCAAGACATAGAGTTTTATCCTCCACCTTCTACTTCACAAACACAACATCAACCTTAAAAAAAACAAACAAGATCCATCTTCATCATCTAGAAAAAAACTCAAAAATAGATAGTGAAAAAATAACATTCATGAAAGATCCTACTTTATAGACATACACAAAAAATATGCAATAGAAATCACTGGACAAATCCTCACCTCACCAAACCTGAAATCCACCCTTCAATAGGGAAACCAATGAAAACAAGGGCAGGGTCACCCAACGACACAAACACCACAAGCCACATCCAAAACCGAATCTACCTCACATAAAAAACTAATGGATGAAATAAAAGGATCTAAAATCAACAAACCATCACTAAAAAGATAACCTCATGAATTCCAAAATGTCGGAAGAAGATATCGCCTTAAGCCTACCGCAGATCCCATCGCCACCTTCAAAACTGCATATAGAGACCAGATCCTCCCGACACACCCATAGCCAACACCAAATGCAACAACGACCCCATGACCATAGCATCATAAACTCGAACACAGGTCCAACACCGTAGCACCATGTGAAGCCCATACCAGCTCGATGTTTGGGGTGTGAAGAGGAAGAAAACTATGAGTTTTGAAATTATAGATGATCCCACATGACACCACCCCTAGAAGAGGCCATACGCCATGACCATGCTAAGTAGGAGCACCGAGGAGAGAACTGCCGCCAACCTGAGGTAGGGGAGATGAAGGCGATGGTAGGAAGAAACCCAACATCTCTTAAACATTATATTTTAAATACTTTATAAATTGTGTTATTTTATGTTTTAATTAAAATTATTCCATCCAAGGGGATTTTAATTGAATGTTACCAAGTTGTAATTTGTTCATAACTCAATTTTCTTTTATTGGGTTATATCACTTGTTCATTGTTTATTTTACATAAAGAATTTTTTTGAACTATAATTAATTTTATTTATGTTATATTTTCACTTGTTTTTTGTGGATTTATATTTGTTACACATAATCACCTTATTTATTTATTCTCACTTCACTGTTATAGTCATTGTAAGTGTTCTTCATCTCCAATTTTCTTCTAGGGGACATAAGTAATGTTATACACATGACTTATTTTACAAGGTGTATCTAATATCCATTTGATATTATATTTCATAACTAAATTTATATTCATGTTATTTAAGGATTTATTGAATTTATTTATTTCACGTGGATTATGATTTAAATGTTACCAAAGAGGTAAGTGTTTATTTCAGAATCAGATCATTATTTGTGAGTGTATATTTAAGTATCCATTGGGAGAATTAAATGATATTTATATCTTAAAACTAATATTTTTTCTTCTCTTATGTTTATTTTTTAAAATTATAAATTTTCCTTTTATTTTCATCTTTTATGTAATAAAAATATTAAAAAATATTTTTTATAAAAACAGTCTTTATTTCCTCCTTAGTTGAGTATCTTTTTATTACATGTCCATGTTTCTAAAAATGTTTTAAAAAATTATTTTTATATTTATCTATGATTTTTAATGTCATTTTACCCATTATATAATATTTGTGATTTTTTTAAAAAGTAATTTTTTTTCATTTTACAAACAAGGTATTATTGAATTTTTAGTAAATATATAAAAGGAATATTAGTTTAACTATACTTGGAATGAATGAAAATTACTTCCATCATAATTGATCATTTATTTAATCTTCCTTTATAAGTTTCAATTATTCTTTTCAATTTGAATATTTTCACCATTTTGTAGATTTTACATTTATAAAAGTGAATTTCCAAATGAAAAGGCTATTTCCTCATTAATTTTTTAATGATCTTTTTATGGTATTATATTCACTAATAATAATAACCTTTTTATTCTACATTATATATATACTGTAATGATAACATATTAATTCTTTCTTTGTATAGTTTATGACTATTTTTACCAAGAAATTATTAAAATTTTATATTCTAGTTTTCCAATAAAAATTTCTATGTTGATTACGTATTAAATTTTTATTCATCGCTTTCATATAATAGATGCATTGAAATTATTATGGGATGATATATACATTTTATATCACTATAATTCATTTGTAGATCTCATGAGATAAACTAGTTTGGGTATTTGGTCAAGACCTTAGCCATTAATGTAACATGTCTTTGCATGAGGCCTTGATAGGGTGTTTATGATGACAAAAATTATGAATTCCATCATTATGAGATTAGTTATTAACTTCCATGTGATTAGTTGAATAGTTTTGATATCCATGGAAAAGTTTAAATCTCATTAAATTTGTTATATAAAAGTATTTGATCATCATTTATTCCTTCCATATTATTATTTGTGATCAAGTTATTGATGGAATAGATTGAATTTTATTTATTTACCTTTAAATATTGATTATTACAAATTCAATCGGGATAGATTCTATTGTACATAACCCTTAACAATAATCTGATCTCACCCTTATTTTGTTTTTGTTTCTCAAGATTTGAATAACGAATCATGGAATAAATTCAAGGATGCAGAATATATAATTTAACTATGTTTTGTATTTTTATATTTTAAAATATAATATGATAATAAAGTATATATATAGTTTACCAAGACTAATAAACTATTTAATCATTTAGGATGCGATCTCTTGTATCTTATGTCACTATAATAGAGTAACCATATATTTGGGCCACTGGGGTTGTGGACTTTACAATGGTGAATTCCCAAAAAATGATGGTATTCAAGTATACTACACGATACCAGAGATAATATGAGAAGATTCTTAGTGTAAAGATTCAAAATCTTCTCAACAGTAATGGTATGGAATTAAAAAATAGTTAGGCGGAAGAATACTTAAAAACCATCAAATTCGATATTTGGTATTAGGGGTAAAGACTCCTCAACAAAATTAAGTTTGTGAGTGGAGGAACCAAATTGTAAATAACATGTCCATAACTATGTTAATTGAAAAGATCCCATAAAGGAAGCATTGTAAAGAATCAATTATTAGAGTATTCTATATCTTTAATCGATCCATCTATGTATCAAATAAGAAAAAACTCCATATGAAGTTTAGTTTCTAAATAATCCTATACTAAATTAATTTTTGGTGTTTGGAAGTAAGTGTTTTATTCATAATAAAGAAAACAAAAGAAGTTTGAATTTCACCATGATGATGGTATTTTTCTTGGATAATCATATAAAATATATTCTTATAAGTCTTTTTATAAGAGGCATAAAAATATATTGGAAAGTTATGATGTTATAATGGTTTAAAATGAGAATATATCTAGTAACCATGAGTTTTTTTATTATAAAAACCATAATTCACATGAAAATTGTCTAGTTTTTGAAGAATAAAGCAGTAAGAATTGTGTGATTTAGTGGGGGTCTGATATGTCATAGATTAATTATAGGGAGATTCTCAAAATGATGAAAATACAGTAGAAACAATAGCTTCAAATAGTAGAACCATAAGGGAATAAGGTAGTAAGAATAATAAATTTGGTGACTCAACAACTTTGATCCATACTAGAATAATGAAGGTTAAGTAACAAAGATTACTCTTATATCAGGTAAAACTAAAAACATTCAAAGAAGATGCTAAAGATTAAAGTTAGTTCAAGGCTATGTATGAGTAACTTTAACAGATTGAGAAGAATGTGACTTGGGATGATTTATTAAGGACAAATACAAGTATTTTTCTTAGATCCCAATGGGTTTTGGAAATAATCTTATTTAATATGGCCTGGTGACAAGGAACAAAGAACATATTATATGAAAAGGTTTTTTCAAAATAAAATGAATTTATGTGGATGATATTTTTTCACCGGTATCACAATTTGAGACCATAAGATTAGTTTTGTCTATGGATGTGGAAAAATAGTGTAATTTTTTTAGATAGATGTGATGTTGATATTCCACAAAGGTACTCTTGAATTGGAAGTTTACATTAAAAAAATAGACTTTTTTCTCATTGATGAAGATGAGGATAAAGTGTTTTTGTAAAATAAGTATTTAAATGGAATAAAAAAATAATAAAAAGCATGGTACTCAAGTAAATATCAATATATAAATAAAAATGGTTTCTAAAGCGGTGGGTTCGATCATAACCTATTTATCAAGACATATAAATATAATTCAATGACGGTAATTGTCTACGTTATTTACATCATTTCTAGAGGCTTGGATGACACCAATTGAAAGAAGTTTTTTGAAATCATAAGGTGTGAAATGGATATGTATCTAATTGGGGAATTATATTTTATTTATAGACTATATGTGACTGAATGAGATGATAATAAATTTATTTCCCTAACTAAATATGGAATGGAAGTGCGGAAAAAATTTTATATTGACGATTCTAAACCGATGACCACTCCACCAGATACCTCGATGATTTTTTCTAAATATATGTATGAAAAAGAGGATGATGAGACTATTTATAGAAAACTTATTAGTATTTTACTATATTTAATATCCACATAGATATATATTTTATTTTCCAAATGTTAGATTCACCATTATAAATTTTTTCCAGAATAATTTCATTTGAATGTTATGAAAATATTTATTTGATATATTAATAAAAAATGAACTATGGTATGTTTTATTATAATAATTCATAAAACAATATTGGGTTTTAATGATGTAACTTTTATAGGTTTAGTAGATGAATAAAATTATACTTCTAGAAGTGCTTTCTATCATAGTAATTCTTTTATTTTATGTCTAAGTGAAAAGTAGTACTACATCTTCTTAAGCACAACAAAGGTTGAATATATATCATCCACTCAAGCTTGTACCCAATTGTTATATATGAAGAAATAATTTTAATATATCATAATTAATGTGGATTATATTATTCCTATAAAGTACAATAACTTGAGTGAAATAAATATTATTGAAAATAAAATTCAACATTAAAGTAGTAAGATATTACAATCAAATATCACTTTACAATGTATAAATCTAAGAAAACATTGGTTAGGATGGATTATATGTCTACCAAAAATCAAGTCTCTAATATGATGACCTTGGAAGTACCCAATATGGATTTAAAGAGACATTGGTTTTTACTTGGATTCTAACCAAATACATTTACTAATATGAAGTTAATAAGAACCCCTACAGCCCATAAGATCTTTATTTATAAATAATGGTATGGATAATATATTATTTTAAATGTTTGGGGTTTCTAAATATCTTTTGTGATCCTTAAAAAAAAATTTCTTTGGGTTTTTTAACAAATATAGAGAAGAATACATTGATATATTCAGATGAATATAATCTATTAATGTGTTGATAATGTGGAAGATGTATTATTTCATATTGGTCTTTACTATCAATAAAGTGGGAGAGTTCTTTAATGTTCATTGTAGGGTATAAGTGGTTAGTTTGTAGGATGAGATGTTTTTAACTAACAAGGTATGTATTCATAAGGATATTTTCATTCAATTATTGTTTCTCAACATGATAATTGATCATGTGATCTTATAATTAATGATTAGTGATTCATGTATGTACACCTTGAAGGATCAGTGTTAAAATTTATATTACTGTACATATCTATTTTCTAGAAAATTGTTATTGGATGATTTTTTTTATCATTTCTAGAAGGTTTTGAAAATTTCAACACATAGATAGGGGAATATTGTTATAAAAATACCTTAATAAGGTGTTTGGTTTGTGTTTGTTGAAAAAAAGTTATAGGTATTTAACCAAACAATTCATTAATGTCATCTGGAGTTTTTGGTTTTATGGATGGATGAAGCCTAAATTGATTTGGTGAAGGAAAACATTTCCACATATAATATTATGCCATAGTGATTCCCCCAAATCCATTTTAAATTTATAATAGACTGTAATCAAGTTTATTGGGTGTTTTTAATGGTATTTTAACAAGGGAATTCACCTGTGAGAAACAACGAAGAGGGCCATACTATATCAGTACCCACATTGTCTCCAAATAAGATGTGAAAATTTATTCCTATTTCCATATAAAGGTAATTTATTAATTTTAGTACTCATGAAAAATAAATTCATAAATTCTCATAACTATATAAAGGCAAGGTTCTATGTTGTGTGTGGGTCATGTGAAGCTAAAATAACCGGTGGTCTATGACCACACCATAGATAATAGAGTTTTAAAGATGAAGTGAAGCTACATAAAAGACCATAATTTTATACATAAAGGTGGCTCATAAATACTCAAACAATTTGAAGGTCATATGTATTCAAAATGGGTAATAGGGATTGACTACACTATAGTGGTCCCCATGGTGTTTTTTTGGTTCACTTGTGAGAAATGGGAAGCCTTATACATGAATTTTGGTGGTTTTAGTATACCTTTTTAACAAAATTTTATAATTTTCAAGGTTGAAGGAAAGAAGGTCAGTCATGGTGGTTTGGGGTGTGTTGAAAGGAATGTTATATAGAGTTTCACTACACCATGTCTTAGTGTCAAGGAGTAAGATATTTTGGGGGCCCTGGTACTGGAAAAATTTATGTTAGTAACAATTATGTAGATTTGGCGCTTTAATAACCTTTTATGGGTTATTTATTGAGCTTTAGTAAAATTATTCAAATCCAAAAGTGTTTATTTTATTTGGGATGATCTAAAGGTCAGATTTGAATGCTTGAAATTTATAATATGACGGAAATTTAAATTAAGAATCTTTGATTCAAAAGTATTCTACATTTTATAAATAGTGTGAGTGCTATTGAAGAAGTTTATATAATAATAATAATTTATTCCTAGAAAATACAGGGAAGACATATCTAAATATATAAATTTGATTAACCTGAATTGGATAAGAATAGAGAGGAAGTACATGGGTTTAATTTGGAAGATTTAATTTAAAGGGGATATTACAGGATTTATACTTCTCTAGAAGGTTTTAAAATCTATGAAATAAGTGACACGTCATCTAATGTGTATTTATAATCTAATTTTTTAGGAGAATAAGACCATTACAGAAGGAGAGTGAGTACCTATTTTTTAAGGGGAGCAGTGTGTTTGTACTTGTAAAGAAGAAAAACAATAAGTTTTTTGTTCCTTATGTGGATAGTAAGTTGGGAGAGTAAATGATACTAATACATTATGTTAGGTAATAAAATCAGTGTTTTATAGTGTTTTAGATATAGAAACACATCATTGTTATTGTTTTTCTCTCTCAAGAGAGATTGTAAGGGAGAGAAAAAAGTGTTCCTCATGTTGAGAGAAAAATATTATGATCTATGAAGACATATTAAAGTTTATAATACCATAATTCACCATACCTCTCAAGTTATAAATCTTGATAAAAACCAATAATATGATTTTTTTGAAACATCACTCACTTTATTTCCATGATTATAAAAATACTATTTTATATATTAAGCACAAAATTTGTGTCTGTTGGGTGTGGGTGGTAATGAGTGAACGAATTGTTGTTTTTGAGTATTACAACATGAAATATTATATCTATAATACTATAGGATACAAAATTTCCATATATTCCAAGATAAATAACTAACATAATTGAGAAATGAATTTTAATTGAACCGATTCATAGTAAATTAAGATTCAGACAATTGTACACTAGAATTTTGAACTTAAACTTGAGTGAATTATTTATTATGAAAAATTAACACATTAGTGATCCACCTTAATTGATATTTATATAATATATTTAGAATGATGTAAAATTAATTGTTATAATCTAACATAGAGTTTACTAAGATAACTTGTCATTGGGCTTGTGAGAGAAAAATAAAATCCATAAAGAAGGGTGAAGTTCATAAGAGATCCAGTTGCCCAAACATTGATTTTATTCCCTGATTATTACAATTATTATCAATGGATGATTAATATGTTGGTATGGTATTGTTCAATATTCGTCACAATCATTGAATAAATTCATTTCAAAACAAATGGATTAATAAAAAATCAAAAACAATGTTTGTGCTATGTTATCATAATATATAAGTGGTATGAGGAATTCTAAACATTGATAAAGAATGAGAAAATGAATAATACGAAATTTTCATAAGTTATATCAAGAATTTTTACAGTGTAATAGATATTATAAACTTGAGAGAGAGTTATTTATTAGGGTTATTACTATTTAAATTTTGATTTAACTAATTTATTGTTAGTTAACCTTCATTAAACCAGGACATGGCATTGAGTTGAATTGAAAAGGGGTGAAAATTGTATTGATAGTAATTACATGTTAAAAATTAATTAGTAAAGTGTGTGGAAATATGGTTTGAATATATTTTTAATTGTTTTAGGTTATTTTTAGGTGTTTCTTGTTGATTTTTTGTTGAATATTTTGAGTTTAACCAAAGATTGTAGGATTTTTTGGAATTTAGTGCATAATTAATGAACTTGGCCCAAAGTGGTAAATTTCATAGAAAACCTGATATTGGATTAATAATTATTTATGGGTGAGTTCTTGATGAGTTTTTGGTGTTAATTAATCTATGGAATCTTTCTATGAAATATGAAATGTTGAAATATAAAGTTAGAAGAAGATTCACTCTTGCTCACTATGACTATATTTGGAGGACAATGCATATTAATTTGGTTGAGAATACACCACCTTTCCAATGATATCTCAATATTTATATATAATAGAGTGTTATTATTCGAATAGATCCCATGTTATCCCACGAGAGTACGTCAAATCCCAATATATCCCCAGAGAAATCCTGGAGAAGGTGTCATAGTGACAACATTGTCCTTTAGTTAAGACATACATTACAACAACCCCAAATATATATACAAGTATTTGATAAGATTGTTTCCCATTTCAAACATATCATGGAAATCTAAGGCAATTTATGAAGTCCCTTCAATATAATAGCATTTCAATACTCATATTTTTGGGAATTTTAAGCACCATAGTGGAATAACATCATGTTTTTCCATAGATCCTTAGGGGCCAACAAAAGAAGAATTATATTGAAAATGTAATCTAAAGTCCAAGAACTACTCGAATATAACACCAATACTGTCTCATTTTCAAACCTAAAACTTTATTAGGTACCCAATGTATCATTAATTAATTGTTAATAATATTTTGGATATCTAACATTATCAATGTTACTCATAAAATTTATTAAACATATATAAATATCAACAAATGCCTCCCCAAACAAACCACTACTTGACATTTATGGAAAAGAATTTCCACATGGTTTTTATGAACAAGATATGAAGACCAAAAAGAATTTGTTGTTGTAATTGTCTACCCTAATTAAGAAAAATTCCCCAACAAAATAGCCATGTTGATAAATATCATGCAGAGAAGGAGAATAAATAATATCACATACCCACATATTAATATTATTGAAGATGGAAGTCCCTTGTCCACATGAGAGTATCTACCACATATCCCATTCCATGAAGAAGTGAACCATGATACCAAGGAAGAAAAACTAAATGATGTACCTATATTAGAAGGAATATAACGTAAAATAATGGATCTATCCTTAATCAAATACATATGGGCTA
This sequence comes from Viscum album, assembly GCA_963277665.1. Taxonomy (NCBI): domain Eukaryota; kingdom Viridiplantae; phylum Streptophyta; class Magnoliopsida; order Santalales; family Viscaceae; genus Viscum; species Viscum album. Next base: position 1,133,082,330 of record OY728142.1, on the reverse strand, counting down.
GTGAAGGACTGGTTTTTACCAGAGAAGATTCATAAGATTGAGATAAAGCTATAGGATCACATCATTTTTCAATAAAAATTAATTGTATTCAAATGATCTATTAGACCTCCTTCTCTATTATTCTTTATATCTATATTTGACTGTGTGTGTCTTGGGATTTCTTAATGTATTTTGAATGTTGGGTTTTAATTTATTTATTCCATTGATAAACTACTAATTTTTTTTCTTATATTATTTATTCTAATATCATAATGATTATTTAGATAGAAAGTGAAAATGAATATTGTGAATATGAGTGAATAAGTGAAAGTGGAGTCTCACACACTCACATGTGTATCTATACAAATATTTCAAATCATAGTGAAGTGAGAGTGGAGAAAAACACCATGGAATTGAAAACCCATTTCCCTTTGTAAGGAGGGTTAGAAAACCTTACATGGTATTGCACTCTTAATAATAATACACGACGATTAACTTAAAGGAGTATATGTGGGTATTAAATAGTGTTTTCTCACAATATTTAAATGAAAAAGTTGTATTTTGTGGAATTTTATTTATTTACAATTCCCCATAATTTTTTACACTCTAGTATAGGTGAACATCCTCACTATCAACTCTTGTCTTGGTTTCATTCCTTTATAGTTGTCTATATATCTTAACAAAAATCACTTTCGTCACTTATTTTACTATTTTTGTTATTACACCAAACCATGATCTTTAGAAATACCATAATACCCCTCTACAGACAAATTAATTAGTACCCACTTGTATCATTATAGTATGACCATGTAATCTTGTAGGGTAATGTGAAGGTATTAATACACATTTTTATCAATAATTATACCCCTTAAAAAACTAACTGCTAAATGGGTTTAATGATCCTTCCTTGATTGAGTCAACTAGATGGTGATCTCAAGATCTTCTATACACCTCTCTCTCTTGATTATAGGCAGTTCCTTCATAATATGGTAGGCTCCACCACTTAAACTCAGACAAATACTCCCTCCATGAATCAAATTTCTCATGATTATCCCACCTATGATCAACCAAAATATCATGTTACACCTCACTTACTTAAACCACTTGGGGAATTCACCCACAAAATATCTTTACTTGTATAAAATAAACTTAATCCTATGATGTAAATTTTATTTACATCCTTTTGAATTTTAGATTAATTTTTATTCTCCAAATATCTTTCCTAATTGTAACACATGTATCAAAATGTATGATACATATACCACACAAAGGTATTTACCCTATAATCATAACACTATTACATAAGTATGCTTAGTTAACTATCATAGTCCTTGTACTATATTACAAAGTACCTTCTATATCTTATTCACTATATCTAGTCTATTTCATATTCTAAGATCAAGTAAACTATTTGACTTCTAAACTAATCAACCATTACAAACTTATAACTCTAAAATTCATCATAACTCTCAATCAAATCCCTAATACCACTCTATCATGACTCATACCCACTAAAACCCAACATGTGTAAGTTGTGAAGACAAGAGTGTCCCCAAAATTCTTCATTCAATAGGATATAGATTGAAAACTAGTGATGAGGGTATAAAACAATGAATATCGGCGGTATTACCATCTATAATCATAAAAATGATAAAAAAAACACCAATAAAAACCTTATACAAAAATAAAATAAATCCTCAAATACTACTATAATGAATTTAGTGTCATATAGAAACAAAATAATCTCCATGAATAATACCCAAAATAAAATAAATCCTTTGGAAGTAACTCCGACTTAAACACAAGCTAAACACTACACCATGATATAGTATTGTCAAAATTGATCAAAAATAATGTATGAAAACATATAAATTTAGTATATATAATTTTGGGTGATTATGAAAGTATTAAGGATAGGTCCCTCCCCAAAAAACTTTGTGTTAATGCAGAAGAATCATACTAAAACCTCAGTGAATAAATAATGAAACTAACTTGTTACTGATCCCGAGATAACTACTAACCCAATATCACAAAGTTTTACTCACCAAATCATGAAACATGTACAATGATATAATAATCCTGAAAATATATTATGTTAATGTACACTACAACCAGTTTCCCACCATTATACTCATACTCAAATCCCAAAAATATAAGTTATAGTGTTCTAATCCCATCCATATCTACATATCACCACTACATACCACATATGTATACCAAATAGTCACACCATATCCACATATCAAATAATATAATAACACAACGACTACTACATAAAATATACCATATATGTATAACCAATACAAAATACCATTATTGGGAAAGGATCATTTATTAAACCACCATAATATCACACATGCCAGAGATCTTGTGCTGCAGAACTTAAACCACTAGAAATTTCCCATGATCGTAGTTTATCAGAAGATGAAACAACTATGCACCCCACTCCCTGTACTATATTACAATACTCACACATTCTTCAATAAAAATCACAAAAAAAACATTCAATACAAATTAAACATAATAAGAAAATTAAATTATACACAACATATTATTTGGTTTATAATTTCATCCTTTTTCTATGAGTGAATACTGAAAATTTTTATATCATTGAAAAAACAAGGATTACAAAAACTATTGATAAGGAGACAATGTTACACTTTGGTTCATCATAATACAAAGCACTAGGTCCCAAATCTATTTTATAGTTATACCACCAATTTAATATTGTGTTTAACCCATTAATAGAGTTGGTAAACCTATGATTCCTTATAGAATGAGCTACCTCAACCATTTATTCTAGTAAACATCCATTGAGATTCATTATAGAATCATCATCAGTTCATTATATTCAAATAAATGTACCCTCATTTTGAATACATTTACTTTGTCTTCATTTTTAGCATGATGTTAACTCCGAGAGTTTCTCCTTCTAGAAAACTAATTCTAGTGACATAAATAGGATTCACAATCTTAACAACTTCCAACTTGAAAACTACTTCAAAGATCTATCTCTCATCAACATCCTCTAACAATTAGGCATAATTTAACATCCATTATCCTTCCTCATGCATGCAGTTTCCTCAAATAAATTCTATTCAACCAAGTCCAATTGAGTCATAATGTAGAAAAATACTATTAGACTAAAACATTTATGAACATGTTATTAAATGTTTTATTCCCAACAATCTCCCTCAACAATAATAATTTATCTTCCATAATATCCAAGATGAAATTTAATTTTGGATCAATATGTTTCATTCTCACATGGAATACCAAAGTATAGTCAACTTAAATATCACCATGACTATCATATAATTTCACTCCTCCTTCCAGTGACTTTCTAAGATCCTTAATCAAGAACATTAACCATACTAACTTCATTCAAGATCCATACTTTCAAAGTATTTTTATTTTCTTATATAAAAAGTAATCATAGGATATAGAAATGAAATAAAAATTACCATTGTTATGCTAAAAATAAACATGAAGCCTCTCATGGTATTCTAGGTATTTTAATATCTAGAAAAATATACATCCATGAATCCCAGAAATGGTTTACCTTCCCCAAATTATAACATTATATCTTAAGATCCCTTTAATTATTCAATGATCCTCCTCAAAACTCCCAAATTCACCATTTTAATGTTCTGTATAAATTTCCATAAAAATACAAATACAAAGGAAATGTTTGGACATATACAAATCATCACATAGATTAAAATTTTGGTAGATGATGCAGACAACACTTTCACCATGTACTGAGCCAAATATTTAGATGCTAGTGCATGTGCCTTGGATAACATGAAGTGTATAATACTGGGTGTTAAGATAGAGTTATATTCACTCATTATAAATTTTTTAATAATATTATATATGTTTTATTTATGAGATAACATAAATACACTATATTTTATATCCCTCTCTATCCTCATTCATATGATTTTTTTAGCATAGATAAGAGCCTTAATTTTGAATATTTTTGGGAAATTACACTTTAGATCTTAAATCCAAGAACTCACCATGATCTCCACCAACATGTAATATAAATATAGTTTGTGTATGATGTAATTACCAATATTTTATGACTTCTAAAAATAGAAATTATTGGAGTCTCACCATGTAATCCTTTTCTCAATCAGGAAAGTTTCAAACTTCAAATTCGATTATGGAGGTTATTTTATGTGTTCGTAGGGGATTTTATATAACTTCCCAAAAAATACATCATTCTAATAGTCATTAAAACCCTTGGTATGATTTATAGATATCTCCTTCTATAATTCAGCATAAATAAAGGTAGCCATGATATCAATTTTCTCCATGTGTAAATAACCAAAAGAAACTAAAACTAGAACCATTAATATGGAAATATTATTAACTACCAGTGAAAATATTTATGACAAATGGATACCTTCTTTATGTTTGAATCTATTCTCTAACATCTCTTCCTTGATGCATCTAATTTCTTATTATTCTTTCTTAAATTGGAAAACCCATTCTTTTTTTAGTGTTCTCTTTCCCTCCAGTATTTCGGTTTGCTATAATGTTTTATTTAATTTAAAGGTATTCATTTTTTCTTTCATAAATGAATCCAAATATTTCATGACACTGAGTGTTTCAACCACTTTTGGGTATTCAGGTTCCCCAAAATTCATTATAATTAATAAATTTAAATTAGTTCTATATCTTTTCATTGTTTTCTTAACTCTATAAGATATTATCAACTATATTTGAGATTCATCTATATCGAGAGCTACAATTTCTGGTTCCCAAACATTTGATGTACTGACTATTGATTGCCCAAATTTTGAATTTTTACCTTAGTCTTCATCAAACCTTGATTATTCTAGAACACCTATCACTTTTTTTACTTTTCATAAACCTATGATGATATATGGAGTCACTAAAAATCATGATATTCTAGTACATTCATCCTGATGAACTTGAACTTCACTAGTTGGATTCTTCCTCTTAAATTTTGATTTATCCAAATTCTGATCCTTCTATATGATCTTCTAGTTGGGTAGAACCTTTCAACTTATGATGAATTAGTTAATGTCATTATCCCATAGTCTTAAACCAAAGTATTTATCCCTATAGGCTACAAGAAAATAGGTTTTGGACTTTGCCTCACTTTTTCTCAATCCTTTGTATCAACATTATCAAAGGACAGACTTTTAAAAACATTATGGTTTCTAACTTATAGTAACTTATTAGAATGTAGCTCTTATGGTTGACTATGTCCAGATGCATACACTCTAATTCTTTTGGATAATTATGTAGTAGTGTTAATTTCCTTACATCAAATAGATTTAGAATTTATAGAGTGCACATGCATACATATTGCCTTATCAGTAAAATTTTAGTTCATTCTATCTAGAAAACTATTTTTTTGTAGTTTTCTAGGTACTATAATTTTAAAATTGACACCCTTATTATGATATAATTTTCTAACATTGTTACCACTATACTCTCCACCATTACGTAATTTATGGAACTTTAAATTATGGTCACTTTACCCTTTTTATGGTTTTCCACTTTACAAAAGAATTGAGAATGTTAGATTTATTATTAAGGAAATACAACCATACATTAATTTTTGTATCATCAAGTAATATTATAAAGTAAAGAGATCCTATATGAGATTATACTAGGGATGAACCCCATTTTTCCGAGTGAATAATCTCTATCTTTTAGGATTTGGTATTCTAGGCATTCAAGTTGCATGAAACCCTCTTTTATTTTCTCAGTATATAACTCTCACTAATTATGATTCTTGTGTGATTGAGTTTCAATATACCTTTACTAGATATAACCATCATGTTCTTCACACTGATATTATTGATTCTACAATAAGATACCTCCAAATCTATTGTGGTTGAAATTATAGCCATTTCAATTCGATATGAATTTCAGGTCAAGTATAAAAGTTCATCTTATAATTTTCATGTAAAAAATATAGACCCTTGAGTAAATTTCTAGACTCCATTAGTGAAGGATGTTACATAGTCTGCATTATCCATATTCCTTATAGATATGGGGTTCTTCTAAAGACCTAGAATGTGCCTCAATTCCTTCAACCATAGAAAATATCCATTTTGTATCCAGATGCTTAAATCTCATTTCCTGATGACTTCCAAAGATTCATTATCCACCAAATGAACTTTTCCAAAATTTCTATATACATAGTTGACCATTCATTAATGATCATCCATTAATTAAAAGGATGTAGTGGAATCAACCACCCAAGACTCAATATGATTATAAATGTTTAGAATTAGGTAAATGAATAATTCCATTATGTTAATATATTTTTTTAAATATTTTTATCATTTTAAATGTGATATTCTTGTGATTTATGAAATTCCTATAGAGATATCCTTGCTTCTAATAAGTAAGTCCTAGACCAATCATCTTTTCCTAACTCTACTTTCTATAACTTTCTTTTGGTCATCGTTTTTTTCTCTTCTATGGTGATAATATTCATCCATTAACATTAAAGGCATTACTATAAGGTACTTGGACCTACATTCTCCAGAGTTCCTCATTTAGGATCAAATTTCATACATCTAAAAACCATGTATTGGTCTTTATATATAATTTAAATATCCCCATAACTATCCCATAACATGATTTCATTAGTGAGGATAATAAAATTATTTCCCACACATAATTCGTGAATGTAACCTTCATTGCTTTAATATTACTATGGATCATTTTTATGTTCTTCACATGATCTTATATTAATCATCGTTCTGATAAACTCATACTAAACATGAATCAAAATAGTAACAATTTTTTTAGTGTCGTCGGTGTCTCATATATATCCGCATGGTCTGCTATTAGATTAGATGTATTATTCTTCTCATAGATGTTGAATTCTATATTTTGTTACAATGACACCCTCACTAAACTAAGTGCTTTCCTATCTAACATTTACCATTAAATTTTATCAGTCATGTTAGACTTCACTCCACCTATCATAAGTTATTAATCTTTTTGGATGTGATAATATTCTATCTTCATCTTCCAGAATCCATAATTTGTTTTGTTGAACTAAAATTTTAAGCTTTCTCTTCTTCTCATGTCATATCTCCTAATAATATTTTTCTCAACTAAAATCAATATAACGCTCAGGTAAGAGTGAATTCCACCATATCTTTTACCCGAGTGTGAACTATTGAGCTCTCATACCAAATTTTATGGAACGTACCATCCATGAAACCACCATAATGCCACACACACTAGAGGTTCTATTCCATATAATTCAAACTAAAAATTTCCCTCCATATTATTATATCATAGGATGAGAACACTATACACCCTACTTACCAAAATAAGGTACACTTCCCACAAAACCTATAAAAAATCACACATAAAACTAAAATTAGAGTAAATGAAGCAAGAAAAGTTAAGTTGATACATGATATTACATGGTCCAAAATTTATTCCTACATCCATGGGAGACCACTAAAAACATTTATATTACCAGAAAAATATGTATTAAAAACACTATTTACAATAATACAATGTTACAATTTGATTAATCATATTATAAAAAACTAATTCTCACTTATGTTCTATAAAGTCACTTAGGTAATGGAATATGTAATACCACCAACCAAAGTTTGCATCCAACCCATTATTAGAGTTGGTCAATAATAGATTCATTGTAATAACCAATACTTAAACTATTTTATTTGGTAACACTCTAGGGGGTTTAACATAAAGTAATTGAAATTTAATCATAATTCATTAAATGGATTTACCTATTGAAGGCATCAACTGATTCTATGTTTCTATGAACGGTGTGAACTTCTAAAGTCCTTACCTTCAGTATACTAATTCCATTGACTTACAGAGGATTTAAATTCCTAAAAACAATCATCCCATGACACATATTCATAAAAGTTACACATAATTCATATTTAATATATGGTGAGAGAGGGGTAGTATTAAAACGTTTATATAACCGACATTGTGGATATTGGGGCTTCACATGTTACTTGAAACTTACTATGGGTGTTAGTTTGGTTACCTAACGTAGGTGGTGGGGTGTAAGAAATAAAAAAACATAAGATGATTTATATAACAACACAAAAATACAAACCTATAGTATAATTAGAACCAAATAACTATATAAATATATCCCATCATCACATTATCACCACTAGAAAAAGAATTACTACCTCAATACACAAAATATTCCCAAACCACAATGACACAAAAATCACATAACTTATTATGATTTTATATCTTAGTTCCATTTACAATTTAATCACCAATAACTAAATTAATTTCATTAACCACATTTAATATAGTAACTATCAATTTCACATTAATTATTTTAATTTTTTTACCACATAATTAATCCACCAATTTAGTGATTTAATACAACATAACCCATTCTATTTTCATATTATTCAGTTCTTTCATTAGTTTCATCTCTATTCCATATTTAAGGAGAAACCACACATTATCTTCTCAAACCACATATATTATAAAAAACCAGTACAAAAACTATCCATATATATACCACTTCCTCTACCATAATAAAAACCCACATTAAAAGATCCTATACGACACAAAAAATTCAAAAATACAACTCCACCATAATATTAATGAAGAAAACATATTTACTTATGACATCCTTATTTGATTATAAATTCATTTTCAACACAAAAATGATAAAAATACCATTTTTAAAATTCTTTATCATATTAAAATGTTTCAATTTATTTACATAGATTACAACATGATTCCACATATTAAAAATAACTTTAAATCAAATTATCTTTCTTAGCTTTGAAATCACGAAGAAACATGGAAAATAAAAAATAAATCATGTAAACAAATATTAAACCTATTTCCTCTAAGTTAAATGTCAATTATTAATCTTCATTAATTCCAATTATATATCCACACCAATAAAACTAAATTATGCTTAAAACATACTAATAAAAATAAAATAAATATATTATTCTAATATACTACCTCAAATGATGTTCAAAACTAAATGATACCAAGAATAGAGGAACCCAATGATCTCACACCCACTATATCACCAAAATAAACCAATAAACCTATAAAAAATCAATTCTCCATCAATTAATCATTAAAAAGATATCAAAATAATTAAAAATACATTTCCATATATCATTGAGGATTAAATATTCGTAAAATCAGTACCAGTAATGAAAATATTACATTAGATCATGGATACTCAATCTCATAAAACTAAGGACTCATGAATCCACCATAGGCATAAAAAACCACCATAAATGAGTATCTTAATAACTTAGGATTTAAAAAATAAGAGTGAAGAAAAATGAATATAGGATACACTTTAATTTACATAAAAACATGATCATTAAAACTATAACGTGATAGGCAAAACTACAGTGTGGTCTAGAATGGTCAGCACCAATATGAAAATTGTGATGCTATAAAAAAGGGATCTCTAAGATTAATGTCATTATTTTCATTCATTAAGATATACCTATGACCAAACCAAAATATTTTTACTATGAACCATGACCATTTTAATTACACCTCCCCAAAACCTCATCCAAAAATAAAGAAATAGTGTTCACTAAACCATTCCATTTCTCGCTATGATGAACACCATTAGAATTTTCTTCCTTAGGAGAAAAAAGAATCTTCCAAAACTCATCCCTAATCTAAGACCAGAAAATGGGGCAAAAACCTTGAACATATCATGGTTTAAAACCATCATATCATTTCTACATGAATTAATTAGATCCAATACATAATCCTCATACATAGAAAAATAACCATTACACCATGAAAAAACCACCACAGAGAGAAAACTGGATCTACCATAGAATGGTTAAATCAGGAAAGTAATGTATTTTTCACCAAAGAATAAAAAATCATAATTAACTCTAAAAATATTTTAAACCCTCTATATCCACATCATATACTTTCAAAAAAAGTATAGGATTAATGAAATATTAGCATCTATAATTTAAATCCTTTTAGCTATAAAAATTAACTAATATTTAAAAGGTGAATGAGTATGAAATATTTATTTGAATATGTGATGATGAGATTATATTGATAAGTTACTTATTGATTGATGATATGTTTATAAACTAAAATACCCTTCAAATTATATAAATGGGTTGTTTGAGGAGAATGATTTAATTTGAATTTTCTTTTGTTATATACCATGTTATGTACTAAGTTAATTTTATGCATGTGTGATATAATGAATATTATAATAGATATACATTAATTTTATTAGGATCATGTTTAAAATTATAAAATTATAAAATATTGTTATGTATATTATTATATAATGGGAAAATAATATGGTATGTATAAATGTATAATATAATAAACTGATATTTGTAACACCATTAAAGATGCACTATAAAACATGATATGATAATTTTTTTAATAATTTGATATGTAATAATTTGGGAATGTTTTTTATATAAACCCACACATTTCATATATAGATATTACAAGTTAATAGATGAATATTATTTACAAAAAATAATGATCCTTGTAATAATTATATGGGTCTTGTGCCTTTAGAAACATAGATACATGGATAATTGGTTCAAAAAGTGAAATAATAATCTCCCATTAAGTTATTAATAACTATAAATCTTCTTATAAATATCATAAATAATACCTTTATTCATAATTTGGGGAAAGGAAACATATGAAAGGGTGATCTTATATTCTCAGTAAGGATAAACCTAGGATATATCAACATAACATGACCATAAGGGCATGAGTACAAGATAATAACATTTTAAAACCATACCCTAAATATGATATATCAAATACTTGGGTCATGGAAAAAATATTTTAATTTCATAAGACATGAATAATAATGGAATCAAAGAACATGATCCCTGATAACATAACTTTAGGATAAGGCATAGACTTGTGGAATGCACATAATCATATAAAATATTATGTCAAGGTTACCCAACAAAAAGTTAATAACTTTTTAGGATTATTATACCCACCTGTGTACATTCTTTGGGGATGGGATAACCTCCTATGTACCTATTTTGGGCTGGGTATAAACTCTTATGTATCATCTTTTTTCAGTCATGGGATAACATCCTGTGTACCCTCTTTGGGGCTTAGGATAACCTCCCATGTACCCTTTGATATCATATAACATTAATCATTACCTAATGAATTGGGGGTAGATATAGGTCCCATAAATCACATAATACAGAAATTGTTACTCCACATGATCATAAATTATTCATTATATCATAACATGTGAAAACTAAATTGGTTTCATAAAAATTTAATCATAGCATAAACCAAGGGAAACAAATAGATTCCATAATTTTTTTCATCATAATCATAAATAATATAGAGAAATAATAAATACAGTATCAATGAATCATGTCCCAATTAAATATTATGTAACATCAAAGGATATCATTTTATATAGAAAATTATTTTGAATGATCACTTGGAACATTTCTTGAAGTAAAATAACTTTATACTTCGAAAACACTTATTTATAGTCTAAAAATTTCCCAAATATTAATGAAAAAGTTTTTTTTGAAAATATCCTTGGAAAATTTTAAAGTATGATTTAAATAATTGAGCTATCAAGATTGAAAAAATAATATTTATTCTGTACATATTAAAATGAAAATTCATTTTATTTTTTTTGGTAAGAACTAAAAATATATTTGTTCATAAAATGACAAGAATAATACATTTAAACCATTTTTAACATAAAAAACATGGGTAAAAATTTATTAAAATAATTATTGGATAATTTAAAAATATTTCTTTAATTATTTTTAGAAAACATGGACATATAAGAAAAATGATATTTGACCGAAGAGAGAAACTATATCAATTTTTATTAAAGAAATTATTCCGGTCTCTTGAGTAATTAAAGAGAGTAAAATAAAAAGGAAAAATTTATTATATGAAAATAAATAGAGGTTAATAAAATAAATGATATTATTAATTGATATATCATAATATTTTTTAATCTAAATCATAATCATAAACAATCTTAACAAACAATTAGAATATAATATAAAACGTTTACTACTTTAGTAAAGTTTGAATCATAATTACCATGAAATAAATAACCTTATATGTATATTTAAATCCCCATAATCATTATAAGAATAATACTAAAAAAAATAATGTGTATAATATACACCACAAAAAAAGAAAAAGTATTGAATATGACATGCGTCCCATGGAAATAAAAGTGAGATGGAAATCCCATTATCACTTTGAAAAATTTTCAATCATAAGACCCATTAAAGAATAAAATAATATTAAACTTTAAATATATTTAAAATAAGTATATTAATGATATAAAATTTGAAAGGGGTAGTATATAGACCTCAAAAAAGAAATTAGTGGTGAATATGACATATCTCTCCCAAAAATAAAAGAGAGATAATAAATCCCTTACCTCAATTATCAATTTCTTCATTTACCTTCAAATCTCCTGCATAAAAATATAGGTTTCTTATAAATATAATATAGAATAATAATCATATGTATCATACCATATATGATTTACTTATGGCCTTTTATTTCCTATTTATTTATAATTTCCTTGTTAAAATCATGTTTCGGGTAACAACTATATTGTTTTTCATGTATGTTTGGGTTTGGTATTTTTGGTCCTTTTACTTTGATAATGGTTACATCATATACATAATGTTATAAATTATGTAAATATAATATATATTCATTATATATGTATTTATATTGATCTATAAAACATATAAATAGAAAATTAATTACACTTTTTTGGGAGACGGTAGGTCAGACATACACATAAACTCTGTTTCCATTTTCTGTAAGGATAATATTAAAGAAAAGAAAATATTAATTTACATTTACATATATTTTTATATTAAATATATAATTTAAAATTTTTTAACATATCTTCAATACCATACATGTTAAAATAAAATGAAATATGTTTCACATCGCTTTATGGAGGTAGTAGTCCACACATACTCATGAGTGGCGTTGTCCTTTTCCATGGTTTTGGATAGTAAGAAGGTAGATGTGATATTATAATTTTAAAAGTATAATTATGAAATAAATATTATATACATATGTTAAATAATAAATTATATAAATTATTTATTGTTTGTGATGGAAATTGAATTACATCGGTTCGCAAGGAGGTTGTCCGTTGTACACATGATTGATGATTATTTTCCAATTTGATAAAAGATGAGATAAGTATAGGTTATTCAATCAATATAATAACATCTTAGTATAAGGTATATATTATTGGTTTTATGTTTAAATTAATAATACATGAAATAAAGTGTTATGATATGGAGTAAAAAGAAAGAGACTAGTGAATAAAATAACCTTATCTAAGAAAACCCACTTTTGGATCCTTTATTAAGAACCCATAGGTTGCTATTTTGGTAAAAAAATATGATCTAGAACATAAATAAGGATTTTTGAGAGATATTTTATCAGGTTTTTTTCAATCCAAATATCTTATGAGGTTTAAAAGTGAGGGGAGAATGTGTCCAGTTATAATTGAAGGTGAGTGGAAGTTTTGTAAATACAAAAAACAATTCAATAATGGGAAGTAAATCTCAAGAAATGTGCTTAAAATTTTGATAAATGATGGATTATAGTGACTAAATGTTCAATAAAAACCTAAAAAACAAATGAAAACACATTTATTAAACATGTTATTTCCTTATCCTCTAAATTTACTCTCTTTTACCATTTTAGTTTTCAATACGATATCTAGTCTCTTTTAATTTACCTAGGTAATTTATCTTTTAATTATAAAAATAAATTTTTTGTTATTATATAATGTGGAACCAATTATTATAAATATTAAATATATTTATTGAATATAAATCCAATATTCTTGGAAAATTAATTTTAACACTAATGCATGTAACTCGCAAAACCCCCTTTTTAACCTTAACTATAGTAATTATTATTTTTTACTATTTTTACAAATAATTTTTTATAAAATTTAATTGTACTTATTACCTAATATTAATTTTATTTATTAAAAATATGTAATATAATTTACCAAAATAAATCCATATAAGTGGGAAAATTTTATTTTAAAAGAAACAAGTAGATGTGATGAAAAATCAGTTTTTCAATGAAAAGTTTTCATAAATATAAAAAATTTTAATATAAAAATTCAACATAAAATTAATTAAAATGATATAAAATGGAATAATTATGATATAATAGATCTAATATTACTTTTAAATCTATATTACAATAAAATTTAATATGTAAATTCTTTAAACAAAAATGAAGTTTTCAATAAAAATCAGTATTTATTACTATTCGTTGAAAAAGTAATATTTTCATAAAAATTATATTAAATAAATTCTAAAATAATTTTTAAATTATGATTTAAAATATTATAATAATTTTTTAAATAAATTTTATAAAATTGTAAGTAATTAGATTTAAAATCTGTGCAAGAATATGAGGAAAACGTATTTTAGAAAATACATTTTTGGTCATAAGACGAGATTTATTCTTGTCTCACACATAGAAAAATATTAGATGAATGAAATTTATTTAATGAATATACCATTTAAAAATTTAAATAAAATAATTTTACAATAGTTTATAATTTTAATTTACTATGATAAAAACTCTTTTTTTACAAAAAATTAGTTTTTTCATAAAAACACTTCTTTTACATTCATTTTTTTTCATTTATAATTAATTTATAATAAATGAATTTTATTCTATTCATGTGTAAACCATATAATTTTTTAATTTAGTTATTCCTATTCATACCCACTAATTTAATGGCTATTTTATAATGGAAATGATTAAATAATAATATTAATAATATATTACGGTTAAATAAAACTCATTGTTGCATGTAACACAAAAAATCAAAGAACTTAAATTTATTTGAAAAAAACTATTTCATATAATACCTAGTTATTACATTATACCACATTTAATAAATTTAATTCTCATAATTTTAACCTGTTCTAGGAGGGTTTGACATTTGAAAATTCCATTGTGAAAAACCCACATCATAAAAATGGTTAGTAAAACTTCCTCTTGAAAAAATGTAAAAGAAATTGTGAATATAATTTGGGAAAACACATAAGTAGGTTCACAAATAGTATAAAATTATTGGTATGTGAAAATAGAGGCATAAAAGAGAAAACTAGATCCCAGATACTAATATAGAATTCCAAAAAACATGGTCTATTGAAAGCCAACACCCATAAAGTCGTATATCTGTGATGGGTGAAAATACTATTCATTCATCTAAAATGAATATAAATGTGTAAATTTTTTATTTCAATATCCTTTTTATATATTTGTTAAATTTTAATGAGAATATATACTTACTTAATTTTATTCTATTTTATAATCATAATATCATCGTTTTGTAATTCTTTGATCCATTTCCACTTCATCTCATACTCCAAGAAATGAATATTCAAGATGAGTATTTTTATGCATAAAGAACTAAAATTATTTTTTAATATATCATATGATCCATAAAATGATGGTATATTATTACTTATATATATAGATATATTAAAAAACAAAAATTGTTAATAGAAGTTATAAAATATGGATAAGTTTGAAACATTAAGTTCTAAGACCTCAATAATAACACCGAAAGTTCAACATAAATCATTTAATAAATAAAGAAACTTAAAATTACCTAAAAGTTTTGAGACTAATATTGAACTCAATGATTATAGTGACATTTTCACACATTATTACGAGGTAAATTTCAAATTTATATCTGAATGAAATCAGTCACTCTTATTGCCTCTTACCAAAAATGTATTTGTCCAAATCATATAATCTTTAAGATAATTTAATAATTTACATGAATAATATGAATCACCTTAAAGACACATTAAAATAATACAATGCTCAAAAATATAATTCAGGGTTTGATCCTCAAATATAATTACTTAATATTTTTTTAACTTAATAATATATGGGTCCCAAAATAGTGGACTTGTTCTGAAATAACATTAATCCTAAAATCCCTTTTCTATCACATAGTCATCTCCAAAACCTAAACTTTATCTGTCACATATTTTTTTTCGAATTTACATACTAACCAAGAAATCATGTATGAAAGTGGTATGCATTACACCCTAATCTCCCTTAGATTGTGGGTTCAGGCCCCACAACCTTACCAAATGATACATGTTGTCCCTTTTACTAAAACTATATTAATAAAATCCTTATAACTTACCCAGATATACACAGAACATTATTAAAAAAACATTAATCATAAAAGATCATATAAACCCTAATTATTATTAATTAATTTTGATATATGAAAAGAGAATTATTCTCAAAAAATACTTTATTATTAACCTAAGGGTTATATATATCTAGTCCCAATGAAAGATCTCCCAAAAATGCAATTAATCACATTAAAAACTACAACTTAAAACCTCAAAATGGGTGTGTATGTATTTTTACTTATGATAAACCTTAAACACATAAACTTGTGATGATATCCACAACTCTTATGTTAATATTTAAGAATGCATATATGCTTCAAAAATTAACACAATCCTTAGATGTTTAATTATTATTATAATGAAAATATCATTAGTAAAAATAATTCTAGAAAATAATTCTTGAATACCAATACATAAATAATTAAAACATTTCATAGGTTCTTATTTAGTCTAGTATTTAACATTTAAAAAAGGGAAATGACTCAGATAATTTCCATGTTCCTCACAAACAAGAAATTGAATTCCTATGAAATTAATTTCTCTATGACCTTCATTTCCACAAAAAACAATTCCTTGTTCACTTGAGACATTAATTTGAGTAATTAATACCACATTATTAATATGTAGTATTTTCAATATTCCTTCCTATATTATCTCCACCACTCTATCTCTTAGTGAACTATATCCTTCTCTTTTTTAGTGAATATAAGAGTTAGTTAAGGTGCATGTTGTTAATCATATATCATGGAAACTTATTAAGAATAATAAAAATATCTTCCACTCTAGTCATCAAACCATTTAGTTTCTCATCATCACATTGTACATCATATTCAATTTTAACACGATTCCTTTTAGTTCTAGAATTTTAATAAAACAAAAAATCATAATGTGAGAAGTAATAATCATAGCGAGAAACCACATACTCATGGAAAATAATTTATAGGATTTCTAAATAAAGACATATTTTTTTTAATATACGACACCTTAGGTTTATACTTGGCCATTAACAGTAATAATCTATTCAAATACTTCTTTAGGGTTTCTAAAGAGTTTATGAATTTCAAAAACGTTTTCGTGGGAGTGTTAAAATTGGTGCATAGAAAGGCCCGTTGTCATCCACCAGGCGATGATCAATTCAAATCACAGTGCACCATTTTTGATGATATTATCAATAGGTACAACGTTTCTAGATCAAAATAAAATTTTATTATCTAGGAATGTTTTCAATTTCATGGAATCCACTCATTCTATACTTTAAAAAAATTCTAGGATATTTTCCTATACTTATACATACACTTAGAAGTATCCTAAGACATATCCTTTGAGATCCCACTTATGTTTTCTCATCCTATTTTCCAATGTTAAACTAAACCTTTATATGATAAAATTTATAATTACCCACACTTTTAATATATAGATATCACATATTAATAGATGAATATTCATACATAATATAACAATCCATGCCCGAATCATATAGGTTTAGTGCCTTTGGAAATATGGATATCGGGAAAACTAGTTAATATGTGAAATACATAATCTCCCACAAACTTCTTCATAACAAGAACCCTTATTAGACATATCACAAATAATACCAGTATATATCACATGGTGAAAGTAAACAAGTGAAAGGGAAAGTCCAAATTATCTGTAAGGGTAAACAAGGGAGATATCAATATAACATGATAATAAGGGTATGATAACATGAGAATAACTTTAAAAAACCATACCCTTCATATAATACATAAAAAACATGAGTCAACGCATAAATATTGGAATTTTATAAGACTTGAATCATAATTAAATTAAATAATATGAGGCATGATACCATAACATTATCATAAGACATAGATTTATGGAATACATATATGTATAGAAATTTTAATGTCAAGGCTACCCACTAAAGACATTAATAACATGTTATACTTGGGATAAACACCCATATACTAGCTTTGTTATTATGATAACCTCCATTGTACCATCTTTTTGTCTTAGGTTGACCTATCGTGTACCCTATTATTTTGATCTTGGGATAACATCTCATGTACCCACTTTTGGGATTAAGATAACCTCTCATACACCCTTTGAGACCATAACAAATTTATTATCACTCAATTAATTTAAGGGAGATATAGGTCCAATACATCACATAATCTATAAAATTGGGTTATATAAGATCATACAACTTTCACCATATCATAACTTTTGAAAAATTAAATGAACTTCATAAATATTTCATTACAGAATAACTGTGGGGAAAGAAAAAGGTTCCATAAACATTTTTCATCATAATCATAAACCATCCAATGAAATATTAAGGATATTATCATTGTTTTATAGCCCCATTAAATATTAAGTAACATCAAATGATATCATCTTATAAAGAAAATGATTTTGAAAGATCACTTGGAATGTTTCTTGAGGAAAATAACTGTTCTACTTTGAAAACATTTATTTAAAATATAAAATTTTCCAAATATCAAAGAAAATAAATATATTTGAAAAAATATTTGAAACGTATAAAGGAATGATTAAATCATTGAGTGGTCATGATGATGTGAATATAATTTATTCAATATATATTAAAACGAAGATACAATTCCCATTTTTTGTTAATAATTCAAAATATTCTTATTTAGAAAACAAAAATAAGATTACTTTAAAACATTTTTTAAAAATAAAAACATGTATAAAAATGTATTCAAAAAATAATTTTAGAATTGTAAAATATTTAATATTTTATGAAAATATGGACATGGCAGAAAAATGATTTTTAGTTGAAGAGAGAAATAAAGCAGTTTTTTAATGAATATATTCATTCAATCTCCTGAGTACTTAAAGAGCAACAAATTTGAGGGAAACATGAATTATTGATAAATAAATTGAGTATAAGAGAAAAAATGATTTTATTGAGATATATATCTTAATACTTCAAAATCTTAAGAATAATCATAAACTATCCGGATAGACAATGAGATTATATCTTAAAACCTTTAGAACTTTGGTAATTTTTAAATCATAAGCCCAATGAAATAAATAAACATAGATGGATATATTGATCCACCTAATTTTAATAATATTAATAATATAATAAATTTATCGGTATAATGTACATCATACAAAGTAAATAATTAGCGAATATGGAATGTTCCCTAAAGAAATAAACATGATACGAAAATCCCCATCCCACTTTGGAAAGTTTTGGATTGTAATACCCATTAATAAATAACTTAAAACAAAAATTTAAACATCATGAAAATTAAGAGATTCATGATATAACTTTTCAAATGGGAAGTATATACACTACCAAAATAAAAATATTATTGAATATGAAATATGTATCTCTGAAATAAATAAGGGAATAGAAATCCCTTTTCTTAAGTATTGACTTTCTTCATACATATTTTAACCTCATATGTAGTAAATATAGGTTTATTATAAATATATTCCAGAAATATACTAATAAATATCATACCATATATGATTTATTTATAACCTTTTGTTACCCATTTATTAACAATTTCTCTGTTAAAATAACTTTTCTAGTTATAACTTCTTATTTTTTCATGCATGTTTTGGTTTGATATTTTCAGTCCTTTTACTTTCATTAGGATCTAATCATCTCAAGAATGTAAACCATGATATAAATATGAAATATATTAATTATATATATATATATATTCATGGAGATGATATTTTCAATAAATTTTATATTTATTTCATTTATTTAATACCTAATAATATGTCATTTCAAGTGAAATTTATTCAATTTGGTAATTTTGATGAGTTTTCAGCTAAATTTTAAAAATTTCTTAATTATTTAATTGTAATAGTTTTTCACCACATTAGTGTTCTGGGATGAACTTTTTTAATAATGATTAAATTGATGAATTTTTTTGGAACCGTTTTATTATGGGCTTCAATTTTGTTAACCCGACCATGTGTTGAAACAATCATTTAGAGGCCTAAAAAAATACATTAATTTAGAAAATATATTTTTTGATTGAATTGATACTCCTTCAGTAAATGAGGCCTAACTAGTGCCAAAAGTGTCCAATTGAGGTGATTACACTTGGAAATGAAATATGATTATAATCAGAATCTCTAAATTAAATACCTACATTAAATTAGTTCATTAAGATAGTAATTTTGTGTGCTAAAGTGGAGGAATTTTTTGTCAAATTAGTTAGAAAATATTTCTTTAGTATTTTAGGTATAAAATTATCAAAAAAATCCAAATGGGGTCAAATATTTGAGTGAAAAATTAACACACTTTTGAACAAAATTTATGAATACACCTTAGTAATATTTAGTTAGGAGAAGGAACAAATTTGAGGATAATTTTAGGATACATAAACTGGATGATGTATTTCCACCCCTCCAATTATTTATATTCTCATCTACACTTCATTTCAAAGGATGGTTGGAAGGATGTCATTGGATAAACTAGAGAAGATATCACTGAGAAGATGAGTTTTTTTTCTGAATTATTCAAGTCATGAGGGGATAAAATCTAGGTGGTGGTGGTAAGTGAATATCTGAAGGATTTTTCCTTTTAATTTTGTAATTTTAACATTAAATTATTCTCTTTTGAATTATCCTTGAATTTGTTTTCTTGATTTATGGAGGAATATTTCTCAATTGTTTTCAATTTTGTTTATTTTATTCTAGGTTTTTTATCATCTTATGATTGTAAAATATTTTTATTTTAGTTTAAAATTCTTTGAGTGAGGTGTCCCCATGTATAATATTAAGTTAAATTAGTTTAAAATTCTCAAAGGTATTTGATCAATTAGATATGTTTTATAAGTTGACAATATCCATATTTGAGGTCTTGATATAGGTTATAAGAAATACTAGGCTATAATTTTTGGTATTGAGGTATGAATTGAATAATTTAATTTTAATAAATTTATTGATAATGATAAATAGTGTGTCCAAGAATCAAATATTTTCCACTATTTACATCTTTAGTTTGACTTTTTCATTCTGATTTCTTCTAAATTTTAATTGCTAAATTTAATTTTTAGTTGTAATATAATTTAATATAATTTTACTTAGTTTACCTCATTTAAATCCAAAATTTTATTTTCAAAACCAAATTTAACAAAACCAAATAAACAAAGTAACAGTTTGAAAACTTAGATTCCAAACTCCGTGTAAGATAACCTTGTGGGCACAACTATGCTACATTTTTAGAGGGGAAAATAATTATTGGAGAAACCTGACTGAAAACAACTATAAATATTTGAATAAATCTAAAAAATGAGTGTAAAAAATATATATTAATAATATGAATATAAATCCTGAATAATTTTTATGAAATTGAAAATAATAGATAAAGAGACCTCATTCAATCATGAAAACAAATTTCAGGATAAATCAAAAGTAAGGAGTTTATAGTTAAAATCACAAACTCAAAAGGGAAATACCTTTGGATATTTACAAAAAACCACCAATTATAGTCTATCCCTATACGTATTTATTAATTCATGATAATAAAAATTTATTCAATATATATTTTCCAAAGAAACCCACTCCCTCCTTCCAATCATCCTTGAAATTATGTGATGATTAAATTATAAAGAAGAGGAGGGGTTAAAATCTGTGGTCTAGTTTCTATATCCCGAAAGTAAGTTCTTATTTGGACATACTCCATACTAAATAAATTCGAGGTATATTCATAAATTATATTCAAACATGTCTTAGATTTTCACCAACAAAATTTGAGCTCTTTTTTACATGTGATAATTTTATACTACAAATACAGAAAAAAACATTTTCTCAATGAAGTGACTATTTGAATTTCTCCACTTTCATGTGTCCACAAACCATCTTAATAAAATAATTTAATATTTTTATTTAATTAATAAATTAGGATTCAAATACTATTTCTTTTATAGGTGTAATAACCTTATCTTGACATATGTGGTCTGAGTTATGTCTCATTTACTAAAGGAGTATCAATTCTATCATAAAATGATTTTCTATACTAGGTGATTTTTAGGCATCCAAATGATTAAATCAACACTTAGAATGATTAAAAAAATTTAATCACACAATACAAGGATTCATAAAAATATTCCAAAATTTAATAGGTATTAAAAAATATAGTCCCAAAACATCGAAGTGATGAAAAACAATTAAAATTCTAGAATTAGGTTATTTTGTTAATATATCTCAAAACTCATCAAAATTCAAAACATTAAGCAATTTAACTTATGAAGACATATTGATGGGGATTTAATATTTTAAATAAATATAAAATATATTGAAAAATAATAATAATATCCATTTATTTATTTTAATCCATAAAATTTGGAGATATAAAATAAATTACACCATTTATGAAGATGGTAGGTCGTACGTACGCTTGAACACTATTTCCATTTTCTTTATGGAAATAAAAAAAGAAAGATAGATTTATAATTGAACATTAACAAATCCTCAATAAATAATATATATCTTATATATTCATTGAATATAACACAATTTCTATCCAATTCAATATAAAATGGAATACTATCACATTACTTTGTAGAGGTGGTAGTCAATACATACTCATGAGCGGAATTATAATTTTACTAATGATTGGAAGGTAAAAATTTATATGTGATATTATAATTTTAAAAGTTTAAATATTTCATAAATATTATATACATATGTTAAATCCATCATTATATCAAGCCTTGGGTGGTGGTGATGAAAACAAATTACATCGTTTTGCGAGGCGATAGTCTGTCGTACACATGATCTACAGTTTCAATTCCAATTTAATGAATGAGGAAATTGATATATGTTTTTAAATAAACATAATAAAATCTAATTATATGGTATATAATGGTGTTATTATAATCTAATTATTTATACATGAATTAAAGTGGTAAGATAATGAGTAAAAAGCGATATCTTAGTGAATACAATTACCCTTTCTTAGAATAACCACTTTTGGATCCATTATCAGGGACCCTAGGGTTATTATTTTTGGAATAACGTTTGAAATATAAAATGTATAATGAATATTTGGAGAGATTTTGGTATGTTTGGTCAGTCCAAATTTCTTATGAGTCATGGAGAAGTGGGGGGAGGAGATTCCCTTTTATAAATGAGGAGGAGTGACATTTTTGTAAATACCATAATTTATTCAATAATGGGAAGTCCCTCTTAAGAAATGTTTCTGAAAAATTGATAAATAATGTAGTAGAGGGAGGATATTTTCAGTCCAAACCTCTACCAAAAAAATATCTGATTTTAAACTTTTATTTTATTTATCTTCAATGTTTAGTCACTTTTATCATTTTTATTTTTACATGGTAACTGGTTTCTTTTCATTTACCTAGTATGATTTTCCTTTATGCATAAAAATAAAATGAATAATATTATATAATTTTAACACAATTATCATAAATATTAAATCAAATATATTAAAAACATATTATGCATGTGGAAAATTTATTTAAACATAGGCGTATGTAACTCGTAAAACCCCGTTTTAACCAAACTTTGTGTAACTAATTTTTACTATTTTTACTATTAATTATGAATAAAAATTAAATTGAACTGATTATATAATATTAATAATTATTATTCCAAATATTGAATCCATTTTACCATATTCAATTCATATAATTGGATGAATGTAATTTAAAATTAAATTCACTGGTGTGATGAAAAAGCTATTTTCCAAAGAAAACTTTTCAAAATTAGAGAAGGTTTTCTTTTTAAAATTCATTTTGAAATTTATTAAAGTGACTAAAATTAGATTAATATTGATATAATTGAACAAATATTACTTTTAAACTCTATTAAAAAAAAATGTAACCTGTAAATGCTTTAAATGAAAAGGAAAGTTTTAATAAAAAAACAATATTTTTCACTATTTATTGTAAAATTAACTTTTTCTAAAAATTATCAAAACATAACTCTATGATAAGTTTTATGAGTTGATTTTACAAATATTGTTAGTTTTTTAAATAAATTTTCTAAAGGTTAGTAAAATTATTTCTATAATAGGTCCGTAGAACGCGATGAAACCACATTTTAAAAAACACATTTTTTAATTATAAAATTGGATTTATTATTATCCATTGATTAACAAAATATTATTTGAATGATAAAAATGTTTAATGAATATATAATATATAATTTTAATTATAATAATTCAACAATAGTTACAGATTTAATTTATTAATATAAAAAAACATTGTGTGCATAAAAATAGTTTTTTAGAAAAAACACTTCTTTTATTTTAAGTGATTTTTATTTTCATTTATAATAAATTAATAGAAAATGGATTTTTTTATTAATTTTTAAAAAACATAATTTTAATAATTTAATCAATATTATTCATAAAAACCATTTTAACGACTATGTTATAACTGTTATATTTAAATAATAATGTAAATAATATATTGCGGATCACTAAAACTCATTATTGCATGTTACACTAATTTTTAAAGACACTATTTTTTTTGAAATGTATTATTCATAAAATATTATGGTGTTAAATTTTGTTCATAATAAAATATTTTTGTTTTTTGTATAAATAAATGAATTTTAGAAGTAAATATTATGGAAAAAAATTCTTTTGTTATCAAAGAAAAGCATGTTAAGTAATATTGATAAGAAGAAAAGTATGATGAAAGTCAACATGTTTAAAATCCAAGAGTACAATGAAAAGAAATAAATCCTTATTATAAGATGTCGATAATATGAGTATCTTATTTGAGTTTAAATAAGTAATTAGTTTCAAATGTGGAAAATCATCTTTGATTATTAAAAAAACAATGAAATGTACATTTTTATCCAAAGTATGATTTTGAAAAACAAATATTAGCCTATAATATTGTTTTCATGTTGTTAAATCATTGATAATTATTTTTTTAGTTGGCATGGTTTTACATATATCATTTTTTAGTGATATAAGTTTCTTTAATGTGATAAGTTCTGTTTTAATTATAAGGATTTAATTAATGTTAATGTATAGGGCGTTACTTTAATTTTAATGTACTGTGGTAACATTTTACGCATTATTTTAAATTAAAAGGATTTAAAAGTATTTTTGGTCTAATTTTATATTTTTTAATTATTTCATAATATTGAAATCTGAAGATGAAGTTATATTTTTGGAATGCATTCATTTTCATGGTAAAGTGTAGAGTGTTAAACTGTTTTTTAATGGTCCAGATAGTTACTTTTAATATTGAATATTTTTAGTGTTGTAGAGTTAATGTGTGGGAAATTTATAATAATATATTAATTTTGGCCTAAATTATACCATTATAACCTTGATAAGATTGGTCACTGGGAGGATTTTATGGTTGAAAATATTATACATTATTGTGCACAATTGGTAGACATGGTTGATGAGTAGAGAATTAATTTTCCATATTAAGGATTCTTGTAATAGACAGAAAAACATTTATTATTTTTTATGTGGAGGTAATGATAAAACCCCGATTTAAGGGTGAGTTTTTAATAATGACTAATATAGTAATAAAGTCACAGTGTTTAGAAATGGTAATGAGAAAATTGAAGAGGAATTATGGTGTGAAGTATTAATGAATTTTAATGGTAAATAGTATCAAAGTTTCTCATTAGGGAATAGAGTCATAGTGTTTAGAAATGGATAGAGGAGGTTGAAAAAAAATCAATTTGGTGAATACCCCAAATCAATTTTAAGTTTCCTTGGCAACAAGTTATCTTTGAGATGTGGGTTGTCTATGGTGGATGATTGATTTTTAAATCATGTCTCGGATGTATTAGGGTATGTTTCATGAGTTAGTTAAGATTTTTTTATTTTGTATACAAATAAATATGAATGTATGATACAACTAAAAGAGATTCTACAAGGAGGATCTAGTGTGTAATATATTTGAGTCCACTTATGAATATTAACTTGTAAATTTCTATGTTTTATATATTGTTTAGGTGAATGAGAATGAAATTTTAAGCTGGATTTGAATTCAGGGATTTAGATACTAGTGGATATCTTTTAGTTTAAGACATGGAAGGAGGTTATATATCATGAAAAAGTTATATAAATAATTTTATATTGGTATGATAGTTCTGATGGGGATGTTTTTTTTGAGTTTGAGTGGGGTGAGATGAATTTTTTGATTGGTGGGTAAAATAGTTCATGAAATTGTACGATAAGGTGATCATTTAAGAAAAAATTTCATTTTTATATCTAGGAATAAGTAGATTGAGATACTTAATGATGAGTGATTTGATATGTTTCCTTTGTAAATAGTAAGGGAATCAGTAGTATGAATAAACATTAGTTTTGAGTTCCTCTCAACCATATGTGTGTTATATATTTCAATTTTATTTAAAATATGTCAGTATTATTGAAATATTTAACTCATATAATTGTGTTTTTGAAATGAAGTTCAAGGGGTGCATATATATGTTTCTTATAATTAAAATCATTTTTTCTTGTTTTCATCAAGATTTAAAGTGAAGTGAATCTTTATATAAACCTTAATGTGATCTCAAAAGAGAATTAAAAAATAGATTTCATGTTTTATTACATCTTAAAATTATATTTTTATGAATTGAAAATAGTTTCTATAATATATGATACTATTTTTGAATAAATTTAATGTTTGGTTAGAGGTTAAGTTGTTTTAAATTTTTGTTTACTTGTTTTTCTTTCTTGGAAAGTTGTAATAATGGAGGGTAAGTCTTGTGAAAGGTTCGATTATTGGATTATTCATATAGTTAGGTTAGATATGTTCCATACTATATTTTTGTGGGAATTATTATATGACTCTTTCATTAGGGTGTTTTCTTTATAGTATTTGGGATATTCTTTGAGTATTACTTTCCATTAAATATGGGAATTTATTGGTGAGGGTATGGTATGTAACGACCCAAACATTAATTAATGAAAATTCATCTTGATCTAATTAAATATATTATTATGTAAAACAGTTATATAAAACATATTCACTTCTTTGGATTATGTTTTTGTATTTTAAAATACCATTAAGAATTTTTACCGTTGCTAATATATCCGTTGAACGGTGATCACATGATTTGTATAAAATATATGGCTTTTTCAAATCCAATTTTATCAAACAAAGGGAGCGATGACCTCATCTAGTAGAATTTATCCATATAAATCCCATTTGTCGGATCTCGTAAAGGATTTAGTGTCACTAGACTTTTCTCTTGACCAAGACCAAGAAAAGCTTCAACACGTTAAGGTTGAACGGAATCACCTATGGTTGAAGTGGATTTTGATAGAGAATACCACCAAAGATATGTTATCTGAGCCACCCCAAGAGTCTATCACAATCTCTCACCTTACCCTTAGGTCTTATGTGTGTGTTATAAGGGGTTATGTAACAAGACCCTAGAACTATGATTATGTGAATTATTTTTTCATAAACAATATACATTCATTTTATTATTGTTACTTTGTAAATGGGTTTTAAAGAACAAATAATTTTTTTAGTTAACATTCAATTAAGAAATATTTTTTTATGAATTAATAGATTTTGTAATTATATAATATTATAATAAAATATTATTACTAAATTAATTTTTATTAAATATAAATTATGGTATAATTATTATGAATAAAATTGTAATTTTTATTATGGTATGAAAGTTGTTTTTGTCAAAACTAGTGAATTTTCTATTAATGTTGATTTTTATTTTAAACATTAATATTCACATATTTTGAATTTTTTTAGATAAAATTAATATTATTTTTGGATTCATGATGTTGAAATTATCTAACAGTTAATTTTTCATATTTTATTGAGACAGTCGATTGTTTTGGTAAAAATTAAATAATGTTTAAATATATAATGTGTTTTATGACATCATAATGACCAAATAGTGATGTAACAAAATATTTTGAAAAATGTTTTAGGCCAATATATGTTTTATCTATAAAAATAATTCGATTTTATATTTTTTTGATTAATTTTATGGTGCCTTAGTGGACCCCCCAAGAGATATAGAATATTTTATCTTTTTAAATTATTTCCTTGAGAGTGTGACTCACCTCCATATAAGGGAACCTAATATTTTAATAAGTTAGGCAAATAGACTTATAAAATATTTTTTTCACTCCACTTTTTCAAAAAAACCAATGGCAGAAACCATGATATGGTGTGTGGTTTTGATTAGTTTAAGGTGTAGTGTTCAAATCCTAAATAATAAAGAATCCCCTCTCCTTTCTTATATAAAACCACTCAATATCCCATTCCTCTTCACCAAAAACCTTTATATACTGACCAACCTCTTCCCTCCTTTTCTAGAATCCTCCCAAAGTGCCCTATACTCCCGATAAGTCTCTCTCAAGCCTCTCCCAACCCTTTTGAATCACACTTCCATGTAAGGGATCCACACTTTCCTTCCTTCCTAATTTATGTCCAAGTTTTCTTATATTGTTTTTCCATTTTGTTTTCAATTACAATTGTTGGGATTGATTTCACAACTCCCCTATACTTCTCTCCATTTTTTAAAATTGTTAGAGACCCCTTCCTCTATCATTAATGCCTCCCATGTATACCCATTACTATGATGAAATTTCATAAGGGATTTCTTACTTTTTATTTTTGTCTCAATTTCTCTATATTTTTATACCCTTTTGATTTTAGATAAAAATTTTGGGGTATGATTTCTCATCACCCCCATACTTTCCTCCTTATATTTTAATTATGAGAGACCTCTTTGTAAGGACCCGAACTCAGTTTCCTAGAGTTGGTGCCTTATTTTATTACATTTGCATATAAACAAGGAATATACATCCTAAATGACCAAGTAGTTTTTCAGAATTTGGTAACTAGATACATAAATAAATTCAACATTAAATCTTGAAAGGAAAATAAAACTAATTTGTTCCATTAGAAATATCTAGGCCTCCTAGATTATGCTTGCAAGTCATTAATAAGTTACTTCTTCATATCCTGGGAAAATGAAACATAACAAAAGGGTGAGCTCAAACGCTTAGTAAAATAAAGAAATACATTGAAGGATAACAGAAATATTATAAATTATGGATAATTGAAAACACATTCCTTTAAAAATAAAAGTGAACATAATATGTCAGGAATACGAGATGAGTAAATATTTCCATAATATAATCATGGGTATTATACTAGTTGAATAACCACACGATATTTCAGTTACTAGCATCATAATGAGGGATGTGAATGTACCGAACATTCTGAAATATTTTTTCATGGCCTTGACCCAGCCGTCTAAAAATGATTTAGGCCTCAGCCAAATCCATATGTTACATTGGGAAAGACCTCGACCAATTCCACATCTAATTGTCTCATGAGACCTATTGATTCATCAAGGGGATATAGGGGCCCCCACCTGTCACATAATAAGTCTAATTCAGTCCTCATATGAGCGGGGATAACCAGAAACAACATGTGCATTCATATTGAAACTATCATATGAAATGTAACTAACTTTCCCCAATCATAAAACACTAACCATTCCAAGTAATATGGTGAATGGTTTTAGGATAGATATTCCCCTATAAAAATATTGAAAAAACATTCAATAAAATATGTTAGATGACTTCATATATGATAAAACCCAATAATACATAAGAATCAACAAGAGTATTGAATCAGACGAAAATGCTCTTATAAAATCATAAAGCAATTCATAAGATAAATACTCTTTTATTTTGAAAAGAATAGTTCTTTTAGAAAAATATCTTTATAAAACCATAAGTGAAGTAAGATACTATTTTCATAGTAAAATGAGTGATTTAATAAAGATAATGTTTTCCAAAAACAGATTATAGAGTGTTCTTGAAAATAGGTAAGAATTTGAGAAATACCCTTGAATCGAGCTTGTATTTTAGAATCAATTTTGAAAGTTCCTTTTAGTGAACTATCTATAAAATAAAGAAGGTTTATGGTTGGTAAGCATATATAGAACACTCACACAGATTTTATGAGGATTAAATAATAATATATAAGAATTTCATTGATGTAATTGGACAATGGAAGTAACCCAAATGAAAATGGAAGTTCGGGTGGAAAAACCCCTACCTTAAGTCCGAATGTGTTCTGATCTTGAACATAAGGTCATAGAATATAAAATTTAGACTTATTAATAACTTATTTCATAACCTAATATAAATATATTTATTTTATCATAAATATTTTTAGTTCATTTATGTTTTTATTGATAAGTTATTATATTGAATTCGGTCGTTCTGGAGTGTTTGTTTTCTTGATTTTCATAATCGATTCACTTGTTTTTAAGTAATGGAATTCATGTGGAATGGTTGTAAATCTACAGAATTTAAATTAAATATTATTTATAATCATCTAGAATTTTATTGGTCATTTCTATCATTTGTCTACATGGAATAAGGATGAATCATTAGATGACAACCACATTGATTATTTTGCGGAATTTGGATTATTATAAACTAGCTTGGTCGTATAAATTAATAATATGTATATATAATGGTTTCTGAATATTAATTAGGTTATAATAAATATATTATAGTCTGTTTCAACCATTTAAATGGTTTCTTGCCCAGTATTTAAGGATAAATTGAAGAACGAAACTTCTTCGTCCATAAAGGTTATAAATTAGAAGCTCATGGACGTTGATTTTGTTTATAAAAATAAAAGGGAGGGAGAAAGAATATTGATGTTGGTTATTACATTCACATGATATAATTATAGTATATAGATGATACTAGAGTTATAATTGTCATTTGTACAGAGGAGGTGGGGAGAGAAAAATAAAATAGATGAACTTGAAAAGAAAAGAAAAGTTGAGAGATCCCTTATGAAAATTCGGCAGCTTAACGACGTCGCTTAAAATTTCATTAAATGAATTCATGATAGAAAAAGCGTATCTAATAATATGGAAATAAAAAGTACGATAAGAGGAATACATAATATAAAACCCCAACATATGATAATGTAAATTCAAAGAGATAACATAAAAGATGTGTTGGCTAAAAGAGGAGGGTGAAAGGTTCCCTTACCTTGTAGAGTAACTCATAGAACATGAAGGTTGGGACCTTGGGGGATTAAGTACAACTTGTGAGGACTAATATAGAGGTAAAAACAAAATATATTCTAGTATGAGGGATTTTTAATGGATTAAAATGAATGGATGAGTGGGTATTTATAGTAAAAAGAGAGATAATTTTTAAATAATTTCAAAGGGACACCTCATTAGTGGTTTTTTCAAAACCACGGTCTTTCCCATGGTATTTTCCCTTTTGTTAAGCCACTTGGGACACCAAATTTCATATTTTACTGTAAAAAAGTATAAATGCATTTTTATTTTAATTATTATGTGATTATGATGTCATTAAACTATCGAAAACTCAAAACTATATTTTTACTATTCACCGAATATTTAGGTATTTTAGAAAAATCCCAAAACTTTATCCCTACTATTTTTCGATGTATAGAATTAAAAAATGAAATCCATTTTTCAAAAATAATTTTCTAAATATTATTAATTTAAATTCTAAATAAAATCACAATTAATTTTAAAAATAGAAATTTTAACGGTATAAATAGTTTTATATTACATTGAAAAATTAATTAAGATCTCATTAACTTATTACCTTAAGAAAATAAAATAATATCATCATTTAATATTCAAAAAGGTAATATTACTATTCATATTACTATTCATAAGGGTATGGTACTATTCACCAAAAATTATGTTTGTTCAATAAGACTCCACATGAATTACTGGTCACAACTCTAGATGAACGTTTTTTGAAATTCAAAACATAGTAGATGAAAATTTGTGTTTAATGGATAGATTATAAAATGAATTCAATATTTATTTTCAAGACCTTGGGGTGTTACCTTCTCCCCTACTTACAAAAATTTCATCCCCAAAATTCATAAAATGTTACATAAAAAGATTCGGGTATGTCTTCAACATAAGATCCTCTGAATCCCATGTTTCTTCCTCTATCTTATGGTTCCTCCAAAGAACCATTACCAGAAAAGTCATTTGATTTCTCAATACTTGTTCCCTAGTATCAATAATATTGATAGGCTTTTCACAATACGAAAGATCAAACTCATGTTCTCTTTATTCATAGGTGAGTATTTGCATTGGGTCTGGCATGTATTTCTTTAACTTGGACACGTGGCACACATTGTGAACTTTGGAGAGACTTGGAATCATTTCCAAATGGTAAGCGACGAATACTATTCAATCTAGAATTTGAAAAGGTCCTATGTACGTGGGACTTAATTTTACCTTCTTACCAAACCATATAATACCCTTCCATGGAGGTACCTTTAGGAAAACAGAATCTCATACTTGAAATTTCAAATCCTTCCTTTAGTTATCAAAATGGACCTTTTTCCTACTTTGAGTTGTTTTGATATGGGTTTGGATAATCTTCAACTTTTATGATGTTTCTTCAACAAGTTCGGGGCCAATGAGCTTTCTCTTACCAACATCATCCCAGCATGTTGGTGTACAACATATCTTTCTATATAACACTTTATATGGTGCCATCTAAATACTTGAATGGAAGCTATTGTTATAGTAAATTCTATGAGAGGTAAATAATGATCCCACATACCTTGAAAATCAAGTGAACAAGACCTCAACATGTCTTCCAAAGTTTGAATAGTCCAATCTGATTGTCAATCAGTTTGTGGGTGGTAGGCAGTACTTAAACGAAGATCAGTATCTAGGGCCTTCTGAATACTTTTCTTGAATTGTGATGTAAAACAGGGTTCAAGATTAGAAATAATTGATAAAGGTACCCCACGATGTCTTAAAACTTCATTAATATATAGTCATTTTAAACGTTCAAGTGGTTAACCTTGTCTTATAGAATGAAAATTTATTGATTTTGTAAGACAATCTACAATGAACTATATCATATTATTATTTCTTGGAGTCTTTGGTAGTCCCATGACAAAGTCCATTGTAATATCATCCAATTTCCACAAAGGAATAAGAAGGGGTTGCATGAATCCTCCAAGACATTGTCTTCCAGCCTTCACATGTTGACACACCAAACATCTCGAAACATAATCAGCAATCCCCCTCTTCATGTTTCCCCACCAAAATTGCTCATTTAGATCTCTATACATCTTTGTGATACTATGGTGTATAGAGAAATTAGAGCTATGAGAATCATACAATAGTTCCATATTTAGCTCAAGAATAGTGGGAATATAAAGCCTCTCTCAGAATTTCAAAAGGCCACCTTCATATATAAAGTCAATCAACTTCCCATCATTTAATGCTTTAATTTTCTTTTGAAACTCCTCATCATTAGCCTGAGAACTTCTTATCCATTCAAATAAAGAAGGTTTGTAAACTATTTGAAAATTTAGTAATTTTTTAACTTTGTTGATAATTCCCATATCCAAGTTTTACTAGATACATGAATATACGATCCCTTTCCACTCTCATCTTGTTCATAATTCTATGGTCATTTCTACTCAAAGCGTATTCCACCTAATTTTCCTTCCCCGAGTGGTATTATATTGTGCAATCATAATCCTTGAGTATCACAATCCATATCCTTTGTCTCATGTTGATTTCTTTCCATGAGAAGATATATTTCTAACTCTTTTTATCTGTATATATCTCAAACTTTTCACCATAGAGGTAATGTATCCAAATAAATAGAGAAAACATTACCGCTACTAACTCAAGATCAATATTTGGATAGTTTGGTTCATGAATTTTTAGGTTCCTAGATGTATAGTCAATCACTATATCATTATACATAAAGAAACAACCACTTCCTTTCATTGATGCATCATAAAAGATCACTAATCCATCATTCCATGATGATATAGTCAATATTGGAGCATTCAATAATCTTCTATTCAATTCATTAAGACATTTTTCAAATTTCTTTTTCAATACGAACTTAATCCATTTTCTTTTAATCTTGGTCATTGGATTGGATAAACTGGCGATGTTTTGAATGAAATGATGATAATAAACTGTTAGACCAATAAAACTACATACCTCAGTTATGTTCATTTTAGTAGGTTATTCGTACACAACCTTTGTCTTCGTAGGATCTACAAATATTCATTCTTTATAAAAAATGTGTCCTATAAAGGAAACTGATTAATCCAAAAATCACACTTTCTAAACATTCCATATAATTAACTTCTTCTAAGAGCCTTTAGAATAGAGAACAAATTATTTTAATGATCTTCATAGCTTTTAGTGTATACTAGTATAACATCAATAAACATAACCACAAAGTCGTCAAGATATTCCTTAAAAACTCTATTAATTACATCCATGAAAATCGATGGTTCATTAGTTAGTCCAAAAGGCATTACTGTAATACCCATACCAGGTTTGGAATTTTGTATTTGGAATGTCTTCTTTCCTCATAAGAAACTAATGATATAGAGATCAACGATCAATCTTAAAAAAATATTAGGCTCTATGAAGTTTATCAAATCAATCATCAATGTGAGGTAAGGGATAGTTTTTCTTTATTGTTATAGCATTGATCTCCCTCTAGTCAATGCACAACCTCAAAGACCCATCTTTATTTATAATGAAACAAACAGGGGCTCCCCATGGGAAAATGATAGGGCTAACAAATACTTTATCACTAAATTCCTCTAGTTGTTTATTTAGTTACACTAACTCCATAGTGGACATTCTATAATGGGTATTTGATATGGGCCTTTAAATAGGAATTAAGTTAATGGAAAACTCAATTTCCTGCTCTGGAGGATGTCCAAGTAAATCCTTTGGAAAGACATCAACATATTCTTTCACAACATGCACATATTCAATTTGATGATTTCTTTCATCTCCCATATATATTGGGTTTCATTACTCCCCAATAATTAAATTTAGTGGAGCTAACAGGGGCGGATTTTGATGAGAATCAGATGGAGATGTTTCTGCCCCATAGATAAAGGATTCCACACCATTATCAAAAATTGTAACTTCCTTCTTATCTCAATATATTGTTGCATCATAATTTGATATCCAATTAATTCTGATAATTATATCATATTAAATCTTTGGTATGAAAATAAGGTCAGAAACTAAATCATGTTTATATTTCATGAGGGGGACTAATTGAAAAACCTTTGTTGCAATGACACATCCACAAGGGGTTTTATCTGATAAATCCTTTATTAAATAAAATTGAACATATCTAATTTTCATAGAAAACTAGTAAGATATAAATGAATGTGATGATAAAGAATCAAATAAAAAATTGGATAAGTTTGATGAAACGATCAAAGTACCTGCCACCACGTCATTCAGAACTTCAACTTTTGCACTTGTGATTGCATAAGCTTATCCTTGCTCCCTTGGGATTTTCTGTTACATGTTTCTTTGATGATTTGGACAATAATTATCATAGTGTCCCATCTCATGACAATTATAGCATTGAATATTAATGGATTATTTCTTCCCCTTGAAATCACTAATAATATATCCTTTTTTCTACATTTGTAGCATAAACCTTTTCCCTTTATACATGCACCATGGTCTTTCCTTCCACAATTATCACATGGTGGAAACTCAACTCTTCCCTTCTTCCTTGTTTCCTTATTTCCTTCCCCATAGTTTTCGGAAACCCTCTTCTTCTATTTCTTACCTTTAATGTCATAAGACTTATATAATTCCTTTTATTTCTTGATAGCACATGAAACTATATCCTCATATGATGAGAAACTTTGGGAGACTAGAGCCCGACATAGGAATGGGTTTAGTCTATAAAAGAATCGATCAATATAACTCCTTGTATTTTGTATGTATTCCACAACATGCCTTAATAACCTTGTGAAGTTATATTCATACTTTTCAACATTATCATATTTCTTTTGCTTCAAATTTAGAAACTGCCTTTTCATATCCGCTTGTGTTCATGAGGAAAGTGTTTCTATAGGAATATTTCCTTAATGTCCCTCCATTCCATCACTTTTATTTCTTCCTCCTCATTTTTATTTTGGATTAATAACCACCACTGATCCACATCTCCCGATAGCCGATAAACTGCCATGAGGACCTTCTCTGTTTCATTAAATCCCAAAGAAAGAAATATCTTCTCTAGGTAACTTATCCATCATACACCTACAAATGGGTTTGTAGTCCCATGGAATGATGGAGGCCATTGATGCATAATGAGATATAACATAGCTCCTCCACGTGGTGGATCTAGATGCTCAATTGGGTAAAGTTACTATTCATAGCCTTTATAAGTTTTCCGTGAATAATTATAAGTTCCTCAACACCCATGACAACGCCAAAGTCAAAATCAGTATCTTGAATTGGAGGGAAATCCATACAAGGGACACACGCGTTCCTGCGGTTTCCATTCCTTCCACTAGGCACCATTTCTAAATAATGGAATATACTAGATTAGGGTATGAATAATAATTTATAATCTTAACTTAACAAAATACATAGCATAAATTGAGATCCTATGAATGGTTAATCCCATTATAGAAAAATGGTTTCTTTAAGGAAAAACTTACATTTAAATCCTTTATAATTGATTGTAAAGAAAATGTGAATTATCCTTATCATATCCCTTGGGAGTTTCAATACCAAAAGTGCAGAAAGGCCCATTTTCGTGTACCAGGATACCCTAAGTCATGCCTGAAACTCCTTGTCGAAGCTTGCACTCCTAGGTACATCTGTGCCAGATCCACCTATAGCTGTTTGTATCTAGGCATGGATATATTTTATAAAAAGATCCACATAATATATTCCTTAACAAAATACTAGGACTTTCATGTATTCTTATCCTCAAATACAATCTGAGGAATATTTCCCCTAATATATGTTTTCTAAATCTAGTTTCCAGTCTTTCCACTAAACTTTCTTTGATACCAACTGTAAGGACACGACTCTAGTTTCCCAGAGTTAGTGCCTTATTTTATTACATTGGAATATAAACAAGGAATGTGCATCCTGAAGGACCAAGTAGTTTAGTATCCTTTGGAAACAAGATCCATAAATAAGGTTAAAATTGCATCTTGAGAGGAAAATAACACTAATTTTTCCATCAAAAATATCCATGTCTCCTAGATTATGCTTGAATGTCATTAATAAATTACTCCTTAATATCCTAGGAAAATGAAACATAAGAAAATGGTGACCTCAAAATCTTAGTAAGAGTAATAAATATAGTGGAAGATATCATAAATATTATACATGGTGAGTAAGTGAAAACTCATGCCTTTAAAAATAAACTTGAACATAATATGGAAAGAATATGAGTTGAGTAAATATTACCATAACATAATCATGGGTTTTATACTAGTCTAATAAAAACATGACATTTCAATTACTAGCTTTATAATAAGGTAAGTGTATATGTCGGAAATTCTAAAACATTTTTTCATGGCCTTGTCCAAGATGTCTAAAAATGATTTAGGCCTCAGCCAAATTCATATATCACATTGGGAAAGGCCTCGGCCAATTCCATGTCTACTTATCTCATGAGAGCTACCAATTAATAGAGGGGATATAGAAGGCCCCACCCATCACATAATAATTACAATGCATTCCTCATTTGAAATGGGATAAACATAAACAACATATGTATTCATATTGAAACTATCATATGAAATGTATCAATCTTTCCCCAATCATAAAACACTAACCATTCTGAGTAATATGGTGAATGGTTTTTGGATAGATATTTCATAATAAAATTAGTAATAAAAAATTCAATAAAATATATTATATCAATTAATAAACTATTAAACCCAATAATACTTAATAATCAACAAGAATGTTGAATCAAATGAAAATACTCGTATAAATTCATTAAGCAATTCCTTAGATAAATACAATTTTCTTTTGAAAAGAAGAGTTATTGTTGAAAAATATTTATATAAAACCAGAAGTGAAGTAAGGTATTATTTTCATAGTAAAATGAGTTATTTTATAAAGATAATTGTTTCCAAAAAAATATTATAGAGTGCCCATGAAAATAGGTAATAATTTGAGAAATTATCTTGAATCAGACTTGTATTTTGGAAATAATTTTGAATGTTCCCTTTAAAACGTGTAACTTTCCATAAAATAAAGAAGGGTTATGGATGGTAAAAATATACAGAACACTCAAAAATATTTTAATATTATTAAATAATAATATACACTAATTTAATTGAGGTAATTCGACAATGGAAGTAACTCGAATGAAAATGGAAGTTCGGGTGAAAAAACTCTTACCTTAAGTCCGAATGTGTTCCGCTCTTAAACATAAGGCCTGGAGAATGAAATTTAGACTTATTAATAAATTATTTCAGAACCTAATAGAAATGTATTTAGTTTTTCATAAATATTTTTAGTTCAATTATGTTCTTATTTATAAGTTATTTTATTGAATTTTGTTGTTCTGGTGTGTTTGTTTTCTTGATTTTCATAATCGGTTCACTTGTTTTTAAGTAATGGAATTCATGTGGAATGGTTGTAAATCTCCAGAATTAAAATTACATATTATTTATGAACATAATAAATTTTAATGGTCATTTCTATCATTTGGTTACATATAATGAGGATGAATCATTAGATGACAACCAATTTGATTATTTGGTAGTATTTGGATTGTGACAAACTAGTTTTGTCATAGAAATTAATAATATGTACATATACTGGTTTCTGAATATTAATTAGGTTATAATAAATATATTATAGTCTGGTTAAACCATCTAAATAGTTTAATGACCAATGTTGAAGGATAAATTGAAGAACGAAACTTCATCGTCCATGAGGGTTATAAATTGGAACCTCATGGACATTGATTTCGTTTTTAAAAATTAATGGGAGGTAGTAGGAATATTGATGACAATTATTCCATTAACATGATATAATTCTAGCATATAGATGACACGATAGTAATAATGGTCATTTGGAAAGAGTAGGTGAAGAGAGAAAAATAAAATGGATGAACCTGAAAATAAAAGAAAAGTTGAGAGATCCATTTTGAAAATTTGGCAGCCTAACAACGTCACTTAAAATTTCATAAAAATAATTGATGAGAGAAAAAGGGTATATCATCATATGGACATAAAAATTACAGTAAGAAGAATACATAACATCAAACCCCAACATATGAGAATGGAAATTAAAAGAGGTAACATAAAAGAAGTGTTTGCTAAAAGAGGAGGGTGAATGGTTCCCTTACCTTGTGGTGTAACTCATAGAACATGAATATTGGGACCTTGGGGCCTTAAGAACCCCTTGGGAGGACTATTAGGGAGATAAAACCATCAGATATTCTATGATGAGGGATTTGGCATTAAATAAAACCAATGGATGAGTGGGTATTTATCGTAAAATGGAGAGAATTTTTTAATAATTTCAAAGGGCACCTCATTTGTGGTTTTTACAAAACAATGGTCTAGGCGATGGTATTTGAACATGGTTTTAGCCACATGGGACACCCCATGTAATATTTTATTGTAAAAAAGTATACCATCCTTTTATTTTAATTATTATTCCATTATGATTTCATTAAACTACTGAAAACTCAAAACTGTATTTTTACTATTCATGAAAAATTCAATTCTTTAGAAAAATATAAAATATTCACCCCTTATATTTTTCATCATGTATAATTCAAAAATAAAATCCATTTTTTATAAATAATTTTCTAAATATTATTAATTTAATCTTTAAATAAAATCATAGTTAATTTAAAAAATAAAAATTTTAAAGATATAATTAGTTTTATATTACATTGAAAAATTAATTAAGATCTCATTATCTAATTACCATAAGAAAATAAAATAATACTATTATTTACTATTCATAAAGGTCATATTACTATTCATCTTACTATTCATAAGGGTATATTACTGTTCACCAAAAATCAGGTTTTTTTCTATCAAACTCTAAATGACTTACTGGTCACAACTATAGATGACCGTTTTTCAGAATTCAAGACATAGTAGAGGAAAATTTGTGTTTAGTGGATAGATTATAAAATAAATTCAATATTTATTTTCAAAAACTTGGTGTGTTACATTCTCCCCCACTTACAAAAATTTCAGCTTCGACATTCCCAAAA
The DNA here is from genome assembly GCA_963277665.1 of Viscum album. Lineage (NCBI taxonomy): Eukaryota > Viridiplantae > Streptophyta > Magnoliopsida > Santalales > Viscaceae > Viscum > Viscum album. The sequence goes on along the minus strand of OY728142.1, from coordinate 1,133,042,097 downwards.
TGATACCTAAAATGATTCGGGTATGTCTTCAACATAAGCTTCTCACAATCCCATGTTGCTTCATCCATCTAATGGTTCCTCCAAAGAATCTTTACCAGAAGAGTCTTCTGATTTCTCAATAATTGTTTCCTGGTATAAAGAATCTTTATAGGCTCTTCACAATAAGACAGATCTGGATAAAGTTCTATTTTTTCATAGGTGAGTATATGTATTGGGTCTCGCATGTATTTCCTTAAAATTGACACATGGACCACATTGTGAACTCTGGAGAGACTTGGAGGCATTTAAAAACAGTAAGCTATATCTCCAATTCGATCCATAATTTCAAAAGGTCTGATGTACCTAGGACATAATTTTCCCTTCTTACCGAATTGTATAATACCGTTCCATGGAGATAACTTTAAGAAAAGACGATCCACTTCTTGAAATTCCAAATCCTTCCTTCGGTTATCAACATATCTCTTTTTCCTAATTTGAGATGTTTTGATATGGGTTTGGATAATCTTCACCTTTTCTGATGTTTCCTCAATATTTTTGGGCCTATGAGCTTTCTCTTACCAACATCATCTCAGTATGTTGGTGTACGACATCTCTTTCCATGTAATGCTTCATATGGTTCCATCTGAATACTTGAATGGACGATATTGTTATAGGAAATTCTATAAGAGGTAAATAATGATCCCAAATAACTTAAAAGTAAATTTAACAAGACCTCAACATGTATTCCAAAGTGTTAATAGTCTGTTCTGATTGTCCATCGGTTTGTGGGTGGTAGGCAGTGCTGAAATGAAGATCAGTATCTAGGGCCTTCTGAAGACTTTTCTAGAATTGTGACGTAAAATAAGGATCATGATCAGAAAAAATTGATAAAGTTAAACCATGAATTCTTACAACTTTATTAATATATAGTCTTGCTAAATGTTCAAGTGGTAAACATTCTCTTATAGAAAGAAAATGTGCTGATTCTGTAAGATGGTCAACAATGACCCATATCACATAATTATTTCTTGGAGTCTTTGGTAGTCCCATGAAAAAGTACATTGTAATATCTTCCCATTTCCACATAGTAATAGGATGGGGTTGCATGACTCCTTTAGGACGTTGTCTTCCTGCCTTCACCAGTTGACACACCAAACATCTCGACACATAATCAGCAATCTCCCTCTTCATGTTTTCCGACCAGAAATGATCCTTTGGATCTCTATACATCTTTGTGCTACAAGGGTGTATGGAGAAATTAGAGCTATGAAAATCATCCAATATTTCATTCTTTAGCTCAGGAATAGTGGGAACACAATGTCTTTTTCCGAATTTCAAAATACCCCCTTCATATACAAAGTCAACAATCTTCCCATCATTTACCGCTTTAATTTTATTTTAAAACTCCTCATCATAAGCCTAGGAAATTTTTATCCTTTCATGTAAATAATGTTTGGAAACTATTGGAAATAGTAGTGATGTGTTACCTTCAATTATAATTACCATTTCCATCTTTACTAGATCCATGAATAGAGGATTCCTTTAAACTCTCATCTTATTCAAAATTTTGTGGTCATTTCTACCCAAAGGGTCTACGACATTATTTTCCTTCTCTGAGTGGTAGTGTATTGTGAAATTATAATCCTTGAGTAGCTCAATCCATATCATTTGTCTCATGTTGAGTTCTTTCTGTGAGAAGATACATTTTAAACTCTTACTTATATTGTATAATTACCTCAATTAAATTCTTGTATATTATTATGTTACCCTCATAAAATCTATGTGAGTGTTCTATATATATTTACCAACAAGAAAACTTCCTTATTTTATAGATAGTTACACGTTTTAAAATGAAATTTCAAAATTGTTTCCAAAATACAAGCCCTATTCGAGGGAATTTTTCAAATTCTTACCCATTTTTAATGGAACTCTTTAATATGTTTTTGGAAACCATTATCTTTATAAAATCACTCATTTTACTATGAAAATAATATCTTACATAACTTCTGGTTTTATACAAATAATTTTCCAAAATAACTCGTCTTTTCAAAATAAAAGAGTATTTATCTCAAGAATTGGTTAATGAATTTATAGGAGTATTTTCATCTATTTCAACAGTCTTGTTGATTATTATGTATTATTGGGTTCAATAATTTATAAATTCATTTAGCATATTTTATTGAATTTTTTATGACTAATTTTATTGTGTATGATCTATCCTAAAACCATTCAACATATTACTCAAAATACTTAGTGTTTTATGATTGGGGAAAGTTAGTTACATTTCATATGATAGTTTCAATATGAATGCATATGTTTTCTATGTTAATCCCCGCTCATATGATGAATGAATTGGACTTATTATGTGATGGGTGGGGCCCACTATAGCCCCTCGATGCATCGGTAGGTCTCATGAGACAATTAGATGTGGAATTGGTCGAGGCCTTTCCCAATGTGTTATATAGATCCGGTTGAGGCCTAAATCATTTTTAGAAGTCTTGGACGAGTACTTGAAAAAATGTTTTTGAATGTATGGTATATTAACTTCTATCATTATGAATGAGGTAATTGAAATATCATCTGGTTATTTGATAAGTATAATACCCATGATTATGTTATGTCAATATTTAATTAGCTCATATTCATTCCATATTATGTTCAAGTTTATTTTTAAAGGCATGTGTTTCAATTATTCCCCATGTATAAAATTTATGTTATCTTTCACTTTATTTATTACTCTGACTAAGCATTTGAGCTCACCATTTTCTTATGTTTAATTTTCCCATGATATGAATAAGTAACTTATGAATGAATTTAAAGAATAATCTAGTTGGCATGGATATTTCTAATGGAACAAATTAGACTTATTTTACTTTAAATATGTAATTTTAAACTTATTTATGTATCTAATTTCCAAAAGCTACTAAACTAATTGATCCTTCAGGATGCATATTCCTTGTTTATATTCGAATGTAATAAAATAAGGCACCGACTCTAGGCAACTGGGGATATGTCTTTACAGTTGGTATCAAATTAAGTTTAGTAGAAAACCCGAAAACTAGATTTAGAAAACATAGATTAGGTAACAAATCCCTAAGATAGTCTTTGAGGATAATCATACAAGAACACCCTAGTATTTTGGTAAGGAATAGAATATGTGGATATTTCTAGAAAATAAAATCATGTCTGGATAAAAGTAGTTATAGGTAGCTCTGGCACAGATGTACCAAGTAGTGAAAGCCCTGACAAGGAGTTTTAGGCTTGACATGGGTTATCCTAGTACACGAAAACATTCCTTACTGTACTCTTGGTATTGAAACTCTTAAGGGATATGCTAAGGATAATTCACATTTTCATTAAATGCCATTATGGAGGATTTAAATATAAATTTTTCCTCAGTGAAACCATTTTTTTTATGGGACTCACCATGTGTAGTATTTCAATTTATGATATGTATTTTGTTAAGTTAATATTACACATTATTATTTATACCCTAATCTAGTTTATTCCATTATTAATAAATGGATCCTAGTGGAAGAAATTGAAACTATAGGAACGCGCGTGTCCCATGTAGGGATTTACCTCCGATGCAAGATAATGATATTAGCTCTGGTGCTATGATGGGTACTGAGCAACATATAACTATACTAGAAAAACTTACTCAGGTTATGAATAATAACCTTACCCATATGGTGCATCCGGATCCACAATGTGGAGGAGCTATGTAAGATTTCTTTATGCATCAATACCCTCCATCGTTCACTGGGACTGCAAACCCATTTGTAGCTGAGTAGTGGATAAGTTCCCTTGAGAATACATTTCTTTATATGGGATGTAATAAAATATAGAAGGTCATCATGGTAGTTTATTAGCTACCTAGAGAAGCGGATCATTGGTGGTCATTTATCCAAAACACAAAGGGGGAGGAAGAAATAGAATATATGGAATAGAGGGACTTTAAGTAAATCTTCCTCGAGAAATACATTCCTCATGAACAAAGAATAGATATGGAAAGACAGTTTCTAAATTTGAAGCAAGAGGAAGAAGATAATGTTGCAGTGTATGAAGCTTACTTCACAAGGTTATAAAGTCATGATGTGGACTACATACGAAATCCGTGGAGAAAGATTGATCTATTCTTTGATGGACTAAATCCATTCCTCCGGTGGGCTCTGGTCTCCCAGAGCTTCTCATCATATGAGGATATGGTTTTATGTTCTATCAAGAAATAAAAGGAATTATCTATGTCTTATGATTTTAAGGGGAAACAAGATAGGAAGAGGTCTGGTGAAAACTCTGGGAAAGTAAATAAGGAAATAGGGAATAAGAGAAGAGTTTAGTTTCCACCCTGTGATAATTTTGGAAGGAAACACCTTGGTGCGTGCTTAAAGGTAAAAGGGGTATGCTACAAATGTGGATAGAAATTCCATTTATATGGTTATTTCAAGGGGAAGAATGAATCCATTAATATTCATTGATATAATTTTCATGAGATGGGACACTATGCTAATGATTGTCCAAAGCATCAAGGAAACATGCAATAGAAAAGTACAAGGGAGTAAGGGCAAGATTATGAGATCAAAACTGCAGTGGTTGAAGTTTTGAATGACGCAGTGGCAGGTACTTTGATCATTACATCAAAATTAATCAATTCTTTATTTGATTATGGATCGTCGTGTTCATTTACATCTTTCAAATTTTCCACGAAAATTAGATATGTCTAATTTGATTTAATAAAGGAGTTATCAGTCAAAACCCCTAGTGGATGTATCATTACAACAAAGGTGTGTCAATTATCCCCCATAATGAGGCATAAACATGGTTTAGTTGTTGACCTTATAATTATAACAATGATATAATTTGATATAATTCTCAGTATGAATCGGCTGTGAAATTATGATGTGAAGATCTATTGCAAGATTAAGGAAGTTACAATTTTTTATAATAGTGTGGAGTCCCTTATCATTGGGGAAGAAACATCACTATATAATTCTCATCTAGATCCACCTCTAGTAGCTCAACTAAATTAAATTATTGGGAAGGAATAGAACCCAATATTTATGGGCGAGGATAGAAATATTCAAAATGAATATGTCCATCTAGTGCAATAATATGTTGATGTATTTCCAGAGGATGTACCTGGACATCATCCAGAGTGGGAAATTGAGTTTTTCATTGACATAATTCCCGTTTCAAGGCCCATATCAAAGACCCCTTATAGAAGGGCCACAGTGGAGTTAATAGAACTAAATAAATAACTAGACTAATTAAGTGATAAATTATTTATTATCCTTAGTGTTTCCCCATGGGGATCCCCAATTCTTTTAGTTAAGAAGAAAGATGTGTCTCTGAGGTTGTCTATTGACTACAGGGATATCAATGTTATAACAGTAAAGAAAAAGAATCCCCTACCTTTCATTGATGATTTATTTGATCAAATTCATGGAGCCCAATATTTTTCTAAGATTAATCTTCAATCTGGATATCATCAGTTGCTTGTGAGGGAAGAAAAAATTCCAAAAACATCATTCTGAACCAGGTATGGGCATTATAGTAATGCCTTTTGGACTAACTAATGCACCATATGTTTTCATGGATCTAATGAATAGAGGTTTCAAGGAATATCTTGATGAATTTGTGGTTGTGTTTATTGATGATATCCTGGTATACTCTAAAATTTATGAAGATCATGAAAATCAATTGTGCACTATTTTAAAGTCTATTAGAAGAAATGAATTATATGGGATGTTTAGTAAGTGTGATTTTTGGCTTCATTCAGTTTCCTTTCTAGGCGTCATTGTCCCTAAGGATGGAATATCTATAGATCCTGTGAAGACAAAGGCTGTGTAAGAATGGTATACTCTATGGAACATAACTGAGCAATATAGTTGTATTGGTTTAGAAGATTATTATCGGCATTTCGTTCAGAACTTCTCCCGTTTAGAGTATCCATTAACCAAGATTACAAAAAAGGGGTTATGTTTGTATGGACAAAGGAATGTGAAAAATGTTTTAAATAATTGATGATAATATTGGTTAATGATCCCATCATAAATCTATCATTAGGGAATGACAAATTTGTGATCTTTAGCGATGCATCAAATAATGGACTTAGTTGTGTCCTTATACAGAACGATAGATTGATTGCCTATGAATCTAGTTAGATAAAAATTTCAGAAAAAAACTATCCAACTCATGATCTTGAGTTAGCATTGGTAATATTTTCTCTGATGATTTGGATACATTACCTCTATAGCAAAAAATGTGAGATATATACATATCATAAGAGTTTAAAATGTATCTTCTCACAAGAAAAACTCAACATGAGACAAAGGAGATGGATTGAGCTACTCAAGGATTATAATTGCACAATACACTACCACCCGGAGAAGGAAAATAAAGTGGAAGACCCTTTGGGTAGAAAGGACCACAAAATTACGAATAAAATGAGAGTTTAAAGGAATCCTCTATTCATTGATCTAGTAAAGATGGATATGGGAATTATAATTTAAGGTAACACATCACTACTATTTCAAATAGTTTCCAAACATTATTTATTTGAAAGGATAAAAAGTTCCTAGGCTGATGATGAGGAGTTTCAAAATAAAATTAAAGTGGTAAATGATAGGAAGTTTATTGACTTTGTATATGAAGGAGGCATTTTGAAATTCGGAAAGAGGATTTGTGTTCCCACTATTTCTGAGCTAAAGAAAGAAATATTGGATGATTTTCATAGCTCTAATTTCTCTATACACCCTGGTAGCACACAGATTTATAGTGTTCCAAAGGATCATTTCTGGTGGGAAAAGATGAAGAGGGAGATTGCTGATTATGTGTCGAGATGTTTAGTGTGTCAACTGGTGAAGGTAGGAAGACAACGTCCTAGAGGAGTCATGCAACCCCATCCTATTCCTATGTGGAAATGGGAAGATATTACAATGGAATTTTTTATGGGACTACCAAAGACTCCAAGAAATAATTATGTGATATGGGTCATTGTTGACCGTCTTAGAAAATCATCACATTTTGTTGCTATAAGATAAGGTTTCCCACTTGAACATTTAGCAAGACTATATATTAATAAAGTTGTAATAATTCATGGTATAACTTTATCAATTTTTTCTGATCATGATCCCTGTTTTAAATCACAATTATGGAAAAGTCTTCAGAAGGCCCTAGATATTGATCTTCATTTTAGCACTCCCTACCACCCACAAACTAGTGGACAATCAGAACAGACTATTAACCCTTTGGATTACATGTTGAGGTCTTGTTAAATTTACATTCAAGGTATGCGAGATCAGTATTTACCTCTCGTAGAATTTCCTATAACAATAGCTTCCATTCAAGTATTCAGATGGCACCATATGAATCATTATATGGAAAGAGATGTCATACACCAATATGCTGAGATGGTGTTGGTAAGAGAAACTCGTAGACCCAAAACTTTTTGAGGAAACATTATAAAAGGTGATGATTATCCAAACCCATATCAAAACATCTCAAAGTTGGAAAAATATCTATGTTGATAACCGAATGAAGGATTTTTAATTTCAAGAAGTGGATCATGTTTTCTTAAAGGTATATCCATGGAACGATATTATACAGTTCGGTAAGAAGAGGAAATTATTTTCTAGGTACAACAGACCTTTTGAAATTATGGATCGAATTGGAGATATATCATACTATTTGGAAATGCCACCAAGTCTCTCCAGAGTTCACAATGTGGTCCACGTGTCAATTTTAAGAAAATACATGTAAAACCCAACGCATATACTCACCTATGAAGAAATAGAACTTTATCCAGATATGTCTTATTGTGAAGATCCTATCAAGATTCTTGATACCAGGAAACAAGTATTGAGAAATCAGATGACTCGTCTGGTAAATATTCTTCGGAGGAACCATAAGATGGAGGAAGCAACAAGGGATCATGAGAAGCCTATGTTGGAGACATACCCGAATAATTCTAGGTATCATTTTGGGAATGTCGAGATAGAAATTTTTGTATGTGGGGGAGAATGTAATGCACCACTTTTTTGAAAATAAATGTTGAATTTATTTTATAATATATCCATTAAACACAAATTTTCCTCTACTATGTTTTGAATTTTGAAAAATGGTCATTTATAGTTGTGACCAGTAAGTCATTTAGAGTTTGATAGAAAAAAACTTGATTTTTGGTGAATAGTAATATACCATTATGAATAGTAATATGAATAGTAATATGAACTTTATGAATAGTAAATAATGAGATTATTTTATTTCTTAAGGTAACAAGATAATGAGATCTTAATTAATTTTTCAATGTAATATAAAACAAATTATACCTTTAAAACTGTTATTTTTCAAATTAACTATGATTTTATTTAGAAATTAAATTAATAATATTTAGACAATTATTTTTAAAAAATGGATTTAATTTTTGAATTATACACGTTGAAAAAAATAATGGGTGAATTTTTTATATTTTTCTAAAATAATAGATTTTTTCATGAATAGTAAAAATATAGTTATGAGTTTTTGGTAGTTTAATGAAATCATAATGGAATAATAATTAAAATAAAAGGATGGTAAACTTTTTTACAATAAAATTTTACATGGGGTGTCCCATGTGGCTAAAACCATGGTCAAATACCATCGTTTATCCCATTGTTTTGTAAAAACCAGTAATGAGGTGCCCTTTGAAATTATTAAACAATTATCTCTATTTTACTATAAATACCCACTCATCCATTGGTTTTATTTAATTCCAAATCCCTCATCATAGAATATCTGGTGTTTTTATCTCTCTAGGAGTCCTCCCAAGGTGTTCTTAAGGCCCCAAGGTCCCAATATTCATGTTCTATGAGTTACACTACAAGGTAAGGGAACCATTCACCCTCCTCTTTTAGCAAACACTTCTTTTATGTTACCTCTTTTAATTTCCAATCTCATATGTTGGGGTTTGATGGTATGTATTCCTCTTACTGTAATTTTTATGTCCATATGATTATATACCCTTTTTCTCTCATCAATTATTTTTATGAAATTTTAAGCGACGTTGTTAGGCTGCCGAATTTTCATAATTGATCTCTTAACTTTTCTTTTATTTTCATGTTCATCCATTTTATTTTTCTCTCTTTGGCTACTCTATTCAAATGACCATTATTAATATGGGATCATTTATATACTGTAATTATATCATGTTAATTGAATAATCTTCATCAATATTCCTACTACCTCCCTTTAATTTTTATAAACGAAATCAACGTCCATGAGGTTCCAATTTATAACCTTTATGGACGATGAAGTTTCATTCCTCAATTTCTCCTTCAATACTAGTCATGAAACCATTTATATGGTTGAAACAGAATATAATATATTTATTATAACCTAATTAATATTTAGGAACTAGTATATGTACATATTTTTAATTTATATGACAAAACTAGTTTGTAATAATCCAAATAGTACCAAATAATCAAAGTGGTTGTCATCTAATGATTCATCCTCATTCTATGTAACCAAATTATAGAAATGAACATTAAAACTTTTTATGTTCATAAATAATATATAATTTTAATTCTGGAGATTTACAACCATTCCACATGAATTCCATTACTTAAAAACAAGTGAACCGATTATAAAAATCAAGAAAACAAACACACCAGAATAATGAAATTCAATATAATAACATATAAATAAGAACATAATTGAACTAAAAATATTTATGAAAAACTAAATACATGTCTATTAGGTTCTAAAATAATTTATTAATAAGTCTAAATTTAATACTCCAAGCCCTTAATTTTAAGAGCAGAACACATTGAGACTTAAGGTAAGGGTTTTTCCACCCGAACTTCCATTTTCATTCGGGTTACTTCCATTGTCGAATTACATCAATGAAATTATTTTATATTATTATTTAATCATATTAAAATATTTTTTATTGTTTTTGATATTTTTACCATCCATAACCCTTCTTTATTTGATGGAAAGTTACACGTTTTAAAGGGAACACTCAAAATTATTTCCAAAATACACGTCTGATTCAAGCGAATTTCTCAAATTTTTACCTATTTTCAAGGGCACTCTATAATATTTTTTTTTGAAACCATTATCTTTATAAAATAACTCATTTTACATTGAAAATACTTCCTTACTTCACTTATGGTTTTATATAAATATTTTTCCAAAATAACTATTCTTTTCAAAAGAAAATTGTATTTATCTAAGGAATTGCTTAAAAAATTTACAAGAGTATTTTCATGTGATTCAACATTCCTGTTGATTATTAATTATTATTAGGTTTAATAAATTATTAATTCATCTAATATATTTTATTGAATTTTTTATTACTAATTTTATTATGAAATATCTATCCTAAAACCATTCACCATATTACTCAGAATGGTTAGTGTTTTATGATTGGGGAAAGTTAGTTACATTTCATATGATAGTTTTAATATGAATGCATATGTTGTTTATGTTTATCCCCGCTCATATGAGGAATTCATTGGACTTATTATGTGATGGGTGGGGCCTGATATATCCCCTCTATTAATCGGTATCTCTCATGAGATAAGTAGACGTGGAATTGGCCGAGGCCTTTCCCAATTTGTTATATGGATTTGGCTGGGGCCTAAATAATTTTTAGACATCTTGGACAAGGCCTTGACAAAATGTTTCAGAATTTATGACATATACACTTACCTAATTATGAATCTAGTAATTGAAATATCATGTTTTTATTAGACTAGTATAAAACCCATGATTATGTTATGGTAATATTTACTCAACTCATATTCTTTCCATATTGTTCATGTTTATTTTTAAAGGCATGTGTTTTCAATTATTCACCATGTATAATATTTATGATATCTTCCACTATATTTATTACTCTTACTAAGATTTTGAGGTCACCATTTTCTTATGTTTCATTTTCCTTGGATATGAAGAAATAATTTATGAATGACTTTCAAGCATAATCTAGGAGACATGGATATTTATGATGGAACAAATTAGTGTTATTTTCCTCTCAAGATGTAATTTTGACCTTATTTATGGATCTTGTTTCCAAAGGCTACTAAACTAATTGGTCCTTCAGGATGCACATTCCTTGTTTATATTCCAATGTAATAAAATAAGGCACTGACTCTGGGAAACTAGAGTCATGTCCTTACAGTTGGTATCAAAGAAAGTTTATTAGAAATCCTAGAAACTAGATTTAGAAAAAATATATTAGGGAAAATATTCATCTGATAGTATTTGAGGATAAGAATACATGAAAGTCCTAGTATTTTGGTATGGAATATATTATGTGGATCTTTCTATAAAATACAACCCTGTCTAGATACAAATAGCTAGAGGTGGATCTAGCACAGATGTACCTAGGAGTGAAAGCTCTAACAAGAAGTTTCGGGCATGAAATGGGGTATCCTGGTACACAACAATGGACCTTTCTGCACTTTTGGTGTTAACACTCTCGAGGGATATGCTAAGGATAATTCAAATTTTCCCTACATACCATTATGAAGGATTGAAATGTAAATTTTTCCTCAAGGAAACCATTTTTTTTATAATGTGATTCGCCATTCATAGGATCTCAATTTATGATAAGTATTTTGTTTTGTTAAGATTATAAATTATTATTCATACCCTAATCTAGTGTATTCCATTATTTAGAAATGGTTCCTAGTGGAAGGAATGGAAACCGCAGGAACGGGTGTGTCCCTTGTAGAGATTTCCCTCCAATTCAAGATAACGATATTGACTCTGGCATTGTGATGGGTTTTGAGGAACTTATAACTATATAGGGAAATCATACATAGGCTATGAATAATAAATTTACCCACATAGAGCATCTAGGTCCACCACGTTGAGGAGCTATGTTATATCTCATTATGCGTCAACAACCTCCATTGTTCAATGGGACTACAAACCCATTTGTAGGTGTGTAGTGGATAACTTCCCTAGAGAAGATATTTATTTCTTTTGATTTAATGAAACAGTGAAAGTCCTCATGGAAGTTTATCGGCTATCGGGAGATGCAGATCAGTGGTGGTTATTAATCCAAAACAAAAAGGAGGAGGAAGAAATAGAAGAGATGTAATAGAGGGTCTTTAAGGAAATATTCCTAGAGAAATACTTTCCTCATGAATAACAAGAGGATATATAAAGGCAGTTTCTGAATTTGAAGAAAAAGGAAGATGATAATGTTGAAAAGTATGAATATAACTTCACAAGGTTATCAAGGAATGTTGTGGAATACATACAAAATACAAGGAGTTAGATTGATTGATACTTTGATAGACTAAATCCATTCTTTTATCGGGCTCTAGTCTCCCAAAGTTTTGCATCATATGAGGATATAGTTTCATGTGCTATCAAGAAATAAAAGGAATTATCTTAGTCTTATGAATTTAAGGGGAATTAAGAGAAGAAGAGGGTTTCCGAAAACTCTGGGGAAGGAAATAAGGAAACAAGAAAGAGGGGAAGAGTTGAGTTTCCACCATGTGATAATTGTGGAAGGAAAGACCATGGTGCATTAATAAAGGGAAAAGGTGTATGCTACAAATGTAGAAAAAATGCCATCTTATTAGTGATTTCAAGGGGAAGAAATAATCCATTAATATTCGATGCTATAATTGTCATGAGATGGAACACTATTCTAATTATTGTCCAAAGCATCAAGGAAACATGTAACAGAAAATCCCAAGGGAGCAGGGAAAATCTTAGGCAATCATAAGTGAAAAGGTGAATGACGTGGTGGCAGGTACTTAGATCATTTCATCAAACTTAGACAATGCTTTATTTGATTCTTTATCATCACATTCGTTTATATCTTACCAGTTTTCCAGGAAAATTATATATGTTCAATTTTATTTAATAAAGGATTTATTAGTTTAAACCCCTAGTGGATGTATCATTGCAACAAAGGTGTGTCAATTAGTTCCCCTCATGAAATATAAACATGATTTAGTTGATGACCTTATTTTCATACCAATGATTGAATTTGATATAATTATCAGAATGAATTGGATATCAAATTATGATTCAATGATCTATTGAAAGAAGAAGGAAGTTGCAATTTTTGAGAATGGTGTGGAATCCCTTATCTTTGGGGTAGAAACATCTCCATCTGATTCACATCATGATCCGCCCCCATTAGCTCTACTAAATTAAATTATTGGGGATTAATGAAACACAATATCTATGGGCGATTAAATAAATCAACAAATTGAATATGTGCATGTTGTGAAAGAATATTTTTATGTCTTTCAAAAAGATTTACTTGGACATCCTCTAGAGAAAGAAATTGAGTTTTCCATTAACTTAATTCCTATTTTAAGTCCCATATCAAATACCCATTATAGAATGTCCCCTATGGATTTATTGTAACTAAATAAACAACTAGAGCAATTGAGCGATAAAGGATTTATTAGCCCTATCATTTCCCCATGGGGAGTCCCTGTTCTTTTTGTTAAAAAGAAATATGGGTCTATGAGTTTGTGCATTGACTAGAGGGAGATCAATGCTATAGCAATAAAGAAAAAGTATCCCTTACCTCACATTGATGTTTTATTTAATCAAATTCATGGAGCCCAATATTTTTTTAAGATTTATCATCGATCTGGATATCATTAGTTTCTTGTGAGGAAAGAATACATTCCTAAAACAGCATTTCAAACCAGGTACGGGCATTACAGTAATGCCTTTTGGACTAACTAATGCACCATCGGTTTTCGTGGATCTATTTAATAGAGTTTTTAAGGAATATCTTTATAAATTTGTGGTTTTGTTTATTGATGCTATACTAGTATACATTAAAACCTATGAAGATCATTAAAATCATTTGTGCACTATTCTGAAGACTCTTAGAAGAAATGAATTATATGGAAAGTTTAGAAATTGTGATTTTTTGCTTCAATCAGTTTCCTTTCTAGGACACATTGTTTATAAGGAAGGAATATTTGTGGATCCTACGAATACAAAGGTTGTGCATGAATGACCTACTCCAATGAACATAACTAAGGTATGTAGTTTCATTGGTCTAGCAGGTTATTATCATTATTTTGTTCAAAACACCGCCAGTTTGGCCAATCCAATGACCAAGATTAAAAGAAAATGGATTAAGTTTGTATGGAAAAAGAAATTTGAAAAATGTCTTAAAGAATTTAATATAAGATTAGTGAATTCTCTAATATTGACTATATCATCCGGGAATGATGTATTGATGATATTTAGTGACGCATCAATGAAAGGGCCTGGTTTTTTCCTTATGTAGAATGATATAGTGATTGACTATGCATCTAGGCAGCTAAATATTCATGAACCAAACTATCCAACTCTTGATCTTGAGTTAGTAGCGGTAATGTTTGCTCTATTTATTTGGATACATTACCTCTATGGCGAAATATTTGAGATATATACAGATCAAAAGAGTTGGAAATATATCTTCTCATAGAAAGAACTCAACATGAGACAAAGGATATGGATTATGATACTCAAGGATTATGATTGCACAATATAATACCACCCGGGGAAGGAAAATAAGGTGGAATACGCTTTTAGTAGAAATGACTATAGAATTCTGAACAAGATGAGAGTTGAAAGGGATCGTCTATTCATGGATCTAGTAAAATTTGGATATGGGAATTATCAAGGAAGGTAAAACATTACTACTTTTTCATATAGTTTCCAAAACTTCTTTATTTGAAAGGATAAGAAGTTCTCAAGCTAATGATGAGGAGTTTCAAAATAAAATAAAATCATTAAATGATGGTAAGTTGATTGACTTCGTATATGAAGGTGTCGTTTTGAAATTCAGAGAGAGGATTTGTATTCCCACTATTTTTTAGCTAAAGAGGGAACTATTGGATGATTCTCATAGCTCTAATTTCTCTATACACCATAGTAGAACAAATATGTATATAGATCTAAATGAGTATTTTTTTTGAGGAAGCATGAAGAGGGGGATTGCTGATTATGTTTCAAGATGTTTGGTGTGTCAACAGGTGAAGGCTAGAAGACAATGTCCTCGAGGAGTCATGCAACCCCTTCCTATTCCTATGTGGAAATTGGATGATATTACAATGGACTTTGTCATGGGACTACCAAATAATCCAAGAAATAATAATATGATATAGTTCATTATAGATCATCTTACCAAATCAGTACATTTTCATTCTATAAGACAAGTTTCACCACTTGAATGTTTAGCAAGACTATATATTAATGAAGTTGTAATACATAATGGGGTACCTTTATCAATTATTTCAAATCGTGATCCCTGTTTTACATCACAATTCTAGAAAAGTATTCAGAAGGCCTTAGATACTGATCTTCATTTAAGTACTACCTACCACCCACAAACTGATTGACAATCAGAATGGACTATTCAAACTTTGGAAGACATGTTGAGGTCTTATTCACATGATTTTAAAGGTATGTGGGATTAGTATTTATCTCTCGTAGAATTTACTATAATAATAGCTTCCATTAAAGTATTCAAATGGCACCATATAAAGTGTTATATAGAAAAATATGTTGTACACCAACATGCTGTGATGATGTTGGTAAGAGAAAGCTCGTTGGCCCCGAACTTGTTGAGGAAACATCAGAAGAGTTGAAGATTATCCAAACCCCTATCAAAACAGCTCAAAGTAGGAAAAAGGTGCATGTTGATAACTAAAGGAAGGATTTGGAATTTCAAGTAGGAGATTGTGTTTTCCTAAAGGTATCTCCAGGGAAGGGTATTATACGGTTTGGTAAGAAGGGAAAATTAAATCCCACATACATAGTACATTTTGAAATTCTTGATTTAATAGGATTTGTCTCTTACCATTTGGAAATGATACCACGTATCTCCAAAGTTCACAATGTGTGCCACGTGTCCCTGTTAAGGAAATACATGCCAGACCCAACACAAATACTCACCTATGAATAAAGAGAACTTGAGATTGATCTGTCTTATTGTGAAGATCCTATCAATATTCTTGATACTAGGGAACAAGTATTGAGAAATCAGATGATTATTCTGGTAAAGGTTCTTTGGAGGAACCATAAGATAGAGGATGAAACATGGGATTCAGAGGAGCTTATGTTGAAGACATATCCAAATCTTTTTATGTAACATTTTATGAATTTTGAGGATGAAATTATTGTAAGTAGGGGAGAAGGTAACACCCCAAGGTCTTGAAAATAAATAGTGAATTAATTTTATAATCTATCAATTAAACACAAATTTTCCTCTACTATGTTTTGAATTTCAAAAAACGGCCATCTAGAGTTGTGACCAGTAAGTCATGTGGAGTTTTATTGAACAAACTTAATTTTTGGTGAATAGTAACATACTATTATGAATAGTAATATGAATAGTAATATGACCTTTTTGAATAGTATATGATTATATTATTTTATTTTCTTAAGGTAATAAGTTAATGAGATCTTAATTAATTCTTCAATGTAATATAAAACTATTTATACTGTTAAAATTGTTATTTTTTAAATTAACTATGATTTTATTTAAAATTTAAAATAATAATATTTAGATAAATAATTTTGAAAAATGGAGGTCATTTTTGAATTCTACACATCGAAAAATAGTAGGGGTAAATTTTTGGGATTTTTCTAAAATACCTAAATTTTTGGTGAATAGTAAAAATACAGTTTTGAGTTTTCGATAGTTTAATGACATCATAATGACATAATAATTAAATAAAAAGGCTTTTCTACTTTTTTATAGTAACAAATGACATTAGGTGTCCCAAGTGGCTAAACCTAAGGTAAAATACAATGGGAAAGAGCATGGTTTTGCAAAAACCACTAATGAGGTGTCCCTTTGAAATTATTAAAAAATTATCTCTCTTTTTACTATAAATACCCACTCATACATTCATTTTCATTCATTAAAAATCCCTCATACTAAAATATATGGTGTTTTTACCTCTATATTAGTCCTCCCAAGGTGTACTTAATCCCCCAAGGTCCCAACCTTCATGTTCTATGAGTTACTCTACAAGGTAAGGGAACCTTTCACCATCCTCTTTTAGAAAACACTTCTTTTATGTTATCTCTTTGAATTTCCATTATCATACTTTGGGGTTTGATATTTTGTATTCCTCTTATTGTTATTTTTATTTCCATATAATTAGATACCCTTTTTCACTCATAAATTCATTTTATGAAATTTTAAGCGACGTCGTTAAGCTGCCGAATTTTCATAAGGGATCTATCAACTTTTCTTTTATTTTCAAGTTCGTCTATTTTAATTTTCTCTCCCCACATCCTCTGTCCAAATGAAAATTATAACTCATGTATCATCTATATACTATAATTATATCATGTTAATGTAATAACCAACATCTATATTATTTCTCCCTCCCTTTTATTTTTATAAACGAAATCAACGTCCATGAGCTTCTAATTTATTACCTTCGTGGACGACAAAGTTTCGTTCTTAAATTTATCCTTAAATACTGGACAAAAAACCATTTAAATGGTTGAAACAGACTATAATATATTTATTATAGCCTAATTAATATTCAGAAACTATTATATGTACATATTATTAATTTATATTACCAAACTAGTTTATAATAATCCAAATACCGCAAAATAATCAATGTGGTTGTCATCTAATGATTCATCCTCATTCCATGTAGAAAAATGATAGAAATGAAAAATAAAATTCTATATGTTAATAAATAATATTTACTTTAAATTCTGTAGATTTACAACCATTCCACATGAATTCCATTACTTAAAAACAAGTGAATTGATTATGAAAATCAAGAAAAAAAACACTCCAGAACGACCAAATTCAATATAATAACTTATCAATAAAAACATAAATGAACTAAAAAGATTTATGATAAAATAAATACATGTATATTAGGTTTTGAAATAAGTTATTAATAAGTCTAAATATTATATTCTATGATCTAATGTTCTAGAGTAGAACACATTCGCACTTAAGGTAGGGTGTTTTCCACCCAAACTTCCATTTTCATTCGGGTTAGTTCCATTTTCCAATTACATCAATGAAATTATTGTATATTATTATTTAATCCTCATAAAGTCTGTGTGATTGTTCCATATATGTTTACCAACAAGAAACCTTCCTTATTTTATAGAAATTTCACTAAAAGGAACTTCCAAAATTGATTCTAAAATACAAGCTCGATTCAAGGGTATTTTTCAAATTCTTACCTATTTTCAAGGGCACCCTATAATCTGTTTTTGGAAACCATTGTATTTATAAAATCACTCATTTTACTATGAAAATACTATCTTACTTAAATTATCGTTTTATAAAGATATTTTTCGGAACGAACTTTTCTTTTCAAAATAAAAGAGTATTTATCTTAAGAATTGCTTTATGATTTTATAAGATTATTTTCGTCTGATTCAACACTCTTGTTTATTATTATGTATTATTGGGTTTTATCATTTATGAAGTCATCTAACATATTTTATTAAATGTTTTATGACTAATTTTATAGTGTAATATCTATCCTAAAACCATTCACCATATTATTTGGAATGGTTAGTGTTTTATGTTTGGGGAATGTTAGTTACATTTCATATGATAGTTTCAATATGAATGCACATGTTGTTTCTGTTTATCCCCGCTCATATGAGGATTGAATTAGACTTATTATGTGACAGGTGGGGGCCCCTATATCCCCTTGATGAATCAATAGGTCTCATGAGACAATTAGATGTGGAATTGGTCAAGGCCTTTTCCAATGTAACATATGGATTTGGCTTAGGCCTAAAACATTTTTAGACGTTTGGGTCATGGCCTTGAAAAAATATTTCAGAATGTTTGGTATATTCACTTCCCTCATTATGACGCTAGTAATTGAAATATCACGTGGTTATTCAACTATTATAATATCCATTATTATGTTATGGAAATATTTACTCATCTCGTATTCCTGACATATTATGTTCACTTTTATTTTTAAATGAATGTGTTTTCAATTATCCACCATTTATAATATTTATGTTATCCTTCTATGTATTTCTTTATTTTACTAAGTGTTTGAGCTCACCCTTTTCTTGTGTTTTATTTTCCCAGGATATGAAGAAGTAACTTATTAATGACATTCAAGCAATATCTAGGAGGCCTGGATATTTCTAATGGAGAAAATTAGTTTTATTTTCCTTTCAAGATTTAATGTTTAACTTATTTATATATCTAGTTTCGAAATTCTGAAAAACTACTTGGTTTTTTAGGATTCATATTCCTTGTTTATATGCCAATTTAATAAAATAAGGCCCCAACTCTTGGCAACTGAGGTCGGGTCCTTACAAAGTGGTCTCTCATCATTCATATATAAGGAGTAAAGTATGGGGGTGATGAGAAATCATACCCCAAAATTTTTATCTGAAATCAAAAGGGTATAAAAATATAGAGAAATTGAGACAAAAATAAAAAGTAAGAAATCCCTTATGGAATTTCATCATAGTAATGGGTATACAGGGGAGGAATTAATGATAGAGAAAGGGGTCTCTAAAAATTTAAAAAATGGAGAGAAGTATAGGGGAGGTTTGAAATCAATCCCAACAATTGTAACTGAAAATAAAATGGAAAAACAATATAAGAAAACATGGACATAAATAAGGAAGGAAGGAAAGTGAGGATCCCTTGCCTGGAAGTGTGATTCTAAAGGGTTGGGAGAGGCTTGAGAGAGACTTATCGGAAGCTTAGGGCACCTTGGGAAATTTTTAGAAAAGGAGGGAAGATGTTGGTCAATATACAAAGGTTTTTGGTGAAGAGGAATGTATTATGGAGTGGTTTTATATAAGAAAGTAGAGGGAATTCTTTATTATTTAGGTTTTGGACACTACACCTTAAAGTAATCAAAACCACAAAACATCCCATGGTTTTTGCCCATGGTTTTTTTGAAAACGTGGATTGAAAACAATATTTTATAAGTCTATTGGACTAAATTATTAAAATATTAGGTTTTCTTATATGGAGGTGAGTCACACTCTCAAGGAAATCATTTAAAAAGTTAAAATATTCTATATGTCTTAGAGGGTCCACTAAGGAACCATTAAATTAATCAAAAAAATATAAAATAAAATTATTTTTAAAGATAAAACATATATTGGCCTAAAAGACTTTTCAATGTTTTTTTGTTACATCACTATTTGGTCATTATGAGGTCATAAAACAAATTATATATTTAAACATTATTTAATTTTTACCCAAAAAATCGACTGTCTCAAAAAAATATGAAAAACTCACTATTAGATAATTTCAACATCATGAATCCAAAAATAATATTCATTTTATCTAACAAATTTTCTAAATATGTGAATATTCAATTTGAAAATAATAGTCAACATTAATAGAAAATTCACAGGTTTTGACAAAAACATCTTTCATACCATAATAAAAATTACAATTTTATTCATAATAATTATACCATAATTTATATTTAAAAAAAATTAATTTAGTTCTAATATTTTATTATAATATTATTTAATTAAAAAATCGATTAATTCATAAAATTATATTTCTTAATTGAATATGAACTAAAAAATTATTTATTCTTTAAAACCCATTTACAATGTAACAATAATAAAATGAATATATACTGTTTGTGAAAAAATAATTCACATAATCATAGTTCTAGGGTCTTGTTACATAACCCCTTATAACACACACATAAGACCTAAGGGTAAGGTGACCAATTGTGATAGACTCTTGGGGTGGCTTAGATAATATCTCTCGGGTGGTAATCTCTATCAAAATCCACTTTAACCGTAGGTGATTCTGTCCAACCTTAATGTGTTGAAGCTTTTCTTGGTCTTGGTCAAGAGAAAAGTCCAGTGACACTACCTCCTTTACGAGCTCCGAAAAATGGGATTAATATGGATAAATTCTACTAGATGAGGTCATCGCTTCCTTTGTTTGAGTAAATTGGATTTACAAAAGCCATATATTTTATAAAAATCATGTGATCACCATTCAACACCTATATTAGCAACGATAACAATTCTTAATGGTATTTTAAAATCCAAAAACATAATCCAAAGTAGTGAATATGTTTTATATAACCATTTTACATAATAATAAATTTAATTAGATCAAGATGAATTTTCATTAATAAATGTTTGGGTCGTTACATACCATACCCTCAATAATAAATTCCCATCCTTAATGGAAAGTAATACTCAATGAATATCCCAAATACTATAAACAAAAACACCATAATGAAAGATTCATATAATAATTCCGACCCAACTATAAGATGAAACATATCTAACATAACTATATGGATAATCCAATAATCAAACCTATCACAAGACTTACCCTTTGTTATTACAACATGCCATGAAGGAAACACAAGTAAACAAAAATTTAAAACAACTTAACCTCTAACCAAACATAAAATTTATTGAAAAATAGTATCATATATTATAGAAACTATTTTCTATTCATAGAAATATAATTTTAAGATATAATAAAACATGAAAATTATTTTTAAATTCTCTTTTGAGATAAAATTAAGGTTTATATAAAAATTCACTTCACTTTAAATCTTGATGAAAACAAGAAAAATTATTTTAATTATAAGAAACATATATATGAACCCATTGAACTTAATTTCAAAAACACATTTATATGAGTTAAATATTTAAAAAACACTAACATATTTTAAATAAAATTGAAATATATAACACACATATGGTTGAGAGCAACTCAAAACTAAGGTTTATTCATACTACTGATGTATTTACTATTTATAAAGGAAACACATAAAATCACTCATCATTAAGTGTCTCGATCTACTTATACCTAGATATAAAAATAATTTTTTTCTTAAATGACCACCTTATCATACAATTTCATGAACTATTTTACCCACTACTCAAAAAATTCATCTCGCCCCACTAAAACTCAAAAAAAACAACACCATCAGAACTATCATACGAATATAAAATTATTTATATAACTTTTTCATAATATATAACCTCATTCCATGCCTTAAACTAAAAGAGATCCACTAGTATCTAAAACCCTGAATTCAAATCCATCTTAAAATTTAATTCTCATTCACCTAAACTATATATAAAACATAGAAATTTACAAGTTAATATTCAGAAGTGGATTCAAATATATTACACACTGGATCGTCCTTGTATAATCTCTTTTAGTTTTATCATACATTCATTTTTTTTGTATACAAAATAAAAAAATCTTAACAAACTCATGAAACATACCCTAATACATCCCAAACATGATTTAAAAATCAATAATCCACCATAGACATCCCATATCTCAAAGATAACTAGTTTCTAAGGTAACATAAAATTGATTTGGGGTATTCAAAAAATTGAAGTTGTTTTTCAACCTCCTCTATCCATTTATAAACACTGTGACTCTATTCCCTAATATGAAACTTTGATACTATTTACCATTAAAATTCATTAATACTTTACACCATAATTCCTCTTCAATTTTCTCATTCCCATCTTTCTATGAATGGAAAATAGTTTCTATAATATATGATACTATTTTCGAATAAATTTTATGTTTGGTTAGAGGCTAAGTTGTTTTAAATTTTTGTTTACTTGTGTTTCTTTATTGGAATGTTGTAATAACGGAGGGTAAGTCTTGTGATAGGTTTGATTATTGGATTATTCACATAGGTATGTTAGATATGTTCCATAATATAGTTGTGTGGGAATTATTATATGACCCTTTCATTAGGGTGTTTTCTTTATAGTATTTGGGATATTCTTTGAGTATTAATTTCCATTAAGGATGGGAATTTTTGGGTGAGGGTATGGTATGTAACTACCCAAACAATTAATAATGAAAATTCATCTTGATCTAATTAAATATATTATTATGTAAAACGGTTATATAAAACATATTCACTTCTTTTGATTATGTTTTTGGATTTTAAAATACCATTAAGAAT
Source organism: Viscum album (assembly GCA_963277665.1). Classification (NCBI taxonomy): domain Eukaryota; kingdom Viridiplantae; phylum Streptophyta; class Magnoliopsida; order Santalales; family Viscaceae; genus Viscum; species Viscum album. The sequence continues at coordinate 1,133,019,187 of OY728142.1, read as the reverse complement.
TGTTACTATTTCTAATTTAGCCGTTGAACAGTGATCACATGATTTGTATAAAATATACGGCTTTTGCAAATCAAATTTACTCAAACAAAGGAAGCGATGACCTCATCTAGTAGAATTTATCCATATTAATACCATTTATCAGAGATCGTAAAGGAGGTAGTGTCACTGGACTTTTCTCTTGACCAAGACCAAGAAAAGCTTCAACACATTAAGGTTGAACGGAATCACCTACGGTTGAAGTGGATTTTGATAGAGATTACCACCCAAGAGATGTTATCTGAGCCACCCCAAGAGTCGAGCACAATATATCACCTTACCCTTAGTTCTTATGTGTGTGTTATAAGGGGTTATGTAACAAGACCCTAGAACTATGAATATGTGAATTATTTTTTCAGAAACAATATACATTCACTTTATTATTGTTACTTTGTAAATGTGTTTTAAAGAACAAATATTTTTTTTAGTTAATATTCAATTAAGAAATATATTTTTATGAATTAATCGTTTTTTAATTAAATAATATTATAATATAATATTATTACTAAATTAATTTTTATTAAATATAAATGATGGTATAATTATTATGAATAAAATTGTAATTTTTATTATAGTATGAAAGATGTTTTTGTCAAAACCTGTGAATTTTCTATTAATGTTTATTTTTATTTTAAAATTTAATATTCACATATTTAGAAATTTTTGTAGATAAAATGAATATTATTTTTGGATTCATGATGTTGAAATTATATAATAGTGAACTTTTCATATTTTTTTAAGACAGTCGATTTTTTTGGGATAATATTATATAATGTTTAAATATATAATGTGTTTTATGAGATCATAATTACCAAATAGTGATGTAACAAAATATTTTGAAAAGTTTTTTAGGCCAATATATGTTTTATATTTAAAAATAATTTGATTATATATTTTTTTATTAATTTTATCGTGCCTTACGGACCCTCCAAGAAATATAGAATATTTTAACTTTTTAAATGATTTCCTTGAGAGTGTGACTCACCTCCATATAATAAAACCTAATGTTTTAATAATTTAGTCCAATAAACTTATAAAATATTTTTTTCACTCCAATTTTTCAAAAAACCATGGTCAGAAACCATGGGATGGTTTGTGGTTTTGATTAGATTAAGGTTGAGTGTCCAAAACCTAAATAATAAAGAATTCCCTCTCATATCTTATATAAAACCACTCAATATCCCATTCCTATTCACCAAAAACCTTTTTATATTGACCAACCTCTTCCCTCCTTTTCTAGAATCCTCCCAAGGTGCCCTAAGCTCCTGATAAGTCTCTCTTAAGCCTCTCCTATCCCTTTAGAATCACACTTCCAGGTAAGGGATCCTCACTTTCCTTCCTTCCTTATTTATGTCCAAGTTTTCTTATATTGTTTTTCCATTTTATTTTCAATTACAATTGTTGGGATTGATGTCACACCTCCCCTATATTTCTCTCCATTTTTTTAAATTGTTAGAGACCCCTTTATCTATCATGAATTCCTCCCATGTATACCCATTACTATGTTGAAATTCCATAAGGGATTTCATTCTTTTTATTTTTGTCTCAATTTCTCTATATTTTTATACCCTTTTGATTTCAGATAAAATTGTGGGGCATGATTTCTCATCACCCCCATACTTTCCTCCTAATATTTGAATGATGAGAGACCTCTTTGTAAGGACCCGACCTCAGTTTCCCATAGTTGCTGCCTTATTTTATTAAATTGGCATATAAGAAAGGAATATGCATCCTAAAGGACCAAGTAGTTTTGCAGCATTTGGAAACTAGATACATAAATAATTTCAACATTAAATCTTGAAAGGAAAATAAAACTAATCTGTTCCATTAGAAATATCCAGGCCTCCTAGATTATGCTTGAAAGTCATTAATAAGTTAGTTCTTCATATCCTGGGAAAATTAAACACAAGAAAAGGGTGAGCTCAAACAATAAGTAATATAAAGAAATACATCAAAGGATAACATAAATATTATAAATGGTGGATAATTGAAAACACATTCCTTTAAAAATAAAAGTGAACATAATATGTTAGGAATACGAGATGAGTAAATATTTCCATAACATAATCATGGATATTATACTAGTCGAATAACCATGTGATATTTCAATTACTAGCATAATAATGAGGGAAGTGAATATATAGAACATTCTGAAACATTTCTTCAAGGCCTTGACACAAACTTCTAAAAATTATTTAGGCCTCTGCCAAATTCATATGTTACATTGGAAAAGGCCTCGACCAATTCCACATCTACTTGTCTAATGAGACCCACCGATTCATAGAGGGTATATAGTGGGACCCACCTGTCACATAATAAGTCTAATTCATTCCTCATATGAGCTGGGATAACCATAAATAACATGTGCATTCATATTGAAACTATCATATCAAATGTAAGTAACTTTCCCCAATTATAAAACACTAACCATTCCAAGTAATATGGTGAATGGTTTTATGATAGATATTACAATATAAAATTAGTCATAAAACATTCAATAAAATATGGTAGATAAATTCATAAATGATAAAATCCAATAATACATAAGAATCAACAAGAGTGTTGAATCAGACAAAAATACTCTTATAAAATCATAAAGCAATTCTTAAGATAAATACTCTTTTATTTTGAAAAGAAGAGTTATTTCAGAAAAATATCTTTATAAAACCATAAGTGAAGTAAGATATTATTATCATAGTAAAATGAGTGATTTTATAAAGATAATTATTTCCAATGACGGATTATAGAGTGCCCTAGAAAATATGTAATAATTTGAGAAATACCCTTTAATTGAGATTGTATTTTAGAATCAATTTTGAAAGTTACTTTTAGTGAACTATATATAAAATAAGGAAGTTTTATGGTTGGTAAACATATATAGAACACTCATGCAGATTTTATGAGGATTAAATAATAATATACAAGAATTTCATTGATATAATTGGACAATGGAAGTAACCCGAATGAAAATGGAAGTTCGGGTGGAAACACCCCTACCTTAAGTCCGAATGTGTTCCGCTCTTGAACATAAGGTCCTAGAATATAAAATTTAGACTTATTAATAACTTATTTCATAACATAATATACATGTATTTATTTTATCATAAATCTTTTTAGTTCATTTATGTTTTTATTGATAAGTTATTATATTGAATTCGGTCGTTCTGGAGTGTTTGTTTTCTTGATTTTCATAATCAATTCACTTGTTTTTAAGTAATGGAATTCATGTGGAATGGTTGTAAATATACAGAATTGAAATTAAATATTATTTATAAACATCTAGAATTTTATTGTTCATTTCTGTCATTTGTCTACATGGAATGAGGATGAATCATTAGATGACAACCACATTGATTATTTTGCGGTATTTGGATTATTATAAACTAGTTTGGTCATATAAATTTATAATATGTACATATACTGTTTTATGAATATTAATTAGGTTATAATACATATATTATAGTCTGTGTCAACCATTTAAATGGTTTATTGTCCAGTATTTAAGGATAAATTGAAGAACAAAACATTGTCGTCCATGAAGGTTATAAATTAGATGCTTATGGACATTGATTTCGTTTATAAAAATAAAAGGGAGGGAGAAAGAATATTGATGTTGGTTATTACATTCACATGATATAATTATAGTTTATAGATGATACTAGAGTTATAATTTTAATTTGGACAGAGGAGGTGTGTATAGAAAAATAAAATAAATGATGTTGAAAATAAAAGAAAAGTTGAGAGATCCCTTATAAAAATTCGGCAGCTTAACGACGTCGCTTAAAATTTCATAAAATGAATTTATGAGAGAAAAAGGGTATCTAATAATATGTAAATAAAAAGTACAATAATATAAATACATAATATCAAACCCCAACATATGATAATGGAAATTCAAAATGATAACATAAAAGAAGTGTAGGCTAAAAGAGGTGGGTGAAAGGTTCCCATACCTTGTAGAGTAACTCATAGAACTTAATGTTTGGGACCAAGGGGGATTAAGTACACCTTGGTAGCACTAATAAAGAGGTAAAAACACCATATATTCTAATATGAGGGATTTTTAATGAATCAAAATTAATGTATGAGTGGGTATTTATAGTAAATGAGAGATAATTTTTTAATAATTTCAAAGGGACACCTCATTAGTGGTTTTTGAAAAACCATGGTCTTTACCATTGTATTTTCCCTTAGTTTTAGCCACATGGGACACCTCATGTCATATGTTACTGTAAAAAAGTAGAAAATCATTTTATTTTAATTATTATGTCATTATGATGTCATTAAACTATCGAAAACTCAAAACTGTATTTTTACTATTCACCAAAAATTCAGGTATTTTAGAAAAATCCCAAAAATTTATCACTACTATTTTTTGATGTGTAGACTTCAAAAATGACCTCCATTTTTCAAAAATAATTTTCTATATATTATTAATTTAAATTTAATATAAAATCATAGTTAATTTGAAAAATAACAATTTTAACGATATAATTAGTTTTATATTACATAAAAAAATTAATTAAGATCTCATTTACTTATTACCATAAGGAAATAAAATAATAATATTATTTAATATTCATAAAGGTCATACTACTATTCATATTACTATTCATAAGGGTATGTTACTATTCACCAAAAATTAAGTTTGTTCAATAAGACTCCACATGACTTACTGGTCACAACTCTAGATGACTGTTTTTTGAAATTCAAAACACAATAAAGAAAAATTTGTGTTTAATGGATAGATTATAAAATGAATTAAGTATTTATTTTCAAGACCTTGGGGTGTTAAATTATTCCCTACTTACAAAAATTTCATCCTCAAAATTCATAAAATATTATATAAAAAGATTCGGGTATGTCTTCAACATAAGCTCCTCTAAATCCCATGTTTCTTCCTCTATCTTATGGTTCCTCCAAAGAAAATTTACCAGACAAGTCGTCTGATTTATCAATACTTGTTCCCTAGTATCAAGAATATTTATAGGCTCTTCACAATTAGAGAGATCGAGCTCAAGTTCTATTTATTCATAGGTGAGTATTTGCGTTGGGTCTGGCATGTATTTCCTTAACATGGACATGTGGCCCACATTGTGAACTTTGGAGAGACTTGACATCATTTCCAAATGGTAAGCAAAGAATCCTATTCAATCTAGAATTTCAAAATGTCCTATGTACGTGGGACTTAATTTTCCCTTCTTACGGAACCGTATAATACCCTTCCATGGAGATACCTTTAGGAAAACACAATCTCTTACCTGAGACTCCAAATCCTTCCTTTAGTTATCAACATGGACCTTTTTCCTACTTTGAGCTGTTTTGATATGGGTTTGGATAATCTTCAACTTTTTCGATGTTTCCTCAACAAGTTCAGGGCCAAGGAGCTTTCTCTTACCAACATCATCCCTGCATGTTGGTGTACAACATATCTTTCTATATAACACTTTATATGGTGCCATTTGAATACTTGAATGGAAGCTATTGTTATAGTAAATTCTACGAGAGGTAAATACTGATCCCACATACCTTGTAAATCAAGTGAACATGACCTCAACATGTCTTCCAAAGTTTGAATAGTCTATTCTGATAGTTAATCAGTTTGTGGGTGGTAGACAGTTCTTAAATGAAGATCAGTATCTAGGGCCTTATGAATACTTTTCTAGAATTTTGATGTAATATAGGGATCACGATTAGAAAAAATTGATAAAGGTACCCCATGATATCTTACAACTTCATTAATATATAGTCTTGCTAAACATTCAAGTGGTAAACCTTGTCTTATGGAATGAAAATGTACTGATTTTGTAAGACGATCTACAATGAACTATATAATATTATTATTTCTTGGAGTCTTTGGTTGTCCCATGACAAAGTCCACTGTAATATCATCCAATTTTCACATAGGAATACGAAGGGGTTGCATAAATACTCTAGGACATTGTCTTCCATCCTTCACCTGTTGACACACCAAACATCTCGAAACATAATCAGCAATCCCCCTCTTCATGTTTCCCCACCAAAAATTCTCATTTAGATCTCTATACATCTTTGGGATACTATGGTGTATAGATAAATTAGATCTATGAGCATCATCCAATAGTTCCCTCTTTAGCTCTAGAATAGTGGGAATACAAAGCCTCTCTCCGAATTTCAAAAGGCCACCTTCATATACGATATCAATCAACTTCCCATCATTTAATGCTTTAATTTTATTTTGAAACTCCTCATCATTATCCTGAGAACTTATTATCCTTTTAAATAAAGAAGGTTTGGAAACTATTTGAAAAAGTAGTAATGTTTTACCTTCCTTGATAATTCCCATATCCATCTTTTACTATATCCATGAATAGACGATCCCTTTCAAATCTCATCTTGTTCAGAATTCTATGGTCATTTCTACTAAAAGCGTATTCCACATTATTTTCCTTTTCCAAGTGGTATTATATTGTTCAATCATAATCCTTGAGTATCACAATACAAATCCTTTGTCTCATGTTGAGTTCTTTCTATGAGAAGATATATTTGCAACTCTTTTGATCTGTATATTTCTCAAATTTGTCGCCATAGAGGTAATGTATCCAAATAAATAGAGAAAAAATTACCGCTACTAACTCAAGATCAAGAGTTGGATAGTTTGGTTCATGAATTTATAGCTTCCTAGATGCATAGTCAATCACTATATCATTCTACATAAATAAACAACCAGGTACTTTCATTGATGCATCACTAAAGATCACTAATCCATCATTCCCTGATGATATAGTCAATATTGGAGCATTCACTAATATTCTATTCAATTCTTTAAGACATTTTTCATATTTCTTTGTCCATATGAACTTAATCCATTTTCTTTTAATATTGGTCATTGGATTGGCTAAAGTGGTGATGTTTTGAATGAAATGATGATAATAACCTAATAGACCAATAAAACTACATACCTCAGTTATGTTCATTGGAGTAGGTCATTCGTGCACAACCTTTGTCTTCATAGGATCTAAAAATATTCCTTCCTTATAAACAAAGTGGACTAGAAAGGAAATTTATTGAAGCCAAAAATCACATTTTCTAAACTTTCCATATAATTCATTTCTTCTAAGAGTCTTCAGAATAGTGCACAAATGATTTTAATGATCTTTATAGCTTTTAGAGTATACTAGTAAATCATTAATAAACAAAACCAAAAAGTCATAAAGATATTCCTTAAAAACTCTATTAATTAGATCCATGAAAACTGATGGTGCATTAGTTAGTCCAAAAGGCATTACTGTAATTCCCGTACCTGGTTTGGAATACTATTTTTGGAATGTCTTCTTTCCTCACAAGAAACTAATGATATCCAGATCGGTGATCAATCTTAAAAAAATATTGGGATCCATGAAGTTGATCAAATAAATCATCAATGTGAGGTAAGGGACATGTTTTGTTTATTGTTATATCATTGATCTCCCTCTAGTCAATGCACAACCTCATAGACCCGTCATTCATTTTAACGAAAAGAACTAGGGCTCCCCATGGGGAAATGATAGGTCTAATAAATAATTTATTACTTAATTACTCTAGTTGTTTATTTAGTTACACTAACTCCATAGAGGACATTCTATAGGGGGTATTTGATATGGGCCTTGAAATAGGAATTAAGTTAACGGAAAACTCAATTTCCTGCTCTGGAGGATGTCCAAGTAAATCCTTGGGAAAGACATCAACATATTCTTGCACAACATGCACATATTAAATTTGATGATTTCTTTCATCTCCCATAGATATTGGGTTTCATTACTCCCCAATAATTGAATTTAGTAGAGCTAATGGGGGAGGATCTAGATAAGAATCAGATGGAGATGTTTCTGCCCCAAAGATAAGGGATTCCACACCATTCTCAAAAATTGTAACTTCCTTCTTCTTTCAATAGATCGTTGCATCATAATTTGATAGCCAATTCATTCTGATGATTATATCAAATTCAATCATTGGTATGAAAATAAGTTCAGCAACTAAATCATGTTTATATTTCATGAGGGGGACTAATTGAAAAAACTTTGTTGTAATGATACATCCATTATGGGTTTTAACTGATAAATCATTTATTAATTAAAATTGAACATATCTAATTTTCCTGGAAAACTGGTAAGATATAAATGTATGTGATGATAAAGAATCAAATAAAGAATTGGCTAAGTTTGATGAAACGATCAAAGTACCTGCTGCTACATCATTCAGAACTTCAACCCTTGCACTTGTGATTGCATAAGCTTGTCCCTGCTTCCTTGGGCTTTTCTATTGTATGTTTCCTTGATGCTTTTGAAAATAATTAGAATAGTGTCCCATCTCATGAAAATTATAGATTTCAATATTAATGGATTATTTCTTCCCCTTGAAATCACTAATAAGATGGCCTTTTTTATACATTTGTAGCATACACCTTTTCCCATTATGCATGCACCACGATCTTTCCTTCCACAATTATCACATGGTGGAAACTCAACTCTTCTCTTCTTCCTTGTTTCCTTATTTCCTTCCCCAGAGTTTTCAGCAACCCTCTTATTCTCTTTTTTCCTCTTAAAGTCATAAGAATTAGAGAATTCATTTTATTTCTTGATATCAAATGAATCTATATCTTCATATGATGAGAAACTTTGTGAGACTAGAGACCTAAAGAGGAATGGATTTAATCTATCGAAGAATCGATCAATCTAACTCCTTGTATTTTGTATATATTCCACAACATGCCTTGATAACCTTGTGAAGTTATTTTCATACTTTTCAACATGATCATCTTCCTTTTTCTTCAAATTTAGAAACTGTCTTTCCATATATACTTGTTGTTCATGAAGAAAGTATTTCTCTAGGAATATTTCCTTAAAGTCCCTCCATTCAATCTCTTATATTTCTTCCTCCTCCTTTTTGTTTTGAATTAATAACCACCACTGATCCGCATCTCCCGATAGCCGATAAACTACCATGAGGACCTTCGCTATTTCATTAAATCCCAAAGAAAGAAATATCTTCTCTAGGGAACTTATCCACTACACACCTACAAATGGGCTTATAGTCCCATTGAACGATGGAGGCTATTGACTCATAACGAGATCTAACATAGCTCCTCCACATGGTGGATCTAGATGCTCTATATAGGTAAAGAATTATTCATAGCCTATGTAAGTTTTCCCTATAGAGTTATAAGTTCCTCAACACCCATCACAACGCCATAGTCAATATCATTATCTTTAATTGGAGGGAAATCCCTATAAGGGACACATGCGTTCATGTGGTTTCCATTCCTTCCACTAGGCACCATTTATAAATAATGGAATACAATAGATTAGGGTTTGAATAATAATTTATAATATCAACTTAACAAAATACTTAGCATAAATTGAGATCCTATGAATGGCGAATCCCATAATCCAAAAATGGTTTCTTTGAGGAAAAAATTACATTTAAATCTTTCATAATGGATTTTAAAGAAAATGTGAATTATCCTTAGCATATCCCTTAGGAGTTTCAATACCAAAAGTGTAGAAAGGGCCATTGTTGTATACTAGGATACCCCAGGTCATGCCCGAAACTCCTTGTCAGAGCTTGCACTCTTAGGTACATCTGTACCAGATCCACCTCTAGCTGTTTGTATCTAGACCGGGATGTATTTTATAGAAAGATCCAAATAATATATTACTTAAAAAAATACTAGGAATTTTTTGTTTTCTTATCCTCAAATACTGTCTGAGGAATATTTTCCCTAATATATGTTTTCTAAATCTAGTTTCTAGGCTTTCTACTAAAATTTCTTTGATTCCAACTATAAGGACATGGCACTAGTTTCCCAGAGTCAATGCCTTATTTTATTACATTAGAATATAAACAAGTAATGTGCATCCTGAAGGACCAATTAGTTTATTAGCCTTTGGAAACAAGATCAATAAACAAGGTCAAAATTACATCTTGAGAGGAAAATAACACTAATTTTTTCCATCGGAAATATCCATGCTCCAAGATTATACTTGAAAGTCTTTCATAAATTACTTCTTCATATCCTTGGAAAATGAAACATAAGAAATTGGTGACCTCAATCTCTTAGTAAGAGTAATAAATATAGTGGAAGATATCATAAATATTATACATGGTGAATAATTGAACACACATGCCTTTAAAAATAAACTTGGACATAATATGGAAAGAATATGAGTTGAGTAAATATTACCATAACAGAATCATGGGTTCTATACTAGTCTAATAAAAACATGATATTTCAATTATTAGCTTCATAATTAGGTAAGTGTATATGTCATAAATTTTGAAACATTTTGTCAAGGCCTTGTACAAGATGTCGAAAAATGATTTAGGCCTGAGCCAAATCCATATATCACATTGGGAAAGGCCTCAGACAATTCCACATCTACTTATCTCATGAGAGATACCGATTAATATAGGCGATATAGAAGGCCCCAAACATCACATAATAAGTCCAATTCATTCCTCATATGAGCAGGGATAAACATAAACAACATATTCATTCATATTGAAACTATCATATGAAATGTAACTAACTTTCCCCAATCATAAAACACTAACCATTCTGATTAATATGGTGAATGGTTTTAGGATAGATATTTTATAATAAAACTAGTAATAACCCATTCAATAAAATATATTATATGAATTAATAAATTATTAAACCCAATAATACTTAATAATCAACAAGAATGTTGAATCAAATGAAAATACTCTTATAAATTCATTAAGCAATTCCTTAGATAAATACAATATTCTTTTGAAAAGAAGAGTTATTTTGGAAACATATTTATATAAAACCATAAGGGAAGTAAGGTAGTATTTTCATAGTAAAATGAGTTATTTTATAAAGATAATGGTTTCCCAAAAAATATTATAGAATTACCTTGAAAATAGGTAAGAATTTGAGAAATTCGCTTGAATCAGACTTGTATTTTGGAAATAATTTTGAACGTTCTGTTTAAAATGTGTAACTTTCCATACAATAAAGAAGGGTTATGGATGGTAAAAATATATAGAACACTCAAAAATATTTTAATATGATTACATAATAATATACAAAAATTTCATTGAGGTAATTCGACATTGGAAGTAACCCGAATGAAAAGGGATGTTCGGGTGAAAAAACCCTTACCTTAAGTCCGAATGTGTTCCGATCCTAAACTTAAAAGGCCTGGAGTATGAAATTTATAATTATTAATAAATTATTTTAGAACCTAATAGTCATGTATTTACTTTTTCGTAAATATTTTTAGTTCAATTATGCTCTTATTTATAAGTTATTATATTGAATTTCGTTGTTCTGGTGTGTTTGTTTTCTTGATTTTCATAATCGGTTCACTTGTTTTTAAGTAATGGAATTCATGTGGAATGGTTGTAAATCTTCATAATTAAAATTAAATATTATTTATGGACATAAAAAATTGTAATGGTCATTTGTACCATTTGGTTACATAGAATGAGGATGAATCATTAGATGACAACCACTTTGATTATTTGGTAGTATTTGGATTGTTACGAACTAGTTTTGTCATATAAATTAATAATATGTACATATACTGGTTCCTGAATATTAATTAGGTTATAATAAATATATTATAGTCTGGTTCAACCATATAAATGGTTTCATGACCAGTATTGAAGGAGAAATTGAAGAACAAAACTTCATCGTCCATAAAGGTTATAAATTGGAACCTCATGGATGTTGATTTTGTTTATAAAAATAAAGGGAGGTAGTAGGAATATTGATGAAGATTCTTCCATTCACATGATATAATAACTGTATATAGATGATAACAAAGTAATAATGGTCATTTTGATAGAGTAGGTGAAGAGAGAAAAATAAAATGGTTGAACTTGAAAATAAAATAAAAGTTGAGAGATCCATTATAAAAATTCAGCAGCCTAACAACGTTGCTTAAAATTTCATAAAAATAATTGATGAAAGAAAAAGGGTATCTCAGAATATGGACATAAAAATTACAGTAAGAGGAATACATAACATCAAACCCCAACATATGATAATGGAAATTAAAAGAGGTAACATAAAAGAAGTGTTTGCTAAAAGAGGAGGGTGAATGGTTCCCTTACCTTGTAGTGTAACTCATAGAACATGAATATTGGGACCCTGGGGCCTTACGAACACCTTAGGAGGACTCCTAGGGAGATAAAACCACTATAGATTCTTTGATGATGTATTTGGAATTAAATAAAACCAATGGATGAGTGGGTATTTATAGTAAAATAGAGAGAATTTTTCAATAATTTCAAAGGGCACCTCATTAGTGGTTTTTACAAAACATTGGGCTAGAGGATGTTATTTGACCATCATTTTAGCCACATGGGACACCCCATGTAATATTTTATTGTAAAAAAGTTTACCATCATTTTATTTTAATTATTATTCCTTTATGATTTCATTGAACTACCGAAAACTCAAAACTGTATTTTTACTATTCATGAAAAATTTAATTATTTTAGAAAAATTTAAAAAATTCACCCCTTATATTTTTCAACGTGTATAATTCAAAAAATGAAACCAGTTTTTTAAAAATAATTTTCTAAATATTAATAATTTAATTTTTAAAGAAAATCATAGTTATTTTGAAAAATAAGAATTTTAAAGGTATAATTAGTTTTATATTACATTGAAAAATTAATTAAGATCTCATTATATTATTACCTTAAGAAAATAAAACAATATCATTATTTACTATTCATAAAGGTCATATTACTCTTCATATTACTATTCATAAGTGTATATTACTATTCACCAAAAATCAAGTTTTTTTCTATCAACCTCTAAATGAATTACTGGTCACAACTATAGATGACCGTTTTTTAAAATTCAAAACATAGTAGAGTAAAATTTGTGTTCAATGTATAGATTATAAAATAAATTCAATATTTATTTTCAAAAACTTGGTGTGTTAAATTCTCCCCCATTTACAAAAATTTCAACCTTGAAATTCCCAAAATGATACCTAAAATGATTCGGGTATGTCTTCAACATAAGCTTCTCACGATCCCATGTTACTTCCTCCATCTTATGGTTCCTACAAAGAATCTTTACTCGAAGAGTCATCTGATTTCTCAATACTTATCTCCTAATATCAAGAATCTTGATAGGCTCTTCACAATTAGAGAGATCTGGCTAAAGTTCTATTTCTTCATAGGTGAGTATATGCATTGGGTCTCGCATGTATTTCCTTAAAATTGACACGTGGACCACATTGTGAACTATGGAGAGACTTGGCAGCATTTACAAATAGTAACCTATATCTCCAATTCGATCCATAATTTCAAAAGGTCTGATGTACCTAGGAAATTATTTTCCCTTTCTTACCGAAATGGATAATACAGTTCCATGGAGATACCTTTAAGAAAACCCGATCCACTTCTTGAAATTCCAAATCCTTTCTTCAGTTATCAACATAGCTATTTTTCTACTTTGTGATGTTTTAATATGGGTTTGGATTATCTTCACCTTTTCCGATGTTACCTCAAAAAGTTTTGGGTCTAAGAGCTTTCTCTTACCAACATCATCTCAGCATGTTGGTGTACGATATCTCTTTCCATATAATGCTTCACATGGTGCCATCTGAATACTTGAATGGAAGCTATTGTTATAGGAAATTCTATGAGAGGTAAATAATGATCCCGCATACCTTGAAATTAAATTTAACAAGACCTCATCATGTATTCCAAAGTGTTAATAGTCCGTTCTAACTATCCATCGGTTTGTGGGTGGTAGGTAGTGCTGAAATGAAGATCAGTATCTAGGGCCTTCTGAAGACTTTTCTAGAATTGTGATGTAAAATAGGGATCATGATCAGAAAAAATTGATAAAGTTACACCATTAATTCTTACAACTTTATTAATATATAGTCTTGCTAAATGTTCAAGTGGTAAACCTTCTCTTATAGAAAGAAAATGTACTGATTTTGTAAGATGGTCAACAATGACCCATATCACATAATTATTTCTTGGAGTCCTTGGTAGTCCCATGAAAAATTCCATTGTAATATCTTCTCATTTCCACATATAAATAAGATGGGGTTGCATGAATCCTCTAGGGCGTTGTCTTCCTGCCTTCACCAGTTGACACACAAACATCTTGACACATAATCATCAATCTCCCTCTTCATGTTTTCCCACCAGAAATGATCCTTTGGATCTCTATACATCTTTGTGCTACAAGGGTGTATAGAGAAATTAGAGCTATGAAAATCATCCAATATTTCCTTCTTTAGCTCAGGAATAGTGGGAACACAAAGCCTCTTTCCGAATTTCAAAATGCCCCCTTTATATACAAAGTCAATAAACTTCCCACCATTTACCGCTTTAATTTTATTTTGAAACTCCTCATCATCAGTCTGGGAACTTTTTATCCTTTCAATTAAATAATGTTTGGAAACTATTTGAAATAATAGTGATGTGTTACCTTCAATTATAATTCCCATATCCATCTTTACTAGATTCATGAATACATGATTCCTTTAAACTCTCATCTTATTCAGTATTTTGTGGTCCTTTCTACCCAAAGGGTCTACCACTTTAGTTTACTTCTCCGAGTGGTAGTGTATTGTGCAATTATATCATTGAGTAGCTCAATCCATCTCTTTTGTCTGATGTAGAGTTATTTATGTGAGAAGATGCATTTTAAACTCTTATGATATGTATATATATCACAATTTTTTTTTCTATAGAGATAATGTATCCAAATCATCAGAGAAAATATTACCATTGGTAACTCAAGATCATGAGTTGGATAGTTTTTTTAGGAATGTTTATCTAACTAGATTCATAGGCAATCAGTCTATAGTTTTGTATAAGGACACAACTAAGTCCATTATTTGATGCATCGCTAAAGATAAAAAATCCATCATTCCCTGATGATAGAGTCTTGATGGGATCATTCACCAATATTATCTTCAATTATTTAAAACACTTTTCACATTCCTTTTTCCATACAAACTTAACCCCTTTTCTTGTAAGCTTGGTTAATGGATTGTCTAAATGGGTGAAGTTTCGAAGAAAATGCCGATAATAATCTTCTAAACCTATACAACTACGTAGCTCAGTTATGTTTGTTGTAGTAGACCATTATTGTACAGCCTTTGTCTTCACAGGATCTACAGATATTCCATCCTTAGAGACAATGTGTACTAGAAAGTAAACTGATTGAAGACAAAAATCACACTTACTAAACATCCCATATAAGTCATTTCTTCTAAGAGACTTCAAAATAGTGCACAAGTAATATTCACGATCTTCATATATTTTAGAGTATACTAGGATATCATTAATAAACACAACCACAAATTCATGAAGATATTACTTGAAACCTCTATTCATTAGATCCATGAAAACATATGGTGCATTAGTTAGTCCTAAAGGAATTACTGTAACACTTGTACCTGGTTCGGAATGATGTTTTTGGAATTTTTTCCTTCCTCACAAGCAACTGATGATATCCATATCAAAGATTAATCTTAAAAAAGTATTGGGCTCCATGATGTTGATCAAATAAATCATCAATGCAAGGTAGGGGATTCTTTTTCTTTATTGTTATAACATTGATATCCTGGTAGTCAATCCACAACCTTAGAGACCCATCTTTCTTCTTAACTAAAAGAATAGGGGATCCCCATGGGGAAACACTAAGGCTAATAAATAATTTATCACTAAATTAGTCTAGTTGTTTATTTAGTTCTATTAACTCCACTGTGACAATTATTTAAGGGGTCTTTGATATGGGCCTTGAATCGGGAATTAAGTCAATGAAAAACTCAATTTCCCACTCTGGATGATGTCCAGGTAAATCCTCTGGAAAGACATCAACATATTCTTGCACTACATGCACATATTCAACTTGAATATTTCTACCCTCCCCAAAAATATTGGGTTCTATTCCTTCCCAATAATTGAATTTAGTTGAACTACTAGAGGTGAATCTAGATGAGAATTATATGGTGATGTTTCTTCCCCAAAATAAGGGATTCCACAATATTCTAAAAAATTGTAACTTCCTTCATCTTGCAATAGATCTTCACATCATAATTTGACAACCGATTCATACCGAGAATTATATCATATTATGTCATTATTATAATGATATGGTCAGCAAATAAAGCACGTTTATGCCTCATTATGGGGGATAATTGACACGCCTTTGTTTCTATGATACATCCACTAGGGGTTTTGACTAATAACTCCTTTATTAAATCAAATTGGAAATATCGAATTTTCTTGGAAAATATGGAAGATTTAAATGAACACAATGATCTAGAATCAAATAAAGCATTGACTAATTTTGATGTAACGATCAAAGTACCTACCACCATGTCATTCAAAACATCAACCGCTGCAGTTTTGATCGCATAATCTTACCCTTACTCCCTTGGACTTCTCTATTGCATGTTTCCTTGATGATTTGGACAATCATTAGCATAGTGTCCCATATCATGAGAATTATAGCAATGAATATTAATGGATTCATTCTTCCCCTTTAAATAACCATCAAAATAGATTTTTTGTCCACATTTGTAGCATACCCCTTTTACCTTTAAGCACGCACTAGGGTGTTTCCTTCCACAATTATCACAGGGTGGAAACTAAACTCTTCCCTTATTCCCTATTTCCTTATTTCCTTTCCTAGAGTTTTCACCAGCCCTCTTCTTCTATTGTTTCTCCTTGAAGTCATAAGACATAGAGAATTCCTTTTATTTATTGATAGCACATGAAACTATATCCTCATATGATGAGAAACTCTGGGAGACCAGAGCCCGACGGAGGAATGGATTTAGTCCATCAAAGAATATATCAATATTACTCCTCCGATTTCGTATGTCATCCACATCATGACTTTATAACCTTGTGAAGTATTCTTCATACACTGCAACATTATCTTCTTCTTCTTGCTTCAAATTTAGAAACTGCCTTTCCATATCTGTTCTTTGTTCATGAGGAAAGTATTTCTCGAGGAAGATTTCTTTAAAGTCCTTCCATTACATCTCTTCTATTTCTTCCTCCCCCTTTGTGTTTTGGATAAATGACCACCAATAATCCGATTCTCCTGATAGCTAATAAATTGCCATGATGAACTTATATATTTTATTACATCCCATATAAAGAAATATCTTCTCTAGGGAACTTATCCACTACTCAGCTACAAATGGGTTTGTAGTCCCAGTGAACGATGGAGGGTATTGATGCATAAAGCAATCTAACATATCTCCTCCACATTGTGGATCCAAATGCACCATATGGGTAAGGTTATTATTCATAACCTGAGTATGTTGTTCTAGTATGGTTATAAGTTGCTCAGTACCCATCACAACACCAGAGCCAATATCATTATCTTGCATCGGAGGTAAATCCCTACAGGGGACACGCGCTTTCCTATAGTTTCAATTCCTTCCAGTAGCATCCATTTTTAAATAATGTCATACACTAGATTAGGGTATGATTCATAATGTGTAATCTTAACTTAACAAAATATATATCATAAATTGAGATCCTACGCATGGTGAGTCCCATATAAAATGGTTTCACTGAGGAAAAATTTACATTTAAATCCTTCATAATGGCTTGTAATAAAAATGTGAATTATCCTTAGCATATCCCTTGGGAGTTTCAATAACAAGAGTACAGTAAGGCCTGTTGTCGTGTACCAAGATAACCCATGTCAAGACTAAAACTCCTTTTCAGAACTTTCACTACTAGATACACTTGTGCAAGAGCTACCTATAACTACTTTTATCCAGACAGGGATTTATTTTATAGAATGATCCACATATTCCATTCCTTACCAAAATACTAGGGTGTTCTTGTATGATTATCCACAAAGACTATCTTAGGGATTTGTTCCCTAATCTATGTTTTTAAAATCTAGTTTCTGAGTTTTCTACTAAACTTCATTTGATACCAACTGTAAAGACCCATCCCGAGTTTCCTAGTGTCGGTGCCTTATTTTATTACATTCGCATATAAACAAGGAATATGAATCCTGAAGGATCAATTAGTATAGTAGCTTTTAGAAATTAGATACATAAATAAGTTCATCATTACATCTTGAAAGGAAAATAATTTTAATTTATTCCATTAGAAATATCCATGCCACCTAGATTATGATCTAAAGTCATTCATAAGTTACTTCTTCTTATCATGGGAAAATTAAACATAAGAAATGGGTGAGCTCAAATGCTCAGTCAGAGTAAGAAATAATGTGGAAGATAACATAAATATTATACATGGTGAATAAATGAAACAAATGCATTTAAAAATAAACTTGAACATAATATGGTAAGAATATGAGCTGATTAAATATTGCCATAACATAATCATGGGTATTATACTTATCAAATAACCAGATTATATTTCAATTAATTCATTCATAATGATGGAAGTGAATATGCCATACATTCAAAAACATCTTGTCAAGTACTCGGCCAAGACTTCTAAAAATGATTTAGGCCTCAACCAAATCCATATAACACATTGGGAAATGCCTCGACCAATTCCACGTCTACTTGTCTCATGAGACCTACCGATGCATCGAGGGGCTATAGCAGTCCCCACCCATCAAAAAATAATTCCAATTCATTCCTCATATGAGAGGGGATTAACATAAACAACATACACATTCATATTAAAACTATCATATTAAATGTAACTAACTTTCCCCAATCATAAAACACTAAGTATTTTGAGTAATATGTTGAATGGTTTTAGGATAGATCTTACACAATAAAATTAGCCATAAAACATTCAATCAAACATGGTTGATGACTTTATAAATTATTAAACCCAATATTATAGAATAATCAACAGGAGTGTTGAAATAGATGAAAATACTCCTATAAATTAATTAAGTAATTCTTGAGATAAATACTCTTTTATTTTGAAAAGAAGAGTTCTTTTAGAAAAATATTTGTATAAAACCAAAAGTGATGTAAGATAGTATTTTCATATTAGAATGAGTGATTTTATAAATATAATGGTTTCCAAAAACATATTATAGAGTTCCCTTGAAAATAGATAAGAATTTGAAAAAATCCCTCGAATAGGGCTTGTATTTTGGAAAAATTTTGAAAGTTCATTTTAAAACATGTAACTATCTATAAAATAAGGAAGGTTTCTTATTGGTAAAAATATATATAACAGTCACATAGATTTTATGAGGATTAAATAATAATATACAAGAATTTCATTGAGGTAATTATACAATGGAAGTAACCCTATTGAAAATAGAAGTTTGGGTGGAAAAACCCTTACCTTAAGTATGAACGCATTCCGCTCTTGAACTTAAGGTCCATGAATATGAAATTTAGACTTATTAATAACTTATTTAAGAAAATAATATAATTTTATTTAGTTAATCATAATTCTGTTTTGTCTATTTATGTTCTTATTGATGAGTTATTTTATTGAATTCCATCGTTCTAGAGTATTTTTTTTCTTGATTTTCATAATTAGTTCATTTGTTATTAAGTAATGGAATATAAGTGGAATGGTTGTAAATATCCAGAATTAAAATTACATATTATTTATGAACATACATAACTTTAATGGTCATTTCTATCATTTTTTACAAGGAATGAGAATGAATCATTAGATAGCAACCACTTGGATTATTTGGCGGTATTTGTATTATTATGAACTCGTTTTGTCATGTAAGTTAATAATATGTACATATAATGGTTCCTAAATATTAATTATATTATAATACATATATTATAGTCTGGTTCAACCATATAAATGGTTTCATGACTAGTATTGAAGGATAAATTGAAGAATAGAACTTCATCATCCATGAAGGTTATAAATTAGAACCTCATGGACATTGATTTAGTTTATAAAAATAAAAGGGAGTGAGTAGGAATATTGACGATGGTTCTTCCATTAAAATGATATAATTACTGTATATATATTATATAGATTTATCATGGTCATTTGGACATATGATGTGAGAATATAAAAATAAAAGAGATGAACTTGAAAATAAAATAAAAGTTGAAAGATCCGTTATGAAAATTCAGCAGCCTAACGTCGTCGCTTAAAATTTCGTAAAATGAATTGATGATAGAAAAAGGGTATATGATGATATGGAAATAAAAAGGACTATAAGAGTAATAAATAATATCTAACCCCAACATATTAGAAAAAAAATTCAAAGAGATAACAGAAAAGAAGTGTTGGCTAAAAGAGGAGGGTGAAATGTTCCCTTACATTGTAAAGTAACTCATAGAACATGAAGGTTGGGACCTTGGGGGATTTAGGACATCTTGGGAGGACTCCTAGTAAGGTAAAACAACTAGATCTTTGAGTATGAGGGATTTTTAATGAAATAAAAGGAATGGATGAGTGGGTATTTATATTAAAAGGGAGATAATTTTTTTTAATAATTTCAAAGGGACACCTCATTAGTGTTTTTTGCCAAACCATGGGATTTCCCATGGTATTTTCCCAGGGATTTATCCCCTTGTAAAACCTCGTCATATGTTACTGTACAGAAGTCAACCAACCATTTATTTTAATTATTATGTCATTATGATGTTATTAAACTACCGAAAACTCAAAACTATATGTTTACTATTCACGAAAAAATCAAGTATTTTTTAAAAAATTACCAAGAATTCACCCCTAATATTATTAGACATAAATAATTTAAAAAAGAAATCAATTTTTAAAACTAATTTTCTAAATATTAGTAATTTTATTTACTAAATAAAATCATTGTTAATTTTAAAAATAACATTTTTGAAGGTATAATTAGTTTTATATTACATTGTAAAATTAATTAAGATCTCATTGGCTTATTACCTTAAGAAAATAAAATAATATAATTATTTTCTATTCATAATAGTCATATTAATATTAATATTACTAGTCATAAGGGTGTGTTTCTATTCACCAAAAATCAAGTTTGTTCTATCGGACTCCAAATGACTTAATGGTCACAACTCTAGATGATAATTTTTCAAAATTCAAAACATAGTAGAGGAAAAGTTGTGTTTAATGGATAGATTATTAAAAGCATTCATGATTTATTTTCAAAAACTATGGGTATTTTATTCTCCCCTACTTACAAAAATTTTGTTCTCAAAATTCACAAAATTTTACCTAAAAAGATTTGGGTATGTCTTTAACATAAGTTTCTCAAGATCCCGTGTTGCTTCCTCCATATTATGGTTCCTCCAAAGTACCTTTACAAGACGAGTCATCCGATTTTTCAATACTTGTTCCCTAGTATCAAGAATCTTTATATGATATTCATAATAAGACAGATCAGGCTCAAGTTCTATTTCTTTATAGGTGAGTATAAGCGTTGGGTCTGGCATGTATTTCCTTAACATTGACACGTGGAACACATTGTGAACTTTGGAGAGACTTGGAAGCATTTCCAAATAGTAATCTATTACTCCAATTCGATTAAGTATTTCAAAAGGTCTGATGTACCTGGTAATTAATTTTATCTTCTTACCGAATCGTATAATACCCTTCTATGGAGATACCTCTATGATAACACGATCTCCTTCTTGAAATTCCAAATCCTACCTTTGGTTACCAATAGAGCTATTTTTCATACATTGAGCTGTTTTAATATGGGTTTGGATAATCTTAATCTTTTTCAATGTTTCCTAAAAAATATCTCAGCCTATGGTCTCTCACTTACCAACATCATCCCAACATGTTGGTGTATGACATCTCTTTCAATATAACGCTTAATATGGTCTTATCTGAATACTAGAGTGGAAGATATTGTTATAGGAAAATTCTACGAGAGGTAAATACTGATCCCACATACCTTGAAAGTCATGTGAACAAGACTTCAACATTTCATCCAAAGTTTGAATAGTCCATTCTGATTTTCCATCAGTTTGTGGGTGGTAGGAAGTGCACAAACGAAGATCTTTATCTAGGGCTTTCTAAAGACTTTTCCAAAATCGTGATGTAAAATGGCGATCATGATCAGAAAAAATTGATAAAGTTACACCTTTATGTCTTACAACTTAATAAATATATAGTCTTTTTAAACATTTAAGTGGTAAACCTTATCTTATAGCAAGAAAATGTGCTAATTTTGTAAGACGGTCAACAATTACTCATATCACATCATTATTTCATGGAGTATTAAGTAGTATTATAACAAAATACATTGTAATATCATCCAATTTCCACATTGTAATAGGAAGGGGTTTCATGACTCCTCCAAGAAGTTGTCTTCCATCCTTCACATGTTGACACACTAAACATCTCGACACATAATCAGCAATCTCCCTCTTCATGTTTTCCCACCAAAAAATTCTTCTTTATATCTCTATACATCATTGTGCTACTAGGGTTTATAGAGAAATTAGAGCTATGATAATCATCCAATATTTCCCTCTTTACCTCAAGAATAGAGGAAACACAAATCCTCTTTATGAATTTCAAAATGCCACCTTCTTAAACGAAGTCCACCAACTTCCCATCATTTACCACTTTAATTTTCTTTTGAAACTCTTCATCATCTGCCTAAGAACTTTTTATCCTTTAATTTAATGCAGGTTTGGAAACTATTTTAAAAAGTAGTGACATGTTACCTTCCTTGATAATTCCCATATCCATCTTTACTAGATCCATGAACATAGTATCCCTTTTAACTCTCATCTTGTTCATAATTCTGTGGTCCTTTCTACTCAAAGAGTCTACCACCTTATTTTCCTTCCTCGGGTGGTAGTGTATTGTTCAATCATAATCCTTGAGTAGCTCAATCCATCTACTTTGTCTCATGTTGATATATTTCTATGATAAGATGTATATCAAACTCTTATGATCTGAATATATCTCACATTTTTTTCCATAGAGGTAATGTATACAAATAATCACATAAAATATTACCACTTCTAACTCAAGATCACGAGTTGGATAGTTTTGTTCCTGAATTTTTAGCTGCCTAGATGCATATGCAAACACTCCATCATTCTGCATAAGAACACAACCAAGTCCTTTCTTTGATGCATCGCTAAAGATCACAAATCCATCATTCCCTAACGGTAGAGTAAATATTGTATCATTCACTAATCTTATTTTAAAATTTATAAAACATTCATCACATTCCTCTGTCCATAAAATCTAAACCCATTTTCTTGTAAACTTGGTTATTGGGTTCGCTATATGGGAGAAGTTCTGAATGAAAAGATGATAAGAAGCTTTACAAAAAATAAAACTACGTACCTCAGTTATGTTCATTGGATTATTCCATTCGTGCATAGCCTTTTTCTTCACAGGATCTATAGATATTACATCCCTAAATAAAATGTGTCCCATAAAAGGAAACTGATTAAATTCAAAAATCACACTTGCTAAACTTTCCATATAATTCATTTCTTCTAAGAGTCTTCAGAATAGTGTGCAAGTGATTTTCATGATCTTCATTGATTTTTTAGTATACCAAGATATCATCAATAAAAAACACAAAACATTCATAAATATATTCCTTGAAAAATCAATTTAGTATATAAATGAAAACATATTCTACATTAGTTAGTCCAAAAGGAATTATTGTAATGCCCGTACCTGGTTCAGAATGGTATTTTTGGAATGTATTTCTTCCTCACAAGAAACTGATGATATCCAGATCGAATATAAATCTTTGAAATATATTGGGATCTATGATGTTGATCAAATAAATCATCAATACGAGGTAGGGGATACTTGTTCGTTATTGCTATAGAATTGATCTCCCAGTAGTCAATGCACAACCTCATAAACCCATCTTTCTTCTTAATGAAAAGAACAGGGGCTTCCCATGGGGAAATACTAAGGCAAATAAATCTTTTATAACTCAATTCCTCTAGTTGTTTCTTTAGTTCCACTAACTCCACAATGTTTATTCTATAAGGGGTATTTGATATGGGCCTTGAACTAGGAATTAAGTCAATGGAAAAATCAGTTTTCTACAATGGAGGATGTTTAGGTAAATCCTCTGGAAACACATTAACATATTATCGCACTACATACACATATTCAATTTGAATATTTCATTCCTTGCCCATATACCACTACAAAATAATTAGCTTTTTCTAACAGGGGTATATTTGTTGGTAAAAGTGTATTATCTGTTGGTAAAACGTTTTACCAACAAAAATTGTCTTCTCACTAAACTGTTGGTAAAAACTCTATCGCTAAATGTTATTGTAACAGATAAAATAATTCTATTGAAATTATAACAATATGAACAGATAATATATATGTTGGTCAAAATGCTTAGTAACATATTTTTATGACAAATTTATCTGTTGGTAATATTATTAATTTTCATAAAAAATACCAATAATTAATATATGTTTATTATTTATATTTTAAAAAAAATATTATGTTTAGGTAATTTGGTATTTATTGCTAAAATTTTATATTATATTTATGAATTTATTATATATAATGCACATGTTTTAATTATCGTACATAATATTTTTCCCAATGTGTAATCTTATAAAAAGATTAACCATATTAATAATGAAATTTAATACAATAAATACATACTAAATTATATATTTATTATATAATAATTACAAAATTAACTTCTGTGAAACTCAAAAAAAATTTATGGTTTATTTGTATAAACATGTTCATACATCTTTTAAAAACATGGAATAAAAATAACAAGACAAAATGAAAAGCATGTCTGCTATGTTTACAAAATCACATGAACCAGCAACACACAACCAGACCCATGCAAAAGAACCATCAACAAACCATAAAAACAATTTCATCACCACAACATCTTCCCTAGAAACAGACCAAATCAACAAACCCATCATCACAAGCAACCGAACACCACACAAGATGGAATGGCTAAATTCAAGTTCCCGAAAGCATCACAAGCAGTGGAAACCCTGAAGATGAATCAAACCAAAACCGGGGTGGCCTGCAGTAGTACAAGGCCACCTGTCTGAAGGAGACAACTCTAGAAGATCCCTCACCCATCATGGAGAAATAGTCTGCCTCCAAAAAGATGAAACTATAAAATCACCCCTGCATGCATCCTCCAGCATAAAATCTAGAAAACATGGTAGGAAACCAATAAAAAAACAAGAAGTAACACAAAACAACATCATCAGAGGAATGGTCCAGGCCAAAGATATCCATAGGTCAGATCAACCCCAGAAACAGACAACAACCCCTATAACAAAACCACAACCTGAAAGAGCATAAAATTAGAATGTAAACCAAGAACCAACATTCAAACCATGCCCTGAAAATCACTAAATCATGATATGAGACATGAAGAACACAAAATTCAAGAGACAAATATGCACAAATCAAGAACAGAAGGCCAAAAACCACCATCTTATAAGATAAGAGTCTGGTAGGAAAGGACTAACTCAGAACCAACCTCTTATTTAATTTCGAATTAATGGACTTAAAAGATAACAACATCATGTAGATATCTAATTCTATATGAAGGGAAAATGATTTGATGTAATCGGATGGGGAGTCATGTGGTACAACATATTTGGAAGTGATGCATTGTAGTTACATCAATACAACAATCATCAACTGAACAGAAATAAATTCAAATTAGAATAAAAAATAACAACTCTAAGATCATAGTACTCAAAAAAAATTATTCCAATTTTACGCCATAGTATGAGAATGAGATGATGGGAATAATGTGGTCAATGTACTCACTGAAACAAAAATTAAGCCTCAATATATTACCTTAAACATGCAGGCCTCAACCGCTCCGCATAGTCCATCACCAACTAAATTAAACTGTTCATTCACAACTCAAGCAGTAGTTCATGAAATAGTATGAGAATGAAATAAGGGGAATAAAGAGGTTAGTGTGATATCTTAAACAGTAATTAAGACTCAATATGTTACCTTAAACATGCAGGCCTCTAATGCTATATACACTCCATGGCCAACTACTGATGAACCTACACCTTCTGGATCTTCATGATACATATTATTAAAGATTAAATGGAATTTTGAACTTTCATGTCAATATCTTCAATAAAATTATTCTTCTAATCCACAATAGAAATATGAATCTGCAAGTTAAAACACAAGTAATCATCATTCCTGTGTCATTATTATCATCACCCAACACATTGTAAAATGAAGTAATAAAACCAAACTCTTTATCCCATATCTACGCACTTATCCTCTCATTTTATTGGTCACCTTGAATTGAATTCAATGTGACCACGAGGATAAATCATTTAAGTGTTTGTGACCTGGCTATATATACTTGGCACATAAGAGGGAATGTAATAATCTGACCATAACATCATTGTTGAAGTCCAACTCATCCATAATTTCTGTGAAACTCAATCTCATTGAGGCATTGAATAATAGAAGAGAATATGACTATAAAATAAATTAAAATGTCAAACCACTAAAGATTTGGAAATAATAATGCATCTTATAAAAATAAAAAGAAGATTATATAACTAGTGACCACAATAACACCCATAGTATTTTGTTTAAATTTCTCATTGACATTTTAAATTACTTACAAAAGAATACCTACTTACTGCATGAATTGTAGCTTGATTGGTCATGTTAAGGAAGACTATTTTAAGAATATGTTATTCTCATTTTTTTCTGTAAAGGGTCGTGCTGAAAGGATTTGTAAAAGGAAGTTGAGGAAGAAAAACTTGCATGGAAAGAGTTGTTAGGTTATGGATGGAACAACATGGGAGAAGAGTAATGGGAATGGTTCACAAGGCCAGGGAGCTGCAACTGATTATGCTTTGCTAGCTTTGGGTAATGTTACTTCAGGTGTGGTGGATAGTGGCCAGGGACTAGATCATGCTGCCTAGAGGCCTATGTTTGGTAAGGAGCGAGGAAAGGGCTAAGTTGTTGATGCTGTAGTAGGAGAGAAGATGGTTGAATTTGTTCATACTTGTCAGTCTGCTAGGGAGCATGGACAAATTTTGCCTGTTAAACATCAAGAAAGCTCAAAGGAGAAGATACTGAAGGTTCATGGTCTATTTACATTGCAACCCTCCAAGGAAATTAGGAGACTGAGCATGGAAGTGAACCAGTTTCTGTTTATCATTCATGAAAAAGGATAGCAGAGGTTGTTGGTCTGCATTTCCAAAACAATGTTGCTGCCTCTGTTAATCTGGAGCATGGGAAGGGCAGTCCTTCTCGATAGGGTGGGACTAACGCTTCACCTGGGAGGTCTGGCCTGCACTTACATGAAAAACCTATTCTGGATGCTTCTGATTCCACATGTCTTGATCAAGCTGGCACACAAGGCTGGTCTCATAATCATGATGAGGTCTTGAATGCATGTCTGATAGGGTAATTGATGCTTACTTCCATGTTGGGGAGGTTGTTTCCCCTTAGAATGGGTTGCCACTTGACATGTTTGGGCAGGTCAATTCTGAGAATCTGGAGGCTTTTCAGCATGACAATGCACAAATGCAACAAGGTATTGACTATCAGAAATATATCCAGGATGTAATGAATAAATTTGGTGTCATTGGTAATTGGAGAGATTTATCTGATCTAAATGAAGGTATATAGGATGTAAATGTTAAGAGATATAGTACTACATACAGGAATGCATCTTCTAAAAGAAGGATGAAGGATGATGAGGGTTTCTCATCTATTCCAAAGAAAAAGTTCAGATCAAGGAATGACTACTCGATGTTAAAACCCACTATGAGTACCAGATCGACTCCTCTAATACGGGGACATGTGAGGATAGAATAGTATAATACGTTTAGCTCCTTGAGATATGATTCCAACTAGTATAAAGATTATGAAACTGGTAATGAACTTGATTATGAAATGTGATGTTTCTATGTATGTTGTCTTGTGGTTTTTTCTTTGAAAGTGGGAAAATTTGTAATGTTTAACCCCATTTTCTTCCTTTTGATTTTTGTTTTCTACTTTTTAATAAATGGGATCTCTGATCCAAGCCTATTTAATTCTCACTGACATTTCAGGTGACAAGTAAGTCAATGTTAGTTTCTGATGCTCGGATCTTTTGATGAGATTCCCAAAAAACATCAATACACTTTACCAAAGTAAATAAGTAAGCTATAATATAGACATATATCATCATCCAGTTAAAAAAGCAGTAACTGTGATCTATGCATCAAACCAGATTCCTTGACAGGGTAGCTTGTGGTTTCACAAGTTTTAATGAAATATTGTTTCTTGGGAATATAAGTAAAATAAATAAACAGATATGTAGTATCAATTTATGTATTCTAGTAATGCTACTTTTAATTGAGAATGACACCTAACTCAATATCTAACAAACCATTTAGTGAAATGAGAACATCAGGTATTCAATATATTGCTTCAAAGATGGTCTTAAAGGACCTTTTCAAAATTTTATAAATATAACTAGGAACTTATTAAGGAGGATTATTATTAGACACTTGGAGATTCAATTTTTATCACAAGGAATATAAGAGAGTTGAAACTAGAAAGCAAGATTTTTGGTGGATGTGTGTTGTCAAGCCCGTCTCCAACAGATTGTGTTCCGAAGAGCCGGATCCCCAGATTCAATCTATACTGCATAACTCAAAAGATTTGTTGATTGTTTATATAGTGTAAAAATTGATTCTTAGCAGATGGATCATCACATTAAAACAATACAAACCATCATGATTTTAGTGATTCTAAGATGCATCCAAAGTTGATGGAAGTGAAGACTAATGGGCTGTCAAGTTCACCTAGTTTGGTTTCTGCTCAGAAATAATCACGAAAAGATCCTTTCAATAGATCAGTGACATATCAACGGATCTCAAAAAGGAATTCTTATTAGTGGATGAATATTGGGTCTATGTTCTTTCCTAAATTCATTAACATCCCACAAAATACAATCTAAAAAAATGCATATTTTCCTTTCTCATTGTCATAGGATGGTGAGAAAGATTTTCGTCCAAGTGTAATGGTGATTGTTTTTCATTACAAATTCCTTATGAATATGAGCATGAAATAAGAGAATTGGATTATCCTTAAAGTTAATTAGTAAATGATGAATTTTGAAGTGATTTCATTTCCATGAGTCAAAGACAACAGATTTATCACTACTTATATTGTAAGAATAGCCATCTGGAGAGGCCAAAAAACCATAAACCCAATTAAATAGGGTCGGCTACATTGTTCAAATGACACAAATCAACTCTATTGAAGAATGTTTTTTATAGTGACCATTTAGAACAAGATAATATGATAAAAATGTTCTTTGACCTTACAAGGGAAATATGATGAGAAAATTTATCAATTAATGCTGGAGAAAGTGTGGATATATCATTAAATGTGAAAAACGAGTTGCATATAGAGGTGTTATATCCACTTTGATGAAATTAAAATGTTTGCATGTCTGTACACTTGAGTAATTACCACCAGGTATATTTTATTATGAGTATATTGAGGAAATTTTAACCAAAAATGGGTTTTATAAGAAAAATTAGAGGTGAAGATGAGAAATTCATCATTCCTTGTCTCATTCAATGCATACTATGGTCCAAAGAATTATATCGAGGTGCATTGTTTGGATGTAACATAATATGATAATATTAAGAGATTTGTGAACCAAAATTCTATTGATGGAAACCTAAATGAAGTTCTGGTTGTAATTCAGACTCCTGATCATCACTATCATCATGATGCATTCTTCAACACCAGAAAAGTTAATTCTTTAGAAGAGCTAATATGGGATTATTGGTATTAATTTTTTTTCATAATGATCATCCTATGAAAGAATTTGAATGTAATTTTTGAAGAAAATGTTGTCCTGAGAAGACGTGAGAGGCCAATAAATCAATCATGGGTGGAGGTTCTAGAAAGAACAAATTATGAGAAACCAATTATTTTTTTAATGCTATATAAGAATTCATATCCACAACTTATTAAGTTGGATATTTTGTTTGGTTGGAACTTTAATCACAAGTATATTTCTTGTTTACATTTTAATGTGACTTCCAAGAAATTTATGTTATTCATTCTGGATTTGTATTTCTAGATTTCTTGTCGAATTTTTTGTCACTTTAGTGGTCTTGTTCTGGAATTTACGTGTGACAATACACCTTTAATATAACAAGAATTACTTGTCTTCTCAAATTTTTATTATAGATTATAGGTGTTGCAAAAAAAACATTCAAAATTCTAAAACTAAATTTCTATTTAGTGATATGATTCATTTATATGAAAAATATATATAAACATTCAACTATAGTTGCTCCATCTTTTCTTGCTATTAATTTATCATTCCACTAATATGAAAATAAATTGGGAAAAAAGATCTATCCTTAGAAATAAAATAACATGTCACTCTGCACATTAACAAGTATGAAATTATTGACCATTTCTGTTATGAACATGAACATTTAAAAATTATAAAGGAAAATAAATTGAATTGCTATAATAGTTTAATTTTTTTTTCAATAGAAACAAAAGAAATGAAAAATATACCTTTCAATGGTTCTTTCTAAGAGATGATTGAAGATTTACATAAGTTATTAAATGAATACTCTCTATAGATGAAACATCAGAAAACATAACTAGATTACCTAAAAATATTTTATGTTATTGAGACTAACCATTATAAATTGTGGATATGAAAACAGTAATGAAAATGGTGTAATAAATCATGACAACAGGCCGAATATCAAATTATATATCCATTTAGCAACATTTTTAGAACTATTTGGATAGTATAAATGAAATAGAGCATCAACAACAAAAAAATACAGGACAACGTAATGTAAAATTAGAGAAATCATTGTGTGAGATGAATTCAATGATTTCACTACTTATGTTCTTTGGTCTAGTACTATATTTCTTAAATATTTGAATAAATTGGAAAGGTATTAAATGGAAATTCATGTGTACCAAGTATGGGGGCCTGACTCAATTAATTGGAGAGGAGCTAGAGAAGTATGGATTTAGCATTCTGAAATCAAGAGAGAGAAAGAGAACTCATTTAATTTGAATTTTTATGAAACCCTAACTGCTAATCAATTCAAACCCTAGATAACCAATATTTCATGTTTATAAAACATGAATATAGGAAACATATACCTGATAAGAGGATAAATCATTGGATGATTGGTTAAGAAATAGGCTTATGTTTAGGCACCTCCTGACACCTCAACATTATATTTGAAAGTGGAAAAAATAAATCAACCGTCTGTAGATGAGGAGTGTATGAAACTTCAAAGAGTCAAGGAGGGTGTAGGAGTTGGTGCGGGTGTGGGTGATGGAGATGGATCGGGTGTACGAGTGCAGGAAAAAATTGCGGGTGTGGGGCGGTAGGGACGAAGACGCGAGAATATGGGAACCGCACGGGGGAAGTGAGGTTTTGGGAGGGATCTTAATTATCTTTATTTTATTTTCATTTTTATATCTTCTCTTATTTTTTTACTAATTAATATTAAACTCTAATAACCTATTTCATCCCAAAAAATGTATCTAAAATATAGTAAGTATTGATGGGAAAAAGATTTATTTGTAAGATTTATTATTAATAACAGATTCAACTATTAGTAAAAAATGTTGGTATTTATATAATAAAGTAATAGATTTAATTTTTGGTAAACGATCTGTTGGTATTGAAAAGTCAATATCCACAGATATGTTTGTTGTTTAAAACAAGTGTTGTTACTTAAAATTAATATCAATAAAACATAATATATGTTATAATTGGTCATTTTTACCAACAGTTATATTATCTGTCGATAATTTTTTGTTGGTATAAATCATTTTTTTGTAGTGTACATTGGGTTCTTTCCCACCGCAATAATAGAATTTATTAGAGCTACTGGGTGTGGATCTAGATGAGAATCATATGTTGTTTTTTCCCCAAAGAGAAGGGATTCCACACCATTCTCAAAAATTGTGTCTTATTTCTTTTTAAAATATATCTTCACATCATAATTTTACAGCCAATTCATACCAATAATTATATAAAATCCATTCATAGGTATGCTGATAAGGTTAGAAACTAAAGAACAATTATGTGTCATGAGGGGAACTAATTGACAAACCATTGTTGCAATGATACATCCACTATGGGTTTTTAATGATAACTTTTTTATTAAATCAAATTGGACATATCTAAGTATCTTTTAAAACTGGGAAGATATAAATGAATGCGAAGATCCATAATAAAAAAAAGCATTGACTAAGTTTTATGAAACGATCAAAGTACCAGCCACCATGCCATTTGGAACTTCAACCTCTGTAGTTATAATCATATAAGCTTGTCCATGATCCCTTGGCCTTTTATGTTGCATGTTTCCTTAACGCTTTGGAAAATCATTAGAATAGTGTCCCATATCCCGACAATTATAGCATTAAATATTAATGGCTTCTTTCTTCCCCTTGATATCACCATCAAGATAGACATTTTTTCCACATTTGTTGCATACCCAATTTCCCTTTAAGCACGCACCAGGGTGTTTCCTTCCATAATTATCACATTGTGGAAACTCAAATGACCCCTTATTCCTTATTTCCTTATTTCCATTCCTAGATTTTTCAGAAGCCCTCTTCTTCTCTTTCTCCCCCTTAAAGTAATAAGACTTAGAGAATTCCTTTTCTATCTTGATAGCACATCGAACTATATCCACATATGATAAAAAACTCTGGGTGACCAGAGCCCTCTGGAGGAATGGATTTAGTCCATCAATGAATCTATCAATCCTACTCCCTAGATTTTGTATGTAGTCCATAACATGTCTTGCTAACCTTTTGAAGTTATATTCATACTTTGCAACATTATCATTTTCATTTTGCTTCAAATTCAGAAAATTCCATTCCATATCTACATCTCCTGATAGTTGATAAACTTCCATGACTACCTTCTCTATTTCATTACATACCAAAGTAAGAAATATCTTCTCTAGGGAACTTATCCACTGATCAGGTACAAATGGGTTTGTAGTCCCATTGAATGATGGAGGCTGTTGACTTAAAAAGTGATCTAACATAGCTCTTCCATGTGGTGGATTTGGATGCTCCATACGGGTAAGGTTATTTTTCATAACCTAAATAAGTTGTCCTAGTGTAGTTATAAGTTTCTTAACACCCATCACAAAACCATAGAAAACATCATTATCTTGCATCGGAGGGAAATCCCTATGGGGGAAATGCACGTTCGTGCATTTTCATTTCCTTCCACTAGGAATCATTTCTAAATAATGTTATACACTAGATTAGGGCATGAATCATAGAGTATAATGTTAACTTAACAAAAATACTTAGCATAAATTGAGATCCTATGCATCGGTAATTCCAAAATCACAAAAATGGTTTCTTTGAGGAAAAATTTGCAATTAAATCCTTCATAATGAATTGTAAATAAAATGTGAATTATCCTTAGCATATCCCTCAAGAGTGTCAATACCAAGAGTTTAACAAGGCCCATTTTCATTTACCAGGATACCCCGGGTCAAGCCTGAAACACCTTGTTGGAGCTTTCAATCCTAGGTACATCAATTCCAGAGCCGCCTCTACCTATTTGTATCCAGGAAGGGATGTATTTTCTAGAAATATCCACTTAATCTATCACTTACTAAAATACAAAGACGTTTTTGTATGATTATCCTCAAATACTATCTTTGGGATTTTTTCCCTAATCGATGTTTTCTAAATCAAGTTTCTAGGTTTTATACTAAACTTTATTTGATACAAACTATAAGGACCCGACCCCAGTTTCCCAGAGTCCGTACCTTATTTGGTTACATTGGAATATAAACAAGGAATATATATCCCTAAGGACCATATAGTTTAGTAGCTTTTGGAAACAAGATACATAAATAAGTTCAACATTACATCTTGAATGTAAAATAACAATAATTTGTTCCATTAGAAATAATAATTCATCCTAGATTATGCTTGCATGTCATTCATAAGTTACTTCTTCATATCTGGGGAAAATGAAACATAAGAAAAGGGTGAGCTCAAATTATCTGTAAGAGTAAGCAATAAATTGGAAGATAACATTAATATTTTAGTCATGGTGAATAATTGAAAACACAAGGCTTTAAAAATAAACCTGAACATAATATGAATGGAATATGAGATGAGTAAATATTGCTATAACATAATCATTGGTATTATACTAGTTGAATAACCACATGATATTTCAATTACTAGCTTTATAATGAGGCATGTGCATATATCAGACATTATGAAATATTTTTTCAAGGCCTCGTCCAAGATGTATAAAAATGATTTAGGCCTCGGCCAAATCCATATATAACATTGGGAAAGGCCTCGTCCAATTCCACGTCTACTTGTCTCATGAGACCTACAGATGCATCTAGGGGCTATAGCGGGCCACACCCAACACATAATAAGTCTAATTAATTCCTCATATTATCAAGGATAAACATAAACAACATATGAATTCATATTTAAACTATTATATGAAATGTAACTAACTTTCCCCAATCTTAAAACACTAACCATTATGAGTAATATGTTGTATGGTTTTAAGATATATCTTATACAATAAAATTAGTCATAAAACATTCAATAAAATATAATAAATGAATTCTTAAATTATTAAATCCAATAATACATAATAATCAACAAGAGTGTTCAACAATACGAAAATACTCTTATAAAATCATTAAGCAATCCTTGAGATAAATACTCTTTTATTCTGAAAAGAAGAGTTCTTTTGGGATAATCTCTGTATAAAATCAGAAGTGATGTAAGATAGTAATTTCATAGTAAAATGAGTGATTTTTTAAAGGTAACAGTTTCCAAAAATAGAATATAGAGTGCCCTTGAAAATAGGTAAAATTTGAGAAATTCCATTGAATCAGGCTTGTATTTGGGAAACAATTTTGAATGTTCTTTTTAAAATGTGTAACTATCCATAAAATAAGTAAGGGTTATGGTTGGTAAACATATATAGAACTCTCAAAAATATTTTATGAGGATTATATAACAATATACAATAATTTAATTTAGGAAATTAGAAAATGGACAGAAACCAAATAAAAATGGAAGTTCAGGTGGAAAAACCCTTAACTTATGTCCGAATGTGCTCTGTTCTTG
The DNA here is from genome assembly GCA_963277665.1 of Viscum album. Taxonomy (NCBI): domain Eukaryota; kingdom Viridiplantae; phylum Streptophyta; class Magnoliopsida; order Santalales; family Viscaceae; genus Viscum; species Viscum album. The sequence goes on along the minus strand of OY728142.1, from coordinate 1,132,984,102 downwards.
AACTTAAGATCTTGGAATATGAAATTTAGACTTATTAATAACTTATTTCATAAACTAATGGAAATTTATTTAGTTTATCATAAAAATTTTTAGTTCATTTATGTTCTTATTGATAAGTTATTATATTGAATCCCTTCGTTCCAGAGTGTTTATTTTCTTGATTTTCATAATCGGTTCACTTGTTTTAAAGTAATTGAATTCATGTGGAATGGTTTTAAATATCCATAATTAAAATTAAACATTATTAATGAACATAAATAATTTTAATAGTCATTTCTATGATTTGGTTAGATGGAATTATGATGAATCATTAGATGACAACCACTTTGATTATTCATCGGTATTTGGATAATTATGAACTAGTTTTGTCACATAAATTAATAATATGTACATATAATAGTTACTAAATATTAATTAGGATATAATACATATATTATATCCTGTTTCAACCAAATAAATGGTTTCATTACTATTATTTAACAAAAAATTGAAGAATGATGCTTCGTTGTCCGTGAAGGTTATAAATTGGAACCGCATGGACATTGATTTTGTTTATAAAAATAAAAGGGAGTGAGTAAAAATATTGATGATGGTTCTTCCATTAAAATGATATAAACTCAGTATATAGATGTTACCAGAGTTTTCATGGTCATTTGGATAGATATGGTGAGGATAGAAAATGAAAAGAGATGAACTTGAAAATACATGAAAAGTTGAGAGATCCTTTATGAAATTTTGGCAGCCTAACGACATCGCATAAAATTTCATAAAATAAATTGATGATATAAAAAGGGTATATAATCATATTAAAATAAAAATAATTTTAAGAGGAATATATAATATCAATCCCAAAAATAATAGAATGGAAATTCAAATAGGTAACATAAAATAAGTGTTGGCTAAAAGAGGAGGGTGAAATGTTTCCTTACCTTATATAGTAACTCATAGAACATGAAGGTTGGGACCTTGGGGGCTTAGAGACACCTTTGGAGGACTCTTGGGGAGTTAAAAAAACCTGATATTAGATTATTAGGGATTTGGAATGAATGAAAACGAATGGATGAGTGGGTATTTATAGTAAAAGAGATATTTTTTTTAATAATTTCAAAGGGACACCTCATTAGTAGTTTTGAAAAACCATGAGCTTTACCCTAGTATTTGCCCATGGTTGTAGCCACTAGATACACCTCGTTGTCATATGATATAGTACACAAGTTTACAAGACTTTTATTTTAATTATTATGTCATTATGATGTCATTAAACATTCAAAAACTCAAAATTGTATTTTTACTATTCATGAAAAATTCAAGTATTTTAGAAAAATCCAAAAAATTCACCACTAATATTTTTCGATGTGTAGAATTAAAAAATGAACTCCATTTTTCAAAAATAATTTTCTAAATATTATTAATTTAATTTTTAAATAAAATCATAATTAATTTGAAAAATAAAAATTTTAATGGTATAATTAGTTTTATATTACATTAAGAAATTAATTAAGATCTCATTATCTTATTACCTTAACAAAATAAAATAAAATAATTATTTACTATTCATAAAGTTCATATTACTATTCATATTACTATTCATAATTGTATGTTACTATTCACCAAAAATCAAGTTTATTATCTTAGACTCCAAATGACTTATTGATCACAACTCTAGATGACCATTTTTTGAAATTCAAAACCTAATAGAGGAAAAGTTGTGTTTAATGGATATATTATAAAATGAATTCTATATTTATTTTCAAACCCTTGGGGTATTACATATTTCTCTTTCCTTAATTCCTCCCATGTACACACATTACCATTTTGAAATTCTGTAAGGAATTTATCTCTTGTCATTTACATTCAAACAATTATTTTATATTATGCATATAAATTCCATTACATATGTTGGGATATTATGTTCCATGAACCCCTTACTGTCCATTTCATGTGTAAATGAATAGAGAACCCATTATCCCTCATCAACTTATTTTACTATTTCTATTTGATGTCGTTATGCTGCCGAAGTTACACCAAAACTTCCCATGCCAAAATCATTGTGTAAGTGAATACCATATCCATTTCAGTATCATGGGTATTTACCTTAATGCACATGTACATGTTGATTTAGGACTTACATTATTTATTCGACATCTAATATTCTTGGAATAAATTATAATGTTTAATGAATCTGTGTTGTATGATCCATGTGGGACACTTATGCATGAAATGAAAGGTTTATAAAGGGTGCACCCTAATAGAACTTCAATGCATTGAGTAAAGATTAGTATCTTGGTACGTTAAGTGAAATGAGGGTTTACTCATGCTAATTCAAGTGAAATGAGGGTTTACTCATTCTAATTCAATTGAAATTAGGGTTTACTCATTCTCCATGTGCAATAAGCATGAGCTCATTCTAATACCATGTTAAATGTTGTTGCCAAATTTCCATGTTATGATAATCATGATATATCATGCCTTTATGTCCATGTTTCTCTTGTTATCCATTGATATGCCTGTTTCCTAACATTTACATTAATCTTTTTGTTGCGAATTTTTTACTCCCTTACTGGGCTTTATAGCTCACCCTTTTCTTATTCATGTCCTCAGGTTATCCCATTCAATGCAATGTATGAAGGAATGTTGTGGTCATGTAATATAAGTTTTCAATAAAGATGTTGTTTTTATGTCATAAATTGTAATGTAATGTTCCTAATTTACCAAGACACTAGAACTCTAGATCTATAAAGTTGTATTAAGTTCATGTTTTTGTAATGAATTATGTTTAGATGTGTAATAAGGATTAGTGTTGTTATAGTTTTTATCAAATGGTAAGTTTAGTTATTTTTGGGATTTGGATTAGAAAACCCTAGTGAATGACTTAGGGATAATACTGAGTATAATAAAAACATTCATAAATTTTTGTGAGTATAGAGTAATTTGTTTATCAAGAAAATACTTCCTTGTTCAGATACAAACAAGTAGAGGGGGATTTAGCACAAATTTATCTAGGGGTAAAACCCGAATAACCTCTTTGAGATAGAATAGAACAGAAACCGGAACATGAAAATGGGACTTGCCGCACTCTAAGTTATGACACTCCCAGGGGATATTCTTTGGTAAATTCATATGATTAGTACGAACTATTATTAAAGGAATAAAAAATTATCCTAAGAATATATGTTGGGAAGTAGATTGTGGATAACATAGATTAAAGCCTATAAATTCATAAGTTAAGGAAATAAATGTAATTTATAATTTATCCATTTTTGTCATTAGATTCCCCTTTAAGTGTTTTATAGTTCATAAGAACTCTTCCCAAAGATTATATTAGATAAAGTATAACCATAATAAAAATGTAAAAGGTAGGTTTATCATCCATAGTTCTATGCATTATTTTATATCCCTAAAGTTTAGTAGAACAATTCCAACACCAACAAAAATCATTGAAGTAAATATGTATGTGAGAACGGAAAATGGGGAAATTATTACATCCAATGAATATAACTCCTACACTTTCACAATTTGTGGATTTAACTTCCTGATGAACCTCTTTATACTCCCTATGGTGGAATATGATTCAATTCTTGGCATGGATTGTCTTTCTATATATAGAGCCAACATAAATTGTTGTGAGAGGGAAATAACTCTCTATATGGAGAATCGACCCCCAAATCTGTACAATTTAAAGGAGGAGGATGAATATTATTTAGGACTATCATATCAAGAATGGATATTACTACCATTTGATCACACGTATATTTCTCAAATGATTTATTCTAAACAAGAAACCATCCTTGAAGACATGCCTATTGTGAGGGCATTTACTGAATTGTTTCCCATGGAATTTCTTGGTCTTCCTCCAAGAAGAGATGTTTAATTATAAATTGATTTTATACCTGGGGCATTACCAATATACAATAATATGTATAAAATGTCTATTCTGGAGCTTGAGGAGCTGAAGAAACAACTACAGGAGAATCTGGATAAAGGGTTTATATTCCCTAGTGCTTCACCATGGCGTGCACCATTCCTCTTTGTCGAGAAGAAGTATGGGTCAAAGCACCTTTTCATCAATTATTGTGAGCTCCAAAAAATCATGATAAAGAATAAGTATCATGTAACACGAATTGATGACTTGTTCAATTAGCTATGTGGTGCACAATACTTCTCCAAGGTGGTTCTACAGTCGAGATATTATCAAGTAAGAGTTAAGAAGGATGATATCCACAAGACTACCTTCTGTACAAGATATGGGCACTATGAATTCATAGTAAGGCATTTCAGACACACTAGTGATCCAAAAATCTTTATGGAATTAATGAATAGAGTCTTTAGAGATTATCTCAAAAAAAATTGGTAGTCTTTATAGATGATATTATAATATACTCCAAAACCATGGAGGAGCATGAGGAACATAAATTAACTATAATACAAACCTTACTAATAGATAATATCTATGAAAATTACAATAAGTGTGAGTTTTGTTTGAATGAAGTCTCATTCTTGGTTCATATCATCACAAGCAGTGTGATATATGTGGATCCCTCCAAGACAGCTGCAATTAAGGGATGACTGAGGCCAACATCGGTAACAGATATCTGTAGCATCCTAGGGTTAGCTAGATATTTGCACCGATTTGTGAGAAATTTCTCACAATTTTCCAACCCTCTTACCAAGATATATCAAAAAGGAATAAAGTTTTCTTGGAGTGATGAATGCGAATAGAGCTTCAAGGAGTTGAAAAGGATTCTTATCAATGTGCCCGTTCTCACATTACCCACCAGTGGAATACTTTTTTTGGTATTTAGTGATGCTTTGAAGAAAGGAATGATCTATTTGTTAATGAAAAATGAAAAATATATAGCCTATTCTTGAAGGAAATTGAATGTTCATGAGAAATACTATCCGACACATGATCTGGATTTGGCTATAGTATTATTTGATTTGAAAATTTCGCTGCATTACCTCTTTTGGGAGAAGTGTGAAATATATGAGGATCACAGAAGCCTCATGTATATATTCACACAGAAAGAGTTGAACATGTTCCAATGAATAGGGTTAGAGCTGATCAAATACTATGACTGCTCAATCTATTACCACCATGGGAAAGTGAGCACGGTGGCAGATGATCTAAGAAAAAAGAACCCAACGATTCTATCATTTATGAGAATTGAAAAGGATCCAATATTATTAGATTTTATGGGGATGAACATGGGAATAATAAATATGGGAACATCATCAATTCATTCACAAATTATGGCTCAACCATCTCTTTTATAAATGTTAAAGGATGCTCAAAAGGATGATGTGGGAATTCAATAGAAAGTGGAAAGTATCAGAAAAGGAAAATCCTTGGAGTTAAATGTTAATGAAGAATGAATTGTGAGATTTGGGGAAAGACTATGCGGTTCATCAAATATGGAGTAAAATAATGAACTTTTGGATGATACAAAAAGTTGGAATTTCTCCATTCACCCAGGAAACACAAAGATGTATCAAGATCTACAAGGGAATTATTGGTGGGATAATACGAATAAGGAGATCACTGAGTATAGATCCAAGTGCCTGGTATGTCAGCAAATGAAGGCTAAGAGGTGGAATTAAAATGGGATGATGCATCAATAACCCATACCACAATGGAAATGGGAGAACATCACCATTTAATTTGTCGTCGGACTTCTGAAGACAGCCAAACGAAACAATGCTATCTGGGTTGTTGTGGATTTTTTTATAAAGACTGCGCAGCTTATTATAATTTGAGAGGATTTCTCATTGGATAAATTGGCATGGATATATATCAGAGAAGTGGTAAGGATGAATGGATTACCACTATATATTGTATCCAATCATGATCCAAGATTCACCTCTATGTTCTGGAAGAGTCTTCAACATGATGTGAATACTGAGATGAAGTTTAGTAAGACTTATAATCCTCAAACTAGTGCCCAATCTGAGCGGACTATCCAAACACTTGAGGACATGTTGAGAGAATTCTCAATGGACTTAAAAGAAGGATGAGATCAATATATTCCTCTGGTTGAGTTCTCTTACAATAATTGTTTCTACTCAAGCATCCAAATGGATCCTTATGAAGCCCTATATAGGAAGAGATGCAGAGCACTGACATGTTGGGATGAAGTTGGGGAGTGATAACTCCTAGGTCCACAAATGGTTGAAGAAATGGTGGATAGGGTTACCACCATCCACTATCACATTAATGTTTCTCAGAGTCGACAAAAGAGCTATGATGATAACTGTCAACTATACCTAGAGATTGATGTTAGAGACATGGTATTCCTCTACATGTCGCCATGGAAGAGAGTTATAAGACTTGGTAAGAAGGTAAAGGCTAGTCCAAGGTACATCAACCATTTTGAGATCCTTGATCACATAAGAGTAGTGGCCTATCGATTAGTACTCCCACCGAACCTATCTCAAGTACATGATGTGTTCCATGTATCACTCTTGACGAAGTGAATACTTGAACCATCGCATGTACTCAGACTAGAGGTGCTACCATTAGAGAATGAACACCCCAATGAAGAGAAGCCAGTGAAGATCTTAGATCACAGGGGAAAAAATTTATGAGATAGAACAATGCCCCTCATCAAGGTGTTGTGGTGAAACTACAAGTTTGAATAAGCAATATGGGAACTAGAGGAAGTGATGAAACAGAGTTTCCCTCGTCTATTTTAGTATGGGAAAATGAAAATTTGAGGGTGAAATTTCTTAAAGGGGAAGATTATAATGACCCAAAATTTTATTAATGAAAATTACTATTCATCTAATTGAATGTATTATTATATAAAATGGTTATATAAAACATATGAACTTATTTGGTTTATGTTTTGGGATTTTAAAAAACCATTAATAATTTTTAACTTTGATAATATAGTCATTGAACAGTCATCACATAATAGTATAAATATAGGGATTTAACAAATCTAATTTACACAAACAAAGGAAGAAATGTCCTCATCCAGTAGAATTTCTCCATATTAAGCCAATTTGTCGGAGCTATTAAAGGAGGTAGCTTCACTGGAATTCTCTCTAGACCAAGACAAAGCTAAGCTTCAACACATTAATTTTTAAGGGAATATCCTATGGGGGAAGTGGATGTTTATAGAGATTACCCACCTGAGCGATGTTATCCAAGCCACCCCAAGAGTCTATCACCATCTCTCACCTTACCATTAGGTCTTATATGGGTTTCATAAGGGGTTATGTAATAATACCCTAAAACTATGATTATGTGCATTATTTTTGTATAAATAACATACATTCATTTTATTATTGTTACTTTTTAAATTGGTTTTAAAGAATATGTAGTATTTTTAGTTAATAATAAATTAAGAAATCTATTTTGATGAATTAATGGATTTTTTTATTAAATAATATTTTAATAAAATATTATTTATAAATTAATTTTTATTAAATATAAATGATCTTATAATTTTTATGAATACAATAGTATTTTTTATTACGGTTTGAAAGATGTTTTTGTCAAAACCTGTGAATTTTCGATAAATATATGTTTTTACTTAAAAAGAGAAAATTAAAATATTTAAAAAATTATTTAGATAAAAGGAATATTATTTTTTGATTTAGGACATCAAAATTATCTAATGGTGAATTTTTCATAATTTTCGGAGACAATCGATTTTTTTGGGTAAAAATTTAATACCGTTTAAATATATAATATGTTTTATGACATCATAATTACCAAATAGTGATGTAATAAAATACTATAAAAATTATTTTCGGCCAATATGTGTTTTATCTTTAAAAATAATATTTTATTATATTTTTTTGATTAATGTTATGGTTCTTTAGTAGACCCTCCAAGTCCTATAAAATATTTTATCTTTTTAAAATGATTTCCTTGAGAGTTTGACTCACCATAGAATAATAAAACATATTATTTCAATATGTTCGTACTTTGGACTTATAAAATATATTTTTCCACTCCAATTTTTCAAAAACCATGGGCAAAAACCATCGTATGGTTTGTTGTTTTGATTAGTTTAATGTGTAGTGTCCAAAACCTAAACAATAAACAATTCCCTCTCATTTCCTATATACACCCACTCAATACCCCATTCCTCTTCATTAGAAACCTTTGGATCTCAACCAAAATCTTCCCTAGTCTCCCTAAAATACCTCCAATGCTCCCTAATCTCCCTATAATCCTCTCTCACTCCTCTCCCAAGCCTTTGAGATTACACTTGTAGGTAATGGATCCTCACTTTCCTTTGTTCCTTATTTATGTCCAAGTTTCCTTATATTGTTATGCCCTTTTATTTTCAATTAAAAATTATTTGTATGATTTATATCCTCTCATATACTTACCTATTTATGTTTTAATGATTAGATACCCATTTATATCTCATTAATTCCTCCCATGTACACCTGTTACAATGCCAAAATTCTGCAATAGATTTCTTCCTTTATCATTTTTGTCTCAATCTATTTATGTTGTTATACCGTTTTTTTCAATTAAAAATGTTGGGGGTATGATTTTTAACCTCCCCCCAAATTCCCTCCCTATTTTTGAATGATAGGATACCTCTTTATCTCTCATTAATACCTCCCATGTACACTCGTTACCATGCCGAAATTAGATAAGGAATTTCTCTCTTCTCATTTACATTCAAGAAATTATTATATATTATGCATGTAAATTCCATTAAATATGTTGGTATATTATGTTCCATGAACACATTACTATAAAATTTATTTATAAATTATGAGAGACCCATTTTTCTTTCATCAACCCATTTTACAATTTCTATTTGATGTCGTTATGTTGACGAATTTACATCAAAATTTCTCATGCCAAAATCATCATGTAAGTAAATACCATATACATTTCTCTATCAATGTTATTCACCTTAATGACTTGTACTTTTTTATAGAGGACTTATATTTATATATTCCACATATCTTATTCATGTAATAAATTATTATGTTTAATTAATCTATGTTTTATGATCTATGTGGCACACTTATGCATGAAATGAAATATTAATAAAGGGTGTGCCCTGATACCGCTCCAATACAATGGGTAAAGATTAGTATCTTGATATGTCAAGTGCAATTAGAGTTTACTAATTATAATTCATGTGCAATGTGGGTTTAATCATACTAATTCAATTTCAATGAAGGTTTACTCTTGCTTCATGTGCAATGTGCCTTGGCTAATGCTAATATCATGTTAAATGTTGTTTCCACATTTCCATGTTATGATAATCATGAAATATCATTCTTTTATGACCATGTTTCTCTTATGTTACATTTATATTCATATTTCCTAACATTTAATATATTTTTCATGTTATGCCTTTTTTACTCCCTTACTTGGATTTATAGCTCACCCTTCTCTTATACATGTCATTTGGTTGTCCTATGCAATTCTAAGTATGAAGGAATGTTGTGGTCATGTAAAAGAAGTTTTCAATAATGATGTTTTTTTATTTCTTAAGCTTTCATGTAATTTTCCTAATTTCTCAGGACACTAGACCTCTTGTTCCTTAGAGTTCTCTTAAGTGCACATTTATGTAATGAATTATATTTAAGTGTTTATTAAAGAGTAGGGTTGTTATGTGGTAATTATTTTAAGAAGCAACTTTCATGAAAATTTTAAGAACATCCTGGGATTTTGGAATGTTTTAATAGTTTTTTTATATTATTATTTTTTAATATGTAAGGAATGTATGGGTGATATATACAGTGTGGGGACTTTATCTTAGAATTATAGAGGTTCATTATCAACTAAGTGATTTGTTTTTCCAAGATGAAATTTTTTAAGACGTAATTTATGTGAGAACCCATAATTTTACTCATTTACATTGTTATTTTTATGTATGCCTTTGGATTTGTTTATGATAGGGGGCCTGTTTGAGTTCTATCTCATGTTGTGGTTTAATTTCCGGGGGTTTTCTTTATTATTTTATTTTTTATAAGTTTTTTAGGATAATAAATTATTGATAGGTATCTAATGTAAATGTAAATATTCGTGCTTATTAACATTAAATTATGGATTACTAAGAGTTGGAGTTAGAGGAGGAAGTGTATGATTTTATATGAAGTGAAATTCAACCATACATGAAAATAATGTTATATTTTTTATGACATAGTTTTTCTTAGGATCCATTGGGTTGAGTTAGCATTGGAACTGAGGGGAGGGATCAACATTGTTGATTAGTCACATGTATCCATTGGTTTGAGTTAGTTTTTGACTTGATGGTAGGAATAACCATTGGATATTAGGCATATGTCCCATGATGAAATTTTTCTACTTTTTTTATAACCATTAAAATTTCTTTATGGTGAGTTATGAATGGTAATTTTAGTGTTAAGAATAATTGTTGTTGGGAATGTCATTTGTTCATAATACTAATTCGAAGTTTTTGGGTTTTAATGAATTACACCATAATATTTTATCATTGTGACATGATGGATTATGGATAGATGTGAATTTAAAAGGAAAATAGTTATTTATTTTTAGAATGATAAGGAGAATGTACTGTAAAATTTGGATTAACCTTTAACCAAAGATATTATAGTGAAATGATGAAGATTAAATGATAATGCATCAGATATCATCAATTAAATAGGAAATTAATTGTGAGATATGTAGAGTAATTTAGATTTTTATGCCATGATTTTTGGATCATATTTTAATTGATAAAATTACACCATGATTTATAGGGTTACATAATAGTATTCACAGGCCCCTTTAAATTTTAAATACAATCACCATATATCATTTTTTTATCTTCACTTGATCATGTAAAACTCTATATGTTTTCTTAACGGTTCCAAGTGGCCTTGGATTAACTTTTTAAATGAAATATTGAGTTCTAAATTATTAGAGATCAAATATAAGTGTTTCCTTATGTGAGAATTATATATTGGTTGATTTGGAAACTCAGAGCATTAGATTTTATACATCAATATGAGGTTGGGGATTCTTGACTTCTACCATGTACTAATGATTTGATAATATTACATTTTCATGATATGTTTCTTTTAAATTTTATTACTTTATCATCATTATAAGATCTTTTTCACAATTTTTATTTATTTTATACTATTTTTTATATGCTCTAATATCTGTAATTGTGTTTTTTTAATAATCTCTTGGTTGTTTAGGTGATTATGGAGTATATAATATATCATTGAAATTATTTTTATATCCCTTTACATCTATTTTTAACATTGATAAAATCTACCATCCTTACCTTCCCCTTATTTAGTATGTCCTTTAATCAACTTTTAAAGCATTAAAATTGAGACTTTTAATTTAAGGGATATTTCAAAGGTCATATAGGTTTTTATCTTCCATGAATAAATGTTTATTTTATTGGATATTTGATTTTTATTGGTTGCACAAGTTTTTTTTGTGTTTTGATTTTTTCTTTCATGTATTTTCAGTGTTACCATTATTAAGTTTTCCTATTTAACCATTATTATTTTTTCTAAAGGTAATTATTTTTAATGGAAACATACTAATAACATGAAAGAGTTTATATTCATAATAATGATGTGACTATTTATTTTTGTTGTTTTATTGTAATATATTGAATTAAAAGTATGATTGTGGTATTTTATTTATATTAATTAAATATATTATTTCATTATTAATGTTGTGTTGTTGTGTAATTGGTTTTGTGGTGGTGTGGTGGGAGAAGATACAAGGTGGATTTTTATAAGTGGTGAATTAATGAAAATATAAAATGAAAATGTTTGATAATTAAATATAAGATGAAGTGGAATATAATGATAGTTTTTAAATTATTTTCACATTCTAGGATAGTCAGTGAGGAAACACCTTCCTAAGGATCGCTACATAGGTGATAAGAACACGCTCCTCATAACAACCTTGCTCTTTATTTCACACTTTAACATGATTTATTAAATAAAATTTCACTTAATACACCTATGGGGATCAATAGGTCTAGTTGCTTTCAAAATTAGGGACATTACATGAAAACTTAAGACATAAAGATACATCTTTATTGAAAACCTCTTTTAAATGACCACAACACTCCCTCGTACTTAGCATTGCATGGGATAACCCGGGGACATATATAAGAAAGGTATGAGGTATAATTCATAGTAAGGGAGTAAAAAAGGAATAATATGAAGAATACAGTACATTTTAGGCAATATAAATATCAATGGAGTGCAAGAGAAACATGAACATAAAGGCATACTATAATATGATTATCATAACATGGAAATGTGGGATCAACATTTAACATGATGTTAGAATGATCCAAGGATAATTGAACACATAGCTTGAGTAAAACCTCATTTCAATTGAATTTTAATGAGTAAACCCTCATTGACCTTGACGTATCATGATACTAATCTTTACCCAATGTATTGGATCACTATCAGGGCGCACCTTTCTTAATTATTTCATTTCATGCTTAAGTGTTCCGCATAGATCATGCAACATGGATTCATTAAAAATAATTTTTTATCACAAAATAAAAGAATGTGGAATTAATACATGAAACTCTTAATAAATATGCAAATGTTCATAAATTTTAATACCCTTGATAGATAAATGGGCATGATATTCACTACACAATGACTTTGGCTTGGAAAATCGCGTCGTAATTTCGGCAGCTTAATGACGTGACATAAGGATTCATAAAAATGGTTTATGAGAGATAAATGGTTATCTCATGATATTTCCATTAAATTGAATTTATGGGGTTTATATAGATACATTTCCAAACTTATGTAATGGAATTTATATTCATAATAGAAAATAATTTCTTGAATGTAAATGAGAAGAGAGAAATTTCTTATGGAATTTCAGCATGGTAACGAGTGTACATAGGAGGAATTAATGTGATAAAAAAAGTTATATCATCATTAAAACATAATAAGGGAAGTACGGGGGAGGTTAAAAATCATACCTCAACATTTTTAATTGAAAATAAAATGGAATAATGACATAAAGAAACTTGGAAAAAAAATGTGAAAGGAAGAAATCCCTTACTTGAAAGTGTGACCCAAAAGGATTTTGAGGGGATTCAGAGAGGATTCGTGGGATATTGGGGCACCTTTGAGGGATACTAGAGATAGGAGGGAATATTAGTGACTTGATACAAGGGTTTTTAGTGAATATAAGTGGGATATTAGGCGGGTTTATATAAGAAAAGAGAGGGAATTCTTTATTATTTAGGTTTTTGAGACCACACATTAAACTAATCTAAACCACAAACCAACCAATGGTTTTTGACAATTTTTTCTGCCAAAGGGGAGTATAAAACAATATTTTATAATTAAAATGTCCTAACTTCTTAAAATATTAGGCTTTATTATGTGGAGGTGAGTCACACTCTCAAGGAAATCATTTTAAAAGTTAAAATGTTTTATAAGTCTTGGAGGGTCTACTGAGGAAGAAAAATAATATTCAAAATAATCTAAAATCACATTATTTTCATGGTAAAACATATATTGGATTAAAAAACCATTAATAATATTTTATTACATAACTATTGGGGAATTATGATGTCATAAAACATATTATATATTTAAACGGTATTTAATTTTTACCCAAAAATTTGAATGTCTCATAAACTTATAAAAAATTCACCTTTGGAAAATTTAAACATCCAGATTCCAAAAATAAAATTAATTTTATCAAAATAATTTTGTAAATATGTGAATTTTTACTTTTAAAATAAAAACCAATATTTATTTTAAATTCATGGGTTTTGACAAAAATAGTTTTCAAACCATAATAAAAATTACAATTGTATTCAAAAAAATTATGCGATCATTTATATTTAATAAAAATTAATTTAGTAATAATAATATTTTTTAAAAATATTATTCAATTCAAAAAAATCATTAATTCATCAAAATATATTTCTTAATTGAATATTAACTAAAATTACTATTTTTGCATTAAAAACCATTTAAAAAGTAATAATAATGAAATGAATTTTATTATTTATACAAAAAATAAAGTACATAATCATAGTTCTAGGGTGTTATTACATAACTTCTTATAACAACCACATAAGACCTAAGAGTAAGGTGTGTGATGAAGACAGACTCTTGGGGTGTCTTGGATAGCATCGCTCGGGTGGTAATCTCTATCAACTTCCTCTTCTCTAGTAGGAAATTCGGTTCAAGATTAACTTGTTGAAGATTGTTTTGTGCATGGTCAAGAGAGAAGCATAGTGACACTACCTCCTTTAGGAGCTCCAAAAAATGGGCTTCATATGGATCAATTATACTAGATGAGGCCATCGATTCCTTTTTCTGAGTAAATTGTATTTGTTAAGGCCCTATATTAATACTAATCATTTGATCACTTTTCAATGGATATACCAACAATGGTAAAAATTGTTAATGGTATTTTAAAATCCAATAAAATAAAACCAAGGAAGTGCATATGTTTAATATAACCATTTTAAATATTAATAAATTTAAATATATCAAGAGGAATTTTCATTAATAAAATTTTGGGTCATTAAAATCTCCCCCCTTAAGAAATTTCTTCCTAGAAATTTTCTTTTCCCATACTAAAATAGATGCGGGTAAGTCTTCTTCATCACTTACTCTAATTCCCATGTTTCCTCTACAATCTTTTTGTTTCACCACAACACTTTGATGAGGGGAACTGTCTTATTTTGTATAACTTTTTCCCTATGATCTAAGATCTTTACCATATTCTCTTCATAGGAGAGGTAATTATACAATGGTACCACCTCTATATTGAGTACATGTGTTGGGTCAGGTATGTACTTTTTCATGAGTGATTCATGGAATACATCATGTACTAGAGATATTTTTGGTGGGATTGATAATTGATAGGCCACTTCTCTAATGAGATAAGGGATATAAAATGGGCTAATGTACCTTGAAATAAGCATTCACTTATTCAGAAATCTCATAACACTCTTTCACAGTGATATGCGGAGGAATACTATGTCTCTAAAATCAAAATATAGGTCTCATCGATGATTATCAACATAGCTATTTTGTTGACTCTGAGCATCTTTAATGTGCTGTTGTATGGTATTAACCTTCTCCACCATTTATTCGACCATTTCTAGACCAAGGAGTTTTTGATCCCCAACTCCATCCCAACATGCCGGTGTTCTGCACCATTTCCCATAAAGGGCTTGATAATGAGGCAGTTGGATGATTGAGTGGAAAATATTATTGTAAGAGAACTCAACTAGAGGAAGATTTTGACCCCATCCCACTTTGAAGTTTATTGAGAATTCTCTCAACATGTCCTCAAGTGTTTGGATAATACACTCAGATTTTCCATTGGTTTTAGGATGATAAGTCATACTGATGTTAAGACAAGTATTCAGAGAATTTTGATGAATCTTCCAAAATATAGAGGTAAATCTTGGATCTAGATCGGATACAATAGATAGTGGTAATCCATTCAGAATTACCAATTCTCTGATATATATCTCTTTTAGTTGATCCAATGAGAAACCATCTTGATTTTAAATGAAGTTTGAAGTCTTTGTAAGATGATCCACGATAACCCAGATATAATTTTTTCCTTTAGATGTATTCATAAGTTTAGTGACAAAGTCCATGGCGATGTTCTACCATTTTCATGCTAATATGAGTAATTGTTGCATCACCCCCTAAGAATACTGCCTCTCAACCTTAACTTGCTGACATATCAGGAACTTTTATGTATACTCAGTGATATCATTCTTTATATTATCCCACCGATAATTCTCTCTGAGATCGCTATACATCTTTTTGTTTCCTGGGTGATTGGAGAAATATAAACTATGTGCATCATCCCAAGGTTCATTCTTTAACTCCAGATTTTATGAAACACATATTCTTGTCCAAAATCCCATAATTACCTCTTCATTAACACTAAAATCCAAGGATTTACCTTCTCAGATAGTTTCCAATTTATTCTGAATTAACACATAATCATTTTGATCATCCTTTAACCATGTAAAAGAGACTGTTGATCAATCATTTGTGAAAGGATTAATGTTTTCCCCTTATTTATGATTCCCATGTCCATCTTCATCAAATATGATAAGATTGGATCCTTTTAAATTATCATCAATGATAGAATCACTAGGTTCTTTATACATAGAGAATCCACCACCTTGTTAACTTTCCCATGGTGGTAATGGATTGACTGTCAGGGTATTTGATTAGATCTAACCATATTTGTGGGCACATGTTCAACTCTTTCTGTGTCAATATATACTTGAGGATTTTGTGATTTGTATATATTTCAATGTTCTCCCTAAAAAGGTAATGTCACAAGATTTTTAAAGCAACGATTAATACATCCTACTATAGATTATGTGTTGGATGGTTTTTCTCATTAACTTTAAATTTCCTTGAAGCATAGGAAATGAATTTGTCATTTTTCATCAACACACAGCCCCTGAACTTCTTCGAAGCATCACTAAATACCACAAAAAGTTCTCCACTTGTGGGTAGTGTGAGCAAGGGTGTAGTGATAATCCACCTATTCAAATCCTTGAAGCTATATTCGCATTCATCAATACACGAAAACATTACTCCCTTCTATGTTATCTTTGTAAGAGGGTTGAGCAATCATGAGATATTTCTCAGAAATCGGTGATAATATCTATCTAACCCCAGGAAGCTATGGATATCTGTTACCAATGTTGGCCTCATAAATCCCTCAATTGTAGCTATATTTGTGGGATCCACAGATATCCCATTGCTTGTGATGATATGAACCAAGAATGATACATCCTTCAACCAAAACTCACACTTGTTTTACTATTCATAGAGATTCTCCTTTCGCAAGGTTTCTTGTATGGTGCTTAGATTATCATCATACACCTCCTTGGTTTCAAAGTATATTATAATATAATCTACAATTACTACCACAAATTTGTTATGATAATATCTAAAGACTGTATTTCTAAAGTCCGTGAAGATTTCTGGAGCATTAGTGAGTCTGAAAGGAATTACTATGAATTCATAGTTCCCAAATCTTGTACGAAAAGTAGTCTTGGGGATATCCTTCTTCTTAAACCATACTTGATAAAACCTCGACTACAAATCCACCTTGGAAAATCATTTTGATCGACATATCTCATTGAAAAAATTTATCAATTTAGGTAGAGGATAATTGTTCTTTATCGTGATTTTTTTAAGCTCACAATAATCAATACAAAGGTGCATTGACCCATCCTTCTTTTGATGAAGAGGACTAGTGCGCCACATTGTAAAGAACTTGGGAGTATAATCACTTTTTCTATATTCTCCTGTAGTTATTTATTCATATCCTCAAGCTCCACAAAATTCATTCTATACAGAGTCTTGGATATTGGAAATTCCCCTGGTGTATGATAAATTGAGAATTAAACATATATTCTAGGAGGATGACCAGAAAATTCCTTAGGAAAAACTTTAGCAAATTTCCTCACAATATGCATGTTTTAATGCATGATTGCTTCCATGAACTAAATAATTTGAGAACGATACATGTTCTCACAGGGCAGTAATATCCACACTTGAGATGATGGTGCTAAGGATGATTCATCCTCCACCTTGCACTTGTAGAGAATCGGGCGTCGATTCTCCATATGGAGAGTGATTTTACTCTCATGGAAATTTATGATGGCTATATATATGGAAATCCAATACATTCCCTGAATTGAATCATATTCCACTAGTGGGAGTATGAAAAGGTTTTCCAGGATTTTCAAACCACAAATTGTTACAAGGGAAGAGTTATATTCAAGAAATGCAACGATTTCACCATTTTCCATTCTCACCGACATCATTACTTCCATGATTTGTGGTGGTGTTGGGATTGTTCTACTAAAATTTTGGGATATAAAAGAATGCATAGAACCAGAATCAAAAACATAGTTTTCTATTATTGCATGATTAACTAGCATACCTTTCACCACTTCATTTTTGAAGCTCACTTCGACGATAGTGAGGGAAAAATGTTTCCATTTCTTATTTTGAGTTTGCTATTTTCCTCTAAAAACCTTTGGATTAGGGAAAGAGTTTGAAAATTTTCCTGGTTCTTTGTAGTTGAGGTAATAAAAAACAAGTTGAGGGTTGAAAAAAACATTCCTCTCCTCTATCACAGCCACATGTGTTACTTGATGACAGTTAATGGATAGGTTCCATTCTCTTCCACACCTAAATAATTTCCTCGTCCCTTTCAAGAAATTCTTGGGGTGCTTATTTCTATACCGTTTTCAAGTGGGGTGTTGGATTTTGTTAGCACCATTGGATTTATCCATCAGCATTCCAGAATTAAATCACACAATTTTTTTTATTCCCATGATGACCCTGAGGTTCGCTGATCTCCATTTCAACCTTGAGGGCACATCAGACATTTTTCTCATAGCTCTCAAACTCACGGATTTCTAGGGATTTCTGTAGGCTCAGTTTTTCCTAACCAAAAAAATAAGTAAACCTTGTTTTCAGGGGAAACGACAAATTCAGAGGGCATATCATCCAAACATTGTGATGTTTTCCCCATACAATCGGATGGATTATTCATCTATTTTACTTAAGGGCAAGGAATTCCCTTTCCATCTTATGTTAGAGGGTGTGGGGAATTTTTTGTTTTAATATTTTTTATATAAATCCTTTCATTCCAACGCCTCAATATCCTCCTCATGCTTCATATTTTTGATAAATTTTCACAATTGATCTAGATTACCCTCTATATGATAATAAACCATAAGTACATTCTTTTTTTTCAGAACATTGAAATACGGGGAATACCTTCTCAATAAAATTGATCCATTGTTCAGCGATTTAGGGATCATATGATCCATTAAAATTCAGAGGCCTTTGTCTCATTAAGCTCTCGATTATGGCTAGTTATTTATTAAGGTGTGTGGGGGGGGGGGGGTTGAACATTCCTATTTACCCATGTTTCTATTAAAAACATGAGTTAACTAATAGAGTATTGTTATAATTTTTGTGATTCCTACTCCCATCGGATTGGGAATCTCATTAGAACAGTCGCCAAATTAATCTTCACATTAGTTGTTATCCCGAGTCCTCCTATTATAGACGATTTTTTGGAATAAAAGGAAAGATAGGGGTAAAAAATAGAGGGTAATCCAAATACAAAAATATATGACTTATAAAATACATTTTTTACCTTTACTTATGAATTTATAGGCTTCAATCTATGTCATCGAAGGTATACTTTCTAACATATATTCTTAAGGGAATTTTTTTATTACCTTAATAATAGTTCATACTATGTTTATGAATTTACCAAATAATATCCCCTAGGAGTGTCATAACCAAGAGTGCAGCAAGGCCTATTGTCGTTCACCAGTTCCCATTCGAGTCTAGTACAAAGAAGTGTTTTCAGGATTTACCCCAAGATACATTTGTGCAAGAGTTACAACTACCTACTCGTATCCATAGAGGGATGTATTTTCTTTATAAACAACTTAATAAATACTAACCATAATTTAGGGATGTTTTTATTATACTATGTCTTATCCTTAGGTCTTTTAATATGATTTTGTATTCTTAATCCCAAAAAAAACTAAACCTATCCTTTGATACCAAATATAACAACCCTGATCATTATTACACAATTTAACATGATTTATTACATAAAATGGAACTTAAGACAACTCTGAGGATCAATAGTTCTAGTTTCTTGGGAAATTAGGGACATTAAATGACAACTTAAGACATAAAAATTCAACATCTTTAATGAAAACTTATTTTACATGACCACAACAATCCCTCGTACTTAGCATTGCTTGGGATAACCTGAGAACATACATAAAAAAGTGGTGAGCTATAAACCCCATCAAGGGAGTAAAAAAAGAATAACATGAAGAATACAATTCATGTTAGGAAATATGCATATCAATGGAGTACAATAGAAAAATGAACATAAATTCATGATATAGAATGATTATCATAACATGGAAATGTGGCATCAACATTTAACCTGATATTAGCACGAGCCAAGGCTCATTGCACATGGAGAAAGAGTAAAACATCATTGAACATGAATTATCATGAGTAAACCATAATTTCACTTGATGTATCATGATAATAATCTTTACCCAACGCATTGGAGTGCTACTAGGGTACACCCTTCTAAATCATTTCATTTCATTCATAAGTGTGCCACATAGATCATACAACATGGATTCATTAAACATCATCAGTTATTCAACAATAAAGTAATGTGGAATTAAGAAATTCAACTAAATAATAAATAAGTAAATGTGAATAAAGTTTAATTCCCTTGATATCAAAATGGGCATGGTATTCATTATACAATTACTTTGGCTTGGAAAATAGTAGTGCAATTTCAGAAGCATAACGGCATGATATAAGGATTCATAAAAATGGTTGATAACAGAGAAATTGGTATCTCATCATTTTACATGAAATTTACAGTAAGGGGACCATATAGATACATGTACCAACATATGTAATGGAATTTAGATTCATAATATAAAAAAATTTCTTGAATGTAATTGAGAAGATAGAAATTGATTACGAAATTTAGGCATGGTAACAAGTGTACATGGGAGGTATTAATGAGATAGAAAGAGGTATCTCATAATTAAAACATAAGGAGGTATATAAGTGGGTGGTGAAAAATCATAACCCAACATTTTTATTTGAAAATAAAAGGGAATAATGACATAAAAAACATGGACAAAAATGAGAAAAGAAGAAATCCCTTACATGGAAATGTGATCCCAAAGGCTTGGGATGGGATTGAGAGAGGATTTTTGGAGATTGGGGCACCTTTGGAGGATACTAGAGAGAAGAGAGAAATTAGGGACATAATAAAAGGGTTTTTAGTGAAGATAAGTGGGATCATGGGTGAGTTTATATAGGAAAAGAGAGGGAATTCTTTATTATGTAGGTTTTCGACCCCACACATTAAACTAGTCAAAACCACAAGCCAACCCATGGTTTTGCCCATGGTTTTTTCCAAAGGGGAGTGTAAAAAATTATTTTATAAGGCCAATGGCCGAAATTATTAAAATATTAGTATTGCTTATGTGTAGGTGAGTCACACTTTCAAAGAAATCATTTTAGAAGTGAAAATGTTTTATAAGTATTGGAGGGTCCATAAAGCCACCATAAAATTAATCAAACAAATATAAAATCACATTATTTTAAAGTTAAAACATATATTTGATGAAAAAACAGTTTATAGTATTTTATGACATCACTATTGGGTAATTTTTATGTCATCAAACATATTATATATTGAAACTGTATTTACTTTTTACCCAAAAATTCAACTGTCTCAAAAAATTATGAAAAATTCACCGTTGGTCAATTTCGATGTCCATATTCAAAAAATTATATTAATTTTATCTAAATAATTTTCTTAATATGTGAGTTTTTACTTTAAAAATAAAAAAAAATTATTGAAAATTCAAGGGTTTTGACAAAAACAGTTTTTAAACCTTAATAACAATTACAATTGTATCCATAAAAATTACTCAATCCTTTATATTTAATAAAAATTAATTTAGAAATAATAATATTTAATCAAAATAATATTTATTTAAAAAAATCCATTAATTCATAAAAATATATTTTTAATTGAATATTAACATAAAATACTATTTGTGCATTAAAAACCATTTACAAATTAACAATAATGAAATGAATGTATATTATTTAAAAAAAAGTTCATAATCATAGTGATCAGGTCTTTTTTCATAAACCCTTATAAGACCCAAATAATACCTAAGGGTAATTTGTGTGATGGTGATGGACTCTTGGGATGGCAAAGATAACATCACTCGAGTGATAATCTCTATCAACTTCCACTTCTCCCGTATGTGATTATGTTCAAGATTAACGTGTTGAAAATCATCTTCAGATTGGTCAAGAAAGAAGCCCAGTGGCTCTACCTAATTTCTAAGATCCGAAATATGGGCTTCATATGGAGAAATTTTACTAGATGAGGTCATCTCTTCCATTGTATCAATAAATTGGATTTGTTAAAGTCCAATATCTATACTAATCATGTGATCGCTGATAAATGGCTATATTAGCAAGAGTAACAATTCATAACGATATTTTAAAATAGGAAAACATAAAACCAAGGAAGTTCATTTATTTTATATAAACATTTTGCACAATAATACATTTAAATATATAAATAGGAATTTTCATTGAAAAAAGTTTGGGTCATTACACTCCTCACTGATTGGTAAGTGCAATGTAATATTTTTCAGCATATCCATATACTTTTGGGATTATGTTTTTTCATTTTTATTTATTTTTTAAGTATTTTTTAAGGAAATGGGGTGGGTTTTGGTTATATATTTATGATTTTTCACTTTGATGTATTATTGGAAGATTATTTAATGAAGTGGTCATGAATGATGTGATTAATTTAGGAATAATATGATAGGAAATGGGAGTTGGTTGTTGTAACACATATACATGTCGTTATCCCTGAATTTGTTTGATAATTTTTATTTAATTATAAAATTTTATCTCCTTCACATTAATACTAATTATTTATAATATAAACCAACAGAGTAACTTCAATACTCACCCCTCTACAATTTCAATAATTTAGTTTCATTAATTGATGTAGTTAGATAATGAGAGATTATATTTGAGTTTCTGGAGTGGGGATCAAAGAATATAATAATAATTTATAAAGTTTTTTATGTATTTTATTTTATTTTTAATTTTATTTCACTCATGTGGATGTATTTGAGATTATTGGAATTTTTATGGAATGATATTTTTATGTTTATATATGGTATTCTATTTATTCCTCTTGTTTTAAAAAGGTTAATTCCACCCGCATCATGAGTTTTTACCATTAGTGTTAGTCATCAAACCATGTCCTATTTGGGGTAGGATTTGTTGGCTAATATCTATCTCATCATCAACCCATGTGAGGTCCTAGTGGGTTTTACTCATGGTAACTTCATTAATATAACATATTGCAATATAATCAAGAGATAAATCCTCTTTAATCTCTAAAAAATGAAAAAAATTGATAATATGGTCAATGATAAATCATATTATATAATTCCATTAGAATTATTATGAAGTATAATTTTAAATAATATCATGTTGTTAACCCACTTCCACCTTAGTATTGGATTATTTTATGATATATGTTTTTATAATTATCTCTCAACCTTAAATGTTTTTGATATCAATTATTTTTTCATTATTTGACCATCTATTTGATGCTCAGTTACAAATATTATTAAATTTGTCTTTATACAACTTAGAGATTATAAGTATCATAAATGAATTTGAATTATATGATCCATATGAAAACTCCTTATTCCACATCCAACACACATTTGTTTCCTTTCCTCAACCTCCATTATTATGAATGTTGAACTCATAAAAATTCCCACTTTAAAAACATTATACCTTTTTATAAGTTTACATCTAATTTTTGTTGACTCCAAAATGTTATCTAGAAAAGATTATTGAGAAAATTCAAGGAAAATATTTTCTTTTTATCATTCACTCATAATTATCAAGTCTATCAGTACCATAACCTAAAAACATTTATCATTCTTGACCACCATCATTTATAAAATACATTTATTATTTTTCTAAATGATTTAATAACTCATTATATTTTATCAAGAAATAATTTATAACAAAATATTAATGTTTTAGTAAATTTATCCTTAACATTTGTCTCATGTTCATTTAATTTTAGTTCATATCTTATGAAATTTAATTTTTTTGTATATATACACATTAAAATTCTCTCAATACAAACAATATATCTTTATATTCACAACAAATATTATAGTCATAGACACCTAGTCAATAATTAGAAAATTTTATTTAAGTGACTTCAATTATTGTGATTCATATGCTACTAACTTATTATTTTTTATTAGGATACAAAAAAGTAATTTCATTCATACATTACTATAGATGAAAAAACTCTTGCCCCTCAATAAAAAGGTAAACAATATAATCTTTATTAAAATTTACATCAACTCTCTACAAGATTCCTAGATTTACTTTAATTTATAGTGGGTTCCCAAGATCCAACTTGAGATTTAAATTTTTAATACCTTTTCATGTATGTAGTTTGATATATATGTATAAAATAATCTGAAAAATTAATTTTTTTTGTATGATTTAAATAGGTTAATTCAGGTTCTAGTAGTGTGATATGATGTTATAATACTGATCAATTCAAATGATATTAAAAATACAAAAATGTTATTCTTTTCTATGGCCGTGTACAATCAATCAACCCATTCAAATTTAACCCAATTGTGTGTTTACTTTTTTAACATGTTAACTAAATGAACTAAGTTATCAACAACTATTAATAGTAGCACGTTATTCTAAAGAAACAATATATTTTCATTATATTGAAAATATTTGGGAATTTATTAACCACATTATGATTTAATGACTTAATAGATATATCGTCCATTGAAATTATAGGACCAAGTTAAATAATATATTATAGATAAAATTCACACCTTTTGAATTTCATATATTAAAATTTTTGTATTTGTGTTTTATGTATAATTCAAAATTTGGATTCCCGATACCCTTAAAGTATATGTGAAGATCATTGATAAATATAAATTAAAATCACTCTATATAAAAATTGGGAGTTCTATTTATTAATTTTAAAAAATTATGGTGCATGTATAATCCAAAAATACATAAATATAAACTCAAAATAATTATACATTGTATGAAAAATAATCATTGAAATATAATTTTTTATTTATACTTAATTAATGTTACCCTAGTTGATTTCAATCATTGAAAAATATTTATCACCTTAAATTTGATCAAAGAAGTTATCAGTTTGAGGAAACGAGTATATATTATTTACAATTAAGATTTTAATCTATTTATAGTAAACTCAAAGGATCATTGACCCATCCCTATTTTTTATAAACAAGAAAAACCCCCTATTGTTAAATCCATATAGATATGCATTACTTATTATATATTTCTTATAATTTTATTTATATTTACCAACTATACTTAATCAATTTTAAGGTGTTATGAATGTGATTTTTGTAACAAGAATTATTTGAATAGAAAATTATACATCTTGACTCACTAAAAATCATAAAAATCATTTAAAAATACATTAATTCATTCCAAAGTACATCTTCAGTTATTATACTTGCATTTTTATTTATTTTTGTGTATCACATCACATTAAAAAAAGTATTTCACCAAGATATATGTCGCAACATGTATTGTTTACATGATTCAATTTAAAAAAATACCTCCTTAAAAACGTTTTTTATAACCAAATTATAGATTATAATATCTTTTTTCTCTACATTGAATTTGAGTTTAATGATTTGAGATTAATTATGATACGCTAGTCATGGTAGGTAAATTTAACTTTGATTTTTATGGATTTTAGACTGAAATTTTATTGGTTTTGGAGGCATGGATGAGTGTATAGTTAGATTCATGGTCTTTAAAACCAAGAAACCAAACTATACATAATGTATTAGCGGGAAGAGACATTTTTATTGTTGTAATAATGATCCAGTAGACCATATATCCCACCACGCATCCTGGGTTTTTCTGAAGGGTTACTTGCATGGGTAGTTATATGATCCTCTAGACTATTCTGTCAAATCATGAAATTAGAAAAAAGTTCTACCTATTGAATTTTTTAAATTCTTATTAGCATATGTTGTACCTCATTACCACACCGGTACTACAAGGGATGACCATAAACATTACGTAATATTGAGTTTTTATCATGAAATTACTTTATTTCACATTGGGGATCTTTTCAATTTAGAGTTTTAGATAATTAGTCCATCATTCATAAATAACATTCCACTTTCATATATTGTGGATAATTCTAAAAAAAATCAATTTCTTTCATAATATAAAACTTTTCAAATAAAATATGTTTTTTTTTCAAGAAAATATTCATAACTTTCAACTTGACTTCCTCCTTTCTCTTACACATCCTTATACCCTGTGAAAAACATTTTAAAACTTGGGATGAGAAAAAAAATATCCTTAAGGGATGTGAAAGAAGAAATGAAACTGTTATTCCAAGAATATTTTAAATTCTTGAAATTTTTTTCAAAAAATTATACCTTTCACCCATAAAACGTAAGATCTTTAACATACCTCCAAAAATAATAAGTTTCCTATAAAAATCCATAGTAAAACAATTATAAAGGTAACTTGTGGAATAAATTCCATATCACTCTTATATTATATTTCATATCTATATTGGGATTAACCTCCATAGTTACATTTTTAATACCACCTTATTATATTCCCTTAATCTCTTAGGAGAAACCCATCCAATTAACTCTGTCTCATTACCCAATGCATTAGAGATCTAGAACGGGATAACCCACCTTTAGTTTATCATGCAACCTCCCAATATGATAAAAAATTCACAAGAACCAAAATGTAAAACATCACATAAATCATGGATAAAATAATAATACCTTTCCTACTATGAAATCACTTTTCATTAAAACAAAGCTACACACTGAGAAATGAAATGACATTATTTGTAAATAAAATTGTAAACTTTTAATGGAAACATCCAAAAATTAGAGCAAAATTAAATTGAGAATATACATTCATTTCATATGTAGTACACATGGTTTCCTGTACATAACCCTTTCCTCATGTTTTTTATGTAAAAGATGCATTTTTTTCTAAATGGTGTGTCTTTGATTGGGTTTCCATAAAATAGAGAGTGTCCATAAAATAGAGAGTTTCCATAAAATAGAGAGCTTCAATAATATTGAGAGTTTCAAAAAAGTTAGGTGTTTCCATAATGTTTCTTGTTTCCATAAAGTGGGATGTTTCAAAAAAATGGGTTGTTTCTATAAAGTTGGGTGTTTCCATAAAGTGGGGTGTTTACATAAAGTGGGGTGTTTACATAAAGTGGGGTGTTTCCATAGAGGAGGATGTTTCCTTAAAAAATTTGTTTCCATAAAAGGGGTAATGGTAAAGTATGGGAGAGTTTTGGGGTTTTATAAGGTTTATTGGGATCAAAAGGAAGGTCACACGATCCATACATGGTTGGCCCAAACCGTGTAGTCAAACCTTGCACAGAGGTCAAATCTAGATACTATTTTCTAGGAGATTATTCGTTTTTGCACTATATATTACTTTTTGGCTTCAAAGCGCCCCTATTTTGATATTAATCTCCATAGAAGTCTGGATAACCCTCCCCCCACGAATTGGATCCAACACGAAGCCTTCCCATGTGGATTTCAAGCCCGATTCACATGGTAAGTGCCGATCTTCATGGCTCTTTTCCATTTTTTGCAAACTCCTCCATATATCCTTCTCGTTTTCTTAGATCTACACCTCATGTGGGTATATATAAGTTTATTAAAGTAAATGTTGTATAAATATGGTGTTTTTCATGATAGAGGAAGACATTTAAGATGCTTTCTTGGAATCTTGATCTGATTCTTGAGGTATGTCACCATTCTTTCCTGTTTTGTCATGTTTTCTTAGATCTTCTTAGATACACTTCTCTGATCTCCATTATTTATCATATCTGAACCTATAGCGGTTATATCTACGTTTTTGGTTTCCAAATAATTCAATGTAGAGTCGTGATCTTTCTAGGATAAGAGAACTAAGGCCGTTCTTGGAGAATCGACCTGCTTTCTTGTACGTTCTTTGTTTGTTGTGAAAGTTTCATCAATCAATTCAAGGTAGGTGGATTCACTCTCATCTCCTCTTTCTATAATTGATTTAATTTGATTCAGATTGGTTTATTTATTGTAAATTCATGGAAAACCATTCATTAGTGATGATTTATGGTTTATGTGAAATTGCGTGATCTTGGTGAATAGTTGTGCAAAAGGGGGTTTAATTTAAAATGCTGATTTTAAATTATGGATTTTTTGGAATTTCTAAATGGTTGATGAAAAAGGGGTTTTAAATAAAAATGTTTTTTAATAAAAATGGAGTTTTATTGAAATGGATTAGAGTTGAAATGGTTTAGAATTGAAATGGTTTTGATGAAAATGGTTTTCAATAAAAAGGTATTTTTATTGAAATGTTTTTTTGGCTTAATCATTTGGAATATGTGCTATGTGTTCATATTGCATATATGGGTTTTTTTTGAAATATGAACATTTTCTTTGTGCCAAAGGCATAACGGGACATGGTAATTGCATATATGGGGCTTGGTTGAAATATGACCTTGTGCTCGGTGCCAAAGGGTTAATGGCACATGGGAAGCAATTACGCTGTGACGACTTGGTAGATCGATGATAAACCACTCATGAGTATAGAACTATCATAACGTAGCATTCATGGTTGGTTGAATGGGTTTGAGAAATGGTTGGGTATGCTGATAAAGGGATATTGTTAAATGGTTTTAAATATTGTTTAGTTATTTTTCCGGAAAAATATCTTACTCGAAAATTGGTTTCAATTGCACTTGTATGCTTTTAGTAATGAATGGTTTTAGAAACTTGTTTATATTTATTTTTATAAACAATTTTGGAGAATTTTTTTTATATAAACGGTTTTATATGATTGTTTCTAACTCCTATATCTTAGTGGCATGAGTAGGGAAGTCGTTGGGGGAAAACCTAATAAGTTTTATAATCACCCCTACTTTGAAAATTTGGAGATTTTGCAAATGTTATCTTATGGGATAATGGAAAAGGTAATGTTTCACATGTGTATAGTACTACCTCAGGATGTTTGGGCTATTATTTGATTTTGGAGTTTGGAGCTTGTGGAGCATGGAGTTTTGAGAGAGTCTTGTGTAGTTTTCCACTATGTACTTTGAAACTTGGTTATTCTTTAGTTGTTTCTTTCTTTGATGTGGTTTTGAGATACATGAAGTTTTTGAGTTGTATTTCATTTGTTCATGCACCATATAGTAAATGTTGGTTATGTTTTGTAGGTTTATTGGTTTATTTCTTAAATGGTAAATCTTTCCCCACTTGTATTTGAAACCCTTCGCATTTATTTCCAGCCTTTGGCATCTTGGGGATGTTGCCTAAGGCCTAGTGATGACTCATTGTACACTCAAAACAATGAGAATTGGAGGGTCATTACAAATGGTATTAAAGGATATCAAGCCTCGATACACATAGCTCTGTTTGAAGCATTGTATGGGTTTCCTTGCCATCCTCCACTATGCTGGGTGGAAATGGGTGAAACATCACAAGTCAGGCCAAGATTTGTAGTAGAATCAACAGATAAGATATAGTTGATTAGAAAGAGGGTGGAGATGACTCAGAGTAATCAGAAATCTTATACAGATCACCATCGAATACTATTGTCGTTCGCTGTGGGTGATCATGCCTTTTCGAGGATCTCTCAAAGACATGGACATTGTCCCTTCATGAAGAAGGGGAAGTTATCTCCTAGATACATTGGACCTTTTGAGATACTGGGACAGTTGGGAGAGGTGGAATATCGGTTGGAATTACCACCATAGTTTAGTTCGGTGCATAATGTGTTACATATATCCTAGTTGAAAAAGTATCACCCTGATCCTGACGATGGGATCAGATGGAATCACATTGAGCTAGAACCGAATGTGTTATTGGTACATATCCTAGTGCGGATTGTTGATAGAAAAGATAAAGTCTTGCGTGGGAAAAACATCGGCCTAGTGCGAGTTTTATGGAAGCATAGTTAGATTGAGGAAGAGACTTGGGAATGTGAGAAGGAAATGAAGAGCAGTGGCTGGAACTTTTTTTGTCTAGCATGGGTTTTTTACTTTCCGAGGATGGAAAGACCAATGGTGGGGAGAATGTAGTACCCCCAGTTTTGGGTACATAACCGTTTCATCATGTTTTTTATGTAAAAGAGGTGTTTTTTTCTAAATGGTGTGTCTTTTATTGGGTTTTTATAAAATAGAGAGTTTCCAAAAAATAGAGAGTTTCCATAAAATAGAAATCTTCCATAATATTGAGAGTTTCCATAAAGTTGGGTGTTTTTATAATGTTGGTTGTTTCCATAATGTGGGTTGTTTCCATAAAATGGGTTGTTTATATAAAGTGGGGTGTTTAAATAGAGTGGGGTGTTTCCATAAAGTGGGGGTGTTTCCATTGAGGGGGATGTTTCCTTAAAAAAATGAGTTTCCACAAAAGGGGTTGTAACGCCCCGACATGTGTTACCCAGAGTCGGTACATTATTTAAATAAATTGGAACGATTACAAGGAATCATGTCCCAAATGACCGATTAGTTTAATAGCCTTGAAATCACTAGATACATTCATAAGTCTTACATTACATCATAAAGTGAAAAAGTTACAACAACCAAATCTTTTCATCATATCCCCTCATACTATCCCTGCAGGTCATTCATAAAATACTTCTTCACATCCTGTGAAAAATAAAACATTGAAAGAGGTGAGCTCAGATGCTCAGTAAGGAAAAAAATACAGCGGAAACATTCATAAATAGGCATAAACACTTAAGGAAATATATATATAAAAAATCCTTTTAAACTTGAACTTCAGCATAATATGGAAAAAATAAAATGAAATAATGCCATTTACTTACTCACATGGATATTCTACCAGTCGAATAATCAAATGAAATATCAATAACCACTTTAATAATTATGGAATACATAATTCCAAACATTAATTTCTGTGTCAAGGCCTCCTTCCAAGACCTAATGGATAACTTTAACCGATACCCAACCTGGAGAGCCTCTGTAACCGGACTCCAACCCGGAGGGCCTCTAATAACCGGACACCAACCTGGAGTGCCTCTAATAACCGGACACCAACCCGGAGTGCCTCTAATAATCGGACACCAACCCGGAGTGCCTCTAATAACTGGACACCAACCCAGAGTGCCCCTAATAACCGAACACCAACTCGGAGTGCCTCTAATAACCGGACACCAACCCGGAGTGCCTCTAATAACTGGACACCAACCCGGAGTGCCTCTAATAACTGGACACCAACCCGGAGTGCCTCTAATAACTGGAAACTAACCCGTAGTGCCTCTAATAACCGGACACCAACCCGGAGGGTCTTCTGTAACCAGACCCCAACCCGAAGGGCTTACTTTTACCAGTCCCCAACCCGGAACATACTATTCCAACACATTCATCTTATGAATATGATGAAATATAACACAAATATTTGTATTAAAACTAGCATACGAAATGCCAAAACATTAATCATAATCCATTAATGGAATAAAAATGAATCATCCATAGTAAAACATATCACAAATCCTTAAATACAATATGGAATATTTGTATAATAATAAATCAACTTCAAAAAAGTGTAAAATTTATCAAAATATGTTGACATAGATGAAATCAAAACTATTTGAGAGAAATATCTCTTTTTTGAAATCATTTAAAAGTCACATAATTATAAAAGAAAACATTTACTTTGAAAATATTCTTATAAGTGTGTAAGGGAAGTTTCAAAGATTTTATAATGGCAGAAAATAGTTGCACCTGCCGTATAAGTTAAAAAAAGACATTCTTACCTTAATTCTGTCGAAAAGGTTAAAAAGGACCTTGTTTGGAAAATGACGGAAAGATTCATTTATAAACTTCTTATAAAAAGTTAAAAAAGGGTATAAATGAATTTAAACCATATTCTGTAAAATAGTAAGAATTTTTTGAAATACATTTTTAAGAAACATAGATGTGGATGATAAAGAGGTCCCAATAGATAATTACGTATAAACAACCTCGTATAATGAAGAGATTGTGAAATAAACCCTTACCAATTTGGTAACTTACGAAACATACACCCCATGAAAGAGTTATCATATAATGAATATGTAAATACACATAAATTAAAGTCTATTACACAAAGAATAAACTTATGGGCAGTACATACAACACAGAAAAGGCAATAGTGGCAATATGGTACGAATCTCATGGGAATAAGGAGTCAGATGAAAACCCCTTACCTTGCACTTTCCTTTAGTAGAGGGTACGTTTAGCCTCTTGTATGAAGACTATAGTATGTTATTAAATTATACCAGACCCATATTAATATTTATGATATCGCAAATTATTCATTTATGACTTTATCCTACCCATTTAATAATAATTTCCATGTTATATTAATATTTCGGGTAATAATCGCTTTATTTATCATACGTGTTTTAACTTGTTACTCTGGATTGTATCACTTAGATCATGATTTAAATACTTCATGAATATAAAACATGATTTATTTATCATATATATTAGAATATAAAATAATATAATAGACGTATATATGAAATGGAAAACACCGTTTATGGAGACGGTAGTCCGTACGTATGCATAAACGCTGTTTCCATTTTCATATAGTATTGAACAGAAGTAAGTGAATAAGATATATGTAAGTACATAAATACTTATATATATAAATATATATCTCCAGTAGAATTATTTTTTCATATATTACATACTTATTATTAATATATATTTTTATAATCGTCGATGAACGGTGAACTTGGAAATGAATCTCATCGCGCTGTGGAGACAGTAATCCGTACGTACGCACGACCGAAAATATCATTATTCTGATATTAATATAATATATAATTGGATGGTATATAATATATACAGAATCATTATCCTGTTATATTTATTATTTACAATAAATACACATCATTATTATACCCATCCAAATAATAATGTATTGAATCACAATTTCACCACGATGTGGAGACGGTAAGCCGTACGTACGCACGTATGGTGACTTGTCATTCAAAGGGTGGATATAATAATGAATTTGGTTGTACCATAATTATAATAACATAAAATTATATATAATATACTGGAGTTATTATTTTATAATGGAAACAACAATGAAAAAGTAAGTGGAAGAAGAAAGGAAATTGAAAGAGGGTGGTGAAAACATTACCTATTCTTCGGGTTCTTCCTTTTGATTTGATCAAAATGGCTATTTAGGTTGGATTTATGATCAAAATAAGGCCTCTATATTTAAGTTAGGGATGCTGAAAGAATAATTGTTCAGGGTTTGGCCAAATCAAAAGGCTTTTAAGGTATGAATAATTGGTTAGAAGTGGTGTCCTTTTATAAGGGGGAGGAGGGGCTCTTTAGAAAAAACTTAAAGTATTAATTTATAATAAATTCATATTTGGTTTATAATGGATCCAAATTAGATTATTAAAAGTCTAAGGTGGGTATGGGTTGAAATACTTTCATCCAATATATTTTAGACAGGTTTGGGTCATTATATTAACCTTATCTTTTAGTTTTAACTCTTAGTTAATTAGTTTGACATTTACCGTGTCACTTTGTATTTTTATATTATATAGTTAATAAATTTATATATACATACAAGAGACCCCCACGTGGTACATTAATGATACACCTATAATGATATAATTCTTTTGGCCGAACCTTATATTTTTATGAATTGAATATCAATTAAGAATATAATATTTTTTTAAAAAACTCTTTTATGTCAATTTTGACACTATTTGGTATTTGATTTTTGTAAAAATCATAACAGAATTATTACTTCAAATAAAATTTATATAACCAATACTAATATGTCATATTAACCTAGAAAAGTTTTGGAATTCATAAAAAGTTTCAAAATACATTTATTTTGAAATTTATATTATTAATTAATTTAATATTTCATTAACTAGATAATTACTACATCACTATTGTGTCATAAATAAATTAAATTATTTTATGTCTAAAAATTATAAATAAAATACCATTATGTAGGAAAGCATTGTTTCATTCTAATTAATATTCATTATTGAATTTATCTTATGTATAACCCTATATTAAGAATGATTTAGTAATAAACATTTGATTTTAACTCTTTTAACTTTTCTTTGAATTAAATAATAATAAATGTCCTAATCTAATCCAAGTTGATCTAAATGATAATATTTTATTCCTAAGGTTTTTTTGGTCGATATACACTTTTAAAATAGAATTATGGAATGTTTTAGGGTAATATTAATATCATTTTTACCCTTAATTACCCTATTTACTTTTAACCGTGGTAAATAAAAGTAAAAAGTTAATATTCACCAAAAATTATTTTTATCTTATTGAACCAAATTTTACTCTTTGATATTAATAGTGTCTCTTGGAATTTCTAAATATTAATCACAGGAGCGGTAAAATTAAGTTTTATGTGAATTTGCAGATTCTCATTGGAGATGGGTAAGAGACGGTGAAAAGTTAAATAAAATTTTTATATGTCTAAAATTATTATAAACTGACTCCCATGAATTAAATTTCACTTATAAAGGTATTATGTATCTATTTTGACCTAAAATAAATTTAAATAAAATAAATGATTATTTAAATAAAAAATCGGTTTTAACCAATAACTTAGTGTTTTTCACTATTCATCAAAAAATGAATGTTTTCAGAAAAATACCAAAATTTCACCCTAAGATAATTTTGATATTACAAATTCAAAAATGAATTTTATTTTACCAAATTCAAAACATAAAAGTTTCATTTTTTAATTTAAAACTAATTCCCGCTGTCAAAACCAAAAGGAGTATTTTTAAGAAATAATAACTATCAAAAGTTTGACACTTGTTTATGTCCAATTTCAATGTGAAATTTCTTACAATGACCATAAATGGATTAAATTGTAAAAATAAAATTTATTTATACTTCCAAACCATTAAAATGTATAATTTAACAATATAAATTATTTTGATTAAAAAAGTTGTTTTCATTTAAAATATAGTATTTTTTACTATTCAATCAAATATGAAAGTTGTTAGAAAAACATCAAAACATTATTGAAACTAAATTATTATGTACTGATTCTAAAGGGGAAGTTTATTTTGTCAAATTAAATATATAAAAGTTTCAAATATTGGATTTAAAAAGGCTTCTCCATTAAAAGGTGGTAAAATTGCATTTTTTGAAAAATACCTCTTTTATCTGAAAAAAATGAACTTGTTCTTAAATTATTTTGTAGAAACTCATAATATGGATTCTAAAATTATAATGATAATATAAAATTTAAAATTCAGTTAATACTATTCATAATCTCTTTTGAATGGCTAGTTTGGTAAGTCATGGTGCGCTTGAACTCAGTGTTGCGTACAACACAAACTGTTGTATTATTCAAAGAGAAGAATACCATGGAAGATTGGGGTGTTATAGGGGTAATGATGAAGTACGGGAGAGTTTTGGGGTTTTATAAGGTGTGTTGCGACCAAAATGAGGGTCGCATGATCCACACACGGTTGACTCAAACCGTGTGGTCAAACCTTGCGCAGAGGTGAAATCTTGATCCTATTTTCTAGGAGCTTATTCGTTTTTTTCAATATATTTATTTTTGGATTCAAAACGCCAGTATTTCGAGATTACTCTCCCTAGAAGGCTGTATAACTCTCCCCACATGAATTGGAGACAACCCAGTGCCTTCCCATGGTAATTTCAAGCCCGATTCTTGGGGTAAGTGCCAATCTTCTTGGTTATTTTCCATTTTCTACAAAATCCTTTTCTTCTCCTTCTCATTTTCTTAGATCAAAACCTCCTATGTGTAGATATAAGTTTTTTAACTTCATGAAAGGCTAAATATGGTGTTTTTCATGATAGAGGAAGAGATTTAAGCAGCTTTCTTGGAATCTTGATCTCATTCTTGAGGTATGTCAGCATTCTTTCTTATTTTGTCATGTTTTCTTAGATCTTCTTAGATCTAGTTCTCTGATCTCCATTATTTCTCATATATGAACTTATAGTGGGTATATCTATGTTTTGTTATACCAAATAATTCAATATTGAGTATTCATCTATCTTGGATAAGAGAACTAAGGCCGTTCTTGGAGAATCGACCTTCCTTCTTGTGCGTTCTTCGTTTGTTGTTAAAGTTTCATCAAAACATTCGAGGTAAGTGGATTTAATATAATCTCCTCTTACTAGAATTTATTATCTTCGATTAAAATTGGTTTATTTATAGTGAAATTCATGAATAAAATATTCATTTGTGATGATTTATGGTTATTGTGAAAGTGTGTGATCTCGGTGAATAGTTTTGCAAAAGGGGGTTTAATTTAAAATGATGATGTTAAATTATGAATTTTCTAGAATTACTAAATGGTTGAAGAAAAAGGGGTTTTCAATAAAAAAATTTCCAATAAAAAAAGATTTTTATTGAAATGGTTTGGAGTTGAAATGGTTTGGCATTGAAATGGTTTTGAAGGAAATGGTTTTCGTTAAAATGGTGTTTTTTTATTGAAAGATTTGTTTTGGCTTGATTGTTGGGAATATGCATTGTGTGTTCATATTTCATATACGAGGCTTCGTTTAAATATGATGTTGTGATTGGTTTCAGAGGGTTAACGGAAAAAGGGATTTTTATATACGGGGCGTGGTTGAAATATGACCTTGTACTCGGTGCCAAAGGGTTAATGGTACATGGGAAACAATTACATTGTGAAAAATTGGTAGATCGGCGAGAAACCGATCATGATTATGGAACTTTCATAACATATTATTCATGGTTGGTTACATGTGTTTGAGTAATAGTTGGGTATGTTGATAAAGGGATATTGTTAAATGGTTGTAATGATTGTTTCGTTATTTTTCCAGAAAAATATCTTGCTGGGAAAATTGGTTTCCATTTCACTTGTATGATTTTGGTAATGAATGGTTTTGTAATCTTGTTTCTATCTAGATATGAACTATTTTTGAGATTGTTTTTATATAAAAGGTTTTATATGATTGTTGATAACTGTTTTATCCTATTGGCATAAGTAGGGAAGTCATTGGGGGAAAACCTACCGAGTTTTATACTCACCCCTACTTTGGAACTTTGGTGCTTTTGCAGATGCTACATTCCAAGACAATTGCAAAGGTAATGTGTCACACATGTTTAGGACTACATCATGATTTTTGGGAAGTTAGGATATTTTAGAGCTTGGATCTTGTGGAGCATGGAATCTTGAGAGATTCTTGTGTAGTTTTTTGCTGTGTACTATGATACTGGTTTATTCTTCTTTTGTTGCTTACTTTGATGTTTTTTGAGATACATAAAGTTGTTGAGTTGTATTTCATTTTTTCATGAATTACATAGTAAATTTGGGTTTTGGTTTGTAGGTGTATTGGATTATTTATTAAAGGGTAAATCATCCCCCACTTGTATTTGAAACCCTTCGACAATTATTGCCAGCTATTGGCATCTTGGGGATGTTGCTTAAGGCACAGTAATGACTCGTTATACTCTCAAGAAAATGGGAATTGGATTTTCATTATAGCATATAAGTTAAAGAAATATTACCTTTTACTTTTTTTTAAAAGAGTTGGAAAAAGATCTTTAAATGAATATTTTTAAAAGTAAGTCCTTTACCATGAGTCTAAATCACCATGTAAAATATTTATCTACCTAAATAATAAAATCAGGATGATTATTTAATTTATTGGGAGATTTATTAAAGTTTATTATTCATTTTATATCACTTATTGTCATGTTATAATAACTACTTAATTATTTATGTTCATGTAAGATGTTTTTTCGATATTCAGTACTTGAGTCGAAAATGAATTTGGTATGATGTCAATAATCAAAGTGGTCATATTTACATCATATCTATAACAATATTCTTAATATTATTATCAATTTTATTTTTCCATAATACTTTTAAATCAAACTATTAATTATTATTATGAAAAATGAACTATGTTATAATCATGGAGATAATATGTTGTACATGCACATGAGTAATGATTTCATTTTTCGATGATCATTATGTAAATAATGTAATTATTATTTTATATTTCAAGAATTATAATATGATCATAAATATAATTTTAATCATTTAAATATACTTATATATCATCCATGTGATATGGTGATTAAAACGAGTCACATCGCTTCATGCACTACTGGAAATATGATCTATACCAACGGTTTTGGGAAAACCGTTGGTATAGATCAATAATTTGGACCTATTCCAATGGTTTGGCCAAAACCGTTTGTATAGGTCCCAAAATCAAAGAACCTATAACAAAGGTTCTCAAAACCATTGGTATAGGTCTATACCAACGGTTTTGGGAACCTTTGGTATAGGTAAATTTATTTTTAATAGAATATTCTTACATAGGACATTAAATAAATCAAAATTTAAAATACTTTTGATAATACATATATATTTATGAAATTATGTTCACAAAAGTATGTTAGGTTAGTGGTTAGGTCATTCAATAAAAAACGGAAGGTGCTGGGATCCAAAACAACTGAATGATTATTTTTTGAATTACCTATTCTAATGGTTTTATATAACCGTTGGTATAGATTTTCATATTACATATAACAACGATTTTCAAAACCGTTGGTATAGGTGTATACCAACGGTTTTGGGAAAACTGTTGGTATAGACCTATCCCCACGTCTTACTTGGAAATAGTTCTCCAAACCATTAGTAATTGCTATACCAACAGTTTGGAGGCCTATACCAACAGTTCTAAACCGCTGGTTAAGGGTATTTTTACACTAATGATGGAGGTGATAATTCACACGTACGCACGAATGACATTATCATTTTTATCTTTTTGTAATGTAAGAAATTAATTGATATATTATTATATTATAATGATAAATATGTCATTAATATCATATATACACATTAATTACATCATTATAACTAGTCTTGAGATACGATAATAGAAAATGAATTATATCGGTTCGTATAGGTGATAGTTCATACGTACACACAAACAACTATTTCTTTTTCCAATTTGATGGAAGTGTTGATGGATTTAGGTAATGTATTTCACTTAATAACATATAGTTATATTTATTATACTATAATTATTATTTTATCAAGTTAGAATAATATTTTAGGAAAGTGGAAGAACAAATAATATAGAAACATTTAATTAAAAACGATACATGTCATTTAGATGACCTCCTTTGATTAATAACTTAACACCTAAAAGGATGGAATTATACCTAAAATAAATCTTATATAATGTGGTTATGGATTAAAGGAATGTATTTTGTCATATATTGTTCTAATAATAATGTCATTGAAGTGTGATTAAAAGAGAATAATGAGTTCTCTTTTATATGAGAGGGTCGGGGAACCCTTGGAATTGTTAAAAGCATTAAATTAATATTAATTATTTTTCTATAAAAAGTGGATACAAATTTATTTATTTGGAATATAGTAATATTATGGGTATAAATACATTCATAGAATAATAATTAGACAAGTTTTGGTTATTTTGTATTCCTTATCTTTTTAACCCTTATTTTACCCTTTTAACTCTTACCGTGTTATCATGTAATTATGAGGGTTAATATAACCGATATAACATGCCAATCGACCAATAAATGAATAATTTATGATATTTCAGGACATATGATAATTATTTTACTGAATATTATATTTTTATAATTTTTATATCATTTAATAAAATATTTTATATTCTAAAATACCATTATTGTCAATTTGGACACTATCCAATTCTTGACTATTTAAAAATATCATAACAACTTGATATATTAAAGAAAAATATTTAAACACATCAAGAAAATGTCAATGCCATCAAAAAAATTATCTATGAAATTAATTATCTCAAATTGTTTTTATTTTAATATTTTTAATATTAATTATTTTACTCTTCCATTAAGTAAACAATTACTGTATCATCATTGTGTCATCATTTAAGTTAATTATTTTATTCATAAAATTATAAATAAATTACCACGATGTAGATAAAAATTTTATATATCTAAATAATATTTATAGTAGAACATATACCTTATATAACCACATTTAAAAATGTCTCACTTGTTAAAAATAAGTGTGACAAAATTAACTTTTCTTTGAATAAAATACTATAAATTTACAACTCTCACCCAAGTGGAATAAAAAGGTTATATTTAGACCCAAGGATTATTTTACATTAGAAAAATCATCCAATGAAATTAGGAAAAGTGGTATAGTAGTTTTATAATATTTATAATATTATTTTTGTGCTTAATTACGAGATTTACCCTTAACTGTGGTAATACAAATGATTACTAAAATTATCATTCATATTTCATAAAAAATAAGATGACCCTATTAGATAATACATATCATACTTATTATAAAAATTTATATGTGTTTTTAAAAATTGAAAACAAAGTAGTGGCTAAAATTAATTTGAAATTATCCCCGTTGACAGATCCAGAAAGCGTGTTTTTTGAAGTAAAATCATTTAAAATTTCCAATGTTTTTATAACCAATTTCAATGTAAATTTTATTGAAATGTCCTATATTTGATTAAATAATAATAAATTTCTCAAATTATACATTAAAAATAATTAAAAAAAGAATTTAACTATGTAAATAAATTGGACAAAAAAGCGGTTTTGAAATAATATTATGTATTATTCACTATTCATCAAGATATGAATGTTCTTAGATAAATACAAAAAATTTATAAAAATTAAATTTTTATATTTATATTTTGAAAAAAGAAGTTTAATTTTTCATATAAAATTATAAATGTGTTTAATATTATATTTAAAATGAGTTCTCCATCAAACAGAAGTAAAAAAAACTTGTAAAAATATTAGAGCATCTAATGCATAAAATTAGATTTATTCTTATTTTATGCCAATAAAATTTATTGGATGAATGTACAAGAATTTAATAAAAATTAGTAAACATAATAAATTTAGTTATATTCATTCCATTTGATAAAACAACTAGATGATAGCGACCCCTTAAAATAATAATATTAAACATATATTATTTTTCGGTATAACTTAGTCTTGCGTGCAATGTATGATTTCAGAGAAACTATTTTTTGTGTTCCGAGTAAGATATCCCAAATATAATCCCATTTAAGCTAAAATTACTATCTAATTCATAAATATTAATAAATATGAAAAAGTATTATTCTATAATTACGTTGTATTTTACATGATTCCCCCTTTTAGAAATTGAATCATTGCAATTTTATTCATTTAGAAATAGGGGGTATTTTCCCCATAGCATTTTTAGATTCCCATGTTTTTTCCTTAACCATATGAGTTTTCTATAAAACATTAACCAGATAAATCACATTATTTCGCAACATTTTCTCTCTGTGGTTAAGAACCTGAACTGGCTATTCCTCATAAGAAATATTCTCTTCCAAATAAACTACTTGTGGACTCAAAATATGAGTAGGATCCAACATATAATTTTTTAACATTAAAAAATGAAAAAAATTGTGTACTTGGGATAAAATCACAGGTTAATCCACTCAATAGAAAACTGATCCAAGTTTACCTAGAATTTTATAGTTTCCAATGAACCATGGACTAAACTTCCCATTCTTACCAAAACACATCACACTTTTCCATGGAGAAACTTTGATAAAGACATGATCACCTATGTTTAAATAAATATAAATTATTCGGTTTTCTATATAACTTTTTTTCCTACTCTGAGCTATCCTCAAGTCTCATTGAATCAACTAAAATTTATCTGATATTTCCTCTACAAATTTTGGTCCTATTAACTTCCTTAAACTTACTACATCCCAAAATGATGGAGTTTGACACCAATTTCCATACAATTCCTCAAATGGTTCCTTCTATATAGTGGAATGAAAAATGTTATTATAATAATCATAAACAAAATATTTATAATTATCGTAATTTCCCTGGTAATCCTCTGATAAATCAAGTAGCATGTCCTCTAATGTCTGAATTGTCCATTTTTAATTCCCACGTGATTGCAGATGAAAATATGTATTGAAATTTAATTCAGCAACCAACGACTTCAGTAGACATTTTTAAAAGTTAAAAGTGAACCTAGGATCATAATTAGATACAATAGATAGATCAACTCTATATAACCTAAAAATCTCTTTAATATACATATGAGAAAGTTGATTTAGGGATAAAGTGTCTTGAATATATATAACATGGTTAGATTTTTTCAATCGATCAACAACAACCTAGATCACATTGTTTCCTAGAGTAGTCTTCGGTAATCCCACTATGAATTCCATAGATATATTTACCCTTCTCCACAAGAGCATTGGAAAAGGATGAAGCCTCGCCTTTATAAGCTATTTTTCTTCTTTAACCTATTGACAATTCAAACACTTCCGGGTAAAATAATAAATATATCATTCAATTTCATCCCACCAGTAATACTCTTGAATTCTCTCTACATCTTAGTACTACCAAGATAACCT
This sequence comes from Viscum album, assembly GCA_963277665.1. Taxonomy (NCBI): domain Eukaryota; kingdom Viridiplantae; phylum Streptophyta; class Magnoliopsida; order Santalales; family Viscaceae; genus Viscum; species Viscum album. Next base: position 1,132,941,984 of record OY728142.1, on the reverse strand, counting down.
AAAAATAGATAACTATAAGCTTCACATAATAACTCTTTCTTAAACTTTGAATCACAAGGCACACATAATCTCTTACTAAATCTGAAAAAACAATATTTATCATTGTTAAAATCAAGAAACATACCCTTTTGAACCAATTATACATTTTTCTAGAACTCACGGTTGACCTTCTATGCTTTCCTAATTATGTCTGACCAAGATTATTGCACCAACACTTGAAAAAGATAGAGGATATTTGTTCACCAAAAAATTCCATTCCAAAATTTATCAACTCATTAACAAAGGGGTTTCTTTCCAATCTTATCATGGATAATGCAACATTACTTTTTCAACTCAAAGCATCAAACTTTTTATTTTATATTCCAGGATGGTAATGAATCATGAAATAATAATCCTTGATTAGTTCTAAACATTTTATTTGTCTTATGTTCAATTATTTCTGAGTGAATATATACTTCAAACTTGTATGGTTGGTATATATTTCACATTTTACGTTGTAAAAATTATGCGTCTACATTTTAAATAAAAAAACAACTCTAGAAAAATATAAATCATATATAGGGTAATTTATACCACGGGGTTTAAACTGACATGAATCATAAGAAATTACATGCTCATTCTGCATTAGGACACAACCAAGTACTTTCAACGAAGAATTAAAAAATATAAAAAAATCACCACTTATGGAAGGAAGGTCCATTACTAGAGAATTCAATAATCTTATTTTCAATTCCAGAAAACATTCATCACATTATTTTGTACATATGAATTTAACAATTTTTTTGAGTTAAATTAGTTAGTGGGATAGATAATAGTGGATATTTTTCAAACAACCTCTAGTAATAGCTAGCAAAACCGAGAAAAATATGAATCTTAGTCATATTTTTGTGTCGTGGACAATCTTCAAAAACTTTTGTTTTAGAATGGTCAATACTAATGCCATATTTTGAAACAATGTGACTAAAGAAAGAAATTTGTTTCAACCAAAATTCACACTTTCTGAATTTCCCATACAATTTTTTTCTTTTACAGTTGGAAAAAAAATCCTTAGATATATTTTATTTTTCTCTTTACATTTATAATAAACCCAAAATTAGTTAATAAACACAACAAAAAACTTATCCAATAAATCATGAAATATTATATTAATAATATCCATGAATACTACAGGGGCATTAATTAACCCAGATGATATAACTAAAACTCATAATGCTCATATCTAGTCTAAAACATAGTATTTAGTGTGTCTGCTTCCATTACATTCAATTGATGTTTCCCCCACCTAATATCAACCTCAAAAAATATTATGCTCCATGGATTTGATAAAAAAAATCATTGATATGATGAAAAATGTTATTTTTCTCAATATTGATGTTATTCAATGCTCTGAAATTAATTCAAAGTATCATTGAACCGTATTTATTTTTAACAAAAACTGTAGGGGAACACCATGTAGATGTTCTAGGTCAGATGAAACCTTAATCTAATAACTTCTGAAACTTTCTTTTCATTTCTATAAGTTCTAGTTGAGCCATTTGACTAGGGGGTTTGAAACTTACTTAGAGTTAAATACTTAGACAAAATTATATTGAACATCTTAAAATGGTAATATACTAGGAAAATGACTAGGGAAAACATCATGATACTGATTTACCACCAGAAAATCGTTAATCTAAAAAGTTACTTTTTTTCTACAATATGTTGGAATAACATTCATTTCTATTTATTAACAATTTCTCATATTTCTGATATGTTATCAATGGTTTGGGTTCATTATTGTACACAAAATAAAATTATTTCTAAAAAGAAACTTATTTCGTTCTATAATCTATCTTAGCATGGTAAATAGAAATACAATCTATACCCATAGTATCATCAAACTCCTTTAGAGGTAAAACAACAAGGTCAACAAGTAAATTATTTCCACAGACAATGACATGAACATTCTTATAATTTCTTTTTTCCTTAATATTCCCCTAGGTATTTTTACCCTATGTTTTGGATTCATTTCTTACAGTGGAATTTCCGATTTAACATTTTTTTTGAAAAATGGAAGAATGTGTAGGCCCCAAATCAAACAACACTTTAGCATAATCTGAATAATAAAAAACTGTTCTTGATACTACTTCATTTGATGGCCCAATATCTGTTAAAGAGGTTTTAAAGTATTTCACCACATTATTCTACTAATAGCCTAGATAATTCCCATCATTAGATTTCCTCTTCAAACAATTTCTTTCATAATAAACCATATTATTAAATTTAATACATTTTACTAACTGTATATCATATTTTGAGATACAAATACCATGATATTTTTTATTTAAATTATAATCATTATACCCCATTTAACATATTTTATGCACTTACCAAAATCCAGAATGCCTTTCCCAAAGTGTTCTTACCACAATTATCATGAACAGTAAACTTAATTTTGTTACCATTAGACTTCTTTGATGAATTATTCTATTTTTTCCTTCCACATTGACCTATTTTTCTATGAGTTTTCAAAGAAAACATGATCTTCAGAAATCTCCATTTCAACATTTATTGCACACTAAAGATGTTTTTTCATAACTTTTGAATTCGTGATAATCCAATTCCATTTGATATATTGGATTTAATCGAGATTAAAAAGGACTGATTTTTCTATCAAGATAACAGATGAAATTTGGAGAATACCTTTCCAGTCTAGTTAATTTTTCTTTATATGCAGCCACCGAATCATTCTCCTTCCTCAATTCCTGGAATTATTTCCCATCCTAATTCAAACCACCGTAGAAAAATATTTCCCAAGAAAAATATTTTTTAATTCATCCTACTCTAAAGCATAAATATCCTCTCATCCCAAATATTAATAAAAATCGAACCCCCTGATCTAATTCAACGTAAAAATAGTAAATATATCGGTTCAAATTTTGATTTTTCAAACATCCCATGACATCAAATATCTTTTCTAGAGCATTGATCCATCCTTTGGTTACCACCAGGTTAGATGATCCACTGAATGATGGTGGATTATTCTGTATGAAAGAATATACAAAATATATATTCCTTCATGGAATATCAATTTCCTATCTAGCATAGATACCCCTACTATTTATAGCATGAGTCAACTCTTCCATCATAGAAATAAATAGATCAGTTCTGAATATGACTATCTCGTGATTCTAATTTGGAAGGTTGTTTTCCTCTCGATGCCTCCCCACTAGAGTTGCACTATTTCCCCTTTAAAAAACCATTCTCAATAGATATTTCATATTTTAATAAACAAGTTAATATTAAAATTACATATAATTTAAACATAAAAATAAATTAAAAATAATTTATAAATATTATATTAAAAATATCATAACCCTTGAAGTTATGAGAACCAATATTTGATACCAACTATAATGAAATGGACTTAAACAATATATATTCTTGAGTTTTAGTCAATAAATTAATTTATTTCCCATTTAGGATCTTTTAATGTTTAGAGTTTTATATAATTAGTATATCATTCATATATAACATTCCACTTTCATACAATGTAGATAATTCTAAAATAGTATCCATTTATTTTATAATATAAAACTTTTAATATAAAACATGATTTATTTTCCATGAAATTTTTTCATAAATTCAACTCAACTTCATCCTTCCTCTTACACATCCTTATACTGAGTGAAAAAATTTCAAAATGTGGTATGTGAACATAAATCTCATTAAGGGAAATAAAATATAGAATGAAACCATTAGTCTATGAATATTCAAATTTCATGAAATTTTTTTCACAAAATTATACTTTTCACACATAAAACATAATCACTTTAACATTCCTCCTGAAATCACAAGTTTCCTAAAAATCTATATAGAAAGAAATAATAAATTTAACTTTTTGAATCCATTAAATTTCACTCTAGCAGTTTATTTTACAGCTACATAGGGAGTAACCCTCATGGTTACATTTGTAATAACCACTATAGTATATTCCCTGAAACTCTTATGAGAAACCATACCGGTTAACACTTTCTCATTAAAAAATGGAATAGAGAGCTATAAATGGATCACCTGAACAGGATTTTCATGGTACAACTTGATCTCATAAAAAATTAACAAGAACCAATGAATAATCACAACACATAAACCATTCATAAATTAATAATAACATTCCCACTATAAAATCACTTTTCATTTATTCAAAGTCACACACTCAAAAATGAAAACACATTATATGAAAGAAATTTTAAACATTAAATGGAAGAAATAAAAACTAAAATTGAAATAAAGGCAATAAAATCCATTCATTCCATATAAGTTTAAAAAAAATCTTTTACTTTTGTAAAATGTTTTGGAAAAGGATCTTTAAAAGAGGGTTTTTAAAAGGAAGTCCCATACCTTGAGTTTGACTCATCACGTAAAATCTTTATCCTCATGAATAATAAAAATAGGCTAATTATTTAATTTCTTGAGAACATTTTTTATTTTTATTATTCATTTTATATCACTTATTATCATGTTATAACAATTACTTAATTATTGATGTTCATGTCAGACGTGTTTTTGATATTCAGTACTTGAGTCTAAAATGAATTTTTATTATGTTAGTATTCAGAGTGGTCATAAGTCCATCATTTTTAGAATAATATATATAAAATGAATATAATTTTTATACATCAATTATAATTATAAATCTAACCATTAATTATGGTTTTGAAAAATGAACTATGTTATAATAATTGAGACGGTAGGCCAGACGTACTAATGAGTAACTTTTTCATTTTTTGATGATCATTATGAAAAGAATTAATTATCATTTTTATCTATACAGAATGATAATAATATAATAAATATCATATTAATCTTTTAATTATACATATATATATCATCCATATGATATTTTGATGAAAAAAGAATCACATCGCTTCAAGGAGGTGATAATTTACATGTACACACGAAGGATGTTATTGTTATTATGTTCTTGGGAAGTAAGAACATAATTCATATATTATTCTCTTAAAATGATAAATATGTCAATAATATCATATATAAACATTAATTATGTAACACCCCAAGCTTTCAAGATTTTCCTCTATTTGAATAATGAAATAGCTTCCGATGTACATAACTTCATGTTCTAACACACCATGACCAATCAAACTACCCGTTTAAAAAGAAGTTATTAATGGTAGTACCCACTATTTAAAATTTTATAAATTTTATTCTTCAAAATGGACGTAATTTTTGGATTCAAAATATCAAAATTTTCTTAGGGTGATTTTTTGGTATTTTTCTAAAAACATTCAATTTTTGATGAATAGTGAAAAACACTGCGTTATTGTTTAAAATATACTTTTTTATTTAATTTTTTAATTAGAATTTATTTTTAAGTAAAAATAAATACATAATACCTATATTAGTTCAATTTAATTTATTTAAATCATTTTATAATAATAATATATATGTAAAATTTTACTGAACTTTTTACTATCTTTTACCCACCTTCTAGGCACCTTTACAATTTGCATAAAACATAATTTAAACTATTCTGTGAATTGAATTTTTCAAACATACAAGAGGAACAGTTGACATCACTAAGTAAAATGTGGTTCAATGAGATGAAAATAATTTTTGGTGAATAGTAACTTTTGAATTTTATTTACCACGGCTAAAAGTAAATAAGGTAATTAAAGGTAAAAATGATATTATAATTACCCTAACACATGTTATAATTCTATTGGATAAGTTTATTTTTACATAAAGGAACCTTAGAAAGAAATTATGATCCTATTTTATCCACTTTAATTAGATTATGACATTTATTAAATTTTATTTAAAGAATAGTTAAAAGTGTAAAATTCAAATTTTAATAACTAAAACATTTTTTATATAGGGTTATACATAATATAAGTTAGACTATAAATATTAATTAAAAATATAAAAATATTTCCTACATCATGGTATTTTATTTATAATTTTAGACATTAAATAATTAAATTTATTTATGACATAATGATTATGTAGTAATTAACTTATTAATGAAATAATAAGATAATTGATATTATGTTTTTTAAAATAAATGTAAATTGAGACTTTTAATGAATGAAAAGAATTTTTTAGGTTAATATAGGGTTGATTAAATGAATTTTTTCGAAGTAATCTTGTTGTTATGACTCTTACAAAAACCAAATACTAAATAGTTTCAAAATTGACATAAATGAGTTTTTTAGACAAATAATATTTAATTTAATTATATAATAGTCTTAAAAATATAAGATTCTTCAAAAGGACTTATATAAAAATTTATATGTCATTAATTAAACACTTTAGGTTTTCTTGTAACTTTATAGTGAGTTTATTTACCTTGCATTATAATAATACAAGAAGACAAGGTAAAAGTTAAACTATTTAACTAAGGGTTAAACCTATATGATAAGGTTAATATGGTGACCTAAATTTTTCTAAAACCTATTGTTTGAGTGTATATAGACACATCCAACCTTATACATGAAATAAATCTATTTTTATCTATTAGAAAATGAAAATTATTTTATAATAAATTAATATTTCAAGCTTTTCCTAAAGTGCGCCTCACCTCTCTTATTAAAGGGTACTTCCCCTTCTCTTAACATCACACCTCCAAAGCCATTTGTATCAAAAATAACCTAAACACATCTCCTCCCAACTACCCTCAATTTAACCTAGAGTTGTTACTTTGATCATAAAGCCAATCTAAGGAGCCCTTTTGTTCTAATCCAAAGGAAACACGTGAAGAATAGGTAATTATTTCATCACCTTTTTAAAATTTATTTTCATCCTCCACTTCCCCTTTATTTATTATTTCCATTGAAAAATAATTACTCCAGTACCATATTCATATTGTGATGTTACTATAAATATTTTACAACCGTATTCATTGTTCTATCCATCCAATTAATGACAAAGTCACTAAACGTGCGTACGTAAGGCTTACCGTCTCCACGTCGTGTTGTAGTTTGTTATTCAAAACATAATTATTTATATGGATATAATAATGAGTATATTTGATGTAAATAATAACTATAACATGTTAATGATTATTTATATATAATATATCATCCAATTACATACTATTTCACCACTAATAGAATGATATTGTTACTCGTGCGTACGTACGACTTACCGTCTCCATGACACAATAAGATATCATTTCCCATCATAACCATTCAAGAATAATTTTAATTTGATGATTAAAAATAATTTTTAATAACTTAATATAATTTTGGATATGAATCAAACACATCCTATTCATAACAAACATGATTTACCTAACAAAACATATAAAGGAAAATGAATCAGTGAACACTCGAAACAATGCTACTAATGAAATATTATTAAAAATGAAATATTTGAGGATCATATATGATATCATATATATGTATGTGGTTATCGTATATTTTAATAAAAAATATTTAAAAATTATATAGTAGTTTAATGTACCCTTGACTAAGGACGAGTACAGGGTACGGGTTAATTTTACAATCTCTTTATTATCCGAGGTTGTTTATACCTGAGTATCTACTAAGACCTCTTTATCATCCACATATATGTTTCTTAAAAATTTATATCAATACATTTTTACTATTTACTATAATATGGGTTAAATTCATATATACCATTGTTTTAATTTTTATAAATTGGTTTGAAAGTAATCTTTCCATCGCTTTCCAAACAAGGTACTTCATGACTTTTTCAAAAAATTAAGGAAAAAATGTTTTTTAACTTATAAGGTGGTTGCATCTATTTTACACCATTATAAACCTTAGAAGATTCCCTTACAATATTATAATAATATTTTCAAAATAAAATTTTTCTTTTATAATTACTTAACTTTTAACTGATTTCCAAATAAAATAATATATTTCTCTCAAATAGTTATGATTTCTTCTATGTCAACATCCTTTGAGGGATTTTACTCTTGATTAAAGTTGATTTATTATGATACAATACTACATATTTTATTGAAGGTTTTGTGATATGTTTGAATGTGGATGTTCTATTTTTATACCATTCCAGGTTTATGGTTAAAGTATTAACATTTTTGTATGCTAGTTTAATACGAATGTATATCTTATGTTTAAACCTTTTCATATGAGGAATGAATTGGATGTAGTAAGTGATAGGCTTGGCCCACTATATCCCCTCGATGCATCAGTAGGTCTAATGAGACAAACTAGTGTCTTGGAACAAGGCCTTGAAAAAATTATTATCTTTAGTCTTGGCATGAGGCCTTGACTATGTTGTTATGATGTCCGACATTATGCATTCCATCATTATGAAATTAGCTACAGATATTACATGTGATTATTTGACTAGTAGAATATCCATGTGAATAAGTAAATAGAATTATTTGATTTATAATTTCCATATTATGCTGAATTTTATGTTTAAAATCCTTGTGTTTAAGTCTTATACTATGCCTTATATGTTTATGCTTATTTATAATAGTTTCTGCTATATTGTTTTCCTTATTGTGAAATTGAGCTCACCCCTTTCTAATAATTTATTTTTCCTAGGATGTGAATAATTATTTTATTATTGACCTACAAGAATAGGATATGGGATATTAGTGTTTTCAAAGGAGAAACAATGTTTTAGTTTTTGAATTTCATAATGTAATGTAAAATGTATGTATGTATATAGTACTTTCAAGGCTACTAAACTAATCAGTGTTTTGAGACTTGATCTATTGTGATCATGCCAATGTTATGTAATAATTCACCGATATTGGGTAACTAGGGTTGGGGAGTTATAGTTGGTATCATAAGATGTTTAGTACAAACTATGGAAATTAGATTTTGAAAAAATCTTATTAGATAACATTACCCTAAGATAGACTTTAAATATTAGTATTGAATAACATCCAAAATATTTGGTAATGTAGATATTATGTGGGTTTTCTAAGAAATAAATCCCTATCTGGATACTACAAGTGGACGTGGTTTCAGCACAAATGTACCTAGGAGTGAAAACTATTACAAAGAGTTTCGGGCTTGACCTGGGGTATCCTAATACAAGAAAACGGGCCTTACTGCACACCTGGTTTAAAACTCCTAGGGGATATGATTAGAATGATTCACATTTTCTTTACAAACAATTATGAAGGATTTATAAGTAAATACTTTATCAAACAATTTTTTTATCATGGATTATATGCATAAAATGTTCAATTTATGTCAGGTATTTTACTATTTTGGAATTATGTATTGTGATTCATAAACTAAAATAATGTTTTCCATTGTTTAGAAATGACTCCTAGTGGAAGTAACATAAACTATATCAATGCACATAATCCATGTAGGGATTTTTATCGTACAAAAGAAAATTATAGTGGAGCTTGTGATGAAACTAAGGCTGAAAAACTTATAACCATACTAGGATAACTCACTCAGGTTATGAATAATAACATTAACTGTATGGATCAACCTGATCCATAATGGAGAGGATCAATGTTAAACTGCTTCATGAGAAAACAACCACCAAAATTCAATGGGGCTAAAAATCCATTTGTAGTTGAGAAATGGATAAGTTTCATTGGAAAAACATTTCCTGATTTGAGGACTAGTGATAGATAAAATGTTTTCATGATAGTTTATCACCTCACATAAGATGCAGATCAATGGTGTTCATTAATTCAAAACAAAAATGAGGATGAAGACTTATCAAATATGGAATGGAGAGAGTTTAAAATGCTTTTATTAGAAAAATAATTTCCTCAAGAACATCAAGTAGATATGGAAATAAAATTTCTTAGTCTGAGTAAAAAGGAGGATGAGAATGTCGCAATGTATGAGGATAAATTTACAAGGTTAGCAAGGCATGATGCAGATTATATATGTAACCCATGGAGTAATATTGATCAATTATTTGATGGGTTAAAACCGTTCTCTGCTGAGAATTATTCTAAAAAGCATTCTCTTCATATGAAGATATAGTCTCATGTTCTATCAAGAAAGAAAGAGAATTTTCTATGTCTTATGACTTTAAAATAAAGTAAGAGAATAAGAGATCTGTTGAACACTCCGAACATGAAAATAAGTGGAAGAAGGGAAAATTTGAATTTCCATCTTCCAGTAAATGTGGGAAGAAACTCTCTGGTACTTTCCTGAAGGGAATGGGATCCTGTTACAAGTTTATAAAAAAAACTACCAAGATCGTGATTACAATGGTAAGAAATATGATATCAATGTTAAATGCTAAAAATGTAATGAAATGGGTAATTATGAAAATGAATGTATTAAACGTCAAGGAAACTTACCTCAGAAAAGGCCAAGGGAGCAAGTTCAATCTTATGCGATCAAAACTGCATTGGTTGAAGTTCTGAATGACATGGTGGCAGGTACATTAATTATTCCCTCAAATTTATCCAATGCTTTTTTTGATTGTGGATCATCACATTCTTTCATATCTTCCCTTTATTCCATGAAATTTAGATATTTTCAGTTTTATTTAATAAGGGAGTTGTCAGTAAAAACTCTTAAGGGTAGTATCATTACAATAAATTTTTGTGATCAGTTTCCATTATGGCAGATAAACATGCTTTATGTTCTCATATTAATGCTATACCCATGATTGAATTTGATACAATCCTCAGTATGGACTAGATTTAATACCATGATGTGAAAATATATTGTAAGAAGAAGTAGGTTAAATTTATTAATGATGATAAGGAATCCCTTATATTTAGAGTAGAAACATCACCATCTAATTCTTATCTAGATCCACCCCTAGTAGCACTACTAAATTAAATTATTATAAAGGAAGAGAGTTAAATAACTATGTGTGAGGAAAGGAATGTTCAAATGGATGATGTACCTATTGTTCAAGAATATGTTGGTGTGTTTCCAAAGGATTTACCTGGAAATCCCTCATAATGAGAAATCGAGTTTTCCATTAAATTAATTCTTAGTTCAAGGCCCATATCAAATACCCCATATAGAATATACACTGTGGAATTAGTAGAACTAAAGAAACAACTATAGGAATTGAGTAATAAAGGATTTATTATACCTAGTGTTTCTCTATGGGAAGCCTCTATTCTTTTTGTTAATAAGAATGATGGATCTATGAGGTTGCACATTGACTACAAGGAGATCAATTCTATAATACAAAACAATAAGTATCCCTTACCTTTCATCGATGATTTATTTGATCAAATTCCTGGAGCTCAATATTATTAAAATGTTGACCTTCGATCGGGATATCATCAGTTGTCATGAAGAAGGAAGACATTCCAAAGATAACATTTCAAACTAGTTATGGGCATTACAAGTTTACATTTATTAATTTTGGACTGACTAATGCACCATATGTTTTCATTGATCTAATGAATAGAGTTCTCAAGGAATATCTTTATGAATTTGTAGTGTTATTTACTAATGATATCTTGGTAAACTACAAAGGCTACGAAGATCATGAAAATCACTTAAGAACTATTCTGAAAACTCTAAGAAGAAATAAATTCTATGGGATGTATAGCAAGTGTGAATTCTGGCTTCAGAATATTTCTTTTCTTTTCTATATTGTCTCTATGGATGGAATCTCAGTTGATCCTTCAAATACAAGGGAAATCCAATAATGACCAGCACTTATGATTATAAATGAGATACACAGTTTTATTGGTTTAGCAGGTTATTATTTGCGCTTCGTATAGAATTTTGCCTGATTGTCTAACCCATTAACCAATCTCACAGCTAAAGGGGTTAAATTTTTTTGGACAAAAGAGTGTGAAGAATTTTTTGATGAATTGAAGATATGATTAGTAAATGTTCATATCAGGACTATACCATCAGGTAATGATGGGTTTGTTATTTATAGTGATTCTTCAAAGAATATACTTGGCTGTTTTCTAATGCAGAATGATAAAGTTATTTCCTATGCATAAAAACAGTTAAAAATTCATGAACAAACCTATCCCACCCATGATCTTGAGTTAGCAGCTTTAATCATTGCTCTGAAGACATGGATACACTATCACTATGGTGAATAATGTGAGATATATACTGATCACAAGAGTTTGAAGTATATTTTCTCATAGAAATATCTCAACATGAGGCAAAGGCAATGGCTCGAACTACTCAAGGATTATGATTGCACAATATACTACCACCCGAGGAAGGAAAATAAGGTGGCAGATGATTTGAGAAGAAAGGATCATGGAGTTATAGACAAGATGAGAGTAGAAAAGGATCTTATGTTCATGGATCTAGTAAATATGGATATGAGAATAATCGTGGAAGTTGAAACATTGATAATTTTAAAAATGGTTTCCAATATATCTTGACAAGAAAGGATAAAAAGTTATTAGACTGATGATAAAGAGTTTCAAAAGAAAATTAAAGTTGCGAACGATGGAAGATTGATAGACTTCATATATTAAGATATAATTTTGAAATTTTGGAAGAGACTTTGTGTTCTGGATATTCCTGATCTAAAAATGGAATTGTTGGATGATTCTCATAGCTCAAATTTCTATATACACTATCGTAACACTAATATGTATAGAGATTTTAGGGAACATGTTTTGTGGGACAACATGAAGAGGGAGATTGATGATTATGTGTCAAGATGTATGGTTTTTCAACAGGTGAATACTGGAAGAACAAATCCTGGAGGAGTCATTTAACCTCTTCCCATACCTTAGTGGAAATGGGATGAAATTACCATGTAATTTTTCATGGGGATACTAAAGACCCCTAAAATTAATGATGCAATATGGGTGATTATTGATCATCTTACCAAGTCAACACATTTTATTACTATAAGATACGATTTACCACTTGAATGTTTATCAAGAATATATATTAATTATGTTGTAAGACATCATGGGGTTTTTCTATCGATTGTTTCATATCATGATCCATATTTTACATCAATATTCTATAAAAGTATTCAGAAATCCCTAGATACTGAACTTCGTTTTAGCACCGCCTACCAACCTCAAACTAATGGAAAATCAGAATGGACTATTCAAACCATAAAAAACATGTTGAGATCTTTCTGACTTGACTTTCAAGGTTTGTGGGATCAATATTTACCTCAAGTAGAATTTTCCTAAAACAATAACTTCTATTAAAGTATTCATATGCCAACATATGAAGCATTATATGGAAAGAGATGTCACAAAATAAATTTTTGTGATGATGTTGGTGAAATAAAACTTGTAGGACCAGAAATTATTGATGAAACAATGGAAAAGGTGAAGATTACCCAAACCCACACTAAATAATCTCAGTGTAAGAAAAAGATCTATGCTGATAATCGAATGAGGGATTTGGAAGGTGTTATACGATTCGTTAAGAAGGGAAAATTATGTCTTATGTACATCGTACCTTTTTAAATTATAGAACTAATTGCATTTGTAGCTTACCATTTGGCTATGTCTCCAAGTCTCTTAAAAGTTCATGATGTGTTCCACGTATCACTATTGAGAAAATACATGCCGGACCATACGCATGTAATCACCTATGAAGAATTAGAACTGGAACACGATATTTCATATTGGGAAGATCCTATCAAGATTCTTGATACTAGAGAACAAGTGTTAAGAAATAGGATGACACATCTGGTAAAAGTTATTTGGAGAAACCATAAAATGGAAGAGGCAATGTGGGAACTTTAGGAACCTATAATGAAGAACCACCCGATTCTTTTTATGCAAGTAATATTATATAAATTTCAAGGAAGAAATTTTTTGAAGGAGGGAAGAATGTAACAACACAAGCTTTTACGGTACACTTCACTTTGAATAATGTAATATCTTGCGATGTACGTAACTTCGAGTTTTAGCACACCATGACTAATCAAACTAGCCATTTAAAAAGTGGTTATGAATCGTAATACCAACTATTTGAAATTTTATAAATTTTATTTTTCAAAATGGACTTCATTTTTGGATTCAAAATATCAAAATTATCTTAGGGAGAATTTTTGGTATTTTTTAGAAAACATTCAATTTTTGATGAATAGTGAAAACAATTAGTTTTTGTTTAAAACCAAATTTTTATTTAAATTTTTATTTTTAATTGAAATTTATTTAAAAGTAAAAATAGATACATAATACCTATATTAGTCCAATGTAATTCATTTAAGTGTTTTTATAATAAGAATATATATATATATATATATATATAAGTTAATTGAACGTTTTACCCTCTTTTACCCACCTTCTAGGCACATTTGAAATTTTCATAAAATGTAATTTTAACGCTTCTATGAATTGAATTTAAAAAATAATAGAGAAAAGGTTTAAATTAGTAAGTAAAATTTGGTTCAATAAGATGAAAATAATTTTTATTGAATAGTAACTTTTGAATTTTATTTACCATGGTTAAAAGTAAATGGGGCAATTAAAGGTAAAAAAGATATTATAATTACTCTAAAACATGTACTAATTTTATTATATAGGTTTATTTCGTTCAAAATCAACATTAGGACAAAAATATTATCTTTTTGGATCCACTTGGATTATATTATGAGAATTATTATATTTTATTTAAATAAGAGTTAAAAGTGTTATATTCAAACTATAATAACTATTTTTTTAATACTGGGTTATAAATAAGATATATTCGACTATAAATATTCATTAGAAATATAAAAATATTTCCTAAATCATGGTATTTTATTTATAATTTTTATATAATAAATAATTGAATTTATTTATGACATAATGAAGATGCAGTAATAAACTTATTAATGAAATATTAAAATAAATGTAAATTTTGACTTTTTATGCATTACACGGATTTTATAGATTAATATGACTTGTTGGGGTTGATTAAATTATTTTTCTGAAGTAGTCATGTTTTTATGACTTCTACAATATCCAAATACTAAATAGTGTCAAAATTGACATAAATGAGTTTTTTAAACAAATACTATTTTATTAAATTATATAATAGTCATAAAAATATATGTTTTGTACGAAGGACTTATATAATGATAGATATGTCATTATTTAACCACTTTAGGTTCTCATGGAATTTTATTTTATGTTTATTAACCATGTATTATAATAATACAAGAAGAATGTGAAAAGTTAAACTGTTTAATTAAGGGTTAAAACTAAAAGATAAGGTTAATATGGTGACCTAAAATTATCTAAAACCTATTTTTTGAGAGTATTTCGACACACAACCACCTTATCCTCTTAATAAATCAATTTTAAGATATAAAAACCGGAAATTATTTTATAATAAATTAATATTTCAAGCTTTTCCTAAAGTTCCCCTCACCTCCCTTATAAAAGGGTACTTCCCCTTAACTTAACTTCACACCTAAAAATACATTTTTATCAGCCAAAAACATTTAAAATATCCTCCAAACTACCCACAATTTAACTTATAGGCATTACATTAATCGTAAATCCAATTTAACGAGCCCTTTTTTCTTCAAATCAAAAGGAAGTACCCTAAAAAGGGGTAATTATTTCATCACCTCTTTCAAAGTTATTTTCTTCTTCTACTTCCTATTTATTTATTGTTTCCAAACCAAAATAATTAATCCAGTACCTTCTACATACTATGATGTTATTGTAAATATTTTATAACCATATTCATTATTCTATCCATCCTTTGAATGACAAAGTCAACATATGTGTGTACGTACGACTTACTGTGTCCACGTCATGGTGTAGTTTGTTATTCAACACATCATTATTTATATGGGTATAATAATGAGTATAATTGATATAAATAAAAAATAAAACATGTTAATTATTCTTTATATATAATATACCATCCAATTTCATACAATTTCACCACTGATAGAATGATATTGTCGCTCGTGCGTACGTACAGATTACCGTCTCTAAGACGCGATGAGATTTTGTTCCCCATCATAAACATTCACGAATAATTTTAATTTGATGACTAATTTTTTTAGGAACTTAATATCATTCTGTATATGAATAAAATACATCCTATTAATAACAAAAATTACTTATGTAACAAAACATATAAAAGAAAATGAATCAGATAACCCCCGAAACAATGACACTACTGAAGTATTATTAACAAACAATATTAGAGGTTAATATATGATATCATATTTATGTATGTGGTTCTTGTATTACATAATAGAAATTATTTAACCATTATAAATGTGGTTAACATACTCTCAACTAAGGAAGAGTATAAGGTAAGGGATAATTTTATAATCACTTTGTTACCCGAGGTTGTTTATACGTGAGTATCTACTGGGAGATCTTTATCATCCACATTAGTGTTTCTTAAAAAAGTATTTAAAAACATGTTTAATATTTAATATAATATGGGTTAATGTAATTTATACCCTTGTTTTACTTTTTATTAATGTTTTTAAAGGAATCTATCCATCGCTTTCTAAACAAGGTACTTTATGACCTTTTTGAAAAATTAATGAAATTTTTTTAACTTATACGGTGGGTGCATCTATTTTCCTCAATTATAAACCTATGAATATTCCTTTACAAGATTATAATAATTTTTTTAAAATATATTTTTCTTTTATATTTACTTGAATTTTAGATGATTTCAAAATATAAAGAGATATTTCTCTCAAATAGTTTTATTTCATCTATGTCAACATCATTTTTGGATTTTACTCTAGTTTGGAATTGACTTATTATGATACAATATTATATAGTGTATTGAAGGTTTTGTGATATATTTTAATATGGATGTGCTATTTTTATACCATTCATGGCTTATGGTTAAAGTAATAACTTTTTTTCATGCTTGTTTAATAAAAATGTTTACGTTATGTTTAACTCTTTTCATATGACGAATGCATTAGACATAGTAAGTGATGAGAGGGCCCCCATATAGCCCCTTAATTCATCGATAGGTATCATGAGAAAAACTTGTATTTTAGCATAATGCACTGACAAAATTATTATCTATAGTCTTGGAACGAGGCCTTGACTATGTGGTTATGATGTTCGACATTATGTATTCCGTCATTATGAAACTAGATATTGATATTACATGTGATTATTAGACTTTTAGAATATCCATGTGAATAAGTAAATGTAATTATTCAATTTACCATTTCCATATTATGCTGTAGTTTAGGTTTAAAAGTCTTGTGTTTTAGTCTTATACTTCACCTAAAATGTTTATACTTATTTATGTTAGTTTCTTCTATATTGTCATCTTAACTGAGCATCTGAGCTCACCCCTTTCTTATGTTTTATTTTTACCAGGATGAGAATAAGTATATAACAATTGACCTATAGGAATATTGTAAGGTATATGAATGTGTTTAATGGAGACACAATGTTTTAGTTTTTCCATTTCATAATGTATTGTAAAACGTATGTATGTATCTAGTACTTCAAAGGCTACTAAACTAATCAGTATTTCGAGACAAGTTCTATTATGATCATTCCAATTTTATGTAATAATGCACCAAAATTGGGTAATTAGGGTTGGGGAATTACAAATTACATCATTGTAAACAGTATTGATAGATGGTAATGGAAAATAAATTATATCGGTTTGTGGAGGTGATAGTTCACATATACACACAAACGATTAATTCATTTCTAATTTGATGGAAGTAGAGATTACTTTAGGTGATGATATTAACATAATAAAAACTCATTATATTGAGGATATGATAATTTTTATTTTATAAAGGTCAAATAATATTTTAATGAAGTGGAAGATGTAATAAAATAGAAACACTTAATTAAAAACGACACATCTCCTTCAGACAACCTCTTTTGATTAAAAACTTAACACCTCTAATAAGGGCGTACTTCCTAAAATGAGGCCTCTAGAATGTGTGGATAGATTCAATTAATGTATCTTGGTAGATATTTGATAAATAAAAATGGGTTTGAGGTGTGAAGAGAAAATAAGAATGAATTCCCTTTTATAGGAGAGGGTAGGGGCACTCTTGAAATTCTACAAATTATTAAATTAATATAAATTAATTTTCTATTCAAAGTGGATCCAAATTGATTAATTTATAATATATGATGAGTATGGGTTTAAATAAATTCTTAAAATAAAAATTAGATAGATTTTGATTTTTTTTAATCCTTATCTATTTGTTTTAACCATTATTTTACCCTTTTAACTCTTACTATGTTATCATATAATTTACATATTGCGGGTTACTATAATTATGATAAAATGAAAAAAGACCTATAAATGAGTTATTTATAATGTTTTTGACATATACCAATTAGATTTTATAATTTTACATGTTTTTTTTAAAATTGATATTGTTTTATAAAATATTTTATATTTTATAATACCATTAGTGTCAATTTTGAAACTATTCATTTATTGACTTTATAAAAATATAATAAAAACATGATATATTCAAAGTAAATCTTTTAAAACATCACTAAAATTTCATATTCATCCAAATAATTCATAGATGATATTAATTTTATAAAATTGTATTTATTTTAATATTTTTATGTTTATTTACTTTATTCTTCCATCAATTAAACAATTACTGAATCATCATTTTCCATCATTTAAGTTTATTATTTTATCATTAAAAACTATAAATAAATTAAAATTTTATAGATAACAATTTCATATTTAAAATTACTATTTATAGTTGAACATATCCCTTATATATCCCCATACTAAAATTTTTTCACTTGTTAAAACAAAAGTGTGATAAAATTGAATTTTCGTTGAATAAAATACAATAAATATCATTCTCTCACCCATGTGGCATATAATGGTTATATTTCAGACCAAGGATTACATTAGGTTAAAAACATACTCATAAAATGAAATTAAGAAAAGTGTTATAATAGTTTTATAATATCTATAAAATTATTGTTACCCTTAATTACCTAATTTACCCTTAACCTTGGTAATAAAAATAATTTCTAATGTTTCTATTCCTATTTGAAAAAAATTAAGTTGATCATATTAGATCATAAATATCATATTGATTCCAAGAATATATGTCTGTTTTTAAAAATTCAAAACAAAAAGTTGGTAAATTTAATTTAAAATGAATCACGTTGATGGGTCGAGAAAATATGTTTTTAAAGTAAAAACTTTAAAAAGATCACAACGTTTTTGTATTCAATTTCAATGTGAAATTGATTACAATGAACTAAATTGAATTAGATGATAAAAAATTTATTTAATTATACTTTAAAACAAATTAAAAACATTATTATCTATATAAATAAACTGGATGATAAATAAGTTTTGAACTAATATATTTTATTATTCACTATTCAGCAAAATCCGAACGTTCTTAGAAAAATACCAAATATATACCCAAAATAAAATTTAATATTATTTTATTAAAAAAGAAGAATAATTTTTTATATAAAATTATAAATTTTTCAAAAATTTTAATTAAAATGGGTTTTCCATCAAAAGATGGAAGAACAACATTTTAAAAATATTACAGAATTTTATGCCAAAAAATGGATTTATTCTTAGTTTAAGCCTATCACATTTATTGGATGAATGTAAAAAAATTTAAAAAACATAAGTAAATATAATTTTATTAATTTATTAATTCCCATTGATACAAATTCTAGATGATAACTACCAATTAAAATAATAATATTAGAAATATATTATTTTTTGGTATTACTCTCTCTTGCATGCAACATAAGATTTTAGATAAACTCATTGATGCTTGTTAGGTAAGCTATCAGACATAGCTTCCAATTTAAGGTAAAATTACTATATAATTCATAAATATTAATAAATATGAAAGATTCTTATTCTATAATTAACTAGGATGTTACATGTATCGCCATGGAAGAACCTAGGGATTCTTTAGATTGGTTTTGGGACTTCTCCACTATAAATCATTTTGAATCTATCTATGATTGAATAGATAAATAATGGATAATAGGTAAAAATCTAAAATATTGATGGTTTTAAACAGCCCTCTATAGATAGTTTTCTCTTGGAATATTAAAACTTAAATGATTTATATTTAGATATCAAATCATAAAATGAAGAATCTTGATATTATATTTAGGTTTCTATGTTTTGATGGATAAGATCATAATTATTGACATTAGATATATAATATAATATATCTTTAGATACATGGTGTTTAAATAATTTATATATTATTTATTCCTTAGTGGATTATAATGCTTGATTGTGTGACTAATATGATTTTCAACTACCTATTTGATAAGAAATTTGATCAAATAATTTTTTAAAGTTGATGTGGTGAAATTTTTGGATTTCTGATTTATGAAACATGATTTCCAAACAATTTCAAAATACTATAGTATTTTATTTAACATAAATATTATTTGTAAGTTATTTGTTTAATATATTAATTTGGATTCAGATTTTAGATAATTGATATCTATATAAATGTTTGGGGAAACTATTTTCAAGAAGAAAAATGTTTTTGGAAATTTAATGAACTAGGGTATAAGGAATAGATGATAAGTATTGAGAATGGATGTAAGGTCCAGGTAATGAATGATAATATCAAAAATTTATTGGCTTTTAAGTTCTATTTTTTTCATATGAATGTATATGGAATTTTGTTTTTGGAAACCCTAAAATTAATAAAACTCCATAGTAGGTGAATGCTATGATCATATAATGGTTGTGTTAGTATATTGTTTCATATTGATCATGAATATTGTAATTTTCTAGGTTTAAAAAAAGTTCTTTTATATTTTGGTTATTTTGGTATCTTTACTCTTTTTTATGGGAAAAATCACGTGTGTGTTATTTTGACTTGATAAGTCAAATGATTTTTTTTAATATTTTCAATGAAATTTATTTCTTGTTCTTGAATATAATGTACATGAGAATGAAAGGGTGTGATTCATGGAAGTCCAATAGATTCTTAATATACTATCCCCTAACCAAAAAATCAATTTTCATGTAGATTCTTAATTTATTCATTTTTCATGGATACAAGGAGCCGGTTCTTAGTGAATTTGGAGATATTAATATGTATGTTATTGTAGGAGTTAGACTATCTATGATGGATAAGTTTCTTCTAATTTAGTCTTGTTATGTCATGTCAAACAATTTTTCATTTAATTTTAATTTTTTTATTTGGTAACTCTATTTAATTTAAAAAAGTTGATTTTAATGTTTGGTTTTGTTTTTAAAAATGAAAAATTCATTTACATTACATGTAACTGGTATTTTTACTAGTAGGTAAAAGAAATCATGACGATTATATTGCACCACTCAACATTAGTTTACATCCTCTGTTAATCGTGGAATATAATTTTTTTTGTGGAAATTGTTGTGATATTTTTCCGAATATGTTGGTAATGAAATAATATGATTTTATAAAAAAACCCATTCATATATAGAAATTGAATAAATTATTGTTTTTGGTACAATTTTGAATTTTAACTAAATGGTTATCTTTTTTGATATTTTAATGTAATAATTGGGTTTCTTGAAATTATAGATATTTTTTATAAATTTATAAAAGTTCTTGAATCCATATCCTATTTCTTTTTGAAATATTTTTTTTATTTTATATTTATATAATATATATTATAATATATAATTTTTTTGTAAATATGAATTATTTTTTTATTTTATATCTACATAATGAAATATATTATAAAATATTGTTATTATAAATAAATTTTTTAGATATATAGATAAATAATTATATATTTATATATCCAATTTTATATATGTTAATATTTTTACTAGTTTAAAGTACATAATTTTATGTCATCTAAAGTACATACATATGTTTTTGGAATAATGTGTATACAAATATTCCAGTTTTTTGTTTCATATAGTTAAATATATTTTATTAATAATACATATATATATTTAAATAAATATTATATATATAACCAAATTCATATTTTTTTACTCATATTATTATTTAGATTTTTTTAACTTATTTATCACTTTTTGGTCAAAGACAATACATTGTATTCAAAATTTCATGGCATATTTGACTAAATATTATTAAAGTAATAAATTACCATGGACATAATGAGTAAAACCAATAGTGTCTCATCATTTAGATAATTGTAACTTATTATTTAAATGATCATGGATGACACTAACTATAAACTGAACCTATTTTGTGTGCATAAAGAACTAGTGAAGAATATTAAATTTTATAATTTCATTAATTAACCATGGATGAAGGAAGAATCCAACTTGAATGTTAGGATGACTCACTATCCAATTTTCCTCCAATGATTCAAATCAATGTGAGTAATACATCAACTAGTAGTGAAGGATTTTCTAACTATTCATGTGAAATTATGAAGCCTTGATGCCTTCAATATGAATGGTATATGAAATTATTTGAAAAATTTGACTATGTAGTTATTTATTAGTTCAAAGGGAAATAGATAGCCACATGTGAAGATAAAAGTGGAATTAAATTTTATTCAAAGATGTTAATTCAAATTCATTTAAATATGAGACCACATTCATAATAATCAATTTCATTAGTTCAAGGTTTTCCACCAATGAGACACACTACAAATGATATGTATAGTCTCTTAGATTGAGAAAAGATAATTTAAATTAATGAAATAATTATAATAGAAACACAAGGAGGTGACCGTATTTTTTTGTTTAATTTATGAAACCAATTGTTCTTGTGTATTTCAAATGGTTTTTTTACTTAATATAAGATTTATATTGAATTTTTATGATTGTTTTACGTTGAGTTCCCTTTTTTTATTAAATTCATTTTTTAAAAAAGGATATTTTTATATATTTGATATCTAAAATTATTCTTGTGAAATATATTTCACAACAGGTTAATAATTAAATTTTATTATATATTTAAAATGAATTAATCGAATTTTTTCATATAATTATTTCTTAATATTTATAAAGAACATATATAAGTATTTTATTGATTTTTTCATAGAGAAAATGCCCATTTTCATTTAATAAAGTGAATTTCATGTGTTTCTACCCCTTGATATTATTTATTTAAATATGAAATTATATTTTGTTACATATATATTTTAATATTGGATATATATATATAAAATGGGATTTTTTATATTAAAGTGTGTTTTGAGTTGAGATGTGAGTTTATTTGATGTGTGATATTGAATTTATATTTAAATGATTCATGGATCTTTTTTCACACCTCCCTTTAGAAAACATTATGGGAATCCAAGGGCATTTAAGTGATAATTATAGGTGTTTTTTATATAATATATCACTATTATGCTTGGGATAATATTCCTTATTTAAATCATGATTTTCCTAGATGTTTTATTACTGATAAGGATATGTGGGAGAAATGTGAATTTATTTCCAAAGGGTTTCATCATAGGGAAATATATGGTTCTTCCCAATCCATGTTCAATATTTTATATATATAACCAAGGTTATTATACTATGACTCTTGTAGATTGATTTCTTTTATTTTTTGATAAACTATTTATTATTAAATGCTTTTGAATTCGGATACTCTAAACTTTTATAGTAATAAATTTTTCTAATTTTAAGAGTGCTTTAAAGTATTTTTAGGAATTATTTTAAACAATAAAAATAGTGATTTTATTTATTGGTATAAAATTATAAATAATAAAAAATATTATTTCATTCATATTTTTTTATTAATTTAAATATACTTTCAATTTAATTTTATAAATTTTATTCATTTTATAATTTACTTTACCTTGATAAAATGTGTTTGTAATGATCTTAGTTTTAACGGTATGGATCCCTATATAAATCAGTGTTACTTATTATAATAAAATAATAAATGTAGTTTATTTTTTGAACTTAAAACTAGAAGTTCATAGTTTATTTTTTCAAAATTATCTATATAGGTCCTTTGTGGTGTCCTACTGAGATTCTCACACAAACCCTACAAAAACACTTTATGTGTGTGTATCCATGATTTCGTCTCATGCTAGTAAAATATTGGTTACATTTTTATACAGAGAATGATATTTATAAATTTATAGGGTTTACAGGAGGTCAAAGGTTAAGTAAACATACTTATCACATACATAGTTGTAGTTTTTAGTTTATTTTTTATTATATATTATTTGTAACCATTGTATATATTCATTTTTATCAACTTCCTATATCACTATTGTTCTAAGTTTGGTTTTTATTTTGGTATTGTATATAAATACTTGATATTTGTCAAAATTGATGATTTTGGTTATGTTTAATGTGTTATAATTTATTTTTTATCCTTATTTAATATGACACCTCAATATTTTAAAATAATAACATTATGTTTGATTTTGTATACAATACGAAATACTAAGCTTAAATGACATGCAAAATATATTATTTAAATATGAACAATATAACCTAGCTATTATCTTTTTGATAAATATTGGATTAAAAAAATATGAAATATACAAAGGATCTTAATTAATAAAAAATATTGACTAATTATTGGAAAATAGGAAGAAAATTTTCAGTAAAGTCATTTTATGCTTCAAAGATATGTTTTCTTAAAAAATGATTATTATTTGTTTTTTTTGTAGAAAATATAATTAATTTATCACTATTTTAGTTATAGTATTTTATTAAAGGGGTATATGTTTTAAAATTATCAAATAAAAATTATATTATGGTAAAATTTAAATATTTTCTTGAAATGATTGGATTTTTAGTGAATAGTGGAAATATCAATTTTGTAAATATATTATTTATTTTCATTAAATAATATAACTTTAATTATGATTATATTTTACAATTTTTAATTAAGGTAATATATGATCCATTAAATTTTTACTAATCTAATTAATTTCATTTTTATCCCTATTTTTTGAAATTTTGGTATAAATCTATTTTTATGCTTTAAAACACATTTTTAAGTAGATAATGTTTCTCCATTTAATTAATTAATTTAACCCATTATGAGGAATTATTTAAATGAAATTTATATTATATATATATTAATTTAAATTCATATATTGATGATTAATATTCATAAAGTCAATTTAAAGTCATAATTTCCTTGAAAAATGTATTTTCCCAGAAAACCACTTTTAATCATGCTTTGTTGGATTATTTTGAAATGAAATTATTCAACCTATAGAGATTGAATTTGTAAAAATGGATTGTATATTTGGAATCATAATAAATTATATTTTTTAAAAATTACAACAAAATTTTTTGTCATAATGAAGAGTAAAAATAGTAAAACTTTTTCATTATGGTAAAAAGGTAAATCAGTTTAACCAAGGTTAAAAATATGTGATAAGACCACCAATTTTCATGATAATTATTATTCTATGAATTTATTTTTACCCATATAAAATTATTCTTGTTAATTAGTAGGTCATTGAACACTTTCCCAAGAAAATGACCTCTACAATATTTTTAGTTAATGAGAGGACAGAAAATGGGACTCTTTTGATTTTAGACATCTCCTATGTGTTCACAAATGAAAAAAATATATTACAAAAAATATTAATGATTATTTTGATAATAATTAAATTATTTTCATCATATTAATTTATTTAAAATTTTTATGAATTATCTAATTACCTTAAATGCTCTCTCAATTATGACACTTTATGTATTTAATTAATATAAAAATAAAATTATTATTTTTTAAAATATGAATAGAAATATAAATTTAATGAATTATTGTGTTTCATGAAATTTTTAGATAAAAATAATTTTATAGTGACGTGTTAAATATTATATTCTAATTTATTTTACGTCATTTTTTTCAATGTCAAATTGAATGAATTGTTCTAGAAAAAACATTATTGATATTTTATAAAAAAAAAAATATTTTATTAAATGATTTAAAATTCCCAAAACCCCTATATTAAGAAATGTGATTGGGATATGGTTTAAAATACTAAATTTGTACAATTGATTGGTAATTTTACTTTTTTAGCAAATATCATTATTACTAAAGTGTTAAAACCTTGTTATCACTATAATTTTCAAAAAGGGGTTAAAGCGGGTTAAAATAAAATGATATGTGTAAAAACCTATTATAATCTTTTAAAAATTTTATTGGATGATAGGATTTATAACCATAATAATTATATCTTATAAAAATATCAATTTTCATCCAATTTTTCATTATAAATTATTTATATTAATTTAATACTTTAAGAAATTCAAAAAGTGTTCCTCCCCTCACTTATGAAAGGAAAATTACTCTCATATTTTATTCACACATCAAAATATTTTCGGATTTGAAAAGATATAACCAAATAAATTTTTTAATAAGATTCCCATATAAATAGTTCATTTTTTTTATTATGAATCCCATCTTGGACTACTTTGGGTTTAAACATAAACAAGTTCTTAGAGGAAGTGGTATCGTTCTTAATCCATCATTTTTGTTTTATTTCTTATTCCACATTCTTAAAATATTATTTAAAAAAATTATATAATAAAATAAGTATATAAAATATAAAAATATTTTTATGTTAATTTCATACCCTATATCCAAATACACTTCCATCCATTTGGAAATGAAATAGTCGTTCATGTGTACGACGGACTACCACCTTAGGAATTGATGTAATTAATTTTCCTTCACCACCACCCACGAATAGGTTTAATGATGAATTTAATATATATGTATATATATAGATAGATATATTATATTCATGAATTTTTATAATTCTTTAAACATAATATATGATATAATTTTTCACCTTTCCATTCATTTAAAATGATAACATTATTTGTGCATACCTAGGGATTTCCAGCTCCACGAAATGATGTGATTAGTTTTTCATATCCACCTCACATGAATGATATATATAAGTTTATTTAAATAAATATTATTACATTTATGTTATAATTATTATTCTATAAAATTAAAATAATACTTATGTTATTTCTATCATGATCATTGAAAAATGGAAACATTACTCATTTGTATGTACGAATTACCTTCTCCCTGATTACAACATAGTTCATTTTTATAACAGTATTTCATGGCTTATTTGAAAAGTATAATTATTGTTAATTATTTCTTGGTTATTATTTTTTCAATGATGGAATAATTATATATTTTACCAATGTTAGACTACCAAAGTCATTTTGGACATATGATCTGAATATTGTCAAAACATCAGACGTGAACTTAATTGATTAAGTACATAAATATAACCTAGTAATAAATAAAATAAAAGTAATATTTATCATTAAAACTTTTATCAAGACATTAAATAATTAACATATGTGTATTATTTATGAATATAAGGGACATTCATTCTAAGTCATACATGATGTAAGGGATTCCCTCTCAATTTTATTTCATTGAGGAATATTTTGATTTTATTCCTTAGTTTTTTTAAATGGGGTGGATAATTAATTTTTATAAGTTATATATTAAATATATATTATTGTATTGTATTTTAATTTACAATTAATTTTAATTCATCCAAGGGGGTTTATTTTAAGGTTACCAAGCGGTAAGGGGTTTCATAACTCAATTTCTTTTCAATGGATTATATTACTTATCCATTGACTTTGATATTCTAAGATTATGTGTGTAATATGAAATGACTATTTTAGATTATATTCCTACTTTTTTATTTTGATCTAAATTTGATACACATAATCAATACATTAATTAATTATCACTTCAATGGTATGAAAATTTTAAGATATTTTATCTCAATTTCTACTCAATTGAGATGGATTTTTTACTATGCATCCATTTATTTATATGAGGTGTATCTACTGCACATTTTATATTTTATATCATAAATATCTACATATTCATGGTATTTAATGTTTTTTATGTTATTTATTTCATAAGGATTATGATTCAAGATTTACCAGAGTGGTAAGGGTTTATTTCACAATCTCGTCATTATTCGACATTAATTATATTTAAGTATTCGATGTATAAATTATGTAATATTTATACCGTAAATATAAAATATCACCGTATACTATGTTTATTTCTATAAATTTTATATTTCACTTTAATTTTACACTATTTGAGTATTGAAGATTCCAAAATCTTGGTTTTAAGAAAAACCGACTTGATTTTTTACTCAATAGAGGATATTTTTCTTCTATATCCATATTTTAAATAAAATGTTTTAATAAATATTTTTAATATTGTGAAATTATTTATTAAATACACGTTTAACCATTGTTTTAATTTTTACAAAATAGTATAAATGGAATCTTCCTTTAATTTTCTGATCAACGTACTTTTTGATTTTTTACCAATTTCTTTAGTAGAATCATTTTTTTAAAATACTCAGCATGGATATAATTTTCCCACCATCATAACCAATCATTAATTTGAAGAATAAATTAAAATTTTAAAATTTTATTTTCAAATAAATTTATTCATAATATTCTAGAAATTTTTACTTTCTAAAAATTATTTTCAAAGTGAAAAGATTATTGTGACAACACAGTTTATCATGAAGGTTTATATCATTATTTTTTTTGATTTTAGTTCCTTGATTTATCTAAACAAATGTGAAATAAGGCCTAGGGAAGGTCTCATGAGAATATAAGGCTTTTTCAGATCCCAGATATTTGAAAATTGGAGAGGTAGACTAAACTTCACCCTTAGCACACACTTAGTGATAATTGTGTGACTCATCTATGTGGGTAACACTGTGCATAGAAAGACACCGCACATGTTTTCTAAAACCAAGGAAGATAGGATAAAAATACATTAAGGTGTTTCATAGTTTTTAACAAATGCATTCATCATGGATTTTTCATGGTTAGTTAAACTGTGCACCTAGACCACTCAAGGTGAGTTCTTAGACAGTGTTAGGAGCACGGTTGTTGCACAGTTTTTCCAATAGTGCGACCCATTATTTGAGGGGGGGGGATTACTATTTTACCCATAAAATGTTTCTAACCCATATCCCCCATTTCTTTTGTACTATAGTAAATATTCAATACCTTTTCCATTTAATTATCTTCTACATCAATAGTTAGTTATTTTGATTACTCCCATGCATGATATCCATTTTCAACATTGTTGGAAGAATTGGATCTACAATAATGAGATATATAATCATTTTAATTATTTTATTAGTTTATCTTTCCATCTATTTCACAATTTTAGTGTGAGCTTATATGCCCTATTTTTAGGGTATTGGACAGTTCTTTTGATTTCTCCCATTATATCTTGATAAAAATACTTAAAAAGGACTAAGAAAGTTGTATGATCATAAGGTAAGAAGTCTAAGAATTTTCAAAAAATGTATAAGTGTTTTCATTGTATTTTATGATTTCCTTCATGCCAAACATTTCTGTTCATTTTCTTAACATGTGTTTTACAACTTAAATAATTTCACCATGTTATAATTTTTCACTAGATCCAAGTAAATTTTCTATAGGTTTCTTAACTCTTAGATACCACCCATTTGGGTTTGTTTAATTAATTTTCCACCGTTATTTTTATGGTTAAATGATCAAAACACTATCTATGTTTTTTTATTAACACAAAATGTATTTTCGTTTCTTATTGAATGAAATGGATTAATTTAGATGAATGTAGGTGGGTGGAAAGGCCACAACACATGTTGAATATTTAAAAACAATATTTATAGTAATTTTCATATCCATGGTTGGTGGGGTAAAATGGTTATAATTACTTTAATGGAAATAAAACAAGATTATTATTATTAGACCATGGATATTGGTCGGTAGAAAAAGGTTAATGTAATTTTTGAGCATGGTGTTTTATACTCCATTATGATGGGTACTCGATATGATACCTCACACACTTTACCTTACTTAGACACTAGGCATGACGTTCTATATTCCTTTGAATTAGGTGTTGGGCATGACGACTCACCCCATTATCTTGAGTGATGAGCATGAAGTCTTGAATTCATGTGAGATTCATGGATAATACCCTTGTTGGAGCATAAATCCCATTAAACTAGTTATGGATGCGTGAGTTACACCTTGGGTCCAAATAGTACCTAATATCCATGTATAAACCTACATATGTCCTTACATATATAGTGTATATACATGTATACATATTACACACACAGACAGATATATATATATATATATGTGTTTGTGTGTGTGTGTGTGTGTTTGTGTGACTAATTATATATGGTTACCATGGTTAGACATATTCTGACCTATACTGAAGTGGGTGGAGTGTGCCAGGTGTCCTATTGGAGGCTGAGCTGATTGGTATTTATTTTTCTGCCTCAATTAATATCTGTTATACCTAAAACTTCTATGCTAT
The DNA here is from genome assembly GCA_963277665.1 of Viscum album. Taxonomy (NCBI): domain Eukaryota; kingdom Viridiplantae; phylum Streptophyta; class Magnoliopsida; order Santalales; family Viscaceae; genus Viscum; species Viscum album. Next base: position 1,132,911,852 of record OY728142.1, on the reverse strand, counting down.
ATACACTGGATGGATGATTATAGATGCTATTGGTGGTGGCAAACTGAGTTATCTCACACCCTACTTAGGCCACCCTTGTTACCCAAGTGGACTTCATAAATGCAGGTCTGGATATGGGAAAGGGCCTTATCATAGATGCTTGAACGATTTTGCTTTTAGAATGTAACTTCAGAGCATAAGACTGAGAATATGATCAAGATTATAGTAGAGTTCTATTTTGGTATTTTATACATTTTTATAGCATGTTGTATATGATTGTCCCTTGTATCATCTATATCTCTTTTTTTACCTCATGATTCCATGAAATCATTTTTTATATGACTCAACCTACATATCATAATTATTGATACTACTTGGATATTTCATATTACAATGTACTTATTCATGGTATCTATTTCCATTGTGTTGTTGGTTATTTTAAATACTTCCCCTATTGATTATATCTATTTATATCCATTCTTCCTCTCTGATATGAGGGAATAGTCTCCCCACCAAACAATCTTGGACACTCACTACTATTCACCTATCTTTCGCATATGGGAACACACACTGGAGGCCATGTGATCCACCGACATAGGGAGCTGTTATAGCGGAACCTAGGTTAGGATGCTAAAAAGTGGTATTAGAGCCTAGTTTTCTTTTGTATAACTGTTAGAGTATTAAATAAGATACTTGGATGTAATATAATTTGGTAATAAGATTGTTCTTGGGAGTAGCTAACCCATTTATAGGGGAAACCTAAATTACATGGGATGGGTTACTGTTGATATTGGATTACACCTTTTACAATTGATTTAATTTCACCATTGGTTGAGGCACATGATTTGTGATATGATGATTATTATTATTATAATGGTCATTGATATTATCCTCAGACCGTTGTGGTAGGGAGATGTAGGAACCCTGGCCACCCTGAGAGGGGAGTGGTGAATCCAGGAGTAAAAATTTTCTTATAAAGTGATGGATCCTATTACCATGTTGGTAGAAACTTGTTAATTCTATCTATTGGAGTAGTTTAGTAATAAAAAATTCACATTCAAAGAGACAATAATTTTTTTACTTAGTTCACAACTAAGGGATAGTCCAAGGAGAATACACTAACAATGTGTTGGTCATACCCAAATCCACTAATCTTAAATTGTTATGGAATACAAATTTTTTGAAATAGTCACTCTATGCCTTGAAAATTTTCTTTACAAGGTTTTAGGGATAACACACTACATCCTTCAAAACACTTCCATCGACTCCCCCTTGATCACTACTTGTAGAGATGTCTAACTCAGTTTATCGACTTAAAGATCGCTTAAATGGATTGGAATTAAATTAATTTTCCCTATCTTATAAAGAGACTCTTCTTGCACCATATACGTGAGCTCATGATCTTTGAAATCCATTTCCACATAAATATGATGTTCAATATTGCCTCTTGTGAAGGTTGTTCATGATGCTCACTACCTTTGTGAAGTTCATTTTTTTCCTGGAACAAACTAGCTTCACGAATCTCAATTACTTTATAAAACATACTACCTTCATGAAGCTCACAGAGTGGTCACATAATAACCCATCATCACAAAGCACCTTTTAATTAAAATCCTGGGCATCAGTCAAGACATAAATCCTTTTTGCGATGAGCAATCTTTCATAGAAATATAGATTCCTGAATATCCCATAGCTTCATGAAATTAGATAATTTTATAATTTCCTTTAAAAAACTCATTGGAATGAATTAGGGGGTAGCCTCGTATTAATAGGCTCGGCCTTCACAATGCTTCACCATCCCTTAGCACATTTTATGGATCATTCAATAATATATTTACGATTTTTCTCCTACCACGAAGCTCAATAGAAATTATACCTTCGTAATGCTCATCATAATCATGATTCTTTCCATCAAAACCTTCACGCAAATGAAAATATATAATTCTTATAATCTTAGAGATCACTATGATCATTCACAATACTTCAATTATTTATTGTTCGCGATGCTCATCGATGTTTCATAGATCAATGTCAGTATTATTTTACCCTTTGTAAAACTCAATTCCTGAAGTCCATCTTTAAAAAAACTCATGAATTTTTCATATTTTCATAAAGCCTTAAAGAAAAAAAAAACATTTCAAGATAAATTAAATCCAAAAAATTTTGGCCACCAAAAATTTGGCAAACACTGGGAAACTATGCCACCTTCAATATTGTCATCTGCTTGAACTGTAAGATCCCTTTTATTTAAAACTCCATGATACTTCATGTAATCCATGATCTTCCTTGTTGATTATTAAAAAAACACAAACCATACTCCATTTACAACAATGAAAAACCATGTTTACAACATGAGACACTTGGGAATGCATCATCAATGTTACATTAAGAGTTATATTCCATACATTTTTCAATGCCACATTTACTTTTTGTGTATATTTCCTTCTTCATATAGTTAGTTCTTTGATTATTATATATTGTAATGTCTTAATTCTTCTTGAAAGGATATATAATTAGATTAATTAAAGTTCTTACATCAATTTGAATGGTGTTTTCTATATATATTGATTATAACACCTTAATTGGCCAATTATACCATGTTGTGGGTTCTGGACCTACTAATTCCATAGACCAAAACAATGTTACATTTATTGGATGACTTGAATACCAATGAAAATTGATGGAGTTAGTACAATAAATCCTGAATGGCGATTCAGGTAATAAAATCATTGCATATGACCTTTTATATCCTGATGCTAGATTTGAAGGCTAGGTAGTAGTTATATACTGTGCGAATTGATATTTATAAGAGGTATGACTTTTATAAATTGGGATTGGGGACACATATAATTATTCCATGTTATATGAATACATAAATAAGATAATGAACTTTAATGAAATCAAACCATAAAATGAAATGATTCCTACTAAATTGGATTCCCATTACAAAGTAAAGGGTGTTTTATTCTATATATTGCAACTTAAACTCAATATATCAGAACCTATATCTTGTTATATAAGACCAAGAACTAAACCTAACCTTAGTAGCGGGTAGTTGGGGGTGTCTCTAATCATTATTATGGTCTATTACAGTCTTTCTTTATCACTTATACCAATCTTCCTGGACTATGAAGGCATTTTTTCCCGTTTTCAATAAGAAGGTTATATACCTTCCCTAATATATCTCAGTGATCTTTTCAAATGATAAATTATTTTCTGAGGAATGCATTTCGAATTCTAGAACAATTACACCACGATGGCCTTGAGTTTTACACCAGGAAGGTGGTGACAACTATTATTCTGAGATTGTGGGACCATAGCATCTAGTGTTAGCTATAGTTGTGTGACTAGAGGCCCCATCTAATATTGTGGAAACGAGAACTGATGCCTAGTTCTAATAGGGTTTCCTTCATATTATTTAGTCTATTGAAGGATTTTATAGACTGAGATCAACTATGGTCGAGTTTAATCAATAATTTCTACAGCATCATCCTACTCCCTTCTCAGGGGATGGCGGACCCTGGGCAATAGAATCATGGATAAAGGTCATGTTATTTGTATTTGAGCATCTAGAAATGCCTCTAGAGTAGTGGGTCATTCTTACTTCTTATGTGTTATGTGTTTCTCCCAAGGATGGTGGGATTTAATTTCCCAATAATAAAAACATCGAGACATGTTACGTGGGATTTTCATATAGTATTTTATAATTACATCTTTCTAGATACATTGAGGGATGACTGAGCTAGATATTTCATGAAATATAAGTAGGGGGATATGTCTGTAATAGAGTATTATATGTGTTTTATGGAGATATAATGACTCATACCAACCCTATAAGGATATGATCTCAAGACTATGAGGTGATCTGAGGATGGGATGGTATAGATCATTTGATCATAGGTTACTGTATTGTCGTTGGATACTATTTATGATTTAGACAAACAGACCCTCATAACGGAGAGAAATTTGAGGTAAGTCACGATGTTATATAGGGAAGTTCATTAGATAGATCTGGAAGTGGTTCCTCTAGAAGACCGAAGAAACACTTTGATGTTTTTCACAGGGTTAGTAGTAGTCAGAAAACTCATGACGACAATTTCATCATCTATCACCAGTGTAGGAAACTAGGACACACAAAACCCAATTGTATGCATGATCCAGTTTAGTGCATAGGCTATGACAGGATCGGATTATTTTCCATTTTAAAGGTATTTTACTCTAGTGAATTACGATAGGGGATCTACATCGACCACACATCATAGAGAGAGGCTAATAATATCTTACCAAGTAGGTAGTTAGAATACCATCAACTAATCATGACGAGTTGGTGGTCAAGGAAGAGGAAATTTGACTTAGGTTTCATAGATTTATCAGAGAGCACATGATTATGAGTTTTATTATTGGGAGTCAAGGAATAAGTTTGGTTCAGTTACATGAAATACAACCTATGTGAGAGGATCAGGGTACCAAAATTTCTATTGTTTGAGATAAAATTCTAGTAGACTCTATCTTAGTGTCTTCTTTATTCGACATAGGTGCATCACACTCTTTTATATCTAGAATAATTCTAGGGGGCCTAGGTGTTGATATAGAGTACTTTTGTGGCATGATAACACTCTATACCTTATTGGGTATCTGATCAGAGAGTGTTATCCAATGTAAGAATTTTCCTATTGAGATAGGTGGACATATTTTTTATGTTGAATCTTTTCATCATTGACATGATAAGGTTTTATGTGTATCTCTAGTTGGACTAGTTTGTTTTCAATCAAGATCTTATCAATTTTTAACATTATAGGGTGATGTTTACAACACTAAAAAGATTTATAATTATCCATAAGGGAGAACGGGATGTCCATACTATCGATATGGAAATGATCATTAGGGTCTAGGAAGAGTAATAGCTAAGATCTCTAATCTTTTCTTGGTTATCCATGGGATATGACCTACTATTTTTATCATATGGTGGATCATTTAAGAGATATATTCTCTAAAAAATTTTCTAGGATACCTCCAATGAGTGATGTAGAATTACAAATTTATCTTGTTCCTATAGTATAAACAGTATCCATTCCTATTTATAGGATGGAACCTATGAAACTCCAAGAGATCAAGAAGTAGTTGAAGGACCATAAAGCTAATGTTTTTATCGGACCTTGTACCTCTCTATAGTGATCATTGGTCATTTTTTCCAAGAAGGTAGATATTAACCTCAGAATATACATGGATTATTTAAATTTGAACTAGATCATTGTAAAGAACCAATATCTATTACCTTAAATAGATTACTTCTTTGATTAGCTCCAAGGAGAGAGGGTGTTTTCAATGATTGATTTCCTGTTATGCTATATTCAGGTGCATATCATTACTTCAGACATACCTCATACAAATTTGTGAAGTAGGTATGGTCTTTATGAATGCATGGTAATGTTTTGAGATCTCACAATCATGGATACTATTTTCATGGATATAATGAATCAGGTTTTCACCAATATTTGGATTCATTTGTGGTGGAATTTGTGGATAACATCTTGGTTTATTCTCACTCTTGACATGACCATACCCAACATCTTGAGATCATGACGAATATACTAATAGATCACCTGATTTAGGATATTCTCATAAAATACAACTTTTGGATTGAAAAAGTCCACTTCTTGGGTCAGATCGTCTCAGAGATTGGTGTATCATTAGTGCTAGAGAAAGTGAGAGCAGTTGTTTCCTTGGAGAAACCCAAGAACATTATTGATATATAGAGTTTCTGGGGAATATATTGATATTATAGGAGGTTCATATAATATTCATCATGCCTATTTGTTCCTCTTATAGGATTGGAATATAAGGGTTTGAAATTAGTGTTGTAAGATGCATGTGAAGTCACCTTTTAGGAGTTTAAGGGTATGTTTAATTCAGCAATGATCCTGATTCTATCAGAGCCAGGTTACAACTATACAACATATTGCAACACATCATGTTTTGAGTTGGGAGGTGTATTTATTTTAGAAAAGTGAGTCATATTGTACTTATATCATCATTTTATGCCTCATGGGAAGAATTACCTGACACAAGACCTCAAATTAGTAGTTATTGTTCATGATTTATGCTGTTGGATCTATTATTTATTTGGGAATAATATTTTGGTATTCACTAATCATAACAGTCTCAAGTATATATTTACACAACATGATATGAATATTATGAATTTAAGGTGGGTTGAATAACATTAGGCGTTTGATTTTAAACTTTCTTATACTTATGGTATGTGAAATGTTGTGGCTGATGCTATGAGCTAGAAGACTCAGACACAAGCGGTTTAAGAGGCTAGTGGTGAGTGGATACTTATGGGATTATTTTTAGAGATACATGTTGAGATTTAGGAGGATCACTAGTGAAATTTTTTCTCACATTTATTTGGGAACCATAACCTTTGATAATGGGTTATGATGATGAAACCTTTAGATCTCGAGGGCCTAGATACAAGGGAGAGTGTTTTTAAGGACAATTTATCTTCTGGTTGGATGATGGTTGAGGATGAGACCTTATGTATACACAATATTTTCTAGGTTCTAGTAGACACATGATAGAGGTTAATGCAAGAATATCACACCTTAGTATGGGCAGTAAAACCTAGTTCCACCATGATTTATCGTGACATACATCGCCAGTATTGGTGTCCTTGCATGTAATATGAGATAACAAGATTTATTACTCAGTATTCCACCTGTCAGTAGGTGAAGGTGGATCATAAATGACTTTTGGTACTTCTACATCCATCTTTCATTTCTGAGTGATAATGGGATGATGTATCCATGGAATTCTTGAAATTTTTTCTTATATTACCTCATTTAAACGATAGAGTTTTGGTAGTCATTTATTGGTAGATAAAGTCACACATTTATTAACTATTAAAGAGAACATTTAAATAGAAAATATAAGGAGGATATTCATTAGGTATGTCATACACCTTCATGGATATCCAAGAGATATCATATCTTATAGGTATTCTCAATTCATATCAATATTCTAAAAGGGGTTGTAGAAGGCCTTTGTTACATTGGTGATTCTAATCATGACATATAACCTTCAGACCAATAGTTAGACAGAGAAAAAGATTCTGGTGTTTGAGGAAATGATCTGTGCATTTTTTTTGACTTTGGGGGTTCTTTGGATATATATATATATATCCCTGGTACAGTTTTCATAGAATTATAGTTTTTAGGCTACCATCTAGATGGATCCTTATGATTCCTTATATGGTAGACCATGTTGATCACCTATGTGCTGGTTAGAGGAAAGGGATACGATGTTTCAGGGAGAATATCTTGTTTAGGGGACTACGATGAGAGTCCAACTAATCAAGAAGCACTGATTGTTAGATGAGTCCATGTAGAACACCGTGTTATTGAATCGGACTAAAATAAGAAGGTTTTTGAACTCTTTTGTTTACAAAACCAGCAATTTTTAAAAACTGAGCTTCAGAAAATAATTCTAAGTGTTGGAACAATAATACATGTGGTTTTTGGACTTGGGTGAAGGACTAAGAAGACTCCTGAGTTGATTGAGATATTTCGAGAGTGTTGGACCTAATAAAAATCATGTTTTTAAAGACAGTAGAGGGAACATGATTTGTGCATGACTTGCTAAATAGTGTAGCCCACTGTAGGTGACCATGTAGACCTGTTTAAAAAGGGGAAGTGGGTTTGTGCATAAGTTGTGCATGGTTTCTTAAACCATGAGCCTAGACCATGTGGGGTGTGTCTTGGAGGTAGTATACATTGCATGGTTTGTGCACAATTTGGAAAACAGTGCGAGTCAAACAGTGATGTCAGGTTTTTTTAATGAATTGAATTAAACTAAAAAACATAAAATTAAACTTAAAACTAAACTAAATAATCAACTCTCACCCTCTATCCCTCGAATCGGGATGCACCAAGGGGATCCTCATTGAGTAGCGCACACGACCCTCCCCCATACAACCTCATCTCTTCCTCCATTTCACCCGGATATCCACCCGATCTTCATCAGAATCTTCATGGTAATCTCTCTCCTCTCATATAATCCCTTCCTTGACTGTTTTTGAGGCCTCCCATTTTACCTTTATTGGTACAGCAAAAAAACCTATTGTTTGGTGTGTCTTACAATTTGGATTCCCTTCGATCATAGGTTGTGTGAATGACCTCTCAGGGCGTATTGGAGCGTGTTATAGAAACCGCTACTGAAAGCGACGCGATTCAACTCATTTCAGTTCTCCAAAACCATTTTAGGCGAGTATTTCTCATTTTATCTTTATTTTCACCAGTAAAATCAAGGCCTCTATGAAATTTGAGGATCCTTTTAATTGGTGCATAGTGCGTTGGGTTGTTTCATGCGGTTTCGAGTTTCCAAATCAAGGGCGCCTCACCTAAGGGTGCATATGTTTGTAAATATATATATGTGGGTTCCCTTATTATGTGTACAATAAACCATGGAATTTATTAAACATGTTTGGGTCTAGGTTTTCCCATTTATATATATATAAATGCATCTGTATGTGAGTGGAGATGGGCTTATGCATTTAAAAATATATGTGAGGATCACCTTGCACATGTCCATGACTATGTGGGTGTGCACATAGGGGCCAGGTGTCCCCACATGTAAGTGAAAGTGCTCATGATTAGTGGAGGAGTATTTTATTTTAGTTAAAAATCTATGAGACCCAATTGGATGACTTGGTTCCACCCTAAGGTAGGGTCCCTTTCCATGTCCTCATTTTTATAAATGCAATAATAAATTGTAAACATCAATTTTATTAGAAATTAAACCCATGCAGTGAAGTATATATATTTAATGCCTCTTAAATGTGAACATATTATGTTTCATGTTTTAAATGAAAAATTTAATTAATTATTTTTTTGATAATCTATATCATGTTTTCGTAATAAAACCCCTCAATCAAGGTGTGGTGTATTTAAGCTAAAAATTTGTGGTTAGGCCTTGCTTGCTTGACTTGTCATGTTTATAATTCTTATACATTGATGTTATGTGCAAATATAGAATGTTCAGGAAATGGACCTAATTGAATTAGAAAAATAGTGTTAACTTTTGGAAATAATTAAAAGGGAAAAGGCACCTCCGAAGTGCTTGGACCCGTTTTGAATTGGATTTTACCATGTGTGATATTTTCCATAATCATCCTTTAGTATTTTGACACATTCAGTTCACTTTTCAGGTGTACTTTGGCATTTCCTTTATAAAGGTAGTATCTTCTATATTAAATGAAAAATCATCCTATGAATCTCATAATGGAAAGTACCATGTATTCTCATTACTTTACATGCCTGAGGTAAGTGCTTCGAATTGACAATTAAATGTAAAATGTGAATTGGAACTTATAATGACTATATCACTTATCCCTATTAAGAGTAATTTAATAAAGGTTGCATGTCCATAACACCCCTTTCTATGTTGATGGATGGCAGTAGAGTGAACACTAATTATTGAACATGCCTTAATGGATTTAATAAATAATTGGTATCAATACTACTTAACCTATCTACACTAGTTTATTTCAATTCTTGAACCAATAAATGAATTTTTGAAATGCTAATTGAACTTTCCACACTAATTGATGGAAAGTCTTGGACCAAAATGAATTATTATATGACATATTTATTAAATAAAAATGGTTATACTCGAGATTGTCTTAGTTTATGATCAGAGAATACCTTGAGCACTCGTGTACCCTATTCCAAATTAAAGGATGGGTTTCTAAGGTTAACACTCACCTACATCTCGTTCCATGTATTATATTTGGATACTTGGTATACTACTGTTGGGTCCCCATAGAGTACTATAGGATGCCTTGGAAACACTACTTGGATCAAACATTTACAAGTTACTTTGATATACTCCTTGGACCTAGTCATTACTTAGCCCAGTTTTACCTTGGATTAAATCCTTAGACTCGTTAGGTTCCATATCTTGGAATTCCTTGGACTACGCTCTTTGGATTACACCATTATACCTTAGCTAGACCGAGGTACTAATGGGTTATCATCCCTTGTGGATTATGTTGTCTTGGTTATTACCTTGGGAATTTTTTTAGTAAATATCATCATAAGACTCCTTATGTTATGTATCATCCTTAATTATCTATGGAACATTCTTACATTATTATTGTCTAATTAATTAAGCGACCCGAGGCACGCGTCTGCGTAACTCGCTACGGGTCCCGGGCAGGTTTTTATTTAATTTAAATAATTGAAAACATTTCAGGAAACATGTCACGTCGCGCTTTGGTGCGGTGTTTGGGTTTTAAATAATTAATTAAGGATTGGAAAAGAGTAATAAGAGATTTAAAGAATATTTAAAAGAAATCAAGAAAGGATAAAAAGAAATTCTAAAATAAAATAAAGAGGGGGTTACGGAAAAAAATGAAAAAAATAAAAATGGGGGATTCCCGTTTTTAATTATTTTTGTTATTTTCCTTTCCATTATTTTACTGTATTTTATATTTTTCTTTTATTTCATTTTTTCCTTTTCTTTTATTTTTCTCTTATTTTTATTTTATTTTATTTTTCTTTTATTTCTCTCTTTTCTTTTTTTCCCTCTCCTCTCTCCCTCTCCCACTCATCATGTCGCACCACTCAATCCCGTCACACCAACCAACAACCCCTTCAGAAGACCTATGCTCCTATATCTGATGTCTGATTCCTTCATTGTTAGGTGTGCAGTAAACCTTAGAGAAATTATAATGTTACGCAAGTAGAATCATTCGATTCTGTAGAGTATTCTACGTGTAGTTCATTACGGAAGACTATTACCCTATTTTGGGGTTTTTCTAAAATCCTTCATTTTCATCCATTTTAGGTACAATAAAAGTGTACCTCGGATCTTTAAGTCATCTATGACTACAATGTAGGGTTCCTACTTGCCTTACATCCATTTCATTGCGATTTATAAAAAAACACACTGTTGTGCCTTTAGTCGGCGACTACCGACTTTGTGCAATTATACCCATTTTATTTACTTTAATGGTTTTGTTTAATTATTGCAGCCTTAATCATCTTAAAATAATTTTTTTGAATGGTTTTAATAAGATCGGACACCCATTTGGGTGTGCTGACATAGTCGGTGTATTTTTCCTTCAGTCGAGTTATTAACTTAATTATCTGCAGTTATTGCACAACCCCTTTTTATTGTTTTTAAATTAAATGAATAGTTGTTTGAATTATTATAACAAAGTTGGACACCCATTTGGGAATGCTGACATGATCGGTGTATTCTTCCATTATCCAAGTTTATTTTTTGATCAATTTCATGTGTTGGGAACAAACTTTTTATTGTAATTAAATTAAATAAACAGTTGCACGAACATGAAATTCAATTGTTGGATCATTGGAACTTATTTTGCTGAACTGTTTATCATTTAAATTTTCATTATTCACTAATGTTGATATGATATGTATATTGAATTTCAAGTTTTTGTGTTGCACTATTAAATTTATGTCTTGGGATGCACGAGTGTATCTTGTTAGTTTTCAAGCTGCGACTTTACAAGCTGATTATGTCATATCTGCTGTTGTGAAAACATTAATTAAATTTAGGGCAGGGAAAGGAGGTGGGTCCCATATTAAGGGCCACATTTGGATCCTCTGTTCCTGATGGGTTACCTCTATGTGCCAGGGTGTGGTGTCATTGGCTTTGCCGGACCGAGACTTCCCTGAACATTCTAATACTTTTGAGTGATATCGGTTCAAAAAGGGCCCATTGGGATGGATCCATTGGCAATGTGCCCAAGCCAATCTCAGATGACACTCGAACCCTTTTTGCGAGATTGGGACAAACTCTGGGTAAAAACATGCCTTGGGATATACTTATTCTTTCAAAATATTTCCTTGTATGGGCTTGGAGGTATTGGATAAATTGACGGATGTTCCGTAGCGATACCTTCAGGACGGGCTCAGACTCCAAATCTCATCTTAAACCTTAAATAATGATACAATTAAGGTTTATGTTATAACTAATTGAGTCTATTGAGAATTGAGATATTTCCCCGGATATGTGGAAGTGTTCATGGTTGACCCTGGACTTGAACCCCAAGTTAAATCACAAGCTTGGGGTATAATTTTTCCTAGTTTTACCTGGATTTATAGGTTTTATATAAATATATATATGTGTGTGTTCATGAATTTTTGTTGAAAGGTAACCTTTCAGACAACCAGCTTAGGCTGAAGCAGGTGACCAGGCATAGGCTCCGTTTGGGACCTGTGCCGACTTATATATTTCATTGTACTATAATTAATTTATTTGAAATGGTTATGTAATGGCACACTGCATTTTGATTTTTTCAAGAAATACAAAGGATTAGACACTGTGGGTTCCGACCTACTGGGATCTTATCTCACACCCTTGTCGGGCGTCGTCGATACCCGAGTATATTACATGCTCACACGTATTGACAAGGGGAAGCGTGATGATTCTGATGCATGGCTATTCATTACTGCTTAGGATGGAGAATGGGGCAGTGGACCGGGCCTTTCCCGTGATGTAGTTTCTATTTGTGTATTTTCTTTTAGTTGATTGTGTGTTTTAGTTTTGTTTTTCATAATTTCATTTTAGACTCATATCATGGCATGACACTCTTTTGTGAGTTTCCACACTTGGTTTTTATTATTCAGTTTGATTATTTACATTGCTTCTACTATAGTTTATTTATTCACATGCTTCCTCTAATTATTAATTTTCATTGTTTACTTCTGATATGATATTATCTGTTACCTATAAGGCATAGTCTCCCCCACAGACACAAAAATGGTCATCGCTCCTAGTCCGAAGCCTATAGCATTCGGGGAGAGGCTCTTGAGGTTATGTGATGCACCGGTCCGACCACCATCTTAGAGGTGAGCCGGGTTAGGACGTTAAAAAGTGGTATCAAAGGTGGTTTTTCCTTTTGTCTTACTATTTGGGTTAGACTAGAGACTAGGATATATGGATTGAGGTTACACTCTGTGCTTGGACATAGATAACCCATGTATAGGGGAAAACTCAAATTCATGCGTTTGGATTGCAGTTATTGATTATACCAGTTACCGTTGATATGATTTCACCTAGGGTGACTCCCTTGTATTGAATTGTTATTGTGCTGGTATTTCTGAAATAATGGGTTTACCATTGCAGACTGATGATACGAGGGAAAAACATCCCATGCATCATGATAGGCATAATAGGATTTAAATGTCATGCGTATTTCCATTCAATATCCACTTTCAATGTGATTTTTCCTGTTGCATGTGAGTGTTGTTATACCAAGTGGTAAAATTTTCAATTGTGGGTTTATTGAGTATAAGGTTGTGTTAGTCTGCTATATGTTAGCCTGATTCATCCTAGGAGTGGGTTATATAACTATTTAGTTATCCTTTTTATTTGTATCTTATATATGGGAACCAAGCTCTTGAGGCAGGTTGTCTGTTGTATAGTGCTCAGAGGTAGGCTATGTACCTAAAATCTGTTGCACCCTACTTGTTTTCTCACCCTGTTTACTCGTTGGCTAAGGGTGTGTTTAGTTTTCATAGACAAATGTTGCCGAGACATCTTCATGTTGTGTCTTAGGAGGGTGGAAATTATCGCATTCCAGAGATAATGGGTCCTGAACCACCAATGGTTCCTCATGTAGAGCCTCATGTGGAACTACCTCCTGTCGATCTTCCGAGGGACCCTAGCACTCAGTTCAGGGATATCCTCCTTAGGTTTATTTAGTCGGTTCAGAAAATTCCTAGACCTGCCCCATCTATGGAGGACCTTACGCAGGATTTTTTTTAGGAGCATTCTCCCACCTTCTTGGGGAGAGGCGGCCCTCATGCTGCAGAATCTTGGATAGAAGCTTTACGGTCTATCTTCAACCACCTTGAGACACCTCTAGAGAGAAGGGTCAAGCTTGGAGTATACATGCTCCGTGACACCGCCAAATGCTGGTGGGACGTTGTTTCTCAAGCTGGGCAGGCCAGTGACATGACTTGGGCCTATTTCCAAGCAGCCTTCTACAATCACTTTTTTCCGTAGACTTAGAGATATGATCATACATGGGAATTCCTACATCATTAGCAGGGATCATTTACTGCGTTAGAGTATTCTAATCATTTCATAGAACATCGGCATTTTTCCCCATCTCTGATTGGCGACGCACATACTACTGCGAGGCTTTTTGTGGATGGACTTGAGTACACTATCTGCTCCTAGTTGAAGGTATTCCGTTTGACCACTATTACAGAGATTTTGAATCAGGCTATGATCTCAGAGCGAAATGTTAGGGAAGCTAAACCAGTGAGCCAGGGTGGTTCAGTTTCGAGATAGGGTGATGGCTCTTCTGGCAGAAGGAAACGTCAATTTGAAAGTGCACGCGGAGAAAATACTAGCCAAACAACACATCTTGATACCTTTGTCACATGTTATCAGCGTGACAGGGATAGTCACAAGAAGCCACAGTGCACGAGAGGTCCAAAGGAGTGCTGAGATTGCAGTAGGATGGGTCACCATCAGCGTTTCTGTTGTTCCTTCTCTTCAGTGTCCAATGGTAGAGGATCCGCACCTGCACCTCCATTTGGTATGAGATCAATGAATCCACAGCAAGCTAGAAGTTATTTTTCCACCAGTCGATCAGGCTGAGGAAATGGTGGAGGTCGTGGTTGAGGAAATCAAGTTCCAAACTATCAGCGTCAGTAGAGTGGACCTGCTCAGGCCAACCAGGCAGCGTATCAGGGTCATGGATCAGGTACCATTTATGCAGTGCAATCAGTACCAGAGGAGCAGAGTGTAAGGCCATATATAGTTAGAGGTACTATTCTGGTAGCCTCTACATTAGATTCTTTTCTTTTTGATACTAGCACATCACACTCCTTTGAATCTTCTACTGTTATAGAAAGTCTTGGTTTTCCATTTGAGTACCACTACAACATCATGTCTCTTGACACTCCTCTTGGGGTCAGGACAGAGGGAATACGCCAGTGCTAAGAGTTCCCCCTCGAGATAGGCGGGTAGTATTTTGTTTCGAATTTTTATATCCTCGATATGTCTGGAATTGAAGCCATTTTTGGTATGAACTGAATTTCTCCTTACCGTTCCCAAGTAGATTGTTATCATCATCGGGTGTCCTTCACATTGCCTGAGGGAGACACATATCTTCACAAAGGAGAATGGGACCTGCAGGCAGACCAAGCTAAGCCTAAAGATGCAAGGTTGGGTAGAGTGATCACTCAGTTGGCAAGTCTCTTCATGGGCAATTAGGGAACACAACTAGTTAAATTCCCCCCAGTTGTGGATCTTTTTAGGGATGTCTTCCCTGATGATTTCTCTAACTTACATTTTAAGAGAGATGTGGAGTTCACTATCGAGCTCATGCCAGGTGCAGAACCAGTGTCAATTCCTCCCTATAGGATGGCATCAACAGAGCTATAGGAACTCAAAAGAAGTTTGAAGACATCGAGGATAAGGGTTTCATCAGACCTAGCACATCACTCTGAGGTTCACCTGTCCTTTTTTCCAAGAAGGCAGACGATACCCTAAGGTTATGTGTGGATTATCGTCAACTCAACCAGCTCACCGTAAAGAATTTATATCCATTTAATCATATATGTGATCTCTTTGACCACCTCTGGGGAGAAACTATTTTCTCCAAGATTGCTCTAAGGTCGGGATATCACCAGGTGAACGTTTGACCATCTGACATACCACTTACAATATTACGAAGTAGGTATGTCTTGTACGAGTATCTGGTTATTCCTTTTGGCCTCATTAATGTACTGATAGTCTTCATGGTCCTGATGAACTAGGGTTTTTCTTTTGTATCTTGATTCCTTTGTGGTAGTCTTCATGGATGACATCTAAGTTTATTCACATTCAAGACACGACCATGCATCCCCTCTTGATATCGTGCTGAGTACACTGAGAGACCACAAACTATACACTAAGCTCAGTAAATGCCACTTCTGGATTGATAAAGTGAACTTCTTGGGTCATATTATATCTGAAGTAGGTGTATCAGTTGACCCAGAAAAGGTGAGAATCATGGCTTCATGAGAGCAGCCCAAGAGTGTCTTCAGCATCTACAGTTTCTTGGGGCTTGTTGGTAATTACAAGTGATTCATCTAGGATTTCTCCCACTTAACAGCGCCTTTCATGACCTTGACTAAGAATGGTGTACAGTTCATCAGGTCTGAGGCTTGTGAAAAGTCTCTTTATGAGTTGAAAGGAAGATTTACCTCAGCCTCAATCCTAATTCTGCCTAAACCTGGTATAAGATATGCAGTTTATTGTGATGCTTTGAGAATTGGAATGAGTGCAGTTTTGATACAGGGTGATCGAGTCGTGGATTATGGATCCTGCCAGCTGAGACCTCACGAATGGAACTATCCTACACACGACCTTGAGTTGGCAGCTGTGGTTCATGCTCAACATTGTTGGAGAAAATATTTATTGGGTGAGAGATTCTTTGTTTACACAGATCATAAAATCTTGAATTATATCTCCACTCAATGAGTCTTGAACTTAAGGCAACACTGTTGGGTCTAATACATGTAGTCATTCGATTTTGAGCTTTTTTATACCCCTGGGAATGGAAATGATGTGGCAGACGCTTTAAGCCGCAAGACATAGACACAGGTCGTATAGGTAGCTAGTAGTGAGTGGCAGATGATGACCTTGTTTTCAGAGATGCTTCTGGAGGTTCAGGAGTAGAGTGGACAACCAGTTCTAGCTACTCTTATAGTGACATCCTCCCTTCTAGAGAAAGTCCACAAGAAACAGTTGATTGATCCTAAGGGTCTTATTTTAAGGGAAGTGTTACAGGATAAAACCCACCTCCTGGTTGGGTTATTGATGATAGTGAAACTCTCCTTTACTATGGCCGTGTATGGGTACCTTTAGGTAAACAGGAAGATCTGATGAAGGAATCTCACACCTTTGATTGGTAAGTTCATCCTGGGCTGACCAAAATGTATAGAGACATGTGTAGACAATATTGGTGTCCTGGTATAAAAATATAGAGCACAAGTTTCGTCACTCGGTGCTCCCCCTGCCAATAGGTGAAGGTAGAGCACCAGTGACTGGATGCACTCCTATAACCTCTATCCATTCCTAAAATTAAATGGAATGAAATCACCTTGTGTTTCGTTATAAGCTTGCCAAGATCTTCTTGAGGCAACAATTTAGTATTGGTGGTTGTCGATAGGATGACCAATATACACACTTCTTGCCTATATGAGAGACCATTATAATTGATGACTTGGGAAGGTTGTATATCTGAAAAATTGTGAAACTTAATGGTGTACCTAGTTCTATTGTCAAGGAAAAGGATTCCCGTTTTACTTCATGGTTCTAGAATGGGTTGAAAAAGGCACTAAGCTCATAGGTACTTATAGGTACTATATATCACCCCCAGATTGATGGGCAATCCGAGAGAGCTATACAGGTGTTAAAAGATATTTTATAGGCTTGTATCCCTGATTTTGGAGGTTTATGGGAGAATAATTTACCTCTTGTCGAGTTTACCTATAATAACAGCTTCTAGGTGACAATCCAAATGGCTTTGTATGAGGCTCTCTATGGTAGACCATGCCGTTCAGCTTTATACTGGCTCAAAGTAGGTGAGACAGCTCTATTGTGTCCTCATCTCGTTCAGTAGACTTCTGAATAAGTTTACCTGATTTGGAAGTGTATAAATACAGCTCAATCCAGAAAAAAGTCTTATAATGATCGTCACCGCAGACCTTTGGAGTTCGAGGTGGGACATCTATTCTTTCTGTGTGTTTCTCCAAGGATGGGTCACAGGCGGATCAGGAGACAAGGGAAGTTATCACCGAGATAAGTCGGGTCGTTCGAGATAGTAGAAAGAGTTAGGCCGGTAGCCTATCGGTTACACTTACATCATAGGTACCATGCCATGCAATATGTTTTCCATGTATCTCAGCTTTGACAATATCATCCAGACCCGTCTCATTCTTTTGACCTTGACGACATCGAGCTTGACACTGATGCATCCTTTGCGGAGCATCTGATCCGTATCGTTGACCATAGCATGAATGTCCTCTAAGGCAAGTCAATTCCACTAGTCCGAGTGTTGTGGCAACACAGACGTGTTTAGGAGAAGACATGGGATTGAGAGGCGGATGTACGTGTGTAGTGACCGGAACTATTCTTTGGCGACGTTTCACTACCCTTGGAACGGAAACTCGAGGAACAGTTGTCCTAAGGTGGGGAGGTTGTAATGTCCCAACCTTAATCAGGTATATAATGTTTTTACTTTATTATAGTCTAATTAATTAAGAGACCTAGGGCGCATGCCTTCGCACCTCACTGCGGGTCCCGTGCAGCCTTTTATTTAATTTAAATAATTGCAGATGTTTCATGAATAATTTCATGTTGTGCTTTGGTGCGATGTTCGGGTTTTAAATAATTAATTATTTACTGGAAAAGAGTAATAATAGATTTAAAGAATATTTAAAAGAAAGCAAGAAATGATAAAAAGAAATTTTAAAATAAAATAAAGAGGGGGTTTTGGAAAAAAATGAAAATAATTAAAATGGGGGATTCCAATTTTTAATTATTTTTATTATTTTCTTTTCAATTAATTTATTTTATTTTATCTTTTTCTTTTATTTCCTTTTTTCCTAATCTTTTATTTTTCTCTTATTTTTTTCTCTTATTTGTTTTATTTTCTTTTTCTTTCTTTTCTCTCTTTTATTTTTTCCCTCCCCTCTCTCCCTCTCCCACTCATCACGTCATACCCCTCAATCCCGTCACACCAACCAGCAACCCCTTAGAAAGTCCAATGGTCCTCCATCCAAAATCTGATTCTTTCTCCATCAGGTTCTCAGTAAACCTTATGAAAAGGATAACATTGCGCAAGTGGAATCATTCGATTCCGTTAATTATTCTACATGCAGTTTGTTGCAGAAATTCTTACCCTATTTTAGGGTTTTTTTAAAAATCCCTTGTTTTCATTCGTTTTCGGTCAAATAATAGTCTACCATGTATCTTATAGTTATCTATGACTAAAATGTAGGGTGCATACTTTCTTTCCCTCTGTTTCTTTGTGATTTATAAAAAAAATGCATCGTTGTGTCGTTAGTTGGTGTCTACCGACTTTGTGAAATTTTACCCATTTTAATTACTTTAATGGTTCTGTTTAATTCTTTCAACCTTAATAATCTTAAATTAATTTTTTTAATGGTTTCAACATGATTGGACGCCCATTTGGGTGTGTTGACATAGTCGGCGTACTTTTCCGTTAGCTGGGTTATTAATTTAGTTAGTTGCGGTTATTGTGTCACGACCCGTCCTCGGGGCCCGTGCCGTGACTACCCCAAGCCCGCCTTCCATAGGCCAGAGGTTGGCGACTAGCACCAAGGCATAATTCCTGGTAAAAATGGAAGGCATTGCCTTTGTAAAGTAAAAAAACACCACAGAGCAAGCAAGTAGAAGCAAACACTGATTAAAAATTGGGTACAACAGTAAGTGCGAAAAAGTAAGTTGGCCAGAATACAAACCCAAACTGAAAATAAAGTACAACTGAAAAAGAGAGTATACCAACAGAAAAGTAAAGCCGCAGCATCGAGCTGTCCACTGGAAGTCCCACCTGAAGGCTGGGTACAGATAGCCTCCACAACTCCTCGGATCCAGCCGTCCGCTCTGAGTACGCTCCGCCCAGTGGTCCACCTCCAGGTACCGACCTGCTCCTCGTGCCTCAACTACGATCAGCGCTGTCCGTTGTCTGCAACCAACAAAACGTAGTGCGGGCATAGCCCGTGCAGGGGTGAGTATAAGCTACTCAGTAGGGACCCCGAGACCCCCTAAGGTCTCCCAGAATCCACAAAGGATAATACACAAGGTAAGATACAATCACATAGTAATATCCGACACCACTTAGATATATTCCCATACATATACCTAAGTCATAAATTCTCGTTCAGCTCCATCATCCGAGCCCAAGTACAACCCAGTCCACACAGGAAAGAAAAATTTAATCCACACAGAAAATCATAACGTAATCCACACAGGATATCAAGTCAAACTTATCGAAGATAAGGATTGAAAATCAAGACTCAGCTCACACAGGTATACTTCTTCATGATGTCAAAACCACAGCTACTAGAGAACTCCTCCTCTGTCGAGTACAGTGGGCCTACCACTACAACCAAGCGCTTCCCTCCATGGGTCTGCCGCTACAACCAAGCGCTCCCCCTCATAGTCTCCAGAGGTACTCATTCTGTTGAGTACCACGGGTCTGCCGCTAAAACCAAGCGCTCCTCCGCCGTGGGTCTGCCGCTACAACCAAGTGCTCCCCCTCATAGATTCCAGAGGTACTCCTTCTGTTGAGTACCGTGGGTCTGCCGCTACTACCAAGCGCTCCTCCGCCATGGGTCTGCCGCTAAAACCAAGTGCTCCCCCTCATAGCCTCTAGAGGTAATCCTTCTATTGAGTACCGCGGTCAACCGCTACTACCAAGCGCTCCTCCGCCGTGGGTCTGCCGCTACAACCAGGCGCTCCCCACTAGGCTATCCGAAATACACTGAGTCGATAGATCAGCAATCGTCAAGTCTTCGCCAGCTACTAGGTCTCTGCACTCTGATAGCTCGTCACTGGGAGGGTCCACTCCACGAGCTATCGGTCGATACTCCAAGTATCATGAAGTTCCATGAAGAAGTATCTCAAAGGACCGCGTCATCTTAGGGGTCTCAACGGAACACACGGCGTGTCAGTCGGACGCCCGGTCTGTGAGATACTAGCCTTTTCGTCCCAGGGGCCCGGTTGGTTTCGTGTGCGAACCAACCCGGCCGTATCTCGACTGTACCATGAAATCTCATAGTTTATGCTCCTAGGGACCATTTCTCAACGTGATCAACAATTCCGTTGACGGTTCGTCAAACAAATGTCCGGTCTGAAAGTTATCAGCTTTTCCGTTCCAGGGGCCCGGTTGGATTTCGGGTTCAATCCAACCCGGACTTCATCCAACAGCATCCAAAACTCAGTTGAAGCGTGCCAAATGTTTTGTATCATCAAGAGGAATCCATCAAAGTCGACGACACGTCAATCGGACGTCCGAAGCTCAAGATATAAGCGTTTCCGCTCCGAGGGCCCGGTTGGTTTTGTGTACGAACCAACCCGGCCGAAAAGAAAGTACTCCGAAACCTTGAGTGTAGTATACCGAAACGACCGTATCGATCCAAGGATCGCATCGAAACTAACAGTGAATCGATCGGAGGTCTGCAGCCCAAGTTACGGGCAAAAGACCATAACAGTCCAGTATTAGGGGGTTCGGGCCCGGTCCGACCCGGCCCGGTACCCCCTGGGTCGGTCCAAACTGGGTCGACCTGACCCGGGTCTGGGTCCGGCCCACTTGGGTGCGACACGGCCCGACCGAGCGGCTCTGCCAGGTGCGCTGGCGCTGGCCAAACGGCCGCGCAAAGGTGCACCGCCCCCTTGAACGAAACCGCGGCCACGCGTGGGGCCGCACCTTGCCACCGGATGCGACCGAGCGCCGCGTCCCGCCTGAAGCCGCAGCAGCCCATCCTGGCGGCACGCCGGGCGCCGCCGTCTCCTAGAGGCCGGCCGGTACCGGCTGCCGACTCCGGTCGTCGGCGCCGCCATGCCGGCGAGGCGCTCCGGCGGAGTGTTCTGTGGACCACCGGACGAGCTCCGGTGGTCGGTTTTGCCTGCCGTCTTCCCCAATGGACCTCCTGGGACCGATTCTTCACTGCGAAGACCTCAAAACACCCGTGCGGCCTGCTTTATCATCGCCCGCTGATCCGCACACAGAGAATGAAGATACGGTGGGTTCAGACTTGTTCGTTGGTCCTCACCCACCGTGTTAGCAGTTTAAAAAGGCATCAGACAATTTTTAAACACATGCCGATGATAAAAAAAATCACATAGATTTAATTGAACCAAAACCCCTACCTCAAGCGTCGTCGAGCGAGGGTTCGTCGCAGAATTGCACGTCGCGGAAGAAGGAATGCCATGGAAGAAGCGTCACAGAAGAAGGGTCGTCACGTCATGGAGAAAGGATTCGTCGCATCACGTCATCGATCTTAGAGGATCCAGCGTTCTTGGCGACCTTCGTTGGAGGTCGGCATTCTTCGCGTTCTTCGCGTTCATCATCGAGGAAGATGAAGATCTTCAAGCCTCCCCTCTTTCTCCCAAACCCTCTCAACACCACCAGACTAATAAAATAAGAGTCGTCTTATTTTATTAACACACAATCCAATGATTGAATTTCAAAAATAATTGAAACGATCAATTAATTGAATTAATTAAGGAGTTTAAACGGCCCATTTATGGAGGCGTTTATTAACCAGAATAAATGCATGGGTTGACTTCATTAATAGGGGGTGCAGGTGCGTTACTTAATTAAAGAAGGGGGTTTAGGAAGAAAAGAAACAATGGGGCTCGTGTGGGCCCCACCTCAAAAATATCCTACCATGTGGGTAGGATATTTCGGGTCTGACTTCCAACACCTAGCTTAGGTTAAACAAATTGAAGTAAAATAAAAATTGTGTGTACAATTTTTATTTTATTCCTTTACTTAACCCCAAAATTTAAAAACCACACCCGAGAAAATAAAACCTCGAAAAAAGTGTTTCTAAGCAATTACCGGCGCTGCGATTTCATCGATGCCCTCAGAATTCGATTCCGAGCACCGGTTCGAAAGTTAGAAAAACCCGCTCGTTCATTCACTGAATGTACCCAAGCTAAACTTTGGAAAATTATTCCGCGCACACCGGGCCTCAGAATCAGGTGCCGTCAGAAACTGTGTTCTTGTAAAATTCTAAAGAAAATTAAGAAAAAAAATTTCCCTTGAATTTTACGGGTCTTTACATTACTCCCACCTCAGGGATTTACGTCCTCGTAAAGCTTTAAAACAAACTAGGGTTACAAAAGCTGTACTGAGCATGCATCTGATCCTTTCTCTCCCATGTGCTCACCTGGAGGTCCCTGTGCTGCCATATGATGCAGACTAGAGGAATCGACCATCCACGTAGGAACCACTCCTGTTGATCCTCAACATCAACCAGGACCTCCACAAAAGTCACCCCATTGCCAACATCCAACTCTTCATGGTCGATGATATGCGAAGGGTCGAACATGTATCTCCTCTGTTGAGATACGTGGAAGTCATCATGCACCTAGTGTAACTGAGGTGGATGGGTCAAGCGGTAAACCACCTCGCCTACCCTGCTGAGGACCTAAAATGGTCCACTGAACCTTAGAGATAACTTGTTGCCTCGGCCACATCTCCATAACTCACGTCGAGGTGAGACTCGTAGGGAAACGTGGTCACCATCCCCGAACTCTAGTGGTCTCTGCCTCCTGGCAGCACAAGACTTTTTCCAGCTCTAAGCTGTCCTCATCTGCTCTTGGATGACTTGGACCTTTCTGGTCCTACAAGAGCTGATGAGACTTCTTCTTTTCCGATAAGAGAAATCTGGTCCGATCCCATGGACGGACCATGTTCTTCACCTAATACAGTCATTCCAGACATGGATGATACTAACCCATACCAGGGATGATGTCGTAAAGCCTTGACGCTACTACCAAGAGATCTAACCGTTACTCTCGCCACCAAGGGTTGAGTCACACTGTCGGCGTCAGTGTGTGGTCACTGGGTCTCCTCCAGTAGGTATCTCAAAGTGAGGGTCAAGTCAACGGTTTTTAAACCGAAACCTATTAGTAACAACATGAAGAGAGGACATGAAGATAAACGCCACAAGAAAGGTATCTTTTATTACTACAGCTCAAAGTACAAAGAAATAAACAATCTACAAACAAACATCAACAAAGAGAGAAGAAACATAAACAAAAGTCTCCAGGTCTGGATCTACTCCCGCTCCTGTCCATCTACTTATGGAGCTCCATGATCGTAGGCCTCAACTACCCGAAGCTGAGCTCTCCCATGTCCACCAGTTCCCTACGGTCGGGGTGGACCTCCTGGTGGTTGTGGTGGCAACACCTCGAAGCGTCGTCTACCTCCAGCTGCACGGCCAGATCCCCTACCACGGTCTCCTGCTCCATGCGGTCCACCTCGATTGAACCTCTGCCTTTTCCTGGGAGGTCCTTCATTCATCTCCTGGTCATCCGTATGGCGGGTCGGACAGTCACGAGCCATGTGACCAACCCCACTGCAGGAGTAACACTGTCCGCTCATGGTAAGTCGTTGTCCACCCCGGGTGCCTCGCACAAACGATCATGTGTCATGCGGTCGACCACCTGTAGGTCTAGTCATCTTGGACCCCTAATCCTTCTATCTACTACCCGCTGTAGAAGACTCTACCACATGACTGCTAGTGTTGGGTCCTGCTGCTGGAGACTGCTCAGCAAGGAAACTCTCCACTAAGAGGGCTCAATCCAACACCCCTGTCTATGTCGGAATGCTGCGAGAAACAACTGAAGCTCTGACCTCTGGCCTGAGCCCCTTCTCGAAGGTTCGGGCCTTGAAGAATGGGTCTCATACCATGTCAGTCGAATAGAACGAGAGATAGGTAAACCTCACCGTGTACTGGGCTAATGTCATGTTGCCCTGCCGCAGTTGTAGCAGCTCCTGGATGCGTACTGCACAGAGGGTGGCTGGGATGAACTCTGAGTAGAAAAGGATCTCAAAGTCCGTCCAAAGTAGAGATGCCTTGTCGTGCACCTAGAGCATCAAGATACACCAATTTTCTGCTGCCGCGTGCAGGAGGCTCGCCGCAAGGACCACTATAAGGTCAGTTGGTGTCCCTACCAAACAGAAAACTCGTACAACTACCTCCAGCCAATCCTCGGCTGCCTGAGGGTCCGTCTCCCCATGGAAAAAGGGCAGTCGCTGATGAAGAAACTCATGAAGTTCACTAAGGCGACATGCACCATCAGTAGCTGGGACTGGTAGCATCAATGGCTCGGCGGGTAGAGGTACTGCTGATGCCTCTGCTGTCAAAGGGCTCTGTACCGAGGCCTCGTCTCTCGGTGGGATGTCGTCATGCACAAATCTCGGAACCCTAGCTGGCTGCCGTTGTGGGGCCATCCTGAAAAAAAAACAAGTGTGCCATGGTTAAACAGTATACCTGGTGAGCTGACAGAAAGTAATCACAAGGAAAACATGGAACACACATGTAATCAATGTTTTCGTGCATTAAGTTGGAAATCAGAGGTCAGGGTCCTGGTGTACGGATACATCGTCCGCCGTACCAACACTGGACTCCCTAGACTAATAGCCACAATCAATACTCTTAAAACTATTGCTTCACATAGAAAAAGATCAAAGTCCTGAGTTCTACGGTAGAACCGAACTCCTCTGATACCAATTTGTCACGACTCGTCCTCGGGGCCCGTGCCGTGACTACCCCAAGCCCACCTTCCATAGGCTAGGGGATGGTGACTAGCACCAAGGTGAAATTCCTGGTAAAAAGGGAAGGCATTGCCTTTGTAAAGTAAACAAACACCACAGAGCAAGCAATTTGAAGAAAACACTAAGTAAAAACTTGGTACAACAGTAAATGCGGAAAAGTAAGTGGGCAGAATACAAACCCAAACTGAAAGAAAAGTACAACTTAAAAAGAGAGTACATCAACAGAAAAGTAAATCCGTAGCGTCGAGCCATCAACTGGAAGTCCCACCTGAAGGGTGGGTACAGATAGCCTCCACAGCTCCTCGGATCCAGCTGTCCGCTCCGAGTACGCTCCGTCCAGTGGTCCACCTCCATCTACCAACCTTCTCCTCTTGCCTCAACTACGATCAGCGTTGTCCGTCGTCTACAATAAACAAAACGTAGTACGGGCATAGCCCGTGTAGGGGTGAGTATAAGCTACTTAGTAGGGACCCCGAGACCCCCTAAGGTCTTCCAGAATCCACAAAGGATAATCCACAAGGTAAGATACAATCACGAAGTAACATCCGACACCACTTAGCTCTATGCCCATACATATACCTAAGTCATCAATTCTCGTTCAGCTCTAACATCCGAGCCCAAGTAAAACCCAGTCCACACAAGGAAACACAACCAAATCCACATAGGAAAGTATAACGTAATCTACAAAGGATATCAAGTCAAACTTATCGAAGATAAGGATTGAAAATCAAGACTCATCTCACACAGGTATACTTCTTCCTGATGTCAAAACCACAGCTGCTGGAGAACTCCTCCTCTGTCGAGTACAGTGGGCCTACCACTACAACCAAGCGCTTCCCTCCCTGGGTCTGCCACTACAACCAAGCGCTCCCCCTCATAGGCTCAAGAGGCACTCCTTCTGTTGAGCACCGCAGGTCTGCCGCAACAACCATACTCTCCTCCACTGTGGGTATGCCGCTACAGCCAAACGCTCCCCCTCATAGCCTCCAGAGGTACTCCTTCTATTGAGTACCATGAGTCTGCCGCTACTACCAAGCGCTCCTCCATCGTGGGTCTGCCGCTACAACCAACCGCTCCCCCTCATAGCCTCAAGAGGTACTCCTTCTGTTGAGTACCGCGGGTCTGTAGCTAATACCAAGTGCTCCTCCACCGTGGGTCTGCCGCTACAACCAAGCGCTCCCCACTGGGCTATCCGAAATACACTGAGTCGATAGATCAGTAGTCATCAAGTCTCAGCCAGCTACTAGGTCTCTGCACTCTGCTAGCTCACCACTGGGAGGGTCCGCTCCATGAGATACTGGTTGATACTCCAAGTATCACTAAGTTCCACAATGAAGTATCTCAAAGGACCGCCTCGTCTTTGGGGTCTCAACGCAATAGACGAGGCGTCAGTCGGATGCCCGGTTTTTAAGTTATTAGCCTTTTCGTCCTAGGGGCCCGGTTGGATTCGTGTGCGAACCAACCTGGCTGTATCTCGACTATACCCCGAACTCTCATAAGGTATGCTCATGGGGACCATTTCTAAAAGTGATCACCAACGCCACTGATGGTTCGTCAAACGGACGTCTGGTCCGAAAGCTATCAGCTTTTCCGTTCCAGGGGCCCGGTTGGATTTCAGGTTCAATCTAACCCGACCATTATCCAACTGCATCCAAAACTTAGGCAAAGCATTCCAAATGTTTTGCCTCATCAAGAAGAATCCATCAAAGTCGACGGAACGTCAATCGGACGTCCGAAACTCAAGTTATAAGTGTTTTTGCTCCGAGGCCTCGGTTGGTTTCGTGTACCAAACACCCCGGACAAACCCAAAGTACTCTGAAACCTTGAGTGTAGTATACCTAAATGACCGTCTCGATCCAAGGATCGCATCTCCACTGACGGTGCATCGATCAAAGGTCTGCAACCCATGTTATGGGAAAAATACCGTAATAGTCCGATATTATGGGGTTCGGGCCCGGTCCGACCCGGCCCGGTACCCCATGGGTCGGTCCGAACGGGGTCGACCCGACCCAGGTCTGGGTCCAGCCCGCTTGGGCACGGCCTGGCCCGGCTGGCACGGTGCGGCCTGACCTGGGCACGGCATGGCCCGACTTGGCGGTCCGGCCGGGCGGCTCGGCCCAGTGTGCTGTCGCTGGCCAAACGGCCGCACGAAGGGGAGCCGCCCCCTTGAACGAAACTTCGGCCCCGCGTGGGGCCGCCCCTTGCCACTCGACACGGCTGAGCGCCGCGTCCCACCTCCCTCGGTCCTGCACGGTCGCGGGACCAGCGGCTTGCCACCGCGGCTGAAGCCGCGACGGCCCATCCCAGCGGTGCGCCGGGCGCCGCCGTCTCTTGGAGGCCGACCGGTACCGTCCGCCGCCTCCAGCTGTCGGCGCCACCGTGTCGGCGAGGCGCGCTGACAGAGTTTTACGCGGACCACCGGACGATCTCCGGGGGTCGGTTTTGCCTTCCGTCTTTGCCAATGGCCCTCATAGGACCGGTTCTTCACTGCGAAGACCTCAAAACGCCCGTGCGGCCTGCTTTATCATCGCCCACTAATCCGCAAACCAAGAACGAAGAGACGGTGGGTTCGGACTTGTTCGTTGGTCCGCACCCACCGCGTTAGCGGTTTAAAAAGTCTTCTGACAATTTTTAATCACATTCCGATGATAAAAAAATCACATAGACTTAATTGAACCAAAACCCCTACCTCAAGCACCGTCGAGAGAGGGTTCGTTGCAGAATTGCACGTCGCGGAAGAAGGAATGTCACAGAAGAAGCATCGCGGAAGAAGGGTCGTCGCGTTGTAGAGAAAGGATTCGTCGCGTCGCGTCGTCGATCTCTGAGGATCAGGCATTCTTGTCGACCTTCGTCAGAGGTCGGCGTTCTTCGCGTTCTTCATCGAGGAAGATGAAGATCTTTAAGCCTCCCCTCTTTCTCCCAAACCCTCTCAACACCACCAGACTAATAAAATAAGAGTTGTCTTATTTTATTAACACACAAGTCAACGATTGAATTTCAAAAAGAGTTGAAATGATCAATTAATTGAATTAATTGAGGAGTTTAAACCGCCCATTTAAAGAGGCGTTTATTAACCAGAATAAACGCAAGGGTTGACTTCATTAATAGGGGGTGCAGGTGCATTTCTTAATTTAAGGAGGGGGTTTAGGAAGAAAAGAAATGATGGGGCTTGTTTGGGCCCCACCTCACAAATATCCTACCAAGTGGGTAGGATATTGTGGGACCCACTTCCAATACTTAGCTTAGGTTAAACAACTTGAAGTAAAATAAAAACTGTGCGTCCAATTTTTATTTTATTCCTTTACTTATCCCCAAAATTTAAAAACGACACCCGAGCAAACGCAACCTCGGAAAAGGTGTTTCTAAGCAATTACCGGCGCTGAGATTCCATTGGTGCCCTAGGAATTTGATTCCGAGCACCGATTCAAAAGGTATAAAAACCTGCTCATTCGTTCACTAAACGTACCCGAGATAAACTTTGGAAAATGATTCCGGGAAAACCGGGCCTCAGAATCAGGTGCCATCAGAATCCAAGTTCTTGTAAAATTCCAAAGAAAATTAAGAAAAAAAAAATTTTCCATGAATTTTATGGGTCTTTACATATTACACAACCCCTTTTTATTGTTTTTAAATTAAATGAATAGTTTTTTGAATTATTGTAACAATTTGGGACACCCCTTTAGGCATGCCGTCATGATCAGTGTATCCTGCCATTAGCCGAGTTTATTTTTTGATTAATTGCATGTGTTGCAAAGAAAGTTTTTATTTTAATTAAATTAAATAAATAGTTTCTTTAACATGCACTTCAATTGTTGGATCATTGGAACTTGTTTTGCTAAACTTTTTATTATTTAAATATGCATTGTCCACTGAGGTTTATATGATATGTATATTTCCTTGAAAGTTGTTGTGTTTTACTGTTAAATTTATGCCTTGTGATGAACGAGTGTATCTGGTTAGTTTTCAAGATGCGAATTTACATGATGATTATGTCATATCTGCTACTGTAAAGACTTTAATTAATTTCAGGGTGGGGAAAAGAGGTGGGTCCCGTATTAAGGGCCATGCTTAGATCCTCCGTTCTTGACTGGTTACCTCTATGTGCCGGTGGGCGGTGTCGTTGGCTTTTCCAGACTGAGACTTCCCCGGAATTTCTGATAATTTTGAGTGATACTAGTTCCAAAAGGGCCCATCAGGATGGATATGTTGGAAATGTGGACAAGCCACCCTCATATGATAGTCGACCCCTTTTTTCGAGACCGGGACGGACTCAGGGTAAATCCATGCCTCGAGCGATACTTAGCCTTTCGAAGGATTGTCTTGGATGGGCTCAGTGGCATTAGATAAATTGATGAATGTTCCATAACAATACCTTCAGGATAGGCTCTGACTCAAACTCTCAACTTGAACCTTAAATAATGACACACTTAAGGTTTAATTTATTTCTAATTGAGTCTATTGAGAATTGAGATATTTTCCCTGATATGTGGAAGTGTGTCTGGTTGACACTGGAATTGAACCCCAAGTTAAAGCACAAGATTGGGGTATACTTTTTCATGGTTTTACCTTGAATTATGGGTTATATATATATATGAGTGTTCTTGCATTTCTGCTAACTGGTACCCTTTCTAACTACCTGCTATGGTTGGAGAAGGTGACCAGGCACAGGTTCTGTTTGGGACCCGGGCCGACTTATATATTTCATTTCACTAAAATTAATTAATTTGAAATTGTTATATAAAGGCACACAAAATTTTTGATTTTGTACGAAATGGAAAGGTTTTGAAACCATGGGTGCTGGCATATTGGGATTTTATCTCTCACCCTACTCGGGCATTGTCGACACCCTATTAGATTACATGCTCGTAGGTATTGACAAGGGGAAGCGTGCTGCTTCCGATGATTGACTATTCATTACTACTTAGGATGGAGACTGGGGTAGAGGACTGTGCCTTGATCACGATGTAGTTTCTTCTTGTTTCTTTTCTTTTAGTTGATTGTGTTTTTGAGTTCTATTTTCTGTACCTTTAGTTTAGACTCATATCATGGCATGAAACTCTTTTGTGAGTTTCTGCACTTGGTTTTTATTATTCAGTTGGATTATTTACATTGCTTCTGTTGTAGTTTATTTATTCAAATTCTTTCTCTACTTATTAATTGTTGTTTTTTACATTCTCTATGATATTATCTATTACCTATGAGGGCATAGTCTCCCCCACGAACACAAAAAGGGACATTGCTGCTAGTTGGTAGCCTCTGGAGTTCAAGGAGATGCGCTTGTTGTTATGTGATGCACCAGTCCAGCCACTGTCCTAGAGGTGAGATGGGTTGGGACGTTACACCTTGGATGCCCTCCTTGGGTCTATCATTGACTATTAGGTTACATGGTTAAAGCCTAGTGGGCCCAGTCCTTGCATAGCCCTAGGTTAGCATGGAAGAAACACCTTAGACTCAGTAGGCTACTTTCTCACATGTGACATATGAATAAACTTGTAATACTCAATCAATTAACTTATTACATGTACAGAACCCAGTAAGGGATGAAGCGGGTACTTGGGTACTTAGTTATATTGTAGTACTTACTTAACTTATGCATTCCTATACATTGTTTAATTTATAACACACTATCAAGATTGAGTTAGACACCGGTGGTTCCGACCTACTAAGATTTATATCTCAAACCCAACTTGGGCCACCATTGCACTGTGGTACCAGAGTAGAATATTCTTGTTCGCAGGGCCATAGACATTGCTTGTGGCTATTTGTTAGTACCCATGAGTTAGGAGCTAAATACCGAGGAGGGGCTTCAGATGCTCATGGAGATTATCTTCATGATATTAGTTCTTTACATTACTTGAGTCCTAAATTTTATTTTATTGAATGGAATGTTGTACGATTTACTGTTTTCTATCATGTATCAATACCATGTGATGGATTCATCAATTTTATAAACTAGAATTGGCCACCATTGTTCATTTATATGAAATATGTCTTCTGCTTCTTTGTAAATTATGTATTACTACTTCTGCTATTTATTGTGACATACTATGATATACCACTATGAAACTCTAATAAGACGATATAGTCTCCACACTGAATATTATTACACCTTCACTGCTAGTTGGTAGCTTCTGGTGTATGAGGAGGCAGGATTGAGGTCATGTGGTGACTGGTCCAACCACTGTCTTAGTGGTGATCCGGGCCGGGTAGTTACAGAGTGGTATCAAAGGGTTTTCCTCTTTTTTATTACTATTTTTGGTTGGTATACAAGATACTAGGAAAGTGTTGGCACTTGGTAAATATTCGTTCTTGGGACTTATCACCCCACATACGGGAAATGACCAAGTGGCTAGGGCTGGGATTTCTGTTCATTATATTCGATATTACAGTTGATATGATTTCACCTCAAGTGATTGGTTTAATTTCCATTGCTTATGTATTTATGGGGTTTATGATATTTTACCCTTGGTATATTATGGAAAGGATGAAACATACATGTATCACATTACGAACATAGAAATTCACATGTTGTGAATATATGCCATGCCATGTAGTTTCATTAATATGTTTCTAGCTTTGTATGATTCAGTTCCTTGTAGACATGACATGCTAAGATTTATACCTGTTTAGGTAATACTTTTGTATGCCTTCTATTCTTACTTCTCTATATAACATACTTATGTGATTAAAATTCCATGCTTCTGTGATTTCAATTTGTTGCTCTGTGTTAGCTTCTTGTAATGACATGCTGGCTTACATTGATATATGTAAATGGTTTAATGGGCTATGTTAGTTTCTTGTGGTTAAAACATGATCTATTTTTCATTTATAAGGTGTATGGGTGATTTATGGCTGAGAAAAGGTAACCTGTGTAATTTAAACACAGTAAAAGGATGCTAAATTCAATTATTAAGTGAAGTTGGGTTTGACTAATGGGATTCAAATACCAAATTGTAAGGTGTATGTAAACTTTTCAGGTTGTTATATGGACACCCATATAATTTGGATAGTTATGTTTGATCATGTTAAATTATGAATTGACTTTGGTATCGATTAATGGGAGCCAATTTTCAATCTATGGAGTGTATGGGCGCTTCATGAATTGGGAAATGACAACCCATAAAAAATGTGATGGTATAAGGCCTTGTGAGAGTTTTATAAATGTGAAATAGTATTGAATTTAATCTAAAATAAAATGGTTAGATTTTAAAAATTCAACTGGACCCATGTAGGTCATTTGAGGAATCTTTTTATGAGATGAACCGTTTGGGTGGTTTACTTTTAACTATTTTTGGAAACTACTATTGGGTTTCTTGAAAATGAACCAAGGTTGGATTAGTGGGACCCTTGTAGGTCTTCTTAATTATTAAAAAGAATTTAGGCTATAAATTTCATATTTATGATGGAATGTTAACAAATGTAAATGTTTTAAAAGGAAGTTTTATAAAACATTCCTGTTTTGCCTTTGGGGAATTGGTTAAAATCAAGTACCCTGTGATTTGTCTTGAAAAATGGTACCTTGAGGTTTTAATTGAATATTTTGATGATTAAAGATTAAATGTGATTAAATATAATAGGCTTGGAAATGGAACCTTTATTTGTGTCCACTGTTTAAAAACCTTGTGTTAAGGGTGGTTTAGACTTTTCTTGAGTTTCCTTAGAACAAAAGCATGAGTACTTTCCGTATACATTATTTTCCTAAGAAATGGATCTATGATTAGATTATGAGCTTAGTGACTTTTGTATGATGTGACCTAGTTTTAGGTTTGAAACTTGTTCTTCATAAGGGGATAACTCATGGTAGGTAGCACCCTCAGAACAAAAGTTTTCTAGCTAGTGCTATGAATTTCCTATCTCTTTGTGCTATTTGGGTGTAGTTGTCCCAAGTAGGACTTTAAGTTTCCAATGAAACAATTGTTAGGATGGGTGGTCATGTGTTTCTTGACCTTTTTATGGGATTGGGAATCAGGTAGTGATCATATCCTGTAGGTTAGACATGCCTCATTCAAGGTTCGATAACTGTAGGTTGTTTTACCCTTTCTTCTTATTAACAATGGATGACTTGGTATGGTTTTGTCCAAGAAAATAGTCATTAAATTCTATGAAACTACTAAATAAACCCCTTGTGCTATTGAGTACAGTCTTAGGTCATCTTCATAATAGAGTGGCCTTGCATTAAACAATCAGTTGCATCCCAATGTTTGGGATGTCTCTCGTAAGACTCTGGTGTTTTGACATGCCGGTCTCATCGTTATGATCAAGAATGCTTATAAGAAGATTGTTTTCTTCCCTTTCAGATAGGACACTCTTAAGGTGGGTAGTGTCATGTTGAATTTGCAAAATGTTACCTTACAATTATAAGGAGCTTAATGTAAGGGAACCACTGGTAAATTGTTGGTTATTTCTTGAATGCCATAGAGTCTTGCAAGTCTAAAATTGTGTTAGTGCTTGCTCAGATGCACAACTTTGAGCTAGTTCGACTGTTTTACATTCCATTTTTTTGTGTGTTTGACCAAAAAAACTATCTTAAATCCTCTTACTGTACTCTAATAATGATATAATCATGTAACCTATCTTGATGTCATCCTTAATTCACTAAGAGAGTATCGGTCATACATTGTACTAAATCTTTAAAAATTTATTGAGCTTGTTGGACGATCTTTGTTTTGTTACATGATAATGTGTGGCTCTTATCAAGGATTGGTAAGTCCTGAGTGATTCTTGGGTTCCCACATATGAATGTCTTGGTTGGACTCACAAAATCCAATGGTATCTTTTGTGTTTCACTAGTTTCCTAATCTGAACACCTTTGAGATACATCAACCAAGTGGCTCGACTAATCATCTTTCCCTTGTTCATTTTTATGGTCGGTGATGAAACCATTTTAAAGCATGTTTCCAGGTGAAGGAATGTGTGGTTTAAAGGTCGGTAGTGTATTCTAGGAAAGATTGCACAACCAGTTTCTATTAGGTTGATCAAGAATCAACCATTAATTTTTAATGAAATAATTTTAGGAGTGATGTAAGAACACTATGTGTTGTGCCTTGTAAGGTAATTTTGATGGTGGAGATACAATGGCTTGGGTTTGGCCGGTTCTTTTAGTTAAGACCTATAGTGGGGAGCAACATTGGTCAAGTGTCTACCGAGTTTATGACATGATATTTTCTCTATCTGAAGAGGATAAATTATGCTTTGTTTCTGTTTTAAGGTGAACTATTAGTGTTGCCTCAGGTTGTAAAGGCTGAAGTGAAGAATGCTTAGGAAATGATGGAGGTGCATCAGGCATTAGTAATGCAATGAAACCGTTTAAACAAAATTTCAAAACCCTTGTAGGTTGGGTGATGTTACATTTTCCCTGAAAGCTTCTCTGGGATGATACGTTTTTATGGGGGGTAGATTGTAGAATCCTATGTTTTTGAACCATCATAAAATACGAAGGTTTTTGAACTTTTTTGTTTATTAAATTGGTGTTTTTAAAAATATATCTTCAAATCTTAATTTTGAGTGTTGGAAAACCTATTCATGTTGTTTTTGGACTAGGGTGGAGGACTCAAAAGTCACTTGATTATCTTGAGAAGTTTTGGGAGTTTTGGAACCAAAAAACACCATGTTTTTAAAGACAGCAGAGGGTTCATAGTTTGCACATGACCTCCTAAACCTTGTAACCCACTGCAGGTAACCATGCGACCCTATTTAAAAAGGGGTAGTGGGTTTGTGAACTAACTATGAATGGGTTTCTAAACTATGTTCCAAGCCCATGTGGGGTGTGTCTTGGAGGCAGTAGAGGTTGCACTGTTTTTGCACGATATGGGAAACTGTGCAGGTCACACCATACTATCAAGTTCTTTTAGTGAATTGAAATAAAATAAATTAAAATAAAATAAAATTACAACTAAACCAAATACTCAAACCTAACCATGTATCCCTAAAATTGATATGCACCAAGGGGATCCCCTTTGATCCGCATGCACGACCCCCTCCCTACAACCTCCTCTCCTCCACCATATTAACCCAGATCTCCACCCGATCATCATCCAAATCTTCATGGAAAGCTCTCTAATCTTCTCTCCTCCCTTACTCAATCGATTTTTAGCCACCCCTTTTCCATATTTTGGTTCTAATGAACACCCTAGGGTTTGTAGTGTCATAAATTCTTATTTACCTTTGATCATATGTTGTGAGAATGATCTCTCAAGGCATCTTTGACAGTGTTATAGCAACCTCTCCCGAAGGAGATGTGGTTCTCCTCGTTTCGGTTCACATCTTTCATATAGGGTGAGTATTTCTTCTTTCAGGTCTATTTTCCACCTATAAAATCAGATCCTTTATGTATTTTGAGGTTCCTTTTTATTTTTGCATAGTGCGTTGGGCTGTTTCATGCAGTTTCGAGTCACCATGTTAATGGCGACTCGCCTGCGAGTGCATATGTATGTAAATATATATATGTTTGTGTGTGGGTTACACCATTATGTGTGCAATCAACCATGGATTTTATTAAACACGTATGAGGATTGGTGTTCCCATATATATATATATATAAATTCAATTGTTGCGAGTGGAGACGGGCATATGAATTTAAGCATATATGTGAGGACCCCCTTGCACATGCCCATGACCATGCGTGTTTTTCATAAGGGATCGGTGTCCTCGAATGTTTGTGAATATATGTATTCTCGGTGGGGGAGAAATTTATTTTTGTTAGAAAGATCCAAGAGCCAAGTGGATGGAATGGTTCCACTCTATGGTAGGGCCCCTTTCCAAGTCCTCAATTTTATAAATGCATTAATAAATTTCTTACTTCACTTTTATGAGAAATTAAATCCATGAAGTGATGTATTTATATAGAAAGTCTCTTAAATGTGTAGTTATCATATTTCATGTTTTAAATAATAAATGTAATAAATTATTTGTGTGATAATCCATATCAAGTTTTTTTAATAAAACCCATCAATCGGAGTGCACTGCCTTTAAGATAAAAAGTAGTGGTTATGCCTTGAGTGCTTGAATTTTCATGTTTATAATTCTTATAACTTTATTTTATGTTGAAGTATGGCATGTTTAGAACACGAACATAATGTAATTAGAAAATAGTGTTACATTATTTAAATAATTAGAAGGTCCAACGCACAGCTTAAGTGCTTGTCCCAATTTTGAATTGGATTTAACCATGTGTGATGTTTTCCATAATTTTCATTTAGTGTTTTGACATATTCAGGACACCATTCGGGTGTACCATGGCATGGAATTTATAATGGTAATACTTTCTATATTGAATAATAAACTTTTCCTATGAAACTCATAATGAAATATACCATGTATTCTCATCACTTCACCTACCAGAGGTAAGTTCTTTTAATTGATAACTAAATGTTAAATGTGAATTGGCCACTATACCGAGTATATAAATTATCATTATTATGAGTAATTTAATAAATTTTTCTTGTATGTAGACCCCTTTCCATGTTTATGGGAGGTAGAAGAGTGGACCTTAATTATTGAATATGCCTTAATGGATTTAATAAATAAATGGTTGCAATGATACTTGACCTCTCTACACTAGTGGAGTGCAAGTCTTGAACCTGTAAATAAATGGTTTTAATGCTTCTTGAACATTCCAAACTAATGGATGGAAAGGATTGGACCAAAATAAATTATTATAAGACTTATTTACTCAATAGGAATGGTTAGACTCGAGCTTGTCTTGGATTCTAATCAGAGAATACCTTGAGCACTTGTGTACCCCATTCCAAATTCACAAATGGGTTGTTAATGTTAAGACTCACCAAGATCCTGTTCCTTATATTATCTTTGGATTCTTTATATACTACCATTAGGAACCCATGTATTACTACAAGATTCCTTCGATACACACCTTGGATCTAGCATTTACAAGTAGGTTCCTTGGATAAAATCCTTGGACTCAGTCATTACATAGCCCCGTTTACCATGGATGCACTCCATGAACTCGGTATGTGCCTCATCATGGAATGCATTGGACTATTCTCCTTGGATAACACCCTTATTCTTTAGATAGACCCAGATACTACTAGGTTAGAAACCCTAGTGGATTATTTTTCCTTAGTTATTAACTTGCAACTTTATTTCTAAATATCATCATAGTATTCCTTAGATATACTCCTTGGGTCAATCATTGACTTGTAGGTTCCATGGTAAAAGCCCAGATGTCCCAATAATTTCTTATCCCCATTTTACCATAGAGGAAACTCCTTGGTCATGGTAGGCTACTTTATCACGTGTGAATTATTAATAAACTTGTAATAATCAATCATTTAACTAATTACATGTCTAGACACTAGCTGAGGGAGGAAGAAGGTACTTGGGTACTTTGTTACATTGTACTTCTTAATTGACTTATTCATGCCTGTACATTGGTTAATTTATACCAAACTATCGGCAATTGGGAGAAAAGGACAGAGCAAGGGCTCTAGATTCTCATGGATAACACCTTTAAAATTTTACTTCTTTTCATTACATGAGTCGTACATTGTATTGTATGGAATATCATGTTGTACTGTTTACTTATTTTCATCATGTATCAATACCATGTCAGGAATTCATCTATTGTATAATCTTTCATATGCCGCCTTTGTTCATTTATATGAAATTTGTCTTCTGCTGCATTGTCAATTATGTATTATTGCTTCCGCTTTTTATTGTAAATTATTGTGATATACCAATATGAAACTCTGATAATAGGGTATAGTCTCCCCAATAACTATCATTACACACTTGATACTAGTTGCAGCCTCTGGCATATGGGGAGTCACACTTGAGGTCATGTGGAGACCAGTCCGACCACCGTCTTAGTGGTGATCTGGGTGAGGATGTTATAGTCCAGGCCCCTGTCCTATGGAAACCTTCATAGAAAACCTCTTGAGTTTGAGGTTGAGAATTGGGTTCTCTTGAAAGTTTCTCCCAGACTGGACCATCTATGAATTCAAGAATTATGGTAATCTCTCATAGATTCGTCATTCCTTTTGAGATATTTGATGAAAACATAATAGTGGATTATTAAATAAAATTAACTTAGAGATACTAGTCTGTATATAACAATTTTCAACTGTCTTATCAATGCAGATATTATCCTGACCCATCGCATGTTTTAGAACGTAATGAGTTTGAGGTAGATATGGATTCTTCTTTTGATGAGTACCTAATGAGTATCGTAGTTCGAAGCATGTAGGATCTTAGAGGAAGGTTGTTTCCTTTAGTATGGGTGAAATGGTGGCATGAATGAGTACTGAATGAGATCTTGAAGAAGGAATCTAACATAGATTCCCAATGACTGAAGGTTTTCTCCGATGATTGCTTATTACCCTCAGATTCCCTACACAAGGATTAGTTACTTTAAGGATGGGAGGTCGAAACAACATGGTTTTTAGTGATAGTAATGATTATTTAATTTAGAGTTTTAATTCCTTATTTTATATTGGTAAAAATTCCCTATGTCTTATGAAATTTATAAAGATAATATGGTTTTTTAGGATCATGGAGCTCTAGAAATTGGAGAGGCCCACTAAGTCTCATAAGTAGTGCACAGTTAGTGCTAACCATGCAAGTCAACAGCGTGGGGAAATCAGTGCATAGAACAGGTGACAGATGTATTCTTGATTCATGAAATCCAAGACACACACCCATGTGGGTGATTTTGTATTTTTAATAGAGGCATTTTAGACAGATTCCACATGGTTAGTAAAATAGTGTTCCTAGGAACCATTATTTGGTTTCCGTGTGGTATGTTGGTTATTGATCAACCAAAAATATGCTTTTTTAAAATAAATTAAAATTAAAATTTCATTCTGTAAAATAGTGTGGCTAGCCCATGAAATGGGGGTTCTTGGATAGTGATGGGAGAATAGTTGGTGCATGGTTTGTCGAGCAGTGCATCCAAACCATACAGCCCCTTATTTTGGGGTTAAATTACCATATTCCCATGAAATATTTTTAACACATCTCTCCCCTTTCATTTATCCTCTAGTGAATGTGCAACCCCTTTCTTCCTTCCTGAGATCTCACTCCTCCATAGTTAGGTATTTTAATAACTCCCACATATGATCTCAGTTTTCGTCATCGTTAGAAGCATTG
The DNA here is from genome assembly GCA_963277665.1 of Viscum album. NCBI lineage: Eukaryota > Viridiplantae > Streptophyta > Magnoliopsida > Santalales > Viscaceae > Viscum > Viscum album. The sequence goes on along the minus strand of OY728142.1, from coordinate 1,132,872,416 downwards.
TATCCACAATGGTGAGATCTCGAATCCTTTTAATTCCTATCTTAGTTTATCTTTCCATATGAAGTACTACATGGGCATGATTTTGTATGCCTTATTTTTAAGGAATCAGTACATTCTTCAGATTTCTCCCATTCTAGCTCTATACAAAAGCAAACCCTAGATGGAGAAAGATCTATATGTATAAGGTAGGTGTTCTAGTATTTTTCCATAAAATTTTTGGTGTTTTCACAGTATTTAGTAATGTTCCGCAAGTTTGACTTTTCTATGAATTTCCCAAATGTGTATTTCACCTATCAATTAATTTCACCATGTTATCAAACACCATTAGATAAATGTCAAATTATTATATGTTTCTTACTTCTTGGATACCACCCCTTTGGGCGTGTTGAATGATTTTCCCTCATTGAGTTATATGTTTAAATGAAAAAAACATTGTCTAATTGTTTGGCACAACTATAAAATGGATTTTCATTTCGAATTAAATCAAATTAATTAATTTAGATTAATGAAAGTGGGTGGAAAGTCCATTACACATGTTTAATAGTTATAAATATGAAATGTATGAACCATGACACCCATGGTTGGTGGGTTAAAATGGTTGTAATTACTTTAGAGAAAATCCATCATGATGATTATTATTAGAGCATGTATATTGGCCAGTGGTCACTAGATCGAGGAATTATTGAGCATAGAGTTTCATGCTACCTTATATTGGGTGATGGGCCTAAAACTACACACCATTTAACTAACATTGAAGATGGCCATGATGTTCCACACTCTATGCATCAGGTGCTGGGAAATATGAATCACCCCACTATCTCAAGTGACCATCACAAAGTATTGCATTCATGTGAGATTCAAGGCTAGTACCCTTGTTAGATCCAATATCTCATTAGACAAGTTATAAATGCCTACGTTACACCCCATGTCCTACTAGAACGAAGTATCCATGTATATTATTATATATTTATTTACTTATATAGTGTATATAAATGTATAAATATTAAACACACACACAAATATATATATATATATGACTACTTATATATGTTTACCGCAATCAGACATATTCTGGCCTATACTAAAGTATCTAGAGTCTTCCAGGTGTCCTATATTAACCTATGACGAATGGTATTTATTTTTAAACATTGTTTATTATATATTATACCTACACACTTCTATGCCATGTACAATTTCTGGTTTATTCTAGAAACTATTGGTGGTGGAATACTATGTTTTTATCACACCCTATTTGGGCCTCCCTTGGTACTAGAGTAGACTTCAAGACTATAAGTGTGGATAAGGGAAAGCATGCTGTCACAGATTCTTGATCTATTTTTCTTATAACATGATCATTGGGGATTAGGACTGAGTGTATGCTTGTGATGCTAGAGGAGATATATTTTTGTATTTTTTTTACTTTTTTATATCTTATTTTATATTCATGTCCCCTATATCCCATTTATTCCCCTTTTGTTCATCAACATGTCATGAAATCATTTTTTATACAATTAAGCCTATGGCCCATTATTATTATTACTACTTGGATGTTTCGTATTCTGTTGTTCTTATTCATGGTATTTGATTCCACTATGCTGTTGGTTATTTTATATGATTCAAATATTGATTATATATGTGTATATCTGTTCCCACTATGATATGAGGGTATATTATCCCCACCATACCACCTTAGACCCCCATTTCTAGTTAGTATCCTCTAGCATATCAGGAGGAGCACTTGAGGTCGTGTGACCCACCGGCTCAGGGAATCATTTTAGTGGCACCCAGGTTGGGACATTACATTTATTTTCCTTAGGAATGTTTTTAATGATATTTTTATGGTATTCACCTTCATAAAAAAACAACAAAAATTTATTTTACTTATACTTTAGTAGTGATATGTTGTAATGATACCATCCTTATTCCTTCTTTGGATGATTTATGATTGGTTTTACCTAATAATGTATTGAAATTTACTTTCTTGATAAATTTTATAGTCATTAACTTTCCCATGAAATATTCAATTTCTAATAATCATTGGAAATTGCATTTCATTTAAATATCCATATTCTTTTTCATGTATATTCTTATTTCTTAAACCACACATCATTTTTATATATTTTGTTTTAATTTGAATGTTATTTTTTATAGGGGAAATTTTGATATTATTTATTATTTATTTATTACAGACATTTATAGATAAGGAATATTTTTTATGAATCGAATTTTTCATTCAATATAGGAGGAATTAATTAGTAATGTAGTTAAAAATATGTCACATTTATAGATATCCCCTCAATGAATTAATATGTCTCATGAGAAAAATCAATAATCCAATATTAAATGGGTTTCTTCAATATATATACCCATCGATTATACTATTTTAGAGTAACGTATTTACAATATAGATATCAATATTTCTAATATCATGATTTTTTTATTAATTTCCTTCATTTTGAATTTAGTTATTATTATCCATGAAATTATTAAATTGATATTATGCATAGATGCATTTCATTATTTAGTTATTGATTAAATTAAATATGTTTTCAGTTATTTACCTTAACATATTGATTATTCCTTATTTATTCATGATATATACCACACTATGTAACCCTTACTGTGTATCTGATCTCACCCATACATTGTTTCCTTTCCTCATGATATGAAGAAAAAAAATCTTTGAATGATTTTATGGATGTATAATATTTAATTTCTCTATGTTTTTATTTTATTTTTAAAAATATAATGTGAGATTCAATTATGTATCTAGTTTAATAATACTAATAATCTATTTGATCATTTGGGATATAATTCATCATATCTAAGGATAATGTAATAAAGTAACAGCTATCCATGGTCAACCAAGGCCTGGGTCATTACATTTATTAGGAATTTTGAGGTATAATTTTCAAGTTATTATATTTCAAGTGATTATTTTATATGTTTAACATGTAAAAAATGTGTAATGATCATGTAAAATTTCTAGGTATATGTGCTAATTTATTTTATTTGTAATCAGAGGAATATTTCCCAAAAGAGAAATGTTAATTCCCATAGAACTATTGCTAAAGGATCCCATAAAATAGTAGAAGCATTCAGGTGTTGATATTTTTGAATTTAGGATAATGTCTAAACTATAGTGTTAGACCCATCTCACTATCATCATAATCCACATCATGGATCTTTCATAGTAAACATAAATATTAAATATAAAAAAATGGGGTAAATTATTAACTTGGTTGAATTATGTGATTTTAGTGTACATAGATCATATCCAAATCACCATAACTTGAAATATTGAAGAGTGGATCCCCATAGATCATCCAAACAAGCAGTATATCTCCTTGTGCTCTGTTCTTAAATTTTTAGGTTCTAGCATAAAATATCTAAGTGATTCACAATGATTGTCTGATGGATAGAAGATCATGTGATGTGTCTATGAAATTAGATCGAAGTGTTCCTGTTATATCATTTATATTATATTTGTATAATATTATAGATATTTTGGGAGGAGAGTAAATTCAATCAAGAATCATCCCGCACTTTTTTGGGTTTTAAAATTGTTAAAATTCCTAGATTAAACTCTTAAGAAACATCATTTTATTCCTTTAAATTATTTTAGAAAAATACTAACTTGTAACACCACTAATGACTTATTTAAGATGTATTAAGTGTCCTAAAAATTTAATAACTCAATTATGACACTCTTAAATGTCATGAGATATAAAAATATACTTTAACTCATCCCATTTCTCTCATAATTATTTAATGAACCATGAACATGTAATGTTTATTTTTGAAATAATATTTTTACCATATTCAATTTAATAACTTGTTAATACCATGAGAAATAAATTCAACTATATTTATTATAAACATGAATAATATATAATTTAATTTATTATTTATTTTTCTCAAACATTCTAACTTGAATGTTTATTGACCCCTGCACATAGAGATAACTTATCTCTAAACTTATATTATTATTAAATAGTGGAATTAGTGGATATATTTTGTGTGTGACCCGATAAAACCATAGATTGAAATTTTTGATTTCTATCCATACTCTAGGAACGATATCAAGTAACACATAATGGCAGTTAAATAGATAAGGAAAGTCATATATATGAAAACATCTTATTAACACTTAATGTGTAATAAAATCTCATTTTCCTGATATATCCTATAAAGGAAGATATATACTATATGTTTTCATAATTTAATCTTTATTGAGATTTTTTAACTCTATTATATCTTCAATAATTCCTATACTATTACCATGGATTTATTCGAGGCACTATTATCATAGTTATGTGGCCAAATATATATTATTCCTATAATCAAGGGGAAAATAATATTTTGATCATTAAATCAATGTTATAACAAAAATGATGAAACCAATGCCTGTTAGCTGACCAAATATATAAAATGCTACAGTTTTTATTTTGGGTACAAGTAAATAATCAAAATATACACATGAATAAAGATATAAATTTGAGTGACCAATACACATTTTCATAGATAGATGCATTTAATTACACCAAAAGCATATAGTGTTCCTATTGGAGGGTCAGTCTTCTTGATCTCATATACCCAAGATCACCATGTGTGAAATTAATGATAAAATTTATCAATTATTATATGCCCACAAAACCTGATTGTCAAAAATTCCTTCCCAGTAGTATGATTTAGCGGACTATAGAACATTTTTTATGAATACTTTCATAATATCCCAATATTCTCATTATATCTCGGATCTTATATAACATTTCGACATGTAAAATAATACATGGAAATGTCTATATAAATTGTGTATGTATAATTAATAACACTATTATAATAATAATAAAACATTATTAATTTTATATACATAATACATTATTATCATAATAAACTTATTAAATTGGGTCTAGGTAACCGACTTCTATAATTGTTTCCATCACGTGGTGATTAAGAATGCACTTTTTTCTCTGGGGGTGGTCTTACAGAAATATTGAGTCTAGGTACCCCTGGTTGGTTTATTATAAATATCAAACTACTGTGAATATAATTAAACTAACCATGACTAATATTTCATACGATAGTGGATGAGTGTCTAAATTTATATGATAAACTCAGTAGATTCCATGGGATTAAATGGTATTTCTAACATTCCTTGAAACCATCATGCATGTCAAATACTACAATGCATCCTTTGGATACTACAAAATATTTCTCACTCCAGTGATTGAACTTATATTTAATAGGTTTGAATATAAATGAAAATGGAAGTGCGACCAGGTTATAAAGGTGAAACATTGTGCTTGAAAATCGTATGAAATTAATGTTGTAGATATTCTTAAATTTGATGAACTATCATGATTTTTAGCATTCCAGATCACAAAATAGGTTGATACTATTTAATGATGTTGAATTTTTGGATGAAAAAATGTATAAAAACATAACCACATAGATATAATTCAAATAATGGGTGTTTTCTCTATCAAACATGGATTAATAAGAAAATGTAATAATGTTGTTATCATTTCACACATCAATATTTTAGGATCCATTTTATTTATTGGGTGCATAAACATACTTTCTAATATACTTCTATGTCTTCATATTTAGTTTTATATAACATGGAATCTATTACGGTTTGGGTTTCTATATTATTTTGTAAAAGAATCTATAAAAATTAAAAAGTAGTCATAGAAGCAGTGTCTTACATACTACATTGAACATGAAAATTCTTGGCAGTATTCATATAGATCTCTCTCAAGAGTGAGCATTCATTTATCTTTTTTGTTAGTGTTTTATAGTGTTTTGCGTGTTATAATTTTAATAATTGAGGAATTTGAGAATATTATTAAATGTAATCCTTATAAAACAACATTTTGAGATTTGATGAAAAATGGTACGATAGAGAAACAAAATTGTTGAGAGTAATATACTTGTAAATATACTTCATGAAATAATGGTAGAAGTGGTATATGGTGACCTCTATGAACACATAATTAACCTAAGGGATCGAAAATTTCAAAAACAATGGGATTATATTGTAACTTATTTAAAATATACTTGATTCCCCTGGGAGAATATTAATGACATGGTTGATGTTTGGATTAAGTTCGACATTAAAATTGAGGACATGAGTAGTTAAAATAAAACTCAAGTTTATAGTGATGTTTTTTACTATAATATTTTCTCTATAATAAAGTAGTATCAACATTGGTTTTACAAAGTAATGGTAAATTCCTTATCAAATCATCAAATTTTATTAAAAAAGAATACGTTTTCACTATTTTCCACAACCCAACCCCTCAAAGATTCCTACTGTTTTGGAAGTATAATCAAGAGTGTCCCACAAAGGACACCTGTAATATTCCATGTGGTGGTAACTATCCCAAATGGTATATAAAAAAATATAGGGAAGGCATTAAAATTTTTAAGTATAAATAAATGACTAAATGACCTAAAATATAAAAATCAACTTATACACAAATGAATGAATGTACACATTTGTATTTCAATAAGAAAACTAACCAAGAACGATATCCACTAATTGCATTGGTAAAATCATGAAAAGTTACTCCTCTTATTCCCAACTAGGTCATCATTGGATGAACTAATGATGATAAAAACCATCCATATCATGATCCTATAAGTATGGAAAACAATAGATAACAATAGGATGAAAATATATTTATACGCATTAGGTTTCTACTCCATTGACTCTTAGCTCAAGTGAATTGGAAAAATAAATCCTCAAAAAATGACATATGTAATTATAAATGGAATTCTAGTCAACATTGAAATAGAGAATAATATTCACATGATAAAATAAGTATTTCTTGTCATGTACATCACTATTTTCATCATAATGACATTATCACCATAAAAAACTTTTAATGTAATATAATAATAACAAAAAATATATATCTATGATGGGAAAACAACATCTAAACTCCTCATCCAATGGGAATACAACTTCCATAACTCTATATCAATATACAAGAATACCACATCCCTCTAAAAACCACAACATAACATTAAAAATAGATTATAAGAATGATACAACATAACATTAACTACTTATAACAATATATCATATGAATAGATCAATATATAAGTAAACATAATAAATATCAGAATCAAAATCACACCACATCAGTTAGAAATAGATTCCTCAATTTCCCCATACCCATCCCATCTTTTACACTATATCCACATGTCCCTTAGAAATATACCTCTAATAAACCATAATAAAACCTCATATATAATCTAATTAAGCACATATTCTTTATCATATAAAATAAAATCATTTTCAATCCCTAACATACCATAATCAACTATTAGGGATCAAAAAATCAATATAAAATATAATTTATATTAAACTTGGAATCACCTTATAAATTAATACAAAATAAAACAATATTTTTTTTCACACATTATCAACTCCCATTCATATTTTTAATTAATATCATTCATATATAACAATATTATCATTTTAGTTACCACAATTAACATCATACGAATTAACTCAATATTATAGGATGATTTATACACTCCTCATCTTATTCAATCAAATACGTTTTACACCTCTTTAATATGAAAAATTATGTTAATTATTAATCAATACATAAATCATATTATTCAAATTAGTTGAACACACATAAAATAGAAGTTAGAAAACCTTAACTAAATCTATTATTGAAGAACAAGAATCTAATAACCAAACACCAACATCCACGTAGAGAAATCCCAATAAAATATTACTTGCATTGATTTGATCCAATGAGAGAGAGAATTCCAAGATTTACCCAAGAGTTATTAAATTCACCAAAAAAGTACCCTATTCTATTTTGGGCAACTAATGAATAGTTAAAATTGAATGATAAGTGACAAGAATTATGAAATTATAATTAAATAAAAACTGAACAATCTGTGATGTGGTGTAGAATACCACATTATTTTTTTAGCCGATCATGTTAGATTTTAAAACCATTGTGACTTAATTCTTCAACTCTATCAATATTTTCAATCAATTTTCGTTTTAAACATAATTTATGTTGAAAAAAACATGGAACAAGCCTAAAAGGATGTAATACTTTCCTAAAATCCCCCTTTAAACCATGAGATGGTACTGTGAATTCTATTATTCAAACCAAGTTATTTTATTTCAACCACGATGATAAACTACAATGTGTTTATTCCCTATTTAAAATAGTTTCACCCACAAAATATACGTCTAAACTATAATATACATCAATTTTTTTTTATAAAACTCATTATGTTAGAAAAAACTAAGACATAAATTGGTCCTATTGGAGTGTAATATCTTTTCAAATACTCTATCAGAAAACATGGACTTTATACTATGATAAGATAATGAATATAATGCAATTAGACTATCCCCACAATGTGGCTTCCGAAAAATTCAAAAATTTTATCTTAACTTCAATAATTATTTATAAAGTCATTCCTTCTACAATGACTGAAAATTCTCAAAGTTATGAACATTCAAAAAATCTATGACTTTACATAGTTACCACTAAATTTATTATTATCATTGAGAATAAAAAATTCTTTTTAAAGAAAATATAAATATTAGAAATAAACCAACACATGAGATACATATCAAATAATTTTATCATCATAAAAGGCTGTAATATTAAAGTGATAGAGAAACCATATTATTTTATTCAACACAAAATAAAATCTGAACTTGAACACTAATATGTGCATTTATTATAGCTTCAGATACTAAAAATGAATATATGACCCTCAATCCCACATAAAACCCCATAAACCACCTTTTATCCAAAAAACACTCACTAATAGAATGACATGTCCTCTAATTTTTTTCCTAGATAGTCCTTCATCTCGAAAGGTCATTCCATAAATTTCATATCCTCCTTGATATCTAACTCACCCCAGTAAATGAAAAGAGAGTCATCATAAATATTCTACCCAAGTTACAACAAATATAAGATATTGTGAATTTTGTCTAACCAGGGTGGAAGTTGAAATTTATAATTAACATTGGAGAGATCTTAATACCTCTACCAAACCTCCACTTCATATGATGAGTTAAAAATTTTAAAAACACAAAACCATCAACCATAAACTCTAAGGGTATCATTTTATGACCTGATTGAGACTTAAGGAAATCATCATTAGCATTCAAGTACTCATTAACCATATACACATTTTCTATTATACACTAGACCAATTATAGAACAATAATTAATTACTTAATATAATCATTCTTTCACACAATTGATCTATACTAACCCCATATAATTCTTTAAAGGGGTCATTCCAATGGTTCAATAATAACAATTTTTGTAGGAAAATGCAAGAAAAGGTCAATGATTCACCCAAGATCCTCTAAAATCAAGGAAACAAGCATGTGACACTTCCTACAAAATTTGAATATTTTGATCCATATTCCAAATTTTTTAAGGATGAAATAATTTATTATTTAATTGTTTTGACAAAAATCACATTGTATTCTATTCCACACTCATGAGGTGAATAGAGGATATCCGTATTAAATGATTGATCTTGGGACTCCATGAATCCTCAACACCTCCTCCATATAAAAATTCCTCGCCTTTTATAAAATTAGGCAAATTGATCAAGTAATTCAAATCAAACCAGCTGGTTTTATATCCTCCCGAACACAAGGAAAACATATCATGAAATCCATAAATATAGAATCTCATTTTTATAAGTAAAAATTAAAATCTAATCACACTATAACTCAATTTATAACCTTAAACCTATAATAAAAAATATATTGTGATATGAACTCTGCCAAGGAACACATCATACATATTCCAAAGAGTTTTTCATTTAAGGTATGATACATATTTTAAATATATGTATATACTTCTATAGGTGAGAAATAGAACCACTAAACCAAATCCTAACATATTTATAAACCTAACTTATTTACACCGAACAAAACTAGGTGTTATTCATCCTCCTATCATCCATTAATAAAATCACTATAAAAAATATGATCTCTATAAGACTATTCCTGAAGAACTACTAATCAAGATCCCTCAACTTATTACAACATGGGAGACTATATTATCATATGGTATAAATATTCCCCACCATTAAATTTATTCAAATCCAAATGAATGGTTAAGATCTAAAATACCATTTTCAATTTACCATGTATTTTTTTTAAAATGTTATAGTTTCTCTTTATTAAATAATCCTCTACAAAATTTATTTTTCCCAGAGTATTTGAAATCTAAAAAATAATATTGTTTGATGAAATGCACCCATATCCTCTCACAAAGGCTCAAATCTATGTACAAAAATATATAACACAAAATCATATAATGTAAAAAACAAAAAATAATTCTATAAATAATAAATGTGTCCATAAGTTCATTGAAAATAGCACTAGTGATAACATAATACCGTGAGTCACATAATTACTTTCATGAGTTCCTAACTAAATAAACTCATACGATGAAAGATACATTTTCCTGTATTAATACACAATTTGGCCATGACTTAAAGAATAAAAGTAAACCTAAAACCCGACTCCTTCTTTAGATAAATTGAGAATATATGTTATTGTAAAATTATCTTCAAGGAACTATAATACCAACTAAAACTACAATGTCTAAATAAAATCCTGATCCTTCTTTGTAAAATATAACATTTTTTTAAATCAAATATAAATATATTAAAAACCTGTAATAATATCTAGCTAAATAAATAAATATATACACCTAAAATAAATTCATTAACACATCTTAAGAAACTAAGGTCTCAATATTAGTTTTTTATACATATATTACATGATAATAAGTAGAATACACTAGTAAATGAAATTATTATGGCTATAAAATACACATTGACATATTTTCATCTAACTGATGTTGATGAAGGAGTTCCAAAAAAATAATAAAAGTAATCGTATACTCGTTTTTTATACCTCATATAAAACAAAATATCATTAATAAAACCCTTAATAAAAAATAAATAGAGGGAATAAACACGAAATTCATAAATATAATAATTTTTTTTGTAGATTTGGTGACTCATAAGGGAATTCTGATGAACTGAAATTTTCTATAAGTCATTTGAAAGTGGTATTTTGTATATAATCCTCTTACAATCTGATATGATATTTCCTAAGCCGTAAATATATCATTAACAAAATTAATCTCTATTTATAATCTAAAAAAATCAGCATTCCTCTACTAGGGATATAAATTCTTTAGAATGACTTGATTAAACTATTGGTAAATGATATATAAAATTATAATTACATATAAATTCTTTGAAAATAATAGGAGTGCACCCAAGGGTGGAACACTAGGGTGAATAAAACCCATTTTTTAATATTTCATTGATCTATTTTTGAAATAATTGTATATCAGATAGTATAATTTAATAAATTAACATCAAAATTGGGGATGTACTAAGGAATATAACTTTACTAAACATGATCTCCCACACTAATGAAAAACTCATAATCTAATTAAAAAAATAAAAAAATGGCTTACCACATCAGGAATTTCCTTCACCTAATCCTCAGATACACTAACAATTACACATGAAAATTGAGATGTAATTATTTGAGGTTTAATGCAAAATAACTCATTACATTGATCAATATCTCCAATTAAAATAAAATGATCTCCATATTCATAATATTATACCACCCTCTTTTAAAAACAATTAATTTAGTATGACACAAAATGTAAATAATCTAAGATATTTATGACGTTATATAATTATATATTCAATAATAATAGACCCAGAATCATAATATACCATTAAATCACTAATTAAATTCACCATATTACCTCAAAAAACTATGATCAGTCCTCTAATGGTGTATAAAACACGAGTATTTAATAAATAATGAATGGATAATTCTAACCATATCACTAAACCAGGTGTTGTAAAATAATGTAATCTTCTAGAATAAAATAAAACATGGTAAAGAGGAGGGAAAACATTTTTATACCACTCAACACTGTGTGTAAATACATATTAGAAACATCTCTTGTGTGTAGTTAATCAAAACCATGATCATGAACAACCCCTCTACCTTTCTATTTTATATACCTAGATCCTACTTATATATAGTCATTCTTTTATCATAGATGATGGGAAATATTCTTGGAACAAATTATACTTCATATACCCCCCACTAATGGTATATTTGGTAGCTAAATATACAATTTCAAAAGCTATCAAGGAGGTTGTTGTAATTGATAGGATGATCTTTCTATCAACACCCTATGTTCCAGCCTACTATAACAACCTTGATAATGTAGACACATGAACTATTTGTGTCCACTATGTTCACATATATGACATATTACATCACTACCCAAACATGACGGATGTGAACTATCAGGTCCTAAAAATAATGAATAGGGAATCCTATGGTAATGACCTAACTTCCTTGGGATCAATGAACTCCATTATCTAAATCTATTACACACTACACATTTTTATCCACTATCTATGACACTTTACCAGTATATGCCAAAGTATTCTAAATAATTTATTACTTTTTGGGAACCTCAGTATATATCTTTGAATTAAATGGATTGACCTAATACTGAATATCAAGTCTCAATCCCCTATAAAAGTGGAGATATCTTTACTCCTTTTCAACCAAAAATTAAAGGCAAAATCATAACATAATAATAAAATTAACCACATACTATTTAGAATGGGAGTATGACTTATAAATAGATAATATATCAAACCATCACTATAAAATGAGGGTAGCAGTTATGAATTCCTCTCAAAATTGATCCTAAAATAGTAACCACTTCACTATAGATACTTCACAATTACCCAGATATAGGGTCTACAATTACCGCACCACACCATGTAATTAACTGAGTAATAGTGGAATCTAGTCTTATTTTTCTATATGAATAAGAAGAAATGTTAACTCCCTTTATATAGCCACCAATTAGTTTCTTTTTTAGGAATAATTTATTTATGACTTATTAATTTCTAGTATTAGAACTCTTATAAGGTTAATTTACATGCCTCATTTACGACTGGGTCCACTATCTAATGAACAACCACTGGTTCCTCCTACACCCTTTATTCCTCTACTCTATGATTATAATTCATAGGCATCATAAATATATTTAAAAAAAATATCATCATGATTAATATTTGGATGTACACACTTTTATTACTTAAAGATCAATCAAAAATACAAATCCAATTCCCTATAGAGAAAAACATCAAGAACTAATTTTGAACTATACAACTAAATTTTTAAAAATACATTTCTCTATAATATTGATTCATAGAGAATAAAAGTCTATAATTAGAATAAAAATATCCCTCTATGCCCTTATCCGGTTGACTAGCCTTTTTTATACTCTAGGTTCATGTTGTATGAAAATGTTTACAATACATACATTCCTCACTAGTGAATACGTCAAGATCCATTATAGTACACATACATTTAATACCATTTCTCATATTTTAACTCCACAAAGACTCATACAATGTTTGCAATGAGATTAAGGGTACCCCCTGAATCCATCCTCTAATAAACCATAGGATGTGTACTAATACGAAGGGTATACACACAAAATATGGGTGATATTACACTACTATTTAACATTAAATAAATAGTAAGAAAAAATTAAAAATTTATATCAAATTATGCCCAAATGTGTAGATATATGCATGAGTATATCAACCAGAAAACCAAATTCAAACAATATCCCTTGATGATAAAGGGAAAACTTTGAAAATTCAATCCTCCTACACCCTAAAAGGTCATCACATGAATGAATTAACTTTTCTTGAAACAAAATATTATGAGTTTGAAAAATAATATTAAAAAATAGTTTGAGCATATAATTAAACTTATTAGGATCCTCATTTATATTCTCCCACATAAAGTAAATGGTGGTAACAAATCCTTAATGACTTAAATATATAATTATAAAAATAATTTAATGTGATATAGAAATAAAGATTAATATTCACATAAATAAATCACAATTTCATGTTCTCTATATCAGTATCCCGATATCTAGCATATCGTCACCAAATCCAACATATCAATGAGGACTTGTAAATATCCACACATATAACTATAGTTTCTCCAAAGAAAATAATGAACCTATAATTATAATTAAAACCATTAAAAAACAATAATTTTATGAAGATACATCAGTAATAATGATAGATGTATATGTGGTTGAAATTAAATATATCTCCTCCACCTTATCTTCAAGGAATAAAATATCCCTAACATCACATAAATATAAAAGAACATAATATCCATCCAGCAACCTCAACATAACTTTCCAAAAAAGTTTATCACAACACTACAATATCACAAAATAAACATATAAATGAATAATATATCATGTAACCATATCGATATATATGTAACCTCAATAAACGTCATAATTATAATCATAACATAATAGTCACAATGGATTCCTCAATCCCCCCTTACTCATCCTAATATAATTTTATCCACATGTCCTTGAGCAATTTACCCATAATACACTATAGTTCAAAATCTTATTTCTCCTAGTAAACCACCACCAATTTACCAAATAATCCCAATTCTTCCTCATTACCCAACATATCAAAAACAACTATTAAGGTTTAAAACAATTATAAAATACAAAAAAATTTATATTCCACTTGGAATCAACTTTAAAATTAATACAATAATATAATAATCTATTTTTATAAATCATTAACTCCCATCCCTCTTTCAATTTCATATCTTTAACCTATATCAATTTTTTCATATTATTTATCACAATTTATATCTTCCCAATTAACTAAATAGTACAAAAGTATTTATATATTACTCATCTTATTCCATAAAATATTTTTATTCATCTTAGTCTTTATAAATTTATTAAAATTACTAATAATTACATCAAATGTAGTATAGTGATTAGTTAACCTGTTCAAATGATAAGTTATGATCTATTCCCTTAATATGTTATTGAAGACTAATACTTGAATAACCAAACTCCTAGCCCTCACAAAGAAAAAAAAATCACTAAAGATATCCCATATCCCATCTAGGGTCACTGGTGATGATTTAAAACTAAATGATAAGTAATAAGAATTATCAATTTATATTTAAATGAAAACTAACCAAACCATGATGAGGTATAAAACCATGTCACAATATGAGATGTTCAAAGAAGATTTAATGACCATAATGAATTAATTTTATATCTCCCTTAATATTCACTATTCATTTTCATTCGTAATTCAATTTTTCTTGACCAAAATAAAGAATTAGCCACTAAACCACAACATAGTGTCATTGGATCCTGATTTAAACCATAAGATAGAATTATAACCATTTTTCTTCAAACAATTTCATTTTTCAACAATTATTTCTAAAAAAATGTGTATTTATTCACTATTTATAACAATATTTTCACATAATATATTTAAAAACTACAATATATATCATTTTTTTGTTCAGAAACCACATCATGGTAGAGAAAACCTTAGTATAATTTTATCATTATGGTGAATAATATATTTTCAAATCCATTATCCCATAACCACAACCTTTCCACCATAATATGGTTATGGCCATGATATAATATAATAAACACCATGGTGTGGTTTCCTCCAAAATCTAAAATATCAGCTTTGATTTCTCAACTCTTTCCCAAAACCACTCATTCATTATAAAATGGCCTAAAATTTTCAAATACATGCATATAAAAAATTAATTCTTTCAAAACCTATGTTTTAATAATGACAATGTTTATTTAGCAATGATTCATGATTTTTGAAGTATGTTCAAGTGGAGTTCTATATAAGTTGTAGGATACATGATTTTATAATTGATATTAGAGTGGAAGTGGATTTAAGTGTTTAAACTATGTAAGAATTATTGAAAAATTTAATTGTTACATAATTGATGGAAAAAAACTCAATTGCATGTGTAACTGTTTTTTAATGATTACATAAGTGATATTTGAATTTTAAGATGCACCATAAGTATCATTGTGTAAGTTTACAATTCACGAATAATTGCATTTGAGTATTTTTTTTGAATAGTATTGAGGCCATAATGATGCATTGATAAAATTTATATTAAAATGGATAATTCAAGAAATATAAAACACCTATTGAAAACCCATTACTTGCATGATAACATGGATATTATGAGGAATGAAACCATGATCAATTTTTGAACCAATGCCCTCATCAGATGGCATCAATAAGGTGATATCTTATAGTATAACGATACAGATTTAAGAATATAAACACTAAATAGAGGATAATGAGTATAGGAATATAAGAATAAATGGTGATGACATAATTAATTCAATCAAGGTAAATCCGAATATTGAAGGAGGATATATAGATTTGGTTAAAAGGGATAAAAAAGATATACGAGTTTCACCTAACAATTATAATTAGAAAAAAATTTCAATTTATATTATTTTTTATTTTTATTCACAATAATATAATTTAATAACATCATAAGGGGGCTTAAGGTGGTGTAGTTAAATTGAATATTGAATATTAGTTGATGATTTGGTTTTGAGTTATTCATCCTCAATTTCATAATGCAACAACTACTTGACCATCAGTTAATTGATATTATGGGGTATGTGAATCATTAGGTGGAGTTTAACACATAATATAGAGAGTTGGACATTAAAATATGAGGAAAAATAAATATTGATGATTTTAATTGAAATATGAAATCAGAAATAGAAAACAATTTACCAATACTCTTGAGATTCACGTTCAACATTATGGATACTCATGGTATCAATATAATCCTTTGGTTGAATCTAGAAAGAATGTGGAGAAAAAGTTATATTTATAAATACAATGATATAATACATCAATTAATCAATCTCATGACAATATTTTCTAATTGATTAAATTACCAAACCACCCTTAATAGATTTTAAAATAATATTTCCAATTTTCCATTATTTATTTTATAAAACTTTTTTTACAATTAATACAAAAAATACCACAAATATTATCAGTTCCAGTATATGAATCAATCCACAAAACCACCAGAATTTGTTTTAAAATATTTTTATATTGGTAAAGTAGATAATTAATAATACCTATACCGGTAAAAAATGACATGTATATAACTAATTCCCATTCTATATCTAACCCCATGAACCTATAAGGTATAATACAAATATATAATAAACTCTCTTGAGTTATAAAACAATATAGTTTAGAAGCACATGTTTCAATTTAGTATGGGTAATTAATAAATGTTATGTGGGAGTGGTTTAAAATTACGTATTTTGATGTTTGAAAGGAGTTAATATTATGGTGGTTAGAACCCATGTGGTGCTTTTAACTAGTAACATTCAACCTCTTTATAGAAAAACTAATGTTACAATGGATGTTATGTTTGAAAAGTGATAATTTAATCAAATTTAAGATATTATTCTATTGTTTTATGTTAGTGGTTGTATCCATGGCGAGTTATGATGAGAAGTGTGTTCAGGAATCATTGTATGAATGTGTATAGATGACATACATATACATTGTAGTTGGGAAATTATTTTAATAACTAATTTTTTTGAAAGTGTTTCCTAATGGTTTTGATTCATTTGTATTAAAAAGTATTTATTTTAACTTATTTTTTATTTTATTATGTGAAAAATGACTTATGAATAGAATAAATAAGTATATGGTTCATATATCCAATTAAATTAGTAATCATAACTTTTTTTCTGAGTATTATACTTATTTTTATTAAGGAAGATATAATTTTCACATAGTGACATTTTTGATGTTGGGTTTTTGAGGTATTGTATAAATTCATCCATGTTGAGATCCCACTTGTTATAAAGAAGATAATATAATGAATATATTAAATCATTTTAATTCATTTATATAAGTTATTTATATACTTGTAAAGGCAAAAAATCTTGGGAAACCTTTGTAAGTGGACCAAGAATCAAAGTTCAATAAATAAAATCCTTTAATCTTTACGTTTTATGGTAGAATATAGGATATTTAAGATTGTTTGGATAGGATCATCAGAATATTTTAGTTCCATTAATGTAGGGATATGTATGATGTGGATTTAATGATAATATGCTTGAGGGAGTTTCTCGTAAATAATTAGAGATATGAAATGATGGTTTAAGACCAGAAATGAGATGGATTCTAGGATATGTTTAGTACATAGTTCTATGTAAAGAATTAGATACTAATGAAATAAAAATTGTTCCTTGTATTGGAGAATTGGAAAATATGATTCTATAGTGTATGGTTTTTTATAAATTGGTTTATTTTCAACTAGATATGATCTCAAATTACAATACTAAAGTTTTATGGTTTAAAAATATTGGCTAACATAATATTTAGTCAATTGTGATATTATTTTGATTTACTATCCTATGTATTGATGGTTAAAAAGGTATATATAGTACTAGTAGTTATGATAGACACTATGTATGAATGTTCCATTCATCCTAGTCAGAAAGGCGTAAAATAATTTTGTTATTCACAAAATAATTTGAAGAATGACTCTCAGTAGGGAGGTGTCTAGAAAAAAAATCATCTAGTTTGAATTTTGTTTAGGGGAGAATAAAACTTGGTTATCAGCATGTGGTAGAAAAATGAATTCAAAGAGGGTTTTTTCATAATAAACTAGGGTTATGTCACTAGTGTATAAATCTTGGGTGTTATATGACAATGGAGAAAATAGAAGAAGAAAGAGTTAAATAATAGATGAAATTGTACAATAATCCCTAAAAGGTAATGAATTATATGAACTATTGTTAGTTATTTACCGTAGATCCTACAAGAAAAGAATATGATATATTATCTTTGGAAATGTGTGTTAGATTTCTAATCACTTATACTATAATATATTCTATGTTTTAAATAAGTGAATCTCATTCATTGATGCCTACATGATTAGTGGGTTAGTTGAATTTTTATGTTTAGTTGATATCATATTCTATGATGATTGATATGACACAATAATAAAGGTTATATATGGAATTTAAATGTATTTATTATTATATTATGACCAATAATTATAAAATAACAAGGGAACTATTTATTACATATACGAGAACATAAGACCTCACAATTTAAAGGCATTGGATAAAGATATTTAAGGCTCATATTGACTACTATTGTCATAAATTTTAATTTACTTCAGAATATGAAAGCTTTAACAATTTTCTATAAGAATGGGACATTTATAGGAGTCAATAAATAATTTTTTTAAATAAAATGGAACTTAAATGTTTTATTTTTCTGGATTGGTTATTGGATTGCTAGAATCCTTAAATATTTTTTTGGATTCTATATAAAATATATTATTTTAGGAATATATTTCCTAAATAATTAATTGGGATTCCACCAGAGAGAGATGTATAGTTTTATATCTACTTGTTTTCAAGAATGAGTATGATATAATTTCCTTCACATTTCATAGAGCCTAGAGATTTTTAAGATTTTAAGAACAAGTTAGAGTATTTATATAGTAAAGGGTTTATTTGACCAAGGGTTTCATTTTGGGAGACACTTATTTTATTTTAAAAGAAGGATTATAGTAGTTTTTAATAATTAATCTCAAACCAAAATTTCAATCACGTGTAATTGAATAATAAACACTATCCATACCATATCAATGATCTATTAAATTATTTAAATATTTATAAATAGTTTTTTATGAGCAATGTATGATCAAGATATCACCAATTGAGGGTAATGGAAGAAGACATTCTAAAGATGGCATTTAATATTCTGTCTGAACATTATGAGTTATTGATAAATTCATTCAGGGTTAACAATGTTATTATTATTCTTATATTCTTGATGATTTATATCTTAAAAAAATACCACGACTCATTTTGCATGTTTTTTGCAAACCATATTCTAGTTTTTTTGGGATTAAAGGAGGATCATTAAAGGAATTTGAGAATTTTTTAGAGAAATTATAAAATCACATTTTATATGTGAAGTTATCCAAATAATAGTATTTAATTCATAAGTTAAAGTTACAAGGAAATATCATCTCTAAAGAAAGTATTTCATTTGACTTGGATAAATTTTATGTAATTTTGTTCTCGTAATGACTCAAGAATGTTTTCATCATTCTAGGTTTCCTCTAATAGAAAGGTGTTGAAACCAAAAAGGTCTCAATAAACCAATTGTAGAGGGGGGTGAATTAGTGTGAGAAAATATCATCCCTTAGTATATATTGATCTATCATTAGAAGAAACAACAAAAAATATAAAAGTAAGACAAAAAATCCAAATAATGAAAGTAAAGTGAAATTAAATTATGATATCACTTAGTTCTCCCAAAGGGTTATGTTTAATGATCTTACTTTGATTATGTATTGATATACCTAGAATTTACTAATATATTATTGATAAATTATAATTTTTGGATCTATTAATTATGTAGTCTAATGAGAACATTATATTCTTATATCTACAATCAGAGGAAATTATCATGAAAGACTAATTTAACATGAGTACAAAAATCCAATATAGGTGTTCCTATTCAACACCATAACCAAGAATAGATCCAGGTTATTAACAACATGCCTGTTCACCCACCGAGTCAAAATAATCTAATTATAATTCTAGATATTAAATAATTTCTTGGTTTCTATTTATATTATTTATTATTTGGAATATTTTTTTTATTAATATGATTTCTTAAATTCTTTTTTCCATCTCCTTTACTTCCTCTCAAATAAATACGAAAATTAATATACCACATTCCATGTTTTCATTAGTTTTTAGAAACATTTATTATAGTCATGTAAAATCTCAAAAAAGGTCAAAATTTACATATTTTAGAAAATTAAAAAATATATATAATAAGTAGAGATCACAAAAATTATTAAATTAAATAGAAAAAACAATGTAGGATTTTAATAAAAAATAGACTAAAAAATCCATGACTTTAAAATCTTTAAATCATAGATTCTTTTACCTAGATATGTGCTTTGAAATTTATAAGTAATGGAAAACATTACTATAATTTTTTAATATTTTATTTTTATTTAATCTTTAAAACTACTTTAAAGAAAAATAGAACCAAATTTTTAATTGGTTTCATCATTTTTGTAATATTATACTATAACCATTTTTACAACTTGGATATGGTTTGATCCAAACCATGATGATGTTTTTTCATGAAACTTACTATAATAGCTCTTAACAAAAATCAAACTACATGAAATAAACCATAATTTTCTCTTCATTTATAAAAATACTACAATATAAACTATTAATTTGATTTACTGACCATAATATAATATTGAAAAAAATATAATGGTGTACCTGTTCATGTTTTCCAATGAAAGACACTTCATTTATTTTAAACATTATTCAAAATCTTAATCTGAACCATGAAAACTACACCAACATGAAATTATCTCATTCATTAAAGAATCCTAAATTTTAATATACCCTGCATATATATTATTCATATTTTGATCATAGACACATTTCATCAGATATGACTAATTGATCATAAAAACCATCAAATTTATTTAAATTCAACCACTTTTCACTGTTGATCAGCCAAAGTTCAAACATTATCTACATTTTGGTTTATCAAATATTCACATGTTTCTCATGTCTCTAAATAATTTTTTATTCAATTATTATAATCTCATATAACTCTAAAATAATATTAAAAATATTAGTTATCCCTCTAAGTCTACATGAGTTATTATTGTTGTAAAATAAAAGAGGTCTAGAAATATTTCTATGTAAACATTGCATATTTCAACTATTTTAACTATACTATGTTTACACTACTTTTCCATAATAATATACTTCCCATGAATCATTTCTACCCCGAAATATTATAATAAATCAATCGTCTTCAATAGAATATTTCTCTCTTTTGGAATGAGATTAGAAAATTCTCTACAATAACAATTTGAAATTTTTATTACTATCCCCTAAAAATAAACTAAAATAGCACTTTATTCACAAAAAAATCGATATAAATTCATTTAAAAAATAAATATATACGTTGAATGAGTATACACATAACCTGTAATGAACCACTTCATTACAAATTGGAAATTATCAAGAGAATACAAATTTTCATAGTGGTGGACTTTTTATTGAGAACTGGTGTTCATAATGGAAATAAAAACCTTGTAGAATATTAACATAAATATTTTGGACATGGATTGAGGCTCTTGTGAAATATAGTAACGTGTGAGAACAAAAAGGGAGGACGAGAGGTAGTTATAGGGATGTTGTATTTCTACAACACCCAATGGACGGACAGTGAACCCCACTATCAAGATGGTGGCATAGACCAAACCACAAGGTTCTACCTGGGTGCACCAACTAGATGGTGGCCTAGTACCGGCTAGACAGTGGGGTCACCAACTAGCTTGTGGCACCCACTAACTATTCAGTGTCTTCTTGGTTGTTTTTTTAATTAATGGTTTTTTTATCTTTTTAGGTTCTGGCCTCCCTCGAGATTTAAGGGGTTGGGGGATAAATAGAGGCTATTATTGGATTAAATTCTATCTCCCTTACCTCTTATTCAATGCCCCTAGAGGGGGGATGATCTTGGATATGTTCCAGTAGTGATTGAAGGTGAATTTTAACATTTCATTTTTTTTCTTCTCCCTTAATTTCCATATAAATCCTCTTAATTTTGGATAGTGTTTGGATAGATGAATTTACTAGAGAATGTAAAAACAATTGAGCCTTAATGGGATTTCATTATAATATTTTAGAGGATATACAATGTGTTTTTAGTTAAGATTTCTCTCAAAATTAATTATAAGGTATGTTTCCTAGTGAGTTTCTAAAGGGGTTTAAATGAATTTTTTTACTATTGGACTTCAATTAATGTATTTAAATTAGTACATTTACTTGTCTAAGGATCTTGGGGGATGCAGATACCTTGAACAAAGTATACTCAATTTTGGTATTACTTTATTATTTTATAACTAAATAAAACCTATCAAATCCCAAATGACTTACTAGTTTAGTAGTCTCGATAAATTAGTTATATACTATAATCCCATTTTTACATTGAAAATAAAATATAAAACCTAGTAACCACAAAATTTCCACATCCTTGATCACATTCAAGGATTCCTTCTTTATATCATAGGTAATGTAAAAGAAAATAAGGGTGATCTGAAATTTTCAGTAATGGTTATGTATAGTATAAGTTATCTTGAGTAAATAAGGCATAATAAATAAGGAAATTTAAATAACTAAAAAAAATTTCATTTAATAAATAATTTGAGTACAAATAATAATATAACTTTAATTAATAATGATAAGATAAATCCATATAAAAAATCACTTGATATTTTATATTATTCAGGGAGATAAGAAATTTTCAAATAATCACATTGGCATTAGTAACTGATATCATAATAATAGAATGTATAATTCCATACATCATAAACAAACCATCGAGGCCCCTTACCAAGAAATGTTATATAAATAGGTAAGGCATTTTAAAAATACCCAAATTGTTTTGTATCTCATGAAAGATAGATGCATCAAAGGTCATTGTAATTCTAGGTCTCAACAATCACTTAATAAGTCCAATGCATTCATCATAATAATAAATAATAAAACTTAATCAACATGCATTAATAATCAATAACTATCAATATTGGAAGAATTTTCATATTGAATATCAATAATTACTCCAATAAAACTAACCATAAACCATCCAATGAAATAATTAGAATAGTATCGTCACAACATATTAATGGTTATTTTCATTGATGAATAGAAATATCATTAAAATATCATTATTAAAATTCTTTAGTAAAATACCCTTTTCACTTTGAAAATTTCATTTAAAAAATAACATGTCTTTGAATATTAGAAAAAAATTATTTTAAAATAACCTAGGAATCTCATAATGGAATACTTAAACCATTGAGTGGTCACAACAGTTATAAATTTCAATCATTCCATAATTTGTACTATTAATATTTTGTTCATACATTTCAGAAAAGGACATGATTATTCCTATTAATTTTTTTATAGAAATTAAACCATTGATAAAAAAGATTTTATAAATAAATTCATAATAGTATATAAAATAATATACTTAAAATAAAATATGTAACAGGAAGAAAATGATTCCCAACCGAATAGAAAACAAAGTTAATTTTTCTTCAAAATATTCTTTTGGTATCATGAGTAAATATGAGAGGAAAAATTAAGGAATTTTTTTTAAATTTTATAAATAACTATATGGAAAATATATATTATGTTTAATATAGATATATAAAATAATTTCACTTAATAGAGACTTAAACATAAACAATACTGAATAATGAAAAGATTGTGAAATATACCCTTACGGATTTAGTAACATTTGAATAAAAATATCATAAAATAGAGAACATTATATTTATTTTTAGAACAATATAATTTTATTAAGATGAATAATTAAATAAATTCATGATTAGTATATAATCCACTTGAAAGAAACAAGTGGGGAATATGGCATATGTATCACCGAAATAAAAAGTTATGTGAGAAACCCTTTCCTCATGTTTGAATTTATTTGAAAGTGATGTGGCCTTCTATATTATAAGATTAAATTTATTATAATTCTATATTATAATAATTTAAATAATTATAATGTCACATATGACCCACCTATAATATTAAAACACATATTTATTAACAATATTTTATTAAAATAATCATTGCAGATTATTAATTGTTTCATTTTCATGAGAATTTTAGTTTGTATGTTTTAGTCTTTGATCATTGATTATGGTTAGACAATCATAATAATTTTAATAATTATATAAATATTATATATATTCCTTATATATATTTATAATCACCTATGAAATGTAGAGATAGAAAATTTAATTACACTATTCATAGAGATGGTAGGTTATACGCACACATGAACACTATTTTTAATTTTCAATGGATGGAATGAATGAAAGGTAAGTTATAATTCAAATTTATAAAAATATTATTACATAATATATATTAAAAATATTCAATAAATATATCCTTACTACCATCAATTTAAAGAGGAAATGAAAAATGAATCACATCGCTTCATAGAGTCGGTAGTTCGCACATACACATGAGTGATGTTATCATTTTACAAAAGATGAAAATGTAATAAGGAATATATGATGTTATAATTAAATAAGAATTATTATATAATAAATATAATATATAAATGTTAAACCCATAATGATTACAATATATGATATATGGTGATGAAAAATAAATTGTATCTATATGTAGAGATTATAGTCCATACATTGGAATGAGCGATACGTTAATTACCCAATTTATGGAAGTGTGGTTGAAAAAAGTGGTTAAAAAATCATAATAAAAATTTAGTATATTCAGGAAAATTTTTATTAATTTAATACTAATAAAATATAATTATAGTATGTATAAGAATAAATATTTTGAAAGAGGCTGGGAAGGATAATTAACTTTCCTTCGGTTGGCCTCCATTAGATCATTTCTGAAGGACCATTTAAATGGACTTTTAGGAAGAATTTTTTTACTTGTGTCTAGGAAATTTTAGACTATAATTTTTTTAGGGTTTGGTCTATAAAGATGGCTCAAATTTTTTAAAATAAGATAATGGAGAGGTATTATTTTATAAGTGATGAGAGGGGGACTTAGAAATTCATGAAATATTATAATATATTATGTGTCTAACTCATGTAAAATGGTTCAAAAAGGTAATATATTCAAATATAAGGAAACTAGTTTCTTAATATTTTAATCCAATAAAATTTATATAAGATTAGATATAATTTTAGACCATATATTTTGGTTTTACCTCTTGGATAACCAATTTTAACCATAACTATGGTAATGAATTTTTCAATATTAAAAAGTTATAATTTTACATATATGGTATAAATTGGATTATAAATGGATAATTTATTAATTTATATAACATTTTTTATCCTACTTTTCCTCTTGCTTTTTTTTATAATTTTTATATAATTTAATAAAATATTATTTGTTATAAAATATCATTAATGTCATTTTTACACTATTCATTTAATTTGGATTTGATGATGTGAGTATATAAATGAAATTAAAATATAATAAATTTATTCAGAAATAATTTGTAATTATTAATTATAATATTCTTTTGGAACCATAAATCATCCCAAACACATTACTTTTAATATTATTAAAATTATTTTCTTTGATTTTTACACTATTTTCACAAGCACTCTGTCAATGTTGTATAATAATTCTAGGTAATTATATAATAAATAAAAATAATAAATAAATTATGATCATGAAAATAATTTCATTATTCCTTAAAAATCCAATAATAATCTTAATATTTTATTTTTATCTCTATGTGAAAATAGATGTGAAATTTTTAAGCACGAGAGTTGCATTTCAAATTTTATTTTCTTAAAATAATATATAGGCCATTTTAATGGAAACATGCACCATAAACAATTAATTCTCTAGTATAAGGCGATAATAGTTGAAATAGATTAATAAAATAATAAATAAGAGGAATAATGGAAGCCATATCACTTAGTTAGAAACTCGGTTGACCCAATTTACCTCTTTACTGTGGTGACAATTTTTTGCAATTTTTACTATTCATTATGAACAAAAATGAAGTTGAACTTGTTAAATAATATTAATTATACTGAATGAAAATATTGACTCATTTTTAATAAATTAAATCTTAATAATTTGTAGAATTTTAATTTATAATAATATTTTAAAGCACAATAAAAAAACAATTTTTTGAAAAATTCATTTTTAAGTGTAATATTTTTTGTATACTAAGATAAAGTATCATGTTGATAAAAATGGTATAAATTTTATTATTTTTAACAAAATGAAACACATTATTGTTCTAAAACAATAAAAATCTATAATATTGTTTGAAAATTTAAAAATAGAAAATACAGTCACATTTAAAATATGTATTCTTATTAATCACCTAAAAATTAACTTTTTCAAGGAATTCCAAAAAATTCATGTAAAGGTAATTTTGATAGGAATTTTTCAAAAATTATATTCATTTCCTAAAATAAAATTTATAAAAATGAAATAAATTAATTATTATATCTATGAACAAAATAAAATAAATACCATTTTTGAAGAAACAATATTTTTGAAGTATTAGATGACTTTTCTAAAAATTGAGTAACTATAAATACATTATATAATACCTTTATACATATTTTTTTATAATTTGGTTGATCATATTTATACATTCCAATCCAATTAATATGAAATAACTATGACATTAAATGATAATATTGTAATATTATATCATTGTTTTCTTAAATCTCGGTGTTGTGTGTTAAGAAATCTATCAAACATTGAATTCTAAATTTTTAGGGTGTAACATTATACCCCCATTAAATAAATTACTCTTTCTAAATTTAATCTCATTCATCAAAGTATTTATATTTGAACATACCATTTTTTAAAACCCAAATCATAAAGAGGGATAGTAAAACATCTTTGAAAAAGATAAACTAGGAAAGATAATTGTTTCCTTAAATAAAACATAATTGGGTTCCCAGATAAGTGTAAAATTGGTGAGAACAAAAAATATAGACATATATTATAAAAATACAATCCAAGGAAAAATAAATAGTGATAGATAACATGGTCATGAGAAAGTTAATCAACACAAAACCATTAATTTGTGAGTGGTGAAAAGACCATAAAATCATAAAAAACAAAGTTAAATGGATAACATTTTTATTTTAAGATACTTTCAATAATGTTGAGGGATGATTTTTATATAAAAATATAAATCATGATAAAATTTTCTTACTTGGTATCTTTTCATTTCATAATAATAAATTCATCCTTTTGTTCTTATTTGATGAATAACCACTTCATCATTTATTCCTAGAAATGAATATTAAAGATGAATTTTTAATGCTTAATGTGCTAAAATCAACTTTTAATAGATCATAAGATAAATAAAAGTATAATAAATTATTCTTTATTTTTATAATATTTTAATAAAACCAAAAAGGTTGGCACAAGTTATCCACTATGTATAAATATAATATAGTAATCTCTAAAACCTCTATAATACCCCCCAAGTAAAACATAACCAATTAAATAAATATTTAATCATATTACAATTACAAAAAACATCTAAAAAATTCAAAATTAAAAAAATCTAAATTATTAAATCACAAATTTATCCCCATAAAACATAAATTATCTCATACTGTCATTAACCAAACATGTGAATACCTTTATCATATATTCTATAAAAATATACTAATAACAAAAATCACTAAAAAACCTCAACAAAAATATATATGCTAAAATATTAACATAATCATTATTCTTCAAATAAAATCTTCAAAAATTTAATACATTTGAGAAATTAAAAAATGCAATAAACTTCAACAATGTTGGCATAAATAACTTTTTCATGAAATTGCTTGAAAATTTCAAGGTTACCAATACTATCCAATTCACTTCATCAGTTCTAGTCAACTCTTTTTCATAAAACGAATTATTAACTCAACATTAGGCCCATATTAATGGTTATATTTCGTTTAATCATTTGTTTTCTAAAAATATCACCTTACCGCTCAATCTATTTTCTGGGTTATTGGTAACATTCAACACATGCTTTCAAATACTTTATGAAAAACTAAAATCGATCAATCCTAAGATGTTTAATGATTCTTATAACCATAATATCATTAGTATAAAACTTCTATAAAATAATTAATGAACCCAAATATATAAACACTTTAATCCGTTCACTTTAATGACAGGCATTGAAGTAGTCCTTCCTTGATATAGGAGTTAACCCATTGATTAGAGGATTGACATGGATAATGACCTTGTTCCCCACCCATAATACACTAAACTATAAATGATTTATTAGGATGGAATTCATATATCTATATAGAGATATTTATTTTTCCTTATAAATTACTTGAAATATACACTTCTTTTCTACACATAAATATCTTCTTGTTCCTCAGAGACATCTCCCTAAGTGTTGCTTCCCACGTACATGACATGTATCAAACCAAATATTATTCCCTCTATGGTATTCATTAAAATCTCTTTTTTCTCTTATTCTATGAGTTAGGAAACTCACCCAGGTTGAGATTATTAATCATATTATGAGATAGTTGATGAGGCATAATCAGAATATGTCACCATAAATTTCTCATTTTATTTAGTATCTTATGAGGAAAATCATTCTATTACCTACCACATTCAACATTAATATAGCTTTTTATAGTTCCAACCACTGATTGAAAAAAAATATTAATATAAACAATAATAATAATATTGTGAAACCCCATAATCATGAAAAAATAATTTATTGGATGTTTAAATCATGGAACTTTATTTTCAATCTAAGACACCTTAAATTTGACCTAAAATTTTCATGGCTATTATTTATTCAAATCCTTCATAATGGTTCAAAAATAAAATATTATTTAACCCAATAATATACCTTGGGAGTGTCAAAATAGGTTCACAGTATGGGAAAACTAACCGTTCACCATAATAAAGGCCAAAATATATTCAAACAACTCTTTTTTGGGGTTATTTCCCCAAGATGCATCCATTAAAAAACCACATCGACTTATATTATTCATATTGGGATATATCGCTAGAAAACAAATAATGTATACCTAACCAAAAACATTATAAAATTATTATATAATTATAAATTTCCTCAAAATCTCTCCTAGGTCAATGTTCACATTCATGTTTTTTCCAATTCGTATTCCCAAGGTCTCTACTAAATATTATCTTATAAAAACTATAAATTACTCGAACATAGTAGCCCAGATTCAATATTTTCTTTATTACAATGGAACAAGATACAAGTGATAAAATACCAATATACATAATAGTTTAATAGTTTTGGAAAACAAGATACAAAATTGAATACCATTTTTTACATTGGAAATAAAATATAAATCTTTGTAATAGTAAACATTATGCCTCCTTAATCTCATTTAAATATACCTTTTTCATATTCCAATGAATGGAAAAAAATAATGGTTATTTAAAATTCTCAATAAGTGTTATTTACAGTGGAAGATATCATGAGTAAATAAGGCATAATCAATATGTCAAGGTAAATAACTGAAAACAGATTTCATTTAAATAATAACTTGAGAAGAAATAATTATATGGTAGGAATAAATAATTATAAAATAATTTCCTTTAAATAATAAAATGAGATTGAAACTTATCAAATTATAACATAAATATTCAAATATTCACTTGTAAATCAAGAACTAATTTCAAAATTATGGAATTTGTAATGTCAAACATCTGAAACATACCATCGAGGCATAATGCTAAGACCTCTCACTTAAATTTGAAAGGCCTTGGCCAAATATAGAGCTTATTTTATCTCATGATATAAATTGATGAATCCAGGGGATATGTAATTTTGGGCTCCACACATAACTATATATGTCTAATTAATTCATTATTTGAATGAATAATACAACATCATCGACACTCCATAATAATCAATAACATTCTATCTTGGAAGAAAAGACATATAGAATATCAATAAATTCCCCAATCAAACAGATCATACAAAATCCTAAGAAAGAATAAGGATAGTATCATTAAAAAAATTTCCCAAGTGGATCATAATTAATTTTTTTTGTTGTTTTCATTAATAAATAATAATTCCATAAGAATATAATTAATAACATTTATGAGAAAAATACCCGTTCCACTTTCAAAATTACTTTTAAAAACTAAAAATTTCTATAAAATTGGGAAAAAAATCCTTCAAAACTATCCATGGAAAATTTTAAAGGAAGAACAAAATCCTTGAGTAGTAATTATGAATAGATTTTGTTTCGTGTGTTATTTTTTAAAATAAATATAATTTTCATACCTTCAATAGAAGTACATTTTTTAGAAAAAGGCAATAAGATTCATTTTAATGTTTTTTTATAAAGTCAAAAAATGGGTAAACATTTCTTCGATCAATCATTGGATAATAATATAGAAATTTTAAAAATATTTTATAGAAAATACTAACATGGATGAAAAATATTCATGAATGAATATAAAAAACATTCATTTTTCTTTAAAAATATTTTTTCGATATCATGAGTATATAAAGATAATAAATATGGAAGAAAAAAAATTATTTTTAGAAATAACCATATGAGAAAATAATAGGTTGGGTTTAATATATAGAGATAAAATAACTTCATCTACTAATACTTAAACATAATAAATCTCCAATAAGGATGATATTGTCAAATAAACCCTTTCATATTTTGAATTGTTTTAATCAAAACATGATTAAATAAAAGTGAGAAGAGAATCCCTGACCTCAAGTTCAACTTTCATCGAAATCTATCTAAGACCCTATATAATAAATTTAAATAGATTATAATTATACACCATAATAATTTATATACTTATAATATCATATATTATCCACTTATAACATTATAAGAACCATTTATTAATAATTCTTTATTAAAATTTTCATTAATGAGTGTTAACAATTTCATTTTTGTGATAGTTTCAGTTCGATAGTTCCAGTCCATGAACTTTTATCATGGTTGAAATATATATATAATTTTATTCATGATATAAATGTCATATATATATATATATATTCATAATATATCTATATATAATCATCAATGAATGACAAAGATAAAAAAATAAGCAACACTGTTTATAGTGATTGTATGTCATACGTACGCATGAACGCAACATTCACTTTTTAAAGGATGGAATAAAGGATGGAAAAAAACAATTAATCTATAAAAAATAATTATTATATAATATATACTATAAATATTCATTTAATATATCTTTATTACCATTCATGTATAGAAGAAATGAAAAATTAACTACACCACTTCGTGGAGGTGGTAGTGAACACGTACGGACGAGCAATGTTACCATTTTCCAAAGGATGGAAATTAATGAAGGAAGATATGATATTATAATTGTAGTAGAATAATAATATAATAAATATCATATTTAAATATTAAACCCATCATAATAACCATCAATGAAATATAGTGATGGAAAATGAATTGTGTCACTAAGCGCAGGAAAAAGTTCACACATATAAACAAGAAATACTTTCACTTATTATTTGATGGAAGAGAGGGTGAATAATTCTGGATAAATAATAATTTAGAAATTTTATCATATTTTGTAAAATTAATTTATTAATTTATGATTAATTCCATGGATTTAGATGAGGTAGTACAAGAAATAATTTGAAAGAGGTTGGGTAGGATGATTATATTTCTTTCAGTTGACATCGTTCATATACTTTATTAAGGACCTTTAGAATGGTCTCTTAAGAATACCAGAACCACTAATTATTGTATAGTGATGTTTAAAAGATAATTTAGTATGGTTTTTATGATATATGGCTAAAATTGGTGTAAAGAATAAAATAGAGAGGTGTCATTCTATAATTGACGAGAGAGACACTTTTGGAAATTCATAGAATTTTATAATTTAATACGTGTCTAACTATTGTAAGGTGATTCAAAAATGACATATATCAGAATATAATGATCAATTGGTATTAATATAATCATCCAATAAAAATTTCATAGGTTATTATATAATTGTAAAAATTATTTTTTGGTTCAACCCCTTGGTTAACTAATTTTAACCTTAACCATGGTAATGACCTTTTCAATATTAAGGGGTTATAATTTTATATATAAGGTAAAAATTGGATCATAAATTTCCAAGTGATAATATTTTATTCCATTTATTGTCCTACTTGTTCACTTTAAATATTTCAACAATTTTTCTAATAATTTAATAAAATACACTTTTACATAAATTATCATTAATGTCATTTTCGACATAGTTCATTTAATTTGAAATTATAGACATAGAGACAGTAATAGAATTAGAATATAATAAATTAAATCATAAAAAATACATTATTATTAAATTTATATTTATTTTTTAATTAAAACACATCCCAAACACCTTTATTTTAATGTATTTAAAATTATTTACTTTGATTTTCCCACTCCCTGCACAAGCACGGTGTCCTCGTTGAATTATCCTTTAAGGTAATTATATACTAAATAAAAGTTATAAATAAATTATTATAGTAAAAATAATTTCATTAACATATAAATAAAATTTAATATTCAGTCCTAACTTGTTTTTATTCATATTTTAACATATAATAGAAATTTTAAAGAAAGATTGTGACATGTTTCATTTTTCTTTACATAAAATATTTTACTGGTCATTTTCATGGAAAAGTATCCCATAATAAATTAAAACAAAATAATATGGTAATAATCTTATAAATAAATTCATATAATAATAATTAATATAAAAATGGTTGTTTTGTCACTTTTTTTTAACCTAGGTTAACTCGATTTACCCTTTTACTGTAGTGATTTATTTTTTACTATTTTTACTATTCCGTATGACAAAAAATTAAGCTGAACATATAAATAATAGTAATTATGATGAATGAAAATATGGAATCTATTTTAACTAATTCATTCTCTATAATTGAAAAAAAATCATTTTATAATAACCTCACAAAGCGTGATGAAAAAACATTTTCATGAAAAACACCTTTTTAAGTGTAAAGGTACATTAATACCAAGATCAATTATAATATTGATGAATAGGGTAAAAATAATTTATTTTTTAAAATATATACTATTGAAATTTTAAAACTAATCCAAATAAAAATTTATCCTTGAAAATACTTGAAAATAAAATATAAATTTCTTAAAAAATAGGTGTTTTTATTATTCACCATAAAATGAAGTTTTCCAGAAATTTTTTAAAAAAATACCCAGAGATAATTTTGATATTATTATTTAAAAAATTATATTCCTTTAAGATAATAAAATATTTAAAAATTATCTTAATCAATTATATTTCTCATGCTTAATAGTGAAAAAAAATATTTTTATTAAAATCATATTGTTGAAATATAAATTCACTTTATTAAAAAATGAGTACATATCTATATGTCATATAAAAACGTTATAAATATTTCTCATAATGTTGTTAATAATATTTATAGTCACCAATCTGATGGATATGTGATAACTATCATAAAAAATACAAATATTTTAATAGTATATAACGATTTTCTTAATCCAAGATGTTTCAAATTAAGGAATATAACAAGCATAATATTCTAAATTTTCAAGGTGTTATAATTTTATTGGGAGTAGACTGTAATCATTATCTCATGATTCTAACATCACTCTTCAACTAGGTGAGTTGGGTTCCTGTTATGTTAATTGGGGGTTTTGGTTTAATTTTTTTAATTAAATATTTTGATGACAATTATAGATGGGAAAGGTTCCCAGGGACTTATTTGAGGTCAATGATGACCTCATTTTAATTTAGTGTACTATTTGGTCAGTATAGAGGAATTATACCATTTTCTAATTATTAAATTAATTATAATCATTATCATTAATGTTTGGTGATTCCTGATGTGAGATTGAGCCTCGAGAATATAAGCAGTGCTTGGACGAGATTAGGCAACGAGCTATCGGGATGCGATATAAAGGGAATGGTAGTGTTTTTAGGTAAGGGTCACTTAACTTATTTGAGTTTATTATCTAATTTTTCATTTTATATTAGTGTTACTGATTAATAATAATTACCTACTTGTAGCATTTGTTTTTTTGATAAATGATGTATTATATTGTAATTATTGTTGTCGGTTGATATCAATGGAAGTGACATAACCTTGGAGGGTCGGGTGGGTCCACAAGACCCAAGTAGAAGATTGAATATGGGAATGAGTTATACAAAATTTGAGCCTTGAAGATGAGGTGATGAGTTGTGAGATGAGTTGCTTGCCCTGTTTTATTTTTCCCTGTTTTCTAACCTCTTTCATAGTGTGAAGTCCTTTAGTGTGTAAGGATAGGATGGGGTACTTGATTTTCAGGCCTCTTAAGAACCCTATTGATGGGATAGTGTGATTGGTTGGCCTACCCTTAACAATTGGGTTTGGATGGTGCACATGATTGACCTCCCATGAATCGTCCATATGGGTTAGTGTTATGTTGGGCCACCCAAGAACCCTAGATATGGTCCTATATACTAGTTGACAAACCCAGTACCTGTTGGGATGAGATAATGTATTTCATTGAACTCCCAAGATCTTCTGAGGATTGGTTGGGGTGACCTGATGGATTTCACTGAGTATACAGGGATCAGTCATGTTTTGGGATGAGGTCATGACCTGAGTGACATGTGAAATTCATGGGATACCATTATTATGAATTTCCTAAAATAAATTCCATCTGTTATGGTGCTGAAACATGTTTTGTATGAATTATAGAATGTAATGGATCTTGGAATGGTGCTAAAGTAGGTATATAAGTGTATTTGATGTTTTTGGGTGTTATGTTTCTAGGTGGGTGTGTTTCATAGGCATGAACGAACCTTTTATATATATATATATATATATATATATATATTTCATTCAGATCCCCTTATTACCAAAAATAATTAGTTCAGTTGAGGAACTGGGGATACCAATTGGACCATTGGGCTCATTATATATTCATATAAACGACATGTGTTTCAGTACACATGGAAAGAATATTATTTTTTTCTTTCTAGTCATATGTATCAAATGAAATTAGATGATTGTAACATGACTAGCTTGTCATGGATGTAGAGGATTTTGCATGATGTCATGTGAGTTGTTCTAGAGGAATGTGTTATAGTTAGCTTTTATTGGAGGGTGTTAACCTTAATTGAACATGACATCTGTTTTATTTTTATCTTCTTCTGCTGATCTATTACGGTTTATGCATCATGTAGATAGATTTTATGGATTTTATATTCTGCAATGTGGGGGCCCGTGGGGCCACTGATTTTTTTCTATAGGTTTGGGGGATGTTTATTGTAAAAATGAGTCATTTTAAATTTTCAGTTGAATTGGGAATGAATCCCAAATTTTTTAGAGGTAATAGTCTCCCCATGACTATGTTAGTCCCTCTAAACTATTTTTATGCCTTTGGCATATAGGGAGACATGTATTTGGTCATGTGGAGAACCCCACTCAATATTATATTGGGGGACATGGGCTATGAAATTATTAAATTCCATCAAAGTGTTTCTTAGAAAGGATATTATAGTAGAAGCGGAGATAATATTTTTTGACGTGGGCGGTTGATAGAGTGCAAGCCTAGCCAGTGTGACATTGATCAAAACATGAGTTACTAGGGGATGTATAGTTTGGGTATTAGGGTCCCTAGGATGTGAAATGGGTTTAGTTATATTAGGAATCTCAATGTGGGATGGATGAGACTCCAGATGGTTCATAGGGCTCATTAAGATCTAGTGTGTTGTCCATGAAACATGGTAGTGGCATGCTAGAAGCATGATACATAAGCCAATGGGCGATGTTGTTTTAGATGACGACCACACCGGGATCCATATTAATTTAAATAACATATAATGCAATTTATGTTTTAACTATTATATATTAATGGGTGATAAAATTAAAATGGATTCAATTGGAATTTTCTATTGATGTTATGTACTTATTGGCCACTATAGGGTACATTATCATTGAAATTTCAGTTTTGGAGAAAAAAACCTTATTATTTAAATGAAAATCTTGCATGACGATGCGAGGTATATATACATGGTTTTATGGGTTGCTTGGGTTAGAATAGATTGTGAATATGGTGGTTCAGGAATGGATTTAGATTTTAGATTTTTGAAAAGTACAAGTAAAAGGATTTTAATATTTAATTTCAATGTGGTTTTGGAATTTTTTAGAATAGAGTTTTAAAAAGATTTATCAGTTTTCAAGAAAGGGACCATCTTGGATGGTGAATTATATGATTTTAGTTTTTATATAAACCCTTGGATAAAATGGGGAGTTTTTAAAATCCATGGGAGATTTAGTGTGTGTAAAGTATTTAGAAATTGGGCTCTGAATTGAGCAACCAGTTCTCATGAAAATTGGTTTTGTGATGATTTTTTGTATTTTACAGGGATGATGTAGATATTGGATTCGTGTGACTGAGCTAGGTGCTGAGGTTGTTGGTAAACCCCCAAGTGGGGTTTTAGGTGTGTTTTTTGTCTTAGTATACATAGGCAAATAAAAATTGGTTTTAGTGGTTTGAAAGATATTAGTGGTTGGTTTGGAGAGACTTGGTAGTTGGTTTGTGCATTGAAGGTACATCATTGATGTTTGATGAATCTACTGGTGAAAGGTTCTTGGGATAGCTATTTGGTTTGAGTTTCTTGTAGCAGGATCAAGGTGCATACATTGTATGATATTGTTATACCGAGATCATGGATTTTTATGTGACTCCTGAGTAGTTGAATAGATTTTTTCTAGGTTCAGGGATTGGACTCACAATATGTTTTTTGATGTGATATTAGTCATTTTATGGTTAGATCACTTATTATATGTTTGGTTTAGGTCCCTAGTCGGGACTAGTTGATATATTATATTGGTAGGATATTTCTATTATAGGGATAAATACTCATTTGAACCAACCATTGATAGTAGTGTGTTATGTTTTGGAGCACCATAAGCTTCATTATTTGTTTTTATAATCTATGACACTTTGTGTTTTGGAATTGACAGGTGAAAGTTAGCTCTATCTCAATAATTGGTAATGGTTATGAGTGAAATACATGAAATATTCTCATAACGGATAGAAGAAGTTGTGGTTACTAATAGATTAATTCAATTATACTACAATTACGGAAAGAAATCCATGTGGTAGGTGTCATTTGTTATGATTGATAATGGGTAGATACCATAATTGTTAAGTGGATTACTGATATTACAACAAGTTAATTGGGGCTACCATGTGTTTGGGTCATAGTCACCAATTTAGTAACATGAAAATAGGATATATGAGATAAGAATCATGTGAGAATGAGTTAGGTTGTTTGACTGAGTTTCAAAATAGTGTGACTCACTGGGTTCCATTGAGACCTCGTTTGATAGCGGTTGTGAACATATGATAGGGTTCTCAGTAGATAAGTGATCCATAGAATATGGGAGTAAGTGTTAGTGTAAGTGAGGCCTTTTGAGAAAGGTTCCTTACATGAGAGGGAATGTTTATGTTGGTGAAACATAGTTCTGGTTGGTTAATGTATTTATGAATGATCCATGTGAACATATGTTGTGAATGTTTGATGTTGGGGATAATCTTGAGTGGTGTAATTGTGGTAGTACCATGGTGATTTTGATTTAGGGTAAATCTTATGGTGAGTTAACTAGTTTTGTTGGATAGACACAACCAGGAATTCTGTACCAATGATTTTGGTGAGAAATGTGAGACATCCATGAAATGTTAAAGGTGACATTAGTGATTGATTATTGTACCACGGTACGATCAATTAGAGTTTGGTCCTTGGCAATAGTTGTTTGGGATGGTAGAGTGTGGATTAGGAGTAGTTATATAAGAATGGTGTTAGGACTCATTTAGGGTTATATCTCCTGTAAAAGTGTAAGAGAAATCCATATGGTGGGATTTCACTATTGGTGATTGTACTTGAGTTTTTAAAAGATAAAGCTATGTTTGATAGCGTATGCGAAATGCAACACCAAACTCAAACAAACAATGATTATAAAAATATGAAGGTTATAACGCAGTCGTTAAGTTAGAGAGAATGAATATGATTAATTAATTTATGAAATATAAATATTATATTACTCAACATAGAAGTATTGATTAATTGTTAGTAAATTATCCCTCAATCTTTGGTAATGATTATTGTTCTTCAAAATTTGTTGTCTTCAAAAATGATTTTTATATATTTTTGCAAAAAAAATCATATAATTATTTTATAGAAAATTTAAAAAATAAATTTGATAAAAATGATATCCATTTATAATATCATCATAACAAAATTAACATAGGGTGGAATTTTATGTTTTTTTGGAAAATTTAGTTTTTTTAATGAATAGAAGAAAATAACATTTTTATGTAAAATTGTCATTTATTTTCATAAAATTTGTTTTTTGAAAGTAAAAATATTATTTTAATTTGATATTAAGGTAACATAAGAATCAATAATTTATATTTAATTAAATTAATCATATTTAATTAATTTATATACCCTATTTTAGTATATGCTTTTTTATTATTAAAAACATAGTTTTTATGAAAACTGTTTTAAAATGCATAATGTTTCACCATTATAATTAGTTAAAATAATCCATAATGAGAAATTATTTCAATGAAAATTTAATAATATATATTTATATTTTTTTAATTGAAATTCATATAATTAAGACTATTAGTTATAGAGTTATAGTAAAATAAATTTTTTCCTTGAAAAAATTTTTTTTTTCAGAAAAATACTTTCCTTCATCCTTGTGGGGTTTATTTTAAATTCAATTCTTACACCTATGTGAATTGATTTTGATAAAATGAATTCAATTCTTGGAATTTTCATAACTAATATTAGTTAATAGGGTTAAATTCAATTTTTAACAATATGAATAGTTACCATAATAAATATTTATTAACACTCTAAAAAGAAAATAGATTAATTAAGGGGAAAATAATTTAATAAGGACTAGAAATAAAGTAACCTTAATAGTATGAATATATATATATATATATAATTTTATTTTAATTTTTAATATAATTGTTTTCTTATATTATTAAAGAATAAATAATTATTTTGATAAAAATTAGATTATTGATATATTAAAACATAAATTGTATGTGGGTTAAAATATAGTATCAATGAAGAAACACTTTATTTGATAAATTAAATAATTTTTTAAATAAATTATGTTTTAATTAAATAGTACTTATAAATATTATATATCAAATATAAAATATAATATAAGTTTATAAAGTGAAAATATAATTTTTATTGGGGTGTGAAAATAGTTATTGTAAAAAACCAGTATTTTATCAATAATTAAAGATTTTAATTTAATAATTTAATTTATATTATATAGAAAATTATGTTGCTAAAATAAATATCATTTTTGGAATCATAATTTTGGAAAATTATCCAACTGCAATTTTTTTCAGAATTGTTTGACACAGTCCAATTTTTATGTAAAAATTAAATGCAATATTAGTATATGTTGTGTATTATGATATATTAATGATCTAAAATTGATGTAATGTATACCATATATTTTATACAGGACAAAATATATGTTTTCAATTTAAAATAATTTGTTTTTATGGTTATTGGATTATTTTTATAATGCCTTTATGAATTCCCAAAACCCTATAGTAGATTTCAATGATTCAAAATCATTTAATTATAAATAATACTATCTTGAACATTAGAAAGGGTAATATTTTAATAATTTAGGCTATTTTACTTATAAAACAATTATATCCAACTTTATCTGGAAAAAACCATTGGAAATAACCAATGTATGGTTTCTGGTTTTGATTTTTTTATAATATAGAGTCCAAAAAACATTGTTTGGAAAATAATAAAGAACTCTCCTCTATTTTCTATATAAAACCACCCAATATCTGTTTAATCATTACTAAAAAACTATTTATAACATCCTTATTCTTGCATACCCTCTCTAGTGTTTTCCCACAGTGCTCCCAATCTCTCAAAAATACCTATGAATATTTTTGAAACACCCTCTATATGAAAGGGATATCCCTATCTTCTCATTATTCAATAACCTATTTAATTTTATGCCACATAATTTCAATTTGGTGTAGTTTTGGTTTTATATATATCCCTATTTCCACCCTTTTTAGTTCCATTTTATGAAATTCCACTTTCACTATCATTAAGACCACCCATGAACTTTTATGTACACCAATTATGCTACTGAAATAGTCCTGCAATTTTCTGTAGAAAAAGATAGGGACCTATCCCTCTTCATTTCAATTCAGGGACCTTAATTAATATTTTTGAATCTCAATTGGTAATTTTTAATGAATTTATAAATATCAATATACTTTAAACTTGAATCTATTTGAATGAAAGACCATTTATACCCTCTCATTATAGTGTTTACTTAGGCTGTTACTATGATAAAATCCTTTCCTTCTCCTCTTTATTCAAGCATTTTATTCATTTTATTATTTTTATTTCCAATTACTAATGTTGGGATATGTTTTTACACATCCAATTTTACCACTCAAGAGTATTCACCCATACATACCATGTGATGACACAAAATATTTGAATATATTTTTTTCTTGAAGAAATTTGTGTTATATTATTTTATCATCATCAAAACTATATCTCTTTAATAATGATGTGGTCATAAATTGAAATGTGACTACTGAGATTCATCCTTTATATGACCATTGTTCAATATGACTAACAAAAACTATACCATTGGTAATATTTTTTATTTTTTTGTTTATAAGTATAAATGATAAAGAATAATTTATGTGGAAAGATGAAAAGATGGCCTCAACTAGTAGAGTTGTGAATTATGAAGCCAAATTGGCAGAGCATGGTAGGGAGGTAGAATCCCTAGAGTTTGATCATGACCAAACCTATGCTCAGCTTCAACAAGTGATGCTTGAACTAAATATCTAATAAGAGAAGTTCAAATTAGTGGAATTTACCTCTCGGGCGATGTTCGCCAAGCCAACCCATGAATCTATCACCATCACACACCTTATAATTAGGTCTTACAAAAGTCTCATAAGAGTTTATGATTAAAGGCCTTATTAAATTAATATTTTATTCAATTATATAAAAAAATTTACATTCCATCAATTTTGTTTTAAGAATAGTTTTTCTTAACAAAATTTAGTGGGAATGTGATAAATTGATTTTTCATATAGAAATTATTGTTTCAAGAAAAGATATAAATATTTGTAATAAACTATGATATTATTAATAACACTTATTTTAATGAAATTTTATTATAAAAAACTCTTGTTTAAATATCAAATGATTTTTTTCAAGTGTTATAAATTTTACTATGAATTTTAAATCAGCTATTTTTTAATAAATTTGGATTTTTATATTTAAAATATAAAATTATCATATTCAGAGAATTATTATAAAAAATTAAGAATACTTTTGAAAACAATAATATAAAAAATAGGTTAGGGTGAATTTATGATAATTTTATAAATATTTTATTTTTCGGTGAATAGTAAAAAATACAGTTTTCGGATTTCAGTATGTTTAATGACTTAATAATTATGTCATAATGATGTAATAATTAATTAACTACAAAACCAGATCTAATAAATTTTATTTTATTAATATAATGTATTTTAATATATTGTAATCATTTTAAATCCTATAATTTACTTTTCAAAGTCTCAAATATAAACATTAACATTAAACAAATAATCTTGTGGAAATTTTACTTTTCCTTACCAAAACAAGTAATATAAAATTATGGCCAAATCTTTTGGATTAATATAAAATTAAAATTTTCCCAAGTTTCTGATACTGTGGGAAAATACTAAGGTAAATCCCATGGGTTTTCATTTTCCACAACCTTGGTTTATATGGCCTATATTTGGAAATAAATAAACAAATCCTCAACTTTTCTAATAAATACCCACTCATTTTTTCATTTACATTAAATAAAAATCTAGGATTTATAAATATATGATAT
Organism: Viscum album; assembly: GCA_963277665.1. Taxonomy (NCBI): domain Eukaryota; kingdom Viridiplantae; phylum Streptophyta; class Magnoliopsida; order Santalales; family Viscaceae; genus Viscum; species Viscum album. The sequence goes on along the minus strand of OY728142.1, from coordinate 1,132,829,855 downwards.
TTTTACCTTTCTATAAGTCCTCCTAATATTAATTCATGACCCCAAGGTCCAAATCCTCATGTTTTAGGAACAACTCTTCAAGGTATGAGAAATATCATTCGTTTTTCTTCATTTCAAGAACCTCTATTTATATATGACTTATGAATATTTTTTTAATCTCTATTATTTAATTTTATTCATTTAATTACTATATAATTATGTTTTATCATTGGTAAACCCCTATACCCTCTCTTTTTACCCTTTTCAATAACCATGTTTTATATAAGTGATGCTGCCAAATTTACTTCTCAAAATTTCTCTCTTCTACTCAAGAAATTATCTTTCATTTTTTTGTGAATAACCAAACCTATTTATTTTATGGAAGTATTAAAAAAAATATATAAATTATTAATTTTATTATGATATTGACATACGTGAAACCTTCATTCCCTTTCCATGGGTTATACATGACATAACAATCATATTTTTTAAGAACTTTTGAAACTCCCTGGTTTTGTTATGAAACCAATTTTCTTTTATTCTATATGTTTTATTTATTAAATGATTTATTATTATTAATTTTTATCACATGAATATTAATACGTATGAAAGGATCTACATGATATATCTCAAATGCTTTAGGTAACGAAATTAATCTCTCGAGATGGAATGTTTTACGATACATTGGGGAAAAACCTTTTTAGTTTTTATGTATCTCGATGAAGAAACTTGGTGACATGCTTATGAATGTATCATTTAAATGTTTTAACCACATATACATGTAATAATTTATGTTATAATTTTTATTATATTACTATTTATCTTGCCTTATAATTATGACTCATGTTCTGGTTGATATTCCTCAAGATCACAGGTAAACTATTTCCTTTTCTTTCCCTTACTCGTCGTTATGCTCACCCTTTACATTGATGTACGTACCTTGGTTATGAGATGAAATAAATTTAATTAGTATGAAACTTGGATTAATAAGATTAATTTTATTATAATAACTTTTTATCTTTTCATGTATTATGTACCTTTTTTCCAAGAAACTAAGCATTAAAAGGCCCTCTATTTGTACCATGAAAAATGAAAATCTTATTTAATAAAAGTTGGGATACCGTAATTTGTGTAAATGTATGGTTTAATTATTTGTGGAAATTAGGATTTGAATACTTTAAAAATATACCTATAGAAAATTTTAAATATAGGAAAAAATCCTTGTATTTTATTGAAGTATTATGTAAGTGGTTCCTAAGAAAATAAATCTATGTCTCGATACAGACAAATGGATGTTTTTCTGGCACAGAACCATCTAGGGGTAAAACCCTAAAAACACCACTATGACCTAGAATCGAATGAGAACTACGGAATGATAATGGTCCTTGATGCACTCATGGTTTGACACTTCTAAGGTATATTTTTGGTTAATCACAACCGTTTTATGAACCATTATGACAGATTTATAGGAAATTTATTTATTGTTAAAGAATGAAACATTTAAGCATAATGATTTAAGAAATAAAAATTTCCTTATAATTATAATAGTATTAAAAAAACACATTTCTCACTAAGGTTTTATTATTTTAGAAAATGGATGGAAATGGTAGGAACTGTGTAAATGGTGAGTAAAAAGAACCATGTGCTGACGAACCTATTATGGAAGACAAAATGAAAAAATTCATCAGAATGATGAATCTAATGACTCGAGTTATAAAGAATAACATGAATCAAGCTGAGAGACCATATTAAAATTGAAGGGAACAACTTTTTGTTGTTTTCTTTATGAATAAATGACCACCTTCTTTTAGTGGATCTACTAAACCATTGATTTACCAACAATGGATAATCCCTATTGAAAATATATTTTTTGTACTCCGTTGTTAGGAATAATAAAATATAACAATGTTTTTCTAACTTGTAGAGGTGGAATCTGATATGTAGGGGACACTAATTAAAAACACGAATCCAATAAGGGATATTGCTACTGTGGAGTGGGTAGAGTTTAGGGGAACCTTTTTCAAAACATATTTCCCTCATTCAAGGAAAATTAAAATAGAGAAATAATTCCTAGAGATGATGTAAAAGGAAAATTAATATGTGGGATCCTATGAGATGAAATTTTAAAGAATTTCTTGTTACACCACAAATTGTTTCATGGATCTTTATGCCAACGTTGATAGATTCATTGGTGGAATAAAACCCCCTATGTGGAATAATCAATCCAATCGAGACTGAAAAATATGAGGAGATAATGAGAAGTTCTATGATGGTTGAACTGATGTTCGGAGGGACATAATAGTAAAATATATTGAATGAAAAGAAAATATCAATAGTGGAAAGATTAGGGAGGAACATTGATCATAGAAGAGGAGAAGATAAATTGAAACATCCCAATTTAAACAAATGTGGGTGGAAGAATTCGAGGAACTGATTACTCGAGAGTAGGAAATGTTACAAGCATATATGATATGGCCATATTTCTTAGAACTGCTATGGTGAGGTGAAGCCTCAAATTACCAACGCTAATGAAAATGTGAATATGGTATAGGCCGAGGTCAAATTCTAATGCTATAAGTGTGGATAGTTTTGGAACTTTTCTAATCATATTCTAAATCTAAATATTGTGGATGGGAATCACCATTAACCTCATTAAAGAAAATAGGAAATAGGTTAGTAGTTTATATCATTATGACTAAATTTGAAGCTCTAAATTATGTTGTGGTTGGTTATCTAATTATTCTCTCAAAAATTGAAAGTAAATTGTTTGATTCTCGTTCTACAAATTCATTTATTTCCTCCATGTTTGTAAAGTATATAGAATAAATAGATGAACTACTAGAAGTAGATATATTTTTCAAGGCTATGAAAGGGATTATCAAAGCATAAATAGTGTATAAAAACTCTATTATCCACTTTGGTGAGCACATCCTCATCAGAAATCTATTAGTCTTTCCCATGAAAGAATTAGACAGTATACTAGTGATGTACTGGATATCAAAGTATAAAAACATGATCAGCATTAGACGAATGGAAATATCAATAGTATTGAATATAAAAACTATAGTTGTTTTCAATGGAGTGATATCTCGACCGAAGATTTGTCTAAAATCACCTCCCATAGAATTATTTTTAGAAATGATCAATAAATAAAAAGAAGGAAATTAAAGTATATAGATAGAAAATCTTCCTATCATGCACGAATGTATTGATATATTTGGTGAGGAGTTACATAGACGTACCCCAAAATTATAGGAAGAGTTCTTCATTGGAATCATGCTTGGATCCATGATAATATAAATGATCCTGTATAAAATGGAAAATGTGAAGCTAAAGGAATTGAAAAAATAACTACCATATATTTGGGAGAATAGGTTTATCTGACCATGTGTGCCTCCATGGGTATAACCTATTCTCTATGTGAAAAATAAGTATGAATCAATATGTTTATTAAATAATTATAGAAAACTAAATAGTATCACAATGGTGAACTAGTACCCTATTACATGGATTAGTGACTTATTTGACTAGATTTGGGTAGCTCAATACTTCTCCAATATTGATATTCGAATTGGTTATCATCAATTTAGTATGAAAAGATAATATTATCTAAATAATACCTTACGAACAATATATGGGATATATGAGTTTGTTTTTATTCCCTTCTTATTGACTAATTCACAATCTATACTTATGGATATGATGAATAGTGTCTTTAATGACTACCATGATAAATATTTGGTATTTTTTATTGATGATGTTATGATATATTCCAGAATTCATGAAGAGAATGAGGATCATATAAACATTATATTAAAAACTATGAGGAATGAGATGATATTTTTATTTTTTAGAAAATATAAATTTTGGTTACAATAAGTTACTTTATTGGGGAAAAAATTATCCAATGGTGTTATATTATTTGACCATACTAAGGAAAATTTTATGGACGACTAGCCACATCCTATAACTGTAACTTCTATTCTTAGTTACCTTGGTTTAGTAAGATAATATAGGAGGGTCATGAAAATATTTTCACCAATTTCTAATCCACTAACCAAGTTAACTCAAAAAGGGTCTAAGTTCATCAGTATAAATAAGTGTGAGAATGTTTCCAAGGGCTGAAGAAGAGATTGGTTACTGAATCTATGTTAACAGTAACCTATATTAGGGAAGGGTTCATTATTTTTAGTGATTCATATATAAAATTTCTTGGGTGGATCCTCAAGAAAAATGATGAGGTGATTGGTTATACATATTTATAGTTGAATCCTAATGAGAAGAATTATCCTATGCACGATCAGGAGCGAGCTACAATTATTTTTTCTCTGAATTGATGGAGGAACTATTTTTATGGGAAGAAATGTGATATATAAATTGACCACCAATGTTTGAAGTATATTTTAAATAAAAATGAATTTATAATGAGATATAATATATGGTTGTATTTTCATAAAGAATATGATTATTCAGTTCATTATCTCTTCATAATAGAGAAAAAATGCCCTGATGCATTATGTAAAAATGAACCCACTCTTCTATCTATGATGAGGATTCAAAGAGATTAATTGATCAAAGCACAAGTAAAACATGAAATGAGAATCATAAATGAAGGTACATCATAATACCTATCTCTAATTATGTATTAACCATCAATACTAGAGATGATCAAGAATGATCATAAGGAATAACCTTTGTTACAGATGAAGATAGAGGTCGTGAAGATTAAGAAGTTTCTTGAGTTCAATATTGATCAAGAACGTCTACTAAAATTTCATACAAGGCTATGTGTTTCATCTATTATGAAAATAAACAAGGGGGTGAAGGATGAATCTCATAACTCTACATTGTCAATACATCCAGGAATCACTAAAATGTATATAGACCTTAGTGAAAATTTTTGGCGGGAGATCATGAAAAGGGAGATTTCTAATAACACAATAAGGTGATTGGTGTGTCAACAAATGAAGGATGTGAGACAAATTCTTAAATGGGTATGGAAAACACTACCCATAAAAACATGGATATAGGATAATATTACTATGGACTTTTGTTACTAGTCTCCAAAGAACATCCAATGGAAATAATGTGATATGGGTTAGAGTGGGTCATGTCACCATGAATTACCATTTCATTTCTATTTTGGAAAGATTTATCTATTGAAAAACATTCCAATATACACATAAAGAGGTGAGGTTTCATGGAGTGTGAATTTGTATCATTTATGATCCTGATACAAGTTTCACATCACAATTCTGGATAAAGCTTCAACATGATTTTAGTTCTGAATTGAATTTCAGCAAGACCTATCACACCAAAAATGATGTCCAATATGAAATAACTATTTAGACACTCAAGGAAATGATGAGAAAAGTATCAATAGAATTTAAAGGTGGAAGGGGTCAATATATCCCATTAGATGAGTTCTTGTACAATAACAACATCCATTTGAGTATTTAACTAGCACCTTATGAAGCTCTATATAGAAGACATGTAGAACTCTTACTTATTGGGATGAAGTTGGTGAGATAAATCTAATAAGTATTTATTTTGTGAAAGAGATGAGAGAAAGGGTTAATTCTATCCAACAAAAAATAATGAATACCAAAATTTGATAGAAGAGATATTCTAGAAAATGTCGAAGGGACTTGGAGTTTGATGTTGGAAATGAGGTCTTACTCCAAATTCTACCATGGTAGAGATTTTTACAGTTTGGGAAGAAATGGAAGCTTATCCCAAGGCACATTTTCCCATATGAAATCTTTGATTTCATAGGAGTAGTGGCCTAACATATATTACTTTGAAAAAATTTAGATGAATTTAAAGATGTTTTTCATCTATCTATCTTGAGGAAGTATACAAATAAACTTTTTCATGTACTGAACCCTGAGGTGGAAAAACTACAACATGACCTCTCATATAAGGAGCAACTATCGGAGATCTTGGACCGTATAGAGAAGGGATTACACAACAATACTACCCACATCACCAAAGTGTTATGGAGGAACAATAAATATGAATAAGTAACTTGGGAACCATAGGATATAATGTGGTAGATGTATTGACACCTTTTCTACGCAGAGAGTATATGTTGGAATTTCAAGATGAAATTTCTCAAGGGGGGAATAATGTAATGACGTAAACTTGTTGAATGAAATATGATTCCTGAGAAAATATGTGTTATATTATTTTACATTCAGAAAACAATATATATTTAATAATTGAGTGAGTATAAATAGAAATGTCAATATAGATATACTAATATTATATAAATATTGGTCACTATGACCGATAGAAACTATACTCTTGGTAATATATTTGTTCTATTATAATTTATATATAGAAATGATAATGAATAATTAATCGAGAAAGGAGAAATGATGGCATCAACCAGTAAAGTGATGCATTATGAATCCATTTGTAAAACTCTTGGGAGGGAGGTATCATCCCTAGTGTACACTCTTCACCAAGATGAAGCAGAGCTTCAATAAGTGATTCTTGAATGAAATTTCCTACAGGAGATGTTTAAGTTAGTGGAAATCATCACTCGGGTGATGTCAGCCGAGCTGCCCCATGAATCTATCACGATCACACAACTTATACTTAGGTAATATGTGAGTGTTATATAGGGTTATATTTAAGTCCTTAGTAACATAAATTTAAATTTCATTATATAAATAAAATTTGTATTCCATCAATTCCCTTTCAATAATTTTTTTCTTAAAAACATTTAAAATGATTTTGATAAATTAATTTTTCAGATATAAATTGAACATTAAAAAAGAGATAAATATATATATATATTAAAATAATATCTTATTAATAATTCTTTTATTTGTGATATAATATGATAAAACACTCTTGTTAAAATATAAATGATAAAATATGTTTTTTGAAGTGTCAAAAATTTTATTACGCATTTTCAATCCAATATTATTTTTAATTAATAAAGATTTATTATACTATAAATTTTAAATTATAATATTTATAGAATTATTAGAATAAAATAAACATAATTTCTGACATTAGAACAAAAAAATTACTATAGGATTAATTTATGAGAATTTTATAAAATTTAATGTTTTAGTGAATACTAGAAATACAGTTTTGGGTTTTTAGTCCGTTTAATGACTTCATAATTATTTCATAATGAGATAATAATTAGTTAATCAAAATACAAGACCTAAAATATGTTATTTTATTAATATCATTTCTTTTATTATATTTTAATTAATTGAAAACCTATAATTTACCTTCCAAAGTATAAAATGGAAACCTTAACATTAAAAACATTATTAATGTGGAAACATTACTTTTGCTTGTCAAAAGAAGTAATATTAAATTATGGTAAAATATTTTGGATTAAAATGATTTTAAATTTTTCATAAATTTGAAATAACTTTGGAAAATACCATGGGAAGGTTTATAGATTTTCATTTTCCACAACCTAGGTTCCCAAGACCTATATTTGGAAATTAAAAAACAAATCCTCCACTCATGCAATAAATACCCACCCTTTATCCATTTAAATTCACTAAAAATAATTTATACATTACTATATAGTATTTTAACCCCCAATTAGTCCTCCCAAGGTGTCTTCATCCACCCAATTTCCCCATCCTATTATTTTAGGAACAACTCTTCCAAGTGAGGGAAACATCCATCTTTTCTCTTCGTTTCAAGAACCTCTTTTTGTATATGTATTATTAATTTTATGGTTACTATATATTATTTAATTTTACTCATTTAATTATTTTAAAATTATGTTTTATCAATGAGATAACTCTTCTCCTTTCTTTTAACACTTTTATAAAACCATGTTTCGTACCTGTTATGCTGTCGAATTTATTTCTCAAAAATTTTATCTTCTCGTTAAGAAATTTTATTTTATTTTGTATTTTGGAATATACAAAACTATTTATTTTTAAAGGGTATAAAAAATGATGAAAATTTTATTTATTTTTTTATGGTATTGATGTACATTAAATCCGCATTCTCGTTCCATGGGTTAAAAATTGACATAATGATTATGTTTTTTAAGAACTTTTGAAACTCCCTGATTTTTATAAGAAATCCATTTTCTTTTATTTTTCATGTTTTATTTATGAAACGATTTATTATGATATGTGTGGACCACATGATTATTAATACATATGAAGGGTGTTCCATGATAGTTTTCTAATGCATTCTACAATTTATTTAATATTTATAGATGACATATTTTATGATACCTTGGTGAAATTTTTTGTAATTTTTACGAACCATTAGTGACAAACCTTGGTGATATAATTTGGAATGATTCATTTAAATGTTTTACCCACATTTACATGTTATTTTTTATGTTATTATTTTTATTATTATATTCCAATTTCTGATGCCTTATCATTATGAATCAAATTATTATTGATAATCCTAAATATTACAAGTAAACTATTTCCCATGCTTCCCCTTACTGATAATTATGTGATAACTTCATTTAATGTATGTACCGAGGTTATGAAATGTAGTAATTTAACTTATAAATAACATTTAAATATTCATTTCAAGTGGATTAAAATAATTTGTTACATTTTCATGTATTATGTATCGTTTTTTCAAGAAACTAAACATTAAAATATCATCTGTTTGTACAATGTAAACGAATAGCCTATGTAAAAAATGCGAGATTAAATATACCTATACTCATTTTTTGGGTACTTCCCTATATGTATTCCAAAATCATTGATTTGGAAATAAATATGATGAAATAAATCTAATTTGAATGTTCTATATGCTACACTTATGCATGAAAATGATATGAATGTGACACATGTACTTGGAATTCTATAGTGCTCTAATGCATTGAGAAATGTTTTAGTCTCAAACAGATGTCATTCAAGAGATTAGGGAGTAAACATAATCCATCACATGACCTTTTCCACAATTATTGCTTCTTAGTTAGCATTAAACTTGGTTTATGATGGCATGATTAATGTTGTTTACACATTTCTCATGTTTCCATTATGTTAACATGCTATATCATTCCTCACTGTCAATTTTTATGGTTTTAACCCCCTTTATGTCCAATTTAAATGACTATTTTATTACGTGTAACACCTCCTTAATGTTATGATTTTTTTATTCCCTTATTGGTATTTATATCTCACCCTTTTATTATGTATGTCCCCAGGTTATCCCATTAAGTTTTTAAAGCTATAGAATTATTAAAATCATGTTACAAAAGTTTTCAATAATGTTGTTATATTATAGGTACTAGATGCTGTGTTATGTATCCATTTATTATTGTCACTAGAATTATTAATCCTATAAGTTGTATTATGTCTATTTTTATGTAATAAATTATAAAATAAAGTACAATAAAGACAAGGTCCATTATATTTGGTATTAAATAAATGTGTATTTATTTTTTGGATTAGGATTATAAAACTCTAGTTACATATTTAGTGATAAGAATAAAGATAAGATAACATACCTAATTTTTGGTAAATTATAAAGTAAGTGGTTTACAAGAAAATAAATACTTTTTATGATACTAAAAGGGATGTGGATTTGGTATAGGTGTACCTTAGAGTAACACTCAAAAGCATCACATTTATCTAGATTCAATTGCGAAATGGTGTATGACAATGATACTTACTGCACACTTGGGTTGAAAACAACAAGGACCATTATTGGGAAACATCACAATATCCTTATGAAGCATTTCTAATGGAATATGAATTCCCATAAGATTATATGTTAGGAAATAGATCTTAGATGTCTTAGATTTAATCCTTGAAATTAATAAGTTAAGGAAATAAATGTTATTTATAGGTTATCTCTTTAATGTTATTTATTTATTGGTTATGTGTTTAATAGTTGAAAAGAATTCAACCCTACTTTTTTCCTTTATTTTAGTAAATGAATAAAAATAGTAAGAACCAAGTAAACAACTAATTTAATGGTAAATGCGATTAATAGCAAAACCAAATGCTTATTTTGAAGGGATATCAAGTAATACATATTATGATTATGAAAAACCAGCTATCAAAAGTTAAAAATTAACAATTGGAATATAGTTGAATGTCCAAAGTCATCAAAGAAGATGAGGACTAAGTGTTAAGGAGTGTCAAATAATAAATAAGATAAAGGATAAATGATTCAATTTCTGGCATTTCAAAAATGTGGAAATAGGCACCAAGGAAAAATCCACACAGGAACTCGAAGGTATTTTATGTGTGGAAGAATAAGGTATAAAGTAGATAGTTTCTATAAAAATTAATGAGTATGATATAATATAATATATTAATTCCACCAAAACACCTTAGTTATTAAATTTCTTATGCGTGGAGAATAATTTATTTTTCTGAGTTAGTACCCTAATCTAAGGGGTAATCCTAGACTATGGAAGAACCTAAGTTAATGAAATCGTTGAATATTAAGGATTAAAGTGTTTATGTGTTGGTATTTGAGAGTTATGTTATTGAAGTAGTATATAAATTAGATTATTCATATAATAATCATGAAACATACAAGGACCATAACATATTATTTTTTCCTTAAAATATCTGAAATATTTGTTGAACAGTACCAATAACCTTTAAAAGTGATTTAGTGATGAAGTGATATTTAGAAATAAAATTATTGATCGATTGATAACCCTTAATATGTGTTAAAAATTTGGATAAACCTAAAGTGTCTTGGGATGACATGTATAAGGGTAATAGTTTGTTTAAATTCATTTATACAACTTTTGACGATTTATGTGATGGTGTTTTATTATGATATTTTGAGAAACATATTACAAGATAAAATATTTTTGAATTATAAGCGATTAATGATATTTTTGGATATGTTTTATTTGTTTAAGGCACATATACCCATTAATATGATTTTACATGAATGCAATTATGTTTTTGGTGGTTTAAGATGAAGGGTATGTGACAACCTTTTCTCATAAAACATTCTTTAATTTTGATATTATTAATGTTATATATGTACATTTATTTAAAGAATGGTCTATGATAAACCATAGGTATTATTTAGGGGATTTTTTATATTAATGTATTAACGTATATTAATTTTTAGTATTATCTTACATTATTGAAACCATTTTTTATTTAGTAATGATATGATGGAGAACTTTTAATTCATTAGTAAATTATGTTATTCGTTAGAAGAGTATCATAGTGATTCAGGCTTAAAATAATTCATCTTGAGTACTCATAATTTGGATAAAAAAATGAGATTATAGTGGAAATTGATTAAAGGATAAAATTATACTTTTCAAGAAAAAATATTTCTTTATTTCCCGATTTTATATGGCAATGTAATTTCTTAACTCTTGGAAAATAATCATTAAATAAAAATTATTTCATATTATGATCATTTTTGATGAATTTATGGTCTTTACACCCTTATCAAATTTATAGTTATGTGGTCATTGAATTTCTCCTAACCATGTTTTTATCACTATCAATCAGTTATTTAGTGTTAGTATTCACTTCTATGTCTATTTTTTCTCTTTCCACTAATGTTATCGTACTTGGAAAACTAGTTATGTTATGAAATTCTTGTTTCCCTTTCTCTCTTTTCAATTAGATGTTTTATTAACCCTTTTTACAATGTGGGTTTTCATAAAGATATTTTAATGTGTGAAAAAATTTCTCACCAATATCAAGTTCAAATTTCAAGGAAACAATTTATTTAAGAGATTAATAATGTAACACCTCTAATTTTTAAAATAGAAAACTATATTTGATAATGTATGCGATACACAACACAGAACCCAAAAAACAATTATTATTTAAATATTAATGTTACAACTTAGCCTTTAAATTAGCGGGAATGATTAAGAATAAATAATTTAGGAAATAATATATATATATATATATATTACTCAATATAAAAGTATTGATAAATTCTATTTAAATATTCACTCAATTTTTGGTCATATTTTTTTTGAAATATGTTTTCTTCAGAAACGTTTTTATTTCATTTTCTGAAAAGTATTTATTTTTTTATAAAATTTAGAAAAATTAATTGATAAAATGTTCTCTATTATTTATATCATTATATAAAAATTAATATAGGGTGGAATTTTGTGATTTTTTGGAAAATATATATTTTTCAGTGAATTGAGAAAAACACCGTTTTATAGAAAATTGTCATTTTTTTGATAAACTAAATAATATAAAAGAAAAAATATTAATTTAATTTGATTTAAATGTAACATAATTAATATTTATTTACATATAATTCACTTAATTACATTTAAATATTCTTTATACTGTATTATAGTATAAGTTTAGTTTTCGGATTAAAAATCCATTTTTTTGAAAACAATTTTACAATGCATAATGATTCTCCATTATAATTAATTAAAATAACCTATAATTAGAAATTATTCCAATATTGTTTTTATTATATATATATATTTACTAATTTAAATTCATATAATTAATTTTACTAATTATAATGTATAAGTAATGTAATATTTTCCTATAAAATGCATATTTTTGGAAAATCGCATTCCATCATAATTGAAGGGATTAATTTTAATTATGTTATTCAACATATGCTAATTGATTTTGATAAAACGGATCCTCTATTTGGAGATATCATAATTAATTTTAGGTAAAAGTTTCAACTTTATTTTTTAACTATATGAATAGTAACTATAGTAAATATTAATTACAATGATAAAAGAAAAATAAGTTAATAAAGGGTAAAAATAATTCAAAAATGACTAGTCTTAATAATGAATTTTTTTGATTAATTAAATTTTTTTAAATTAATTTTATTTTAATAAAGTAATATTATTAAATATTATATATTGAATATAAATGATAATATAATTTTATAATGAGTAAAAGATATTTTAATAGGGTCAGATAAATTTTTAGTTAAAAAAAGTATTTTTCAACAAAGAACGATTTTAATTGAAATGTTTAATTTATAATAGTTAGAATTTTTTTTGATAAAATAAATATCATTTTTGGAATAAACTTTTCAAAATTATGTAACGACTATTTATTCAAAATTTTCTGAGAATGTCAAATTTTTGGGTAAAAATTAAATATGGTATAAGTATACAATGTGTATTATGACATCATAATGAACCAAAAGTGTTGTAATATATACCATATATGGTTTACAAGGCCAAATATATTGTTTCAATTTAAAATAACTTGTATTTAGGTTATTTTATTAATTTTATAAATCATTTATGAATTCTCCAAAAAAATATACTTGTTATGCTTTTAAAGTCATTTCATTATAAAAACGACTCACTTCCACATTAAAAAGGGTAATATTTTAATAATTCCAGAAATTGACCTTATAAAATTATTAAAAAATCAATATTTTTTTAAAATAATGTGAAAAAACTATGGGTTGGATTGTAGTTTTGATTATTTTAATGCATAGAGTCCAAAACCTATGTTTGGAAAATAGTAAGGAACTCCCTGATATTTTTCTATTTTAACCCACCCAATATCCCATTACATTTCATAATAAAATATGTTTCACATCCTTAATCCACCCTACCTTATCTAGAGCTCTGCTAATTTTACCCAAATCTCACAAGAAGGTCCTCCCAAGCATTTCAATTCACCCACACAAGGTAAGGGATACCACTATTTTCTTTTTTATTCAAGCACCTGTTTTATGTTATGAAACTTAACTTACCTTTGATATATTTTGGGTATGTATTTAAAAATACCAATTAACATAGTTTATATTCCGATGTGATTAACTACACCTTTAACTCTTATTAATCCTTCAAATAAACCCATATGTACACCTGTTATGCAGTTGAAATTGTCCTGCGGTTTTCCATACCAAAAGTGAGGGAACTCTCTCTATTGTTTTCGTTTGATTCACCTTAATTATAAATTTTTTATATCAATTGGTTACATATTAATTATTTTATAAATATCCCTCTAATGAATAATTTATGTTATTTTAATGAGAGATAATTTATTAACTCTCATTATAGCATTTACTAAGATGTTACTATGAAAAAATCATCTCCTTCTCCTCTTTAATCAATAATTTCCTTCATTTTATGATTTTTATTAAATCATAATAATGTTGGGATATTATTTTATACATCCTCTTACTATCTATTTTCAAATTATGAGAGACACCATTCTCTCTCATTAGACCATTAAATTAATATTTATGTAATGTTGATATGTTGTCGAAATTTCACTATACTTTTTACATGATAAAACATATTTTATGGTGAATGAAATTGTTATTTCCACTCAATTAAATTCATATAGACAATCATATACTCCATTAATTAAGGAATTTGATATATTTATTCAACACTGCTTGATTGTGGAATTAAATATGTTGAAATATGATCCTTTGTTGAATGTTATATATGGAATACATATTCATCTACATGATAAGAATATGGCAGGTTCCCCCAAAATTATATAGCACTCCAATGAAATGGTTATTTTTTTAGTCTCATGGGATTTCATTCAATGTATTAGGAAGAGAACCTAATCCATCACATAACTTTTTACACTATGATTTATAGGTGGTTAGCATTTAACTTTGTTTACGATTCCATGTTTAATGTATCTTTGACATTCCCATGATTCCTTTATATTACCACGCTATATCATTACTCATTTTTTATATTTATTTTTATAACCCCTTTTATCTAATATTATGACGAATATTGTATAAAATGAAATACTTTATTTATGTTATTATTTGTTTAATTCATTATTGAGCTTTATATCTCAACCTTTTCTTATGTATGTATCCAAGTTATCCCATACAGTTTTAAAAGCTATGGAATCATTAGAATCATTTTAAGGATGTTTTAAATAAGGTTGTTGTATCCCATGTTTGAGATGTTTTTTATGTACCTAATTCCCAAAGACACTAGAATTATTGATCTTCTAACTTGAATTATGTGTGTTTATAAATAATAATTCATGATATAATGTGTGATAAATACAATGGTCAACATAATTGTTCAGTTGGATAGTTTTAACCTTATTAGATGAATTTCCAATAGTTTCCTAGAATAATATTCCATTTGAATCAAGACTGTACAATGACTGGGAATCAATGTTAGTACTCAGTTACATGTGGGTTGGACACATCTACCCCTTGTGTTTGGTAATGTAAGGAACCTGGGTCATGTGGATATATGTTTATTTTAGGGAATTATAATTACAGTTATCCAATAGTGGTGAGCATCATTTTAGTAATGGGTGAATTACCCTCATGTTGGAGGGTTTGTGGAAGAAATAACATTCATTTATTGACTAAGTTGAATCAGGATAATAGTGAATGGGAGGGACTTAATATGTCTGGCTCCATGGTAAATACTAGATTTAGAGTTTATGTGGGTTGTTGGTTTGATTCAGTGCATTGGAATTGAGGTTACTGTGGATTTAGTATGATTTGATCATGTGATAGATCGGAGGAATTCCAGTTCTTATTGTGAGAGAATGATGATTGAAGTGAAAGGTTTGTTATCTTACCATGGAATTACTCTAGGATTTGATTTTATACTTTTTTGTCGATTCCTGTAAAATTTTACAATGCCTTAAGTTGTATGACATCATTATTAGTCTTAAGGTTTAGTAATATATTAATGTGAGAAATTGAACAATTTTTTAAAATTAAACTAGAAGACCGAATGGGTTTTTTTGTGTGGTTTAGATATGGCGAAATTGGAACCGTATTAGAAATTTCTTGTGGGATATGACAGGAATGGTCCAGGGATCGAAATAGAATCAAGCGTGTCCATGCTTGGTGTTGTAATTTCAAATTGGATGTTTTTTTGGAATCAAGGATGTAACACTATGATTTATTATTGGTTTTTTGATTAAGTTATATCAAGAGACAAGTTATGGTGGTTCACATATCATTTCATGGATGTGAAGAATTATGGTGGAGAATTTTTAATAACCCTCATCATTACAGGTTTGAAATTATTGAGGGAATTTGAATTTTATTATTGGTAGATAGTTCATTTTGATTACCGGTGAACAAGAAGAAAATTAAAACCTTTTATAATCATAAAATAAATATTTTGGACATGGTACGTGGCTCATATAGAATCCGAGAACTCAAAATAATGATGAAGGAGGGTGGGAGGTGAAAGGAGGTATAAAAAATTTTGTAGCACCCACCAGTTAGCTAGTGAACCCCACCCACTAGCATGTGGGATGGATATAACTTGGGGTTCTCTTGGGTACACCAACTTTCAATTAGAGATAATAGCTATCTAGTGGCACCCACCTGTTATCCTATTACCTCTAGGGTGTTTTGTTTTAATTAAAGTGATTTTTCATATTTTTGGGGTTCGGCTTCCCATTGGTTTTGGGGGTTTGGGGGCTTGGAAGAGGCTATTCATGGAGAAATTCCCTCCCCCTTGCCTATGATCCCCCATGATGGGGTACAATCCAGTATTCATTATGAAATTGATTCATAGAGATTTTTCTTGTTTACTTTTTTGGGTTCCTCCATTGAGTACCATATAAATCTGTTTGATTTTGGCAATATTTTGGATTGATATTTTTTTCAGAGAATTGTGAAATCATCACACCTCAAGGGGATTTTATGAGCAACTTGTAGAAGATCTTAGGAGTGGTTAAAATAAATCCACACAAAATTTTCTTCATAAGGAATGTTTCCCAATGAGTTTTCAAACGGTTTTTGAAGAATTTGGTTTCAATTGGTATTCAATTTAGGTATTAAAATTTGGTATTTTACTTGGATTAGGATGGTGGATACATTGGGAGTATCATACACCTATTCGTTCATAATTATAACATTATTTGAATATACAGTGAGTTTAGAACCTGTTATACTTGTTGGGATTTTTAATTAAATTGTGTAATTAATTAATTTTATGAAAATTATTGGTAAGGCAGGTTCTTACGGACTTTTTTGAGGTTGGAAAAAAACTAAATGGATTTAATGGATCACTGGGTTAGTCTTAGGGAATTAAAATAGTTTTTTTAATTTGAAATCATTTATAACTCTTCATAAATAATTTTTGGTGATGCTTGATATTATATACAGCCTCACAAATAGAGCTGGTTATTAGATGAGCTTGAGCCAAAAAATATTAGTGTATAATGTAAAGGGAATGGATTTAATTTAATTTAGGGTAACTTAACTTATTTGAGTCTCTTATTTAATTGGGTATTTTATATTCACATTACATTAAATAATAAATTCATACCCATTTCATGCGTTGTGTATTTTGACTAACAATGTTTTCTCTCGGTATCAAAGTGGTAGGTCGATCCCAATGCAAGTGAAAGACCCCTAGATGGATGAGATGGGTCCAAGGGACCTGGATGGATTCTTTCATGCGAGAGTATATCCCAAGGGACTATTTTCAGGATAGAGAGGTGGTCATTTTTTAGATGGGATATACAACTTGTTTTATATTTTTAGTGTTCTAACCTCCATCTTGGTGTGAAGTCCCAGAGTGAGATGGGATGGGTCAGGGTATTTTAACTTTAGGACCCTTAGCATGGACCTATGTGATTTTTTGGATTCCTCAATACCTACAGGGGTGGTCTATTATGCATAATTTACCTACCATGAAATCCATAAGATGGGTCCTTATGATTTTGGCCTCTAATTAACCCTCATGATATTCAATTGTGACTGATTGGTCTCTATAGAACCAATGTTGATGGGTCGGTGTGCATGGTTTACCTCCCCAAAGATTGTGACTATGGGTAAGAGTGACTTAATGGACCTTCCTCTGTATGCATGGATGGGTATGGTTACTTCTTGAGGTCTTGTATCAAGTGATATGTGTGGGCCATGTGACAACCGTGTTACTAAGTTCCTAACATATTTTCCTTCTAACATACTGCTGATGCATGTATTATATATATTGTGGTATGAAAATGATTCTAACATGGTGAAGAAGTAGGTATGTCCACGTGTTTGTGTGTTATGTTTCCATGTGGTGTTTCACATGGACATAAACACACGTTATTTATATATTTCATTCACGTCCACTGGATCACAACATAACTTAGTTTGGTTGAGTCACTGGGTATACCAACTGGGTCAATGGACTCACCCCCTATCTGAATAGACGACATGGGTTTCAGTGTACATTGGTAGAATATACTCTTTTCTCTTAGGTATAATGCTTGGAATGCAACTGGATTCTTGGAACAAATCTACTTGGTCATAGAGGCTGATCATTTGATAGTATGTCATGTGACTTCGGAAAAATACCAATGTATTTACTTTTAGTTATAATCACCATGTAATGGTCAATGCACCCATTATTTTATATGAATTTTATTTTATTTTTATCCAATAATGAAAATACTAATATTTTATGTTTTATTCATTACATAGATATAATTTTCTGATTTTATTTTCTTGACTATGGGGGCCTATGTGGAACCCATTTTTGTCTATAGGTAAGTGGAACTTTTTTTTGTAAAAACATGTCATGCTAAATTTTTGGTTGAATAGGGCATGACTCTCGGTACATGTTTAAAGTTCATAGTCTCCCAAAAACTATGTTAGGTCTTTACTACTAGTCAACATCCTCTGACAAATAGGGAGGCATGCCTAAGGTCATTTGGTGAACCGTACTCGAGATCCATTTGGTTGGCCTTGGGCGGGGTGTTGCATTAATTCATTAAGATTTAAGAGGTAGTTAAGCACTAGAATTTAAAATATTCTTCTTAGTATCCAGGGTGGACAATGGGTTTGTAAAAATATCCACCACTTTCTAATTCATATTAATGTGTCCACTTTAGAGTCATCATGTTAAAAATTTTATTTGATAAAGTGGAACTAAATTTCAATATTATTTACACATGAATTGTATATTATTTCAATTTTAAGATTAACTGAGCTTTTTATCACATTATATCACCATGATTATATTAAATTTATCACAATGATCTACTGACTATTACTTCAATATCTTAATTGGGTGCACAACTTTTTTACTAAGATATACTCAGATTCACCTATATTGAGTAATGTATATTCTTTATTCTTTGTAATAAAACTAAGGTAATTACTTATAGTTAAATTTTCCACCATATTATATATTTCAAACTCATAATATTTCTATACCAATCCATATTCAAACATCACTTATTTTATAAATCATACATTAAAAAATAATCAAGTGTACTTTTCACATACCATTTGATTCACTTTATCACCATAAGATTCCCTTTCAATTGGATTTCATTGAAACTAATATACCAAACAAGTTGTATAAATAATTCCTCTACATGTTTCCCTTAAATAGAGTATTCTTATAATAATTTTATAGAATAATGATAGGTCATGTAATTTACCAGCCTCAGGCTTCCCAAGTTTAGTTACAACAATGATTGGAGTTAAAATATTTCATGTTGATACTTATTATCAACTCTTTAGAATATTTTACTTATTTGATAAAATTATACTAATTTCTTGATTTATTAATATTCTATGAAAATATGTAAGTTCATAGATCATGGAAATTTTATATTATGAACTCATCACGTTTTAAAAAATATTCCACTAATTTCATCTTTAAACCATGAAATGTCATACCATAAATATAAATTAGTATGATGAATTGTTTTAATTTTTTCATCATTGTATAAATATTATAGTCAACAACACCTATATGAAACTCTAGTTTCATCAAATAAAAATTTAATTGAGAATACCAAGATCTTGGTGCATAATTTAAACAATATAATCTTCTCTTGAGATATAATACCTTGTTTTGATCATAAAAAGTTTAAAAATCCATAGGTTTTTCAATATAAATTACTTATAAATTACATTACTCAATAATGTCAAATTTAAATTCATTTGTAGATATTGGAACCCATTTGAAATTTTATTACCATTAATTATCATATTGATTATAGTAGTGTCACTAGTGAATTGTTTTCTACATTTATACCGTTAGTTTGAGAATAAAATGTGTAGACTATCCTTGTTATATTTTTTATCTAATTCTCATGATCATAATTTTTTTCATGAATACGCATTTATTTCTAATTATATTGTGATCACTAATAATCTTCATAAGCTTCCAATACTTATTTTTCTCTTTTTGTTCATGTTAGTAATTCATGGATTTAACCCACATCACATACATTGATTTTTGCGTAAAAAATAACAGTTTCACTTGTGATAATGAAATTATTTTCTCAACACTTTTCCATTTTCATGTTTTTGGTAGAGTATTTTTTCACCAATTATTTTATAATTTTCAATTTCATCCATTATTTTTCTTCTTTATATTAGTTAATGAATGAATACATATCAAGATTCCTCTTGTAATTTGATCTTTTGGTGTTCTTAATGTGTTGTACATTGAGACTCTCCATAAATAAATACATGAACATACACTTCTTTAAATATTTCCATCATATTTGGAATTTCTATTTTATTTATAGATTTAAATTTAAATACATTATCTTTAAAGCATCCAATATTATTATTTACTTTCTTATTAAATCATTCATAGGCCTTACACATGTTTAAATGAATATTTTTTAATCTACAATATCTTCATACTTTAATATTACTCCTTATTTTTTAATGATATAATTCTTTATTCTAAATGAACTAATTTTTTAAGAGTTTATTTTATCCTTTTCCATTTTTTATATGATTTTTTTTCCAAGACACAACAATGCCCTATTTTGAGTTTATACCCAAAAAACACAAACTCTTTATAATAGTAACACAAGATATCACTCCTAATGAGTAGTATTTTTGTAATTTAGTATATTTTGTCATTACTCTTTTCAAAAACTCTATTATTCTATAGAGTTCCCACCAATTACATTTCATTTATGATTCCATGCATCTTGTAACACCCCAAGTCTTTATTATATATTCACTTATATACAAATTAAATTTCCTAGATAGCATGCGATACACATAACCTCGACCCACAATTATAGCCAATGAACATTCAATTTAAATAAAACTATAATACAATATAAATTTTAATTTTTAGTGGATGAAAATTTAATTTTATAATATGAATGTCAAATTTTAGTTGACTTGGTCAAAATAATCTTAGAATGAATTATTGAAATTTTCCAATAGAAATAATATTTTAGGATTAATTAAAAATATAGTACTTAACTATTACTCCTTTTATTTATAATATTGAATTATTTTATTTCTAATTAAGTATTTTTCAACCACCAATGTTATTTAATTAAATAAAACAAAATATAAAGGAAAGGGGTATATTTTTCAAAAAAATGGGTTTTTTCTGAAAAATGTTTTTCTTTAAAAAGGCATAACGCCTATCTTTTTTAATTAATTAAAAAATAGTTTAATAAAAAATGGATTATTGAAAATATATATTTCATATATGTAAATGTATTAATTTAAAACTATATAATTATTATTAATAATCATATAGTTAATATAAGATCATATTATGCTTGAAAAAAACATTTCATGAAAAAATGTTTTTTGACACGTTTTGTGGGTTTTTCATTAAATTAAAATTTTACACTCCACCGAAATGAATTGGATAAAAAGTATTATGTCTTTGGAATAATAATAATAATAATTATATAATAAGGTAAACTTAATATATTGTTATAATTAATAGTAAACACAATATAAATTAATTACTGTAATTAAGGTTAAAATGATTTTACCTTCGGTTAATCTAAGAAGATAAGGATTAAAATTACCTAAAAATTCATAAAAAACCTATTTTGAAGAAATATGTAATACTTAAAATATTTAAAGTTTTAAAATGGGATATCTTTTGGGATTTTGGCATGCAGAAAACATGATTACAATTTATTATTTCTAAAAGCTTTAGGTGTGTCCTCATAAATTATAAAAGGGAACTCCCTCACCTCACTCCTTCACACATCTCAAGCACTTTTTCTCAGCCAAACCATAAAAAATTTTCTCACTAAAATAGTAATCCATATTTTTTATGTGGTTTTATTCCAAAAATTCTTACCCTATGGTCCATTAGAAGAGATCCAAAGGAGGTTTTTCAAAGAGAAGGTAATCGCCTTAACCAAGCTCTTTATTTTTATTAATTCATTTACAACATTCATTTATATGATAAAACTTGAAATATAACAAAAAAGTTACCTCACATATATGGAGATATTATTATGGTTATGTAATAATATTTATCCATATACTTCTCCTTTAAATGAGAATCAAAGCCATCACTTGTGTGTTTGTAGACTACCACCTCACAAACTGATATAATTGTTTTCCATAACCGAATCACATATATAGTCATAACTATAAAAATAATAAAATTATAAAATAAATATGACTTGATATTAATTTTATAAAATTATATTTACATCCACTTACTTACCCTTTACCCATTAAGGTAATGTTATCATTGCTCATGCATATATATGATCTACTATCTTGATGAAGTGATACAATTCTTTTTCCAATCCGTACATTAAAAACGGCTGTAAATATGTATATAATTAGTAAATATGATATTTAAAAAATTATTATAATTATTTATATGATTTATTTAAATTCTATTCACAAGAACCATAACTTTCATGAAAAAACACGTATGAAAAATCAATCCAATTAACACCCTGAAACAAAAAAATTAATAAAATATTATTAACAAATAGGTGGTAAAATGTTATAATAGGATCATATATGATATTATAAAGATTATTATGGTTTTTTATAATTTAATATCTCTCTTAATACCATTATATAAAATGTTAAATCATTTTCAACTAAAGGAAATCTTGAGGCAAGGGATTTAATCTCAATTTCCATTCCATTAAGACATATTTGTTATTGTACATGTATTAACTATTATATTGATTATATACTGAAAAATTGATGAATTTAACATTAATAAATATTTATTAATTATGGATAATTTTTAAATACAAGTATATTCTGTCAAGGGGTTACAATTTGAATTTAACCAAATATTTAAGAATCTATTTTACAATATCACTTTATTTGGGGATTACTTTTATTATCGTTGAAATAATATTATCATTTTTTCATCATAAGATCCAATAATTTTATTATACACTATAATTTTGGGGAGTTTATACATTTTCATTTTTAATTTTCCTCTCTTTCACACTTTGAATCTGAAAATAAATGTTTAAAATGATAACCAATTTTATTTCTCTTTAAATAAGATATATTTTTCTTCCATATCTATGTATTCCAAAATTATTTTACAAAAGTAAATTTTTTCTCTCAAATAATTTTTAAGGAATCCTTATGATATCCTGTAATTTTAATAATTTTTTGAGTGTAATCTTTATAATAAATTTTTAAGGGAATTATTTTGAAAAAAAGTCTATAGTAGTGTTCTTTTTTTAACAGGTATCTAGATAACACAATTCCCCACCACCTTAACAATTTTATGAAATATATATTCTCTAACATGTTTTCAATGGTTTTATAAATAAAACTCCTTTATAAAATATTATTTTAATATTTTAAATCCAGTCCTTTTAATATTTTAATAGAAATGATTTTATTACTGAAACCCCTATATTCCTAATGAACCAATATTCCCTTATCATCTCTTGATTTATTTTTTAATTATTAACTTTATGTTAAAGGAATCACTTTCTTATGATCATTTTTTCCAATAAATTTAATTTATCATAAATAATAATAATATTTCTATCATGGGTATGATTATTTCCTAAACTATGTATCATTTGAATATATAGTTATTACTTTGAAAGTTATTTGATTAACTAGAGATATATTGTTAAATATGTATTCTTTAATAAATATTGATTTTAGATGATAAGGAATATTATTCATGAATGAAATAAATTATTAAATATTTTATGATTTTTTTGGACATACACTGATGGGTGGGGAATGAAATTACATAGCCCCTCTAGGCATTTATAGGCCTCATGAGAAAAATCATTTCTCTAAATTAAATCATTTTTACCCATAGTTTTTAACTATCATGTGAAGTGTCATCGCAGTAGAGATATCATGATGTATAAGATTATGACATCCAAAATTAATAATTTTCTTCATTATTAATTCAGTCATTATTATCCATGTGATTATATCATTGATATTATCAATGTATAAATTTTATTCTAAAGTTATTGATTAAATGGAAGGTTTTTTTAGCTATTTACCTTTTCATATTGATTATGACTTATCTGAATATGATAATCAAGTTATTAATTAAATGGAATGCATGTTAAATTATTAAACATTCCATATTGATTATTCCTTATTTATTCAAGTTATATTCTTCTTTAAGTAACCCTTACTATTCATTTGAACTCACCATTATTTTTATTCCTTTCCCCAGGACGTGAATATGAATTTATAGAAAGAGTTAAAGAATTACAAATGTTTTCCTTTATAATGTTTTGTATTCTATTACCAATGTAAAATGTGTATCATGTGTGTATCACGTTCTAAAAAGCATAAAAAATATTTAGGGATTTTATCCCCTATATCCATGACATTTTAATAAATTAGACACCACATCTAGGTAACTGAAGTCAGGTTCATTACTATTGGAATTATATAAAGTTTAGTAGAAACCTTGGGAACTAAATTATTGGAAACATAGATTGTGGAACATAAAACTATGATATAAATAATGGATATGTATAAAATAACATCCTATTGTTTTTTTATGTAGAGATTATGTGATTTTTCGAAGAAGTTCATCCATATCTAGATACTACAAGTGGATTTGGTTTTGGTACAAATGCACTTAGGGGTAGTAACCTTAAAGGGATTTGGTCGAGTATATGTTGGCCATAATTATAGTGTATAATGAGTGTTCTATTACCTTTCCCATGGTTTGACACTCCTAGGGGATATGTTTAAGATAATTCACTTTTCTTTACAAACCATCAGGAAGGATTTG
Source organism: Viscum album (assembly GCA_963277665.1). Classification (NCBI taxonomy): domain Eukaryota; kingdom Viridiplantae; phylum Streptophyta; class Magnoliopsida; order Santalales; family Viscaceae; genus Viscum; species Viscum album. The sequence continues at coordinate 1,132,804,993 of OY728142.1, read as the reverse complement.
AAAATAATGATATCCCCAAAAAAACAACGTTTATGATTATAGGATTAAAAATGCATACATTTTCAATTTATGTTAAGTGTTACACTATATTTATAATTATAAATTATGATATAAAATTAATAATTTTATGAGTTAATTTAGTATATTAAATTTTTTAGAAATAGTGCCTAGAATAAATAAGGGTATCAATACTCATGGACACTATAGAGATTGACCTTCTGAGCAAGACAATATAGCCGGTATTAGAACTGAGGTGATAATGACAGTATTAGGGTATCTTAATATGGTTATGAAAAAAAGCCCTTCCCTAATCGAGAAGCCTGTTGTCCCAAATCATTATTATCTTATCTGGTATCACTTCATGTGATAGAATCCCCCGTCATTTTGTGGGACTACTATTCCAGTAGTAGCTGAGAAATGGGTTATGTCCCTTGAGAAGGTATTTATAGATGTTAGATTTGAATTAAAGGGAAATTATATCATTTAGCATATTATGTCAATGTATAAAATTTTCAATGATGTCCATTCATCTAGTATACCAGGGAAAGAGGATATAGAACACATGGAATGGAATTATTTTGAATAAACATTCGTTCAAAAATATTTCCCCAAAGAGAAATGAACTAAAATGAAGAGAACATTTTTTATCTTAAAAGAAAATGAATAATAAAGTGTTATGGGGAATGAAGATACCTTTATTGGACTAGTTAGGTACACTAAAAATTACATACCAAATTCAAATTTCAATATTTAGCATTTCTTTGAAGGGCTTAAGACAAGTCTCTAAATGGAACTAGTCTCTACAAATTTTTCATTATATAATGAATTAGTTTTTTTTCCATAAAAATAGTGTAGGTATTTTTATATACTATATGTTGAAGGGGAATCTAGATAATAATAGGTCATATAATCACAAATAATATGGAAAGGTTTCAAAGAATAATAAGGTGATTATACAATATTAGTAATGTGAGAATTTTGGAAAGAAACATATTGGTAAATGATTGAAGGGTCTGAGAATTTATTATGTTTGTAAAGATAAGATTAATCTGGATCATGAATTCAAATGGAAGAAATAAATAAATTATTTTTAGTGATAAAATTATAATTAAATGGGGAATTATTTACATCAATTCCCCAAAAATCAAGGAAACATTCCAAAGAAGAGTCCATGGTGAAAAGTCCATGCTTTTTAAATCACTACAGTTCACGTGGAAGTTCACAATGATGTGGTGGAAGGTGCATTAATCATAGCCTCAATTATGGACAATGGTTGATTTGATTTTGGATGTTTTAACTCTTTTATATCTTCCAAATTTTACAAGATAACTTGATACTTTATAATTCCCTTAATAAGGTAGTTGTTAGTCAAAACTCTTAGTGGAAGTCTCACTGCAACAATGATGTTTCAGGTAGTCCCCATAATGACGCATTAGCGTAATTTTTTGGGACTTTATTATCATACCAATGGTTGAATTTTATATATTCACGGGTATGGAATAGATTTAAAAATATAATGAAAAAAATTATTATAAGGATATAGAAATTAAACTTCATAATTAAGATGAATAATTTATTATCTTTAGAGTAGAGACTTTATAATCTATGTCATGTCCATATCCACCCACAATAGTTCTTCTGAATGAGATTATTTAGAAAGAAGAGAAAACAAAATCTATGGACAGAGACTATAATATTTAAATTAAGTATGTACATATTTTATAGGATTACATTGATGTATTTCCTCAGGAATTACCTAAATATCCCCCACCTTATGAAGTTGAGTTTTACATTGGTTTAATATCATATTAAAGTACAATACAATGAATCCATATAGAATGGCGATAATGGAATAATTATTGTTGAAGAGAAAACTAGAGGAGTTGTGTGATAGGGGATCTATTATCCCATGTATTTCACCATTGGGAGACTCTATTATCTTTGTTAATAGGAATGATGGATTCATGAGGCTGTTCACTGATTATAGAGAAATAGATTCTATTACAATTAAGATCATGTATCCTAAGAATTTTATTAATGAGTTATTTGATCAACTTCATGGAGACCAATATTTTTCAAATATTGAACTTATTTACGTGTATAATCAATTTTTATTAATGAAGTAATATATTTTAAAGACAACATTCTGAATGAGGTACGAACATTATGAGTTTAGAGTAATTCCATTTTTATTAACTAATGAACAAAATGTTTTTTTAAAATTAATCAATGGGGTATTCATAGAATATCTTGATGTTTTTGTGGTATTCAATGATGATATGTTGGTGTATTCAAAATGTTGTTAGGACCATGAGAATCACTTATGTATTATTCTTGAGACTCATAGAAGAAAAATTTTATATTAGAAAATAAGTTAGTTTGATTTCGAGCATCAAGAAGTTTATTTTCTTACCTATATTATTTCCAAGGATAGAATCTTAGTTGATATTACAAAGACAATGGTAGTTAGGGAATGACCAACAACAACAAGTATAACTAAGATATATAGTTTTATCTATTTGATGGGTCACCATTAGTGATTTATTTATAATTTTTTTGATTGTATAACCCATAAGAAAATGCTACATATAATGGTGTTAAGTTATTTTTGAAAATGGATTGTGAAGAATTTTGTAAAGAATTTAAGTGGATGTTGGCCAATGCATTCATTTTGACTCTACTATGATGAAATGGTGGGTTAGTGATATATTTAGATGCATTAAAAAAGGATTCATTTGTATTTTTATGAAAAATAATAATGATATTTTATATACACAGAGGCCATTAATGACTAAAAAATAGAAATATCCAACACATGATATTGGTTTGGAAGAAATAATATGTTATTTTAATATATGGAGACATTAAATCTTTGGTTAAATATGTGAGATATATGCATACTATAAGAGCTTAAAATATATCATTTCACAAAAATTTTATAAATTGATGCAGAGGGGATGGATAAAGATACTCATGGATTATGATTTCGTAATACACTACCACCTAGGGAAAATAATTATGGTAGTAGATGATTTGAGCATGGAGGATCATAGTGTTCTGAACAAAATGATATTGAGAGGGATATTATGTTCATAGACTTAGTAAATGTGGATATATGAGTTATTTTGGAAGTGGAGACACCACTCCTTTTTCAAATGATTGAAAACCCATATTTATTAGAAAATAAAAAAAGTTCTCAATCTAATGATGAGGTTTTTTATAAGGAAATTAATGAGTTGAATGATGGAAAACTAGAAGACTTAGTTATTGAAGATGGAATTTTGAATGTTGGAAAGTGAATATTTGTTTAATCCATACTAGTGGTAAAGAAGGAATTGTTGGATTGTTCTCATTTTAGAAATTTCTATATACAACCCAAAAGAACTAATGCATATATGGATTTAAAGGTACATTTATGGTGGGATAACATGGTGTAGAGAATTGATGATTATATGCCCTGATAGATGGATCTTCAATAAGTGAAATATAAGGAAAAAAAATCCAAGATGAGCCAGACAACCTCTTCATATTCTTGTGGGGTAAAGGGATGAAATTTATATAGTCTCTTCAGAGAACTCCCCAAGACTCCTAGAAGGAATAAAAAAATATGGGGTATTATTGATCACCTAACGAAATATGTATATTTCCTCCCTATAAAAGAATACTTACATATTTAGAGCCTCACATGGCTATATATTAATGTAGATTTAATACTTCATGGTGAATAATTTTGAGTATGTCTATCTGTGACATTTGTTTTACACAAAATTTTAGAAGAATCATGATAAATATCTTGATACTATGCTTGATTTTAGCACTTTCTACTATCCTCAAAGTAATGGATAGTATTAAATGATTATTAAAAAAATTTATGACATGTTGAGATCATGATCACTTTACTTTCATGGTATATGGGATCATCACATTCCATTGATAGAGTTTTCCAATAAAAATATTTTCCATTCATGTATTAAAATGGTACAATATGAAGCATTATATGGTAAGATATTTGTTACTATAACTTATTGGTATGAAGTTGGTGAACAGAAAATTGTAGGCATAGAACATATTAAGGAGACAAAAATAACGTAAAATACTACCTAGGCTCATATTAAAGTAGATCAATGTAGAGTTATTCCAAAAATCAAAGGAAGGATTTGGAATTTCAAGTGGGAGATCACATTTTCGTGAAAGTATATCCATTGAAGGGTTCCATATGGTTCTGTAAGAATGGAAAGATTACCCCAATATACATTAGACCCTTTGAAATTTTGGAAAGGATTAGAGCTCTGTCTTACCAGTTGGAAATTCCCCCAATCTTCTCTAAAGTACATTATATTCTCTATATATCATTATTAAGAAGGTACATGGTAGAACCCATGCATGTGGTCACCTGTTAATAAATAGAATTAAAACATGATCAATCATATTATGTATAGAATATGTAGATTCTTGATACAAAAGAGTAATTATTATGGAATCAAATGACTCTACTGGTATAGTTACATTGGAGAAATCATAAAATGGAAGAAGAAATGTGGGAACCAGAGGATGCAACGAAGAAAAAATTACCTTATTTAATTTATAATGTAATATTAATTGATTAATGAGGAAAAAGTTTTTATTGTAGGGAATAATGTAACACCTTAAAACTTTTTGATATATTTCCTTTTAAATAAATTTAATAAATTTGATAGATTATGATACCAGAAACTTCAAACCACAATTATAGTGAGTGAAAATTATATTTTAATAGAAATATAATAAAATGAACATTTTAATATTCCATGGTACAAAAATTCTAATTTTATTGGATGTGTTTCTATTTTGAACCAAAATAGTTAGAATTATCCTTGAATGATTTTACGAAATTTTCCTTTAGAAATATGTTTTTTAATTTATTGAAAATGTATTATCTGGATCTTCTTAATTTTATTTATAAAAATTTCTTATAATATATATATATATATATATTTTTAAAATAATTTAATTATAATTTTATTTTTAATAAAGATAATAAAAATTGAAGGTAAAAATGAATAATTTTCAGAAAACTGGTTTTTTCATTAGAAAACAGTTATGGATTAAAGACACATAACAACTATACAATTGTATTAATTATATAAAAATTTAGTGATGAATGATTTAATTTAAATTTATAGATTAAATATATAATTATATTAATTTAAAACCATATAATAATATTTACTAGTAATGTAGTTAATATAATATCATTTTATAATTGAAAAATGCATTTATTGAAAAACTGTTTTTTGACACATTTTGAAGGTTTATCATTAGAAGAAATTTAGATAATTATATGTGATAAATTAAAATAAACGTATTCAATGTTTTGAATCATAATAATTAATATTAAATAATATGGTAAACTTAATTTTGGGTCAAAATTATAAGTGAAACCAATAATAATTAATTACGGTTGTTAAGGTTAATACATATTTTCTAGGGGTTAAACAAAGAAGATAAGGGTTTAAATGAAATAAAAATTGTCTATTTACTATTTTATTGTAATAATTCAGCCATATCACATATAAACATCAATAATGATCCATTTGGGAGGCTTTTTCATGTAAAAAACGTGGGTATGATTTATTCATTTCAAAAAATTCCAAGTGTGTACTCCTACTCAATTATAAAAGGGAACTCCTTCCATTCACTTAATCACTGCTATGAAGGAATTTTTATAAACAAACCATTCCAAAATATATCACCATAATCATTATAAACATTTTATATGTGTTTTAATTCCCAAAAGACTAACCCTAGGGTCCTTGATAAGAGATCCAAATTTGTGTTTTCTAAGAGAAGGTAATTATCTTAAGGAAACTATTTCTTTTTTATTTCATCTTTTCAACCTTAAAATATTTTTTAAATTTAAAATATTATATGAAAAATATATATCATATACTGAGATAGTATTATTTTTACATAATAATATTTAACCATATCTTTCTTATTTAAATGGGAATCAAATCCATCGCTAATGTGTACGACAAACCACTACTTCACACACTGATATAATTTTTTTTCCATCACCGTGTCACATGGATAGTAATAATTATGGAAATAATGAACTTATACGATAAATATGAATTTATATTGATTATTTAAAATTAATATACCATCCACTTCCTTACCCTTTCACCCATCAAGGGATTGATATTACCGCTCCTGTGTAAGTATGTCCTACCATCTTCTTAAAGAGATGCCATTTTTTTCATGTAAAACATTAAATAATTATTATAAAAATATATATAGAGTAAATATTATATTAATATATTTATTATAATTATTTATATTATTTATTTATATTAAATTCAAAATAATTTAAATTTTCATGATAAAACATGCATGTGAAAACTAGAAAATTAACACTTGAAATAATGAAAATAATGAATTTTTTTAATAAACATGTTATAAAATTTTATAAGTGGATCATATATGACATTAAAAAAAATAATATGATTCTGGTATAAATTAATTACCTTCTTAAAAACATTATATATGAGGTTATATCATGTTCGACAAAGGCAGGCGTGAGGTAAGGTATTTCACCTCAATTCCCATTCCATTAAAAAATATTTCTTATTGTGCACATATTAAATTTTATGTGGTATATATAATTACCATTTGATTTATTTAACATGAATAAATGTTTATTATTTATTTATAATTTTACAATATAATTATATTATTTCAATGGGTTACAATATGAATGTTAGAAAATAGGGAAGAATCTATTTTAAAATCCCACATTTTTTTGTATTTATTTTATTCTCATTAAACGAGTATTATCATTTAACCTTCATAAGATCCAATAACTATATTATAAACATTAAATTTAAGGAGCTTTTATATGTTATTCCAAATCATCCTCTCCTTGGTACTTGAATCATTAAAATAAATTTTAAATTAAAAAACGACTTTTATATTTCATTAAATCAAATATATTTGTCTTCCATGTCCATGTATTTCAAAATATTTTTAAAAAATAACATTTATTTACTAAAATATTTTATTAAGGAAATATTATTTATCCTTGAATTTTAAAAATATTTTTAATTTAATATTTCCACTATTTTCTAAAAGGGGAATTTTTTTTGATAAAAATTCAAAAGGAATGATCTTTTATAAAGTATACGACGATAATAGGCTTCCCATCCATCATATATATTTTATAAAGTGTAGCTTCTTTAACATGTTTTCAATGGAATTGAAATGAATACTATTTTATGAGATTTTATTTTAATATTTCACATCAATTATATTTATTCTTTCAAATTATATGATTTTAATGTGTAAAACCTATATTCTCGATAAATAGATGGCCACATGTCATCTCTTAATTTTTTTGATTATTAACTTTTCCTTGAGAAAATTACTTTATTCTAATAAATTTTCATTGGAAATTAAATATCTATTTAATATCCATATTCATTGTATCATGGATATTATTATTACCTAAAATTAATACCTTTTTTAGATATACTGTTTACATTGAAAGTTATATGAGTAACTAGGTAAATATTGATAAATATGTATTCTTTACTCAATTTATATATTTTTTGATAAAAAATATTATACATGAATTAAATCAATTATTTGATATATGAGGAATGACTTGGACATGCAGTGAATGGTGGATCTCATAATTATATATCCTCTTAATGTATCGATATGACTAATAAGAAAAATTATTTACCCAAATTAAATGGGGTTTTAACTATTGTTTTAATTTATCATGTGAAATGTATTGATAGTATAGATATCATGATATCTGAGATCATGATGAAATAAATAAATAATATCATTCATTTTGAATTCAGTAATCATCATGCATGTGATTATTTCACTGATTTTATCTGTGGATGCCTTTTTTGATTATGCTATTGATAAAATGGAATCTATTTTTCGTTATTTACCATGCCTTATTGATTATGACTTATCTAATTATTATATTATAATTATTTATTAAATATATTGTGTGTTATATTATTTACCATACCATACTTATTATACCATATTGATTCATGATATATTTTAATCTAAGTAACCCTTACTATGAATTTGAGATCTCCCTTATTTGTTTATTTCCCTAGGATATGAAGAACAATTCTTTAAATGAGTTCAAGGATGCCAAATGTTTTCCATTACTTTGTTTTATTTTATATTACAAATGTAAATTGGTTATCATATTTGTATCTTGTTATCAAAATCTTCTAAATTGATCAATCATGTATTACTTTAACCTTTGAATCAATTCTATTATAATAAAGTAGACACTAGATCGGGGTTCTAGAGTCGCGTTCATTAAACTTATCTAGGTAATTATCAACTACAATATAAGTGAATTTCATAACATTATCCAATCATTTGGTAGTGATTTTCCTTCCAGTTTCTTTTACAATTCTACGCTATCTTTTTATAAACAACATCACATATTTATTTTTTTTACAAACATTATTCATGTCATCCTATTATAGTTCACATTAATCAGGATAACTTAAATTATACTTTTATTATTATATGTGTCATGGAACAACATACTTAAGTGAAAATGATATTAGGAAAATATAAATCCCACATTTTTTCATTATATATGTTTTTGATTATTAGTCACATCTACTCTCATGAATTCATAATATATATTTTATATATCTCTCTTCTGATTAGGAATTCTAATCATTTTCTTAATATTGGAATGATTTTAATTTTTTTGAAGTATATTCCTATGTAATCATCTCTATATGTTTTTTGTATCTTCTACCATTAGGAAAAAATATTTCCTTTATATCTATTGGATAAATATTATTATTATCTCATCTTTAAAGCATCAATTCATTGTCATATTTTTCTTTGATGATGAATTACTTGTAATTGAATGTAACTTTCATCCCCATGTTAAAAAGTTGAATCAAACTCAATATATACCATCAAATTATATCCAAAATAGTATATCCATGTTTTTTTAACACTTATATATGAATATTCATGTAAAACTTCCATCATTTCCAAAACAAACCATGTCATCCTTCAAATTCTTTTTTTCATTATGTTATCATTATTTTTCATGTGGAATAAAAATACACTTTCTTGTATCCAATTTATATTATTTTTTCACGAATTTAGTATAATTTTATCCAATATAGTATCCTATTATTTTTATTTTTATTTTATGTGATTATTTTTTAACAAAATACATAAGTGGGTATCTCCTCAATATTTTCTCACATGAGTAGTAACGTTTTTTACTTATATTCTAAAAGATAAAATTATTTATAATGGAATGTTTCAAAAAATATAACTTCCATCATCCTTAATCCACTATTGGATTATTTTTTATACTCTTTTTCCATCAATCACAATCTTTTCCAACCAAATTTAGATTAGTGGAGTAATACCCATAAAAGTAACATCTCATTTATTATTTTGGATACAATCTCATCCTTATTTTACTACTCTTGGTATCATATTTATGGTATTATTTTTAGCCATTTTACCCAATTAAATTAAATTTTTATTATATTAATAATTCACTATATTGGTACACCCTATGGTCGATCTCAAAGAGGTCTCTCACAAACACTATTTTCCTGTTGGCACTATTATAATTTAACTAGTATAAAACAAAATTATATAATATATATTGGGACAGTTTAAAATTTGTGAAATATAATATAAGATAAAAATGTAAATATGTGAATATTCAAAAGAAAAATAAAATGGAGAAATAGAACAAAGATATCAGTGGATGAAAATCGTTTCTCTCAGGGTTTAATGGAGGTGTAATCATTGTTATTAAAAACATTTCCCCATTATTTTAATCAATGTAGAGATACCAGAAAATCAGTACACACCCACTAATTTTAATGGTATTACCCTACATTGATACCACAACATGTAGAATTAATCTCTTCTATATCAATTCTTAAGCCACAATGCACTGTTTGAATGAATCAGATATTAACAAGAAGGAAAATAAGTGAATGGGGAGAAAGAAACCAATAGTAAGAAAAGTGGGGAGAACACTCACCAAAATAATTTTAACCATTAATAATTACTTATAATAAAACATGATTAATAATTAAAGTGAAATAAACTCAAATACCACCACTCCCCCCCTCGAACAACAGCAGGGATCCGTTCTTCACAAACATGGAATTGAAAGCATGGTCGGAGAGACAAAAAATAAGGAAAGAAAATAAATAAAAGAAGGGAAATTAAAGAGAGGGATAATATATTAAAATTCAGCTACAATTAAATTTTTTTTTCTAAAATGATACTTAAATTCCTAACATAGTTTACTCCACTATTGAAAAACTTTGGAATGAAGAAGGGATGTATATTTTTAGGGAGAGGGGGTGAATGAATTTGATTAAAGATAATCCTCCAAATGATTCTTTATTTATTACCCATTAAAGGATGAATTTGTAAGAGTTTTCTTCATGAATGTTGTTACATAATTTCTCTTACATTCTACCTAAAAATATCAGCATTATTGACTATCATAGAATGGTGTTATGATCATTTTACTTAGAGACATTAATTATGACCTTGTGCCTAATAATATTCCACATCTTCACATTACCATTAAATTTTGACCATCCATCCAGTTGATTCACACATTCCATCCCTAACCAATGTTTATCAAAAATTCATTTCTCATCACTTAAAAAAATTTGAGACATTGTTTAAGCTGTTTCAGATGGTATGAATTAAATACTGAATGTAACCATTTTTTCCTCGTGAGACCTGACATATTCCACATTTTTTAAAAATATAATGGATTTAATAATGAGAGTATTTATACATAAAACGTATAAATAACTCATATCAATAAATCATATACCATATAAATCCAAAATAAATGGATCCGAACAAGTTAAAATGGACTTATACATCAATTATTTTGGTGGTGTCCACTCTTCTAGATAGAACAACTTTCCTTAATGAATGATATTTTTGGACCGCCAGATGATTGAATCAAGACTTGGACCAGTTTATATATATGTATCCAAAGAACATGGACATCCTACAGAAAATGAATCAATCGATTTTTATTAATAATATAATTGATATTATCTATATATAAAAGTAATTTAAAACAGGTAAAATTACAAAAGGCTATTTTTGTATTTAAGCTTAAAATTACACAAAAACCTAAAAATGTGACATGTTACTATTAAATAACACTATGGTGAGGTTATAAAATTTTTATTACATTATAAAATAAGTGAAAATGGTAGCTTCATCACACCCCCACATATAACCTTTACTATCCCATGCAATCATCATATATTTAAATTAAAATTCATAGAATAATAAAAAATGATAAAACATCCATGTTATTTTAAAAAATGAAATTATATAATTTATAATCTATAAAAAAATATCATATCATTGTCATTACTCAAATTTAATTTTTTTTCCACATCATAAATCCATCCATGGCCCAATGAAAACCAACCTCACATTGAAAGTTATGTCACTCTTCACTCAAAATAAATTAAATTTGGAGTTATGGTCATACATGGAAAATGAATATATAAAAATTGCATTTTCAAAATTATAATATATCCACAAAATTAAAAATGAAAATTAATTAAATGATGATTAATTTTCTAGTTGAATTATATGGGCTAGGGCTGGTGGGAAAATGATTATAAAAATTTAGGCTGGAAATATGAGGTTTCAGTCTTAAGTAAAATGAATAAATAATCAAGTGAAAACACATGATGAAACTCACTCAAATCACCTTGAAAATGTGTAACATAAAACCACCCCCTTTTTTATGACATGGGAAATGAGAAAATATGTAATTACTATGAATTATATCATCCATGTACTCCATTTTTTTAAGCTCAAAAAATGCACCACTTTATTTTCCCTATTTTTTATTTTTTATTTATTTTCATAGTGGATGAGAAGAAATTTTAGTAAAATTAATGAATGAAAATTTATTAAATTGTCTTTGAGAGGTAAATGAGTCATAAAATAATGAAAAATAGGGAATTCAATATTATCTCTATTTACTTTTCCATTTTTTTGAAGGAGAACTAAATGAAAATGATGATGCATAATGATGTGATGAATCATGCCCAATTATGTCATAATCCACTATCCAAAATGATGCAACACACCTCAAATCACAAAAATATTAAACACATCTCAAATAATTCACACAGAATACCCTTCCCCCACACTCAAACAAGAAATATCCATGAAAAAATACTAAGACTGCCGGTATGTAAGGAAATATAAGCACTAATGTGGATTAAACCAATAAATAAATCCATTTATTATAAGGGATAAATAAGGATAGATGTAAGGGTAGTTATCAGGTGAATATGTGGATATAAAAATTAGTACCTCAATCATATCAAAAACATTCCACAAAAGCCAAATATTTTAAAGAGAAAAAACACAAATTCTGGTTCTCACACAAAATCCATGTATCTCTCAAGAAAGTTTGGGTATTAGAAAAAATAATTCAAAATGATTATGAATACCTAAAAGGACTGAAAATATATTCAGATTCATTATTTCATGGGAATGGATTTCAAAATATTGTCAAAAACATAAAAATTATTGAAAATCCAATTTTAGGAAAATGCTTTTGATATCAACAATCATTTAAAATTCATTTTTTTTCAAAATCAATTTATTTGTGGAAAATAATAAAAATATTCAAGGAAGCTATAGGTTTCAAAGAATTAAATAGAAAAAGAAAAATCACACAACATAAATATTCATATCAACACTCTCCCACACTTAAATTTCACTACCTTTTATTTCAGCTCAACAAAATATAAATAAGTGTTGAAAAACTAAAGAGAAGGAGAGATATAACCATACATTATATTTAAATAGATGATTTGAGTTATGCACCTAGATTATACCAAATTTATCCTAAATAATTGAAATTAAAAAAATATGATAAATATTAAGAAAAATAAATAGATAGCGTAATGAAAAGGGATAATGCTTAGTTTTACCACCTAAAAAGGTTCTAGGTTTAAACTGCCCTTAGTTGGGCAGTCACAACAGTTTATCCCAAATTCAAAGTTGGATGGGGTTTATTACTTATAAACAACCACTTATTAATTATCCCAACATCCATTAGTAAATTATATTAGTGAGAAACCACAAAGAAAAAAAATATTCACGAACCCCAAAATATAAGAAATATAAAACATGAGATCAAGAGGGGGAGGAAAAATAATATAGGGGTGCTCCCTCTTTTGTTCAGATAGAGAAGTTTCATCCAATGGTGGTAAAGATAGTAAAATAAAATGTTACTAATCTTCTGGTTTGGGATCAATAGATGATTCCTCATTTATTTCTTGTTTTGTTCCATCATACTCATTTTCCCCGAAGTTCTACTCGATTGGCTCCTCTATTCTCTCCTAAACACATGTAACATATTCTTATTCATAATCACAAACCTGTATTAATGATAATTGATTTTCAAAAGAAACATAAGGGAGTCTATTTTTCATGTCATAATTAATATAATTTTAATGAAAATAATTCATTGAAATTAAATCCCCCTAAAAAATTTAAATTTGAGACTCTTTTTCTTCAGGTGGGACATTTGGGAATGCATTTGTTGGAGAGGGAATTGGATTTTTATTTTTCGATTCAACCTCACAAATGGATTCATGTAATGTCGGTAAAATTGTAAAATAATTATCCCAATATTTAAATTTTTTTCATTCTATCCATAAGACTTTAACTTCATCAACTTCGGCATCCAGTAATGTAACCATCTTACATTCTTTTTCAAGAACCTTGAAATTATCTTGATGCATGATTGCAATATATTCCATTTGTTGAGCAATATATAACATTTGAATGTCCAAATATTATTCCCTTATAGATATATCTGTAATATCCCATTCATATAAAACACAACTTGATTAATTCATGACTAATACAGGCAAAGGTATGCAATGAAATTTATTTTTTATGTTTTTGGAATATTTTGATTTTTTTGGGTTTTAGGAAAAACATTGTGTGTAAGGGATTGGCCTCTACAGTAACAGTGTGAAATTTATGGTAGAATTTTTATTTGTTTTACCCGATTCAATTAAATTTTTATTATCCTAATAATTCACAATAGTGGAATAACCTAGGGTTGATCACAAAGAGCCTGCTCACACACACTATTTTCCTATTGTCACTATTATAATTTAACTAATATAAAACAAACATATATAATATATATGGGGGGGGGTTGAAATTTGTGAAATATGAAGATAATGTTAAAATATAAATATTTTAAAATACTAAATACAGATAAATTGGAGAAAAGATAAAAATATGATAGTGGATGAATATAGTTTCTCTTGGGGTTTCATGGTGGTGTTATCATTTACATTCAAAATATTTACTCATTATTTTAGTAAATGTAGAGATAAAAATATTTCACTTAATTACCTATCATTTTAATGGTATTACTATACATGGATACCTTTTAATTTAGGAGTAATATCTTCCACAACAACACTTAAAGAAAACTGCACCATTTGAATGACTCAGATATTAATGGGAAGAAAAATAAGTGAATGAGGAGAAAAAAAACCAATATCAAGAAAAGTGAGGAGAATTATAACCAAAATAATATTAACCAAAACTGATTCCTTATAATAAGGAATAATAAATAATTAAATTTCAAGAAAATCAAATAGAACCACTCCCCCAAAAAAAACAATGAGGATTAGTTCTCCACAAAGATGGAGTTGGAAGCACAGTCGGAGAAACACAAAATAAGGAAGGAAAATAAATGGAAGAGGAAGAGAAATGAATAATATTAAAAATATATTAAAAGTATACTACTTTTTAAAAATGTAAAATAATACAAATATAAATAAATTACCAACAGATTCTACTCCCATGTTGCCACACTTTGAAATAAAGAAGGGATACATATTTATAGGGAGAGGAGGTGAAAAATTCTCTCTGTAAGACACCTAAAAATTATTCCACATGGATGAATGGAAAAATTGAAAAGAATTTACGAGGATCCTTCTTGATTGTTGTTCTATAATTTTTCCTCCATTCTCCCTAAAATTTAAACATCATTTACTACTAGATGAAGGAGTTATTACCATTTTACTCAGATACATTAATTCTATCTATATGCCTCATCATATAACACATATTCTCAATATAATTTATTTATGACCATCTATCTTGTCAATTAATTCATTCCATACATAATAAAATTTGTTCCATAATTCCTTTTTCAACCCTCCAAAATATTTGAGACTTGTTTGATGTGTGGTTCATATGGTATGAATTAAATACTAAATGTAACCATTTCTTCCTGATAAAAACTTTCATATTCAACATCTTTTTACCAATAAATGTTTAAATTAGTGAAATTATTTATACATTAAACTAATAAAGAAAATTTATAATTAAATCCTATATCATCTCCATGTTGAATCAATGAATTTAGACACATTAAACCAGATTTATGCTTCAATTACAGAGGTGGTGTCCACTTTACTAGAAAAAAATACTTTCCACAAATTATGAGTTATTTGGGCCTCTATATGTATAAATAAAGACTTTTCCTGCTAAAAAAATATGTATCCAAAGAAAATTTGTATCTTAAAAAATTATTCAGATGATTTGGACTAATAATAAAATAGATATTCTATAAATACAGAAGTGATTAAATATAGGTAAAATTACAAAAAAATGTAATTTTTTCAATTTAGAAAAAATAACACAGAAAAAATGCGACAATTTCTCATTAAATAATAATTCACTATAGTGGAACACCCAAGGGTTAATCATAAGGTGGTCTCTTACAACACATAATCTTTATATTGTAACTATTATTATCTATTTAATATAGAACTAACTTATATAAAATATATGGGGGGATTTTAAATGCATAAAACATAAATATAATAATAAAATTTAGAAAAATGAAAATAAAAACCAAAAATAAAATTAAGAAAATACACAAAGAGGTTAGTGGAATAAAACCTTTTTTCTCGGGGTTTCATGGTGGTGTTATCATTTTTATTCAAAATGTTTTCTCATTATTTTATTCTATATTGTGATCCAAAACACTCACTAAAAAACCTCTCATTGAGATGATATTATCATATACTAAGACCTATGTATGTATGATTAATCTCTTCCATATCAAAACAAAATCCAAAATCCATCGTTTGAATTACATAAATACCAAAGAAGACAAAAATGATTAAATTAGGAGGAAGAGGTCCATAAAAAAAAGTGGGGTGACCACTCACCACAATCATTTAAAACATTATTTAATCCTTATAATAGAAAATAATAAATCATAAAATCAAAATAAACATAAATATCACCACTCCCCAACTCAAAAAATAAGGAAAGTTAGTTCCCCACAAATATGAAGTTATGAAAAATCCCGACGGGATAAAAAGATAAAATAAAAGAAATGAGATAAGTAGAGAAAATAAAAGAATAATAATAAGGATATAATAATATATATTAAACTAGTACTCGCCCGTTCGTATGAACAACATATAGAATTAATGATGTTTACCAATGAAAATACTATTTGTAACTGGTACATAATAATAGTAATCAATATAAATCCCATGTTACAAAGTATTGGGAAAGTTACAAAGTATGCAAGAGAATATTCTTGTTGCAATAGGTCTTCAGATTCATTCTTGTATAGGTAATGAAACCTGCATATGAAAGTACAATTATGAACATAAATACATAGCAATGAATAGATAAAGAGGGTGTTTTTTGTAATTAAATGTACTCGAAAAAAATGCTAAATCATTTAAAACAGGCTGGTTATTATTTTAATAAGAGATTAGTGTTTATAAAAGTTTAGAAAAAACAGTAAAGTTGAATAATGTTTAATTATAATATAATGGTGTATGATAGTCGAATAAGAATGCATAGAATATGAGGAATACTTTCAAATAGGTGAAAATGAAAAAACAGAGTAAAAGTATATGAATCTTTATATGTTGAGTAATAAAATTTGAATTCATTTTCAATTTTGATTACAATAACTATAATGCGTGAACTGAAAGAAAAAGGGCACTCAAAGAAAATGTGAAAGCTAAATCAAAGAGACATCGGTCATAATAAAAAATGAGAAATGATAAAATAAATGAAATAATAATAAATTTAATGAGTGGGATGTTCAGAAAAAAAAATAAAACAGAGTGAAAGTAAGTCACTGAATCTATCCACCTAAGAAAAATCTGACAGGGAAAAAATTTACCACTCCTATAAAAAAATAACCCATCATGAATAATGTATAAATCAGACAGTATTCAAACGTGTTCCATATTATTGGTATAAGTAAATAATAAACTAAAGCATGATCAAATTCAAAAAAAGAATATGATAAATATATTAAAATAGAATAAAATGAGCCACTAATACCTCAAAATGAGAAATCAGTTTTCATCACTTGCATCAATAACCATTCTAAATCACTAGAAAACTGGTACCTGAAAATGGAAAAACATTTATTCTCAGAAAAACTACTACATGCATATTGAAATGGACTCCAGAATAGAGGAAAATAATGTTTGGGACTTCATTAGACCAATAAAATGTTATTTTTTGATTCAACAGAACATCATGTTGACCCCAGATCTTCATACAATAAAACATTTTCCTCTGACAAGAATCCCAAATATCACCAGCATGACCAGTAACATTCAAATATAATATTCCCCTTTTATTGGCCCCTAACAACTGGATCATTAGAGATAACAAATGTAAAATACATAGTTTCTTATAGATCATATAGTATTTATCATGTATAGTTTCATGATAGCAACAATGGATTTTCTATGATGATAATTGCCTTTCCTTCAATGATTTGAGGAAGTTCATCACCTAGAAGCAGTAGTTTTTCATATAACACCATCATGAGTCTCCCTAGTAAAAATAAATAATATATTCATTAATATACCAATAAAGAAAATGAAGTAATATGTTGCTGCTCATATAACCGATATACCTATATCTGCACCAGAATCACCAATATCACCAGTTTCCTTAGTCATATATCTGTTCCTTCTTAGATATATGTTGCTACTAAACAAAAGAAAAATCAGATATATGTTGTTGCATATATAAGTGAGTGGCCTTTCCTTGTTTCAATATATTCATCAATATATTCACAAGTTTCTTATGCTCTATTTTCTTGTATGTGCATATATATGTTGCTGATCATTCCATTCCCAAGATTAATGTTGACAGAATAATTATCTTTCGAAGTCTACATGTTTACAAAGTCATCAAAATTCAAGGAAATGAAGATATCATACCTCTAATAATATGTACCATGACATGAATATTTAATTTCCTAATGTACATCATCATATGGTCCCAGAATATGGCACCGTGAGTTTGGATTATGCTACCTAGACCTCGTAGTGTGATTGATATGAAACATTACCTAGATATACCTCATATGGTCTGTAAACTACAATGTTATCTTTTTAATAAAGAAATGAGTGATAATTAGACATGATAAGATCAGTACATGATTGTATTTATTCTCAATATCTCCTCTTCTAGGTTAATACCCATTGATGCTTTGGTCATTTTTCAGATGTGGTATCCTTTTTCTTGTCTAGTAGAATTTTTTAATTCAATTTCTCAGTTAAATTGTACAATAGAGGGAAAAAATTTACTGATTGTAAGATAACCAAAAAACACACTATTACTATTTAGAAATGTTGACTTGTTCCCTTTTACAATGGGACCTCAGTACTAAAAAATGCACATTCCAATCATGAAGAAATGATTTATAAGCATAGACTTTTAAATAACACATCAATAACCTGTGAATTAAACACATTGAATCTTCATCTCAAATGTTAAATGACATGAGTAAAATTGGTAGAAGTTCATTTATAATAAATAAAATTTCATATTAAATTATTCCCCTTTGTAAATTAAACCAATTCAAAATTCAATTCCTAAAAAGAACGAGATTAATAGTGGAGCCATTAGGTCAAAAATCATGAATTGACATTAATTAATAAATTTAATTTCAAAAATTATCAGAAGATATCCCTTTTGGAATCCATGAAATATCAAAATGAAATAAGAATAAATCAGTGAGGGATAACTCTAGTGTTATGAAGACAATACCTCTCTGTTGAATTCCATCTATTGCATCCCTTGTGACTATATTACGAATTAAAGTTTCAACACTGTGGAGGGAAGAATGGTGATTTTTGATCGCCATCACATATTTCTTCATTTATATAGAACCTATTTGGAAGTTAGTGAATGAATCATAATTTACAAAACAAAATCATATAATGATTAATAGATATCTGAAAACCTGTTTGTATTTGTTTCCTTATAGTCTCCACTCCTATCAATTTATGGTGAAATTTTTAGCAAAAAAGTCCTGGGAAATCATGCAAAATTCAGTAATATTATCATGATATGTTATATTTAGAAAATAATAACATGTACATTAGGGAATAAAAATACAATGAAATTAACAAAAAAGATCATGTAATGATTAATAAGCATCTAATATCTTTTTTATAGTTGTTTCCTTAGAATTCTCCACTGAATCTCTAGTCAATTCTTGCTCACAATTTCAGCGATAAAGTCTGGTAAAATCATAAAAAATTCAACAATGTTATAGTGATATTTTAAATTTTGAAACTAATAACAAGTACTGTAATAGTACAATGAAATTAATAATTTACAAATATGTAGTTAAAACATAATTTATTCTGGAACATAAATATAGGGAAGTGATTATAGGATTATTACATGGTATTAAAATCATGATTTTCACGATCACGTTTAGATCACATGGGGCCATCCATCAGTTTTTATCACTGCATCTATTCCTATTGCATGAGAAGGGTTAAAAGAATATATATACATGAAATAATAATAAATGCAGTCATTATAACATTAAGTCCATGTGTATTAAAAGTATATTATTGAATGGAAGTCACAAACCTACATGATAAAACTTATAATAGTAATCAATAGACGCACATCAAGCAATGAGGATCACAAACACTTAAATATTGATAACTGACCAATTTCTTCCCCTACCTATCATAATCTTAGAAAAGTAATATGAAAATATAAAATACCAGTCGGGATATGCCTCTACTTTTTCTCCACAATTGAATAAACAATTTAGTCCTCCATAGAAAGATATGTAATTACGTTGTAATTCAAATTTTCATCACCAGGGTTGTCGATATCACCCTTTCAAACTTCCAACCAACGTTTCTCACCCACTAGGAATATACTGAATCTGGTTTAGCAAATTAGAAACCAGATTCCTAGGAAAAGTGATTTCTAACATCAAATATAACAAAAATTTAATATTCATTAGACCATGAAGCAAAAACATATATGAATGAAAACAAATGGATAAATAATTAATGATAACAAACCAAAGAAATTAATCTTTAACAAAAGGTTAATATTAGTAAAAATTTCAGAAGAATCAGATTAGTCATCCACAAAAAAACCAAGGAAAAGATCAACTATGGAAATTTTCAATAAATTATTTGATTTAGAGGAAATACCTATAGAAGACGACATATTAGATAGTTGAGGATCCAGACAGCTCGGATGCCGCATCCAGGCATGGATTTCCCGATCGAACTCCCAAGAGTTCTAGTGGTGTATAATAAGTGGTCCAGAAAATATCTATAAATGACTAATAGGGAAACACGTCAATAAGTAGTCCATAAATATCTATGAATGACTAATATATAAACACTTACATATAAATAATAATGAAACATTAATGTTTCAACTACCTGTATGTAATTATGTAATTTTCAGTTCCATCTAAATGTAGGGGAACCAAAATACTATCTCCAATCACTAAACATTCTTGGTATGTCGAACAATACAGAGAACTCAACGGGGAGGGAGCGTAATAATTTCAGTTAAACACAAACAAAAAAGAGAAAATATGGTCAGATTATTTGAAGGGAAAACATGATATTGAAAATTAGATGAACTCTACATCAATATAAGAAACACCCAAAACACCCTACAGAAATATATATGAATGTATAATAGGGAAACAATTACATATAAATGATGTTGAAACATTAATGTTTCAACTATCTGTATGTAATTATGTAAATTTCAGTTCCATATTAATGCAGGGGAACTAAGATTCTATTTCCATGTAGTACAATTTCAAGGTATGTCGAACCATATAGAAAAGTGAGTGGGAACAAAGCCGTAACCAAGTCAGTTAAACACAAACAGAAAAGGGAAAATAGGTAGGATTATTTAATGTCCAAACATGATCTTGAAAATAATATGAACACTATATCCACATAATATAAACCGAAAACACCATATAGAACCTGTATTTTAATGTGGTAAAACAACTATTGAGTTAGTGAATTATACCTTCCGAAAATCAGAGATTCATGGAATCCAATTCTTGCAACCCAATGAATGAAGCTTTCAGTAAATGCACAATTAACTCCAAATTAGGCGAAAAAATAACCGACCTGAATCAATCCCATAGGAATCGGTTGATGTCGTATGAAATTGGTGGATGCTAAAGCAACTTAGTTAGTTTCATAACTTAAAAAAATAAAAGTAACACCAAAGCATCTTAGTTAGTTTCATAAAAAAAATATTACTAAAAGATCCCATCATTAGCTTTCATATTGTAAAGCCACTAAATAATTCAGCTAAATAAAAATGGTTACCCTTTGTTGAGATTGTCTTATTTCATTAATCTCCAACATTATGTTTGTTTTCATGATTACCGACCTGAATCAATCTCAAAGGAATTAGTTGATGTCGTATGAAATCGGTGGATGCGGAAGCATCTTAGTTAGTTTCATAACATGAAAAAATAAAATTAACACCAAATAATCTTAGTTAGTTTGATAAAAAATATTACTAAAATAGCCCAACGTTATCTTTCAGACAGTAAATCCACTAAAGCATTCAACTAAAGCAAAATGGTTACCCTTTGTTGAGATTTTCTTCTTTCTCTAAACTCAAATATTATCTTTATTTTCATGATTTAATTCTCATGAACCTGTCATTCAAAAATTTCAGAAATAATCAACAGTCTAATCCATACACCCTTCATTGAAATAAGTAGTAATCAATATAGTGAATAAAAGAAAATTTGGTAGGAGAGCTAGTAAGATGAACTGAGGTCGATGGGGATTCGATGTCCAGAGAGTGGGACTAAACGCTACCATTATGAACAATGAGATATACATTGTAGGATTGGTCAAAGGAAATAATATAATATTAGATAAATCAATGGTTTCTAGGAAATGAAATATGATTAGAGGAAGAGGTGACAGATTGATAAACTCATCATCTATCGAAACTATCATTGCAATTCCAAATAGTATATAGAATACTCACTTTTATCTTACTCATCAGAATACTTGTTAGCAGCTACAAAAACATTAAACTACATGAATGTCTGCAACAATGCTAGCAGTAATTCCACACCGTTAATCATGAATCTAATTAGGGTACCATCAAATTGCATGCCTCCAATACCAAAAGGGAATGGAATTTACCCGATACTTGTAAAGACATAGATGAAGTAACTTTTATCCTACTCATCAGAATACTTATTAGAAACTACACCAATGTAACACCAAAGAATCATAGTTAGTTTCATAAAAAAATTTACTAAAAGATCCTAACATTATCTTTCAGATATTAAATCCACTAAAGCATTCAACTATAGAAAAATGGTTACCCTTTGTTGAGATTGGCTTCTTTCTTTAAACTCCAACATTATATTTATTTTCATGATTTAATTCTCATGAACATGTAGTTCAGAAATTCAGAAATAATCAACTGTCTCATCCAGCAATCCTTCATTGAAATATGAAATAATCAATAGTGTGAAAAAAAGAAAATTTGGTAGGAGATCTAGTAAGATGAACTGAGGTCTATGGGTATTCAAAGTCCGAAGAGTGGGACTAAACGCTACCATTATGAACAATTGGATATACATTTTAGGATTGGTCAGAGGAAATAGTATAATATTAGAAAAATCAATGGTTTCTATGAAATGAAATATGATAAGAGGAAGAGGTGACAGATTGATAAACTCATCATCTATCTGAACAATCATTGAAAATCCAAATAGTATAAAGAATACTCACTTTTATCTTGCTCATCAAAATACTTGTTAGAAACTATAGAAAAATTTAGACTACATGAATTTATGAAACAATCTTAGCAGTATTTACATACCATTAATCATGAATCTAATTCAGGTACCATCAAATTTCATGCTTCTAATACCAAAAGGGAAAGCAATTTACAGGATATTCGTTAAGACATCGATGGTGTCACTTTTATCCTACTCATCAGGATACTTGTTAGCATCTACACCAGAGTAACACCAAAGAATAATAGTTTGGTTCTAAATTTTTTTACTAAAATATCCCAACAATATATTTCAGATAGTAAATCCACTAAAGCATTCAACTAAATAAAAATGTTTACCTTTTGTTGAGATAGTCTTATATATTTAAACTCCAACATTATTTTTATTTCCATGATTTAATGCTCATGAACATGTAGTTCAAAAATTTAAAAATAATAAATAGTCTCATATATCCATCTTTCACTGAAATAAGTATTATCAATAGAGTGAAGAGAAGAAAATTTCTTAGGTGAGCTAGTAAGATGAACTGAGGTTGATGGGGATTCGAAGTCTGAATAGTGGGACTAAATGCTACCATTATGAAAAATGGGATATACCTTGTAGGAATAATCAAAGGAAATAGTATAACCTTCGATAAATCAAAGGTTTCCAGGAAATTAAATATGATAAGAGGAAGAGGTGACAAATTTATAAACTCATCATCCATCCGAACAATCATTTCAAGTCCAAATAGTATAAAGAAAACTCACATTTATCCTGCTCATCAGAATACTTGTTGGCAGCTAAAAAAATTTATAGTACATGAATGTCTGCAAAAATGTTAGTAGTATTTTCACACCATTAATCATGAGTCTAATTCGGGTTCCATCAAAATGCATGCCTCCACTACCAAAAGGGAATAGAATTTACCGGATACTCATGAAGATGTCATTGGAGTTACTATTATTTCAGTCGAAAGAAAAATTAAAATAAAAGTTGGAAATAAGTGGTTGGAGAAGATTCAATTGGATGAGGTTACGGTTTATGAAAGTTGGATCAATATCCAGGGAATTGGAGGAGAGGCAGGGCTTCAGAGGCCGAAGTATTGTGGAGGAAGGAGGGGGGGGGGATGAGGCGGGAGGTGGGAGGCGATACCTCATTGTCGATTCTTCCATGGCTCGATGCAAAATGCAATAGACGCTCCATGATTCATCCACCAAGTATTTATCCAGACCAAAATTTACACAAAAGATATTAAATCCATGAAATAGGTTACTTGCTACGTGGTCGAGGGTGTGGGAACCCTAGTAAGAGTAGACGACCTGGACGTGGAAGAGCCGAATGTGGAGTTTCTAGTTGCAGAGGATCCAAAATTGTAAAGACCCGTAAAATTCAAGGGAAATTTTTTCTTAATTTTCTTTGGAATTTTACAAGAGCGCGGTTTCAGACGGCACCTGATTCCGAGGCCCGGAGTGCCCGGAATTAAGTTCCGAAGTTTGGCTCGGGTACGTTCAGTGAACGAACGAGCGGGATTTCCTAACTTTTGATCCGGTGCTCGGAATTGAAATCCGAGGGCACCGATGAACTCGCAGCGCCGATATTCGCTTAATGAGACCTTTTCGGGAGTTGCGTTTGTTGCGGGTTGAGAGATACGTTTTGGGGTTTTTCAGTTAAGTTAAATAAAATTTGTGTAAAACAAATTTTATTTTTAATTTTTTTAAAAACCTATCTAAGGGGGTTGGAAGTGGGACCCACACCCACTTAACCTCCCTTGGGAGGATTAAGTGTGGTGGGACCCACACGAACCCCTAAGTCTTTTCATTTTCTCTCAACTTACATAACCCCTCTTTTAATGGCTTAAGTTACCCTTATTTAATTAAGGGAGTTAAACCCCCTCTTTTGAATTTCAAACTTTTGAAATCCTTTTGAGTTGTGTGTTAATAAAATAAGTGGTATTCTTATTTTATTGGGGGTTCTTTGTTTGTCTTGGGAGAGCTCCTTCATCTCCAAGCTCTGACGAAGAACGAAGAACGTCTTCATCCTCAACGAAGAACGACAACTCTTCGTCAAGGATCATCGACTCGGCGACCCGGTATCTTCGGACCTCTTCTTCCCCCCGAACCTCCTTCGTCGGCAATCGAAGATCCGAGCGTCGTGTCTCTTCGGGCTTAGCACTTCGTCAACGGATTTGACGAACGACGACCACGACACCCGACCTTCGCGACGCCGTCTTCCGCGGAGCGTAACCGAACCTTTGAATCTTAAGAACGAGGTAGGGGTTTTTGTTTTCTTTGGGGTTTCCTTTCTCCTTTTCTTGATCATGAATGATGAGTATAACGTGTGACTTATTTATTTAAGTTTCGTTCTTATTTCTCTAACGTGAGGGGGGGGCCGGACCGCGCGAACACGGCCGAATCCCCCCTCCATCATTCATGTTGTTTTTGCTGGTGGAAACAAGTAGCGTGGTGCCGTCGCACCACGCGGACGATCGTTCTATTATTTTACGAAACGCCGTCGCGCTTCGCCGAGGAGAGTCTTCAAGAACGCGACGCCGTCGCGCCGCGTTGGAAGGATTCATGGCACGGCGAAAGGGGCGCGGTGCCGTCGCACCGCGCCGGACGACGAACACCGCGGCCGGTTCCGGGCCGCGGCGGAACGAGGAGACCGCGGCCGGTTCCGGGCCGCGGCGCAAGGAAAGACCGGCGGCCGGGCCGCCGGCATCGGAAGTCGAGGGCGGGACCGGAAATTCCGGTCCCGTTGGTAAAAACCGGCCGGCCAGCGGGCCGGCCGGATGTCATAAAAACCGGGGGATTAAACCCCCGGCCGGTCCATCAAGACCCCCCCCTCTTAATGAGGGGGGGCGGTTCATTTAAGGAGGGGGGGGCAACAGCCCCCCGGTTTGACCAGCCGGCCCCCATTTGCGGGGGCCGTTTTTGGGCAAAGGCACGGCTCAAAGCCGTGCCGCCCTCACAAAGCAGGGGGGGCTTGATTGCCCCCCGCGTGACCCACGTGCGGCGCCCAGCGCCGCCGCCGCGGCCCGCCGCGGTCCGCCGCCGCCACGCGGCCCGCCCGCCGCCGCCGCCACGCGGCCCGCCCGCCGCCGCCGCCACGCGGCCCGCCCGCCGCCGCCGCCCCGCGGTCCGCCAGCCGCCGCCGCCGCCCCGCGGTCCGCCAGCCGCCGCCGCCGCCCCGCGGTCCGCCAGCCGCCGCCGCCACGCGGCCCGCCGCCGCCGCCACGCGGCCCGCCGCCGCCACGTGGCCCGCCGCCACCGCGCCACGCGGCCGCCGCCGCCACGCGGCCCGCCGCCGCCACGTGGCCCGCCGCCGCCGTCCGCCGCCGCCGGCCGCCGCCGCCGGCCGCCGCGCCACCCAAGGGGGGGGGGTCGGGCCGGGTCGGCCCGGACCCGGACCCCCCGTTTCGGACCAGATTCGGTTTTTGGCTCATAACTTGAGCCTCGGACCTCCGAATGACGAACCGTCTGCGGCAACGCGATCCTTGGATCGAGACGGTCGTTTCGGTATATCGCACTCAAGGTTTCGGTTTACTTTGAGTTCGGCCGGGTTGGTTCGTTCACGAAACTAACCGGGCCTTCGGAGCGGAAACGCTCATATCTTGAGCTACGGACGTCCGATTGACGTACCGTCAGTCGCGTAGTGTTCCTCTTAGTGAGACGGATCTTTTGGCATACTCCGCCCGAGGTTTGGACGCAGGTGGAGTACGGTCGGGTTGGTTTTTCCTTAAAAACTAACCGGGCCCCGGAAACGAAAATGCCAATAACTCTCAGACCGGGCGTCCGATCGACGCGCCGTCTGTTGCGTTGAGTTCCTGTTGACGATACGGAACTTTTGGATACATCAACTTCGGTCTTCGTGACAGTTGATGTATCAGCCTCTCGGCTCGTGAAGCGGACCCTCCGTACGAGTTTGCTGTGTGCGGGAACCCTAGTGCTGGCTGCGACTGTTCTACTGCTACGACTGTTACTGTGACTGCGACGACGACAGTACAGAAATCCTGTGTGGATTTGACGACGACAGTACAGAGATCCTGTGTGGATTTGACGACGACAGTACAGAGATCCTGTGTGGATTGGACGACGACAGTACAGAGATCCTGTGTGGATTCGACGACGACGACTACAGCACTCAGCGATCCTACGTGGATCAGTGCTACAGGTTCTGTGTGAGCCCGATCCTGTGTGGGTCCTTGCGCTCAGCGGTTCTGTGTGAGCCAGCGCCTACAGGTTCTGTGTGAGCCCGATCCTGTGTGGGTCTTCTGCGGGGGTTAGTTACCTATCGATCCTTCGTGGGTCCGACGACTTAGATGGATCAGTGATCATCTTTATCGTCCTTGAAGATGTATACCTGTGTGAGCTGAATCCTGTTGTTTTCCTGTGTGGATTGTGTTGTGCAATCCTGTGTGGATTATATTTTGCTTTCCTATGTGGAATACTTATACTTTCCTGCGTGGACTGAGTTGTACTTGGGCTCGGAGGTTGGAGTGTATTTGAATTGATGACTTAGGTATATGTATGGGCATATACCTAAGCAGTGTCGGTTGTTACTTCGTGATTGTACTTTTCTTCGTGGTTTATCCTTTGTGGATTTGAGAGACCTTCAGGGGTCTCGGGGTCCCTACTGAGTAGCTTATACTCACCCCTGCACGGGCTTTGCCCGCACTTCGTTGTGTTGGTTGCAGACGACGGACAGCGTTGACCTTAGCTGAGGCTTGCAGAGCGGGACGGTACCCGGAGGTGGACCACTGGGCGGGACGTGCTCGGAGCGGACGGCGGGACCCGTGGAGCAGAGGAGCTATCTGTACCCACCCTTCAGGTGGGATTTCCAGTGGACAGCTCGGAGTAGCGGCTTTACTTTTCAGTTGCTGTTTTTCCCTTTTCGAGTTGTACTTTACTTTCAGTTTGGGTTTGTATTCTGGCCCATTTACTTTTCCGCACTTTCAGTCGTACTCTGTTTGCTTAGTGTTTACTTTCCGCTTGTTTACTCTGTGGTGTGTGTTTACTTTTCAAAGGCAATGCCTTCCCTTTTTACCGGGAATTACGCCTTGGTGCTAGTCGCCAGCCCCTGGCCTATGGAAGGCGGGCTTGGGGTAGTCACGACACGGACCCCGAGGGCGGGTCGTGACAAATTGGTATCAGAGGAGTTCGGTTCTACCGCGAACTCTGATCTTTTCTATGTGAAGCAATAATGTTTAGCGTATTGAGTGTGGTTATCAGTCCAGGGAGTCCAGTGTTGGTGCGGCGGCCGACGTATCCGTACACCAGGACCCTGACTTCTGATTTCCGACTTAATGCACGAAAACATTGATTGCGTGTGTGTTTCAAAGTTTTCTTTGTGATTACTTGTGCCAGCTCACCGGGTATACTGATCTGCTTAATGAAAGTCTCAAGTTTTCTTTGTGATTACTTATATCAGCTCACCTGGTATACTGTTCTAACCGTGGCGCACCTGTTTCCTATTCAGGATGGCCCCACGACGGCAGCCAGCTAGGGTTCCGAGAGTCGAGCGAGACGACAGCCCACCGAGCGACGAGGCTTCGGTGCAGGGCCCTTTGTCAGCAGTGGCACCGGCAGTAGCTTTACCCGCCGATCCCCCGATGCTTCCAGCAGCAGCCGCTGACGATGCACGTCGCCTCAGCGCACTGCATGAGTTTCAGCGCCAGCGGCCGCCCAGGTTTCGCGGGGAGACGGATCCCCAGGCAGCAGAGGACTGGCTGGAGGCAGTGGTTCGAGTGTTTAGGCTAGTGAGGACACCAGCAGACCTCATGGTGATCCTCGCTGCGAGCCTACTACACGCAGCAGCAGGACGATGGTGGAGCTTGATGCTCCAGGTGCACGATGAGGCATCTCTTCTTTGGACGGACTTTGAGAGCATCTTCCGCTCGGAGTTCGTCCCAGCCACCCTTCGTGCGGTGCGTATCCAGGAGCTTCTACAGCTGCGGCAGGGCAGCATGACGGTCGCCCAGTACTCGGCGAGATTTACCGATCTCTCGCGCTACTCGACCGACATGGTACGGGATCCATTCTTCCGGGCCCGAACCTTCGAGCAGGGTTTGAGACACGAGATCAGGGCATCGCTGATCTCCCTCAGCATACCGACTCAGACAGGAGTACTGGAGCGGGCCCTTCTGATCGAGAGCTTCCTTGCTGAGTCTACACCAGCACAGAGACCCACCGCAGGACGGCACGTGGCAGAGTCATCTGCAGCTGGCAGTCGGCGAATGACTCAGGGGTTCAGACAGACCAGACCTCAGGGCACTGGCTCAGCAGTGCAGGGCACACAACGCGGGGCCAGTCTTTCGAGTGGAAGACAGTGCTATGCATGCGGCGGGCGAGGCCACATGGCTCGTGACTGCCCGACCCGCCATGCGGAGGAGCAGCAGACGGTTGAGGAACCACCTAGGCAGAGGCAGAGGTTCGACCGTGGCGGTCCGCAGGGAGGAGGCGGACGAGGCAGAGGAGCTGGACGAGCAGCTGGTGGTGGCCGACGCTTTGAGGCTCTACCACCACCACCACCAGGAGGTCCACCCCGACCGCAGGGGAGAGCTCAGCTTCAGGCAGCCGAGGCCTTCGATCATGGAGCTCTGGGAGCCGATGGACAGGAGCAGAACTAGTGAATACATCCTTTGTACTTCTGGTTCCTTGTTGCTTTTGTGTAGCGTCTTGTATTACGAGCTGCAATAATAAAAGACGCATACCTTGTGATGTTTTCGTTCCTGTCCTCTATCGTAATGTTACTAAGAGGTTCCAGTTTTGGCTGTTGACTTGACCCTCACTTGTGAGACATCTACTGGAGGAGACCCAATTACCACACACTGATGCCGACAGTGTGACTCAACCCTTGGAGGCGAGAGTAACGGTTGAATCTCTTAGTAGTAGCGTCGAGGCCTTACGACGTCATCCTTAGTATGGATTAGTATCATCCATGTTAGGATTGACTGTTTTAGGCAAAGAATGTGGTTCATCCAGGGGATGAGACCAGATTTCTCTTTTCGGCAAAGGAGAAATCTTGCAGCTCTGATGGGACCGGAGATGGTCCAGACCACGACAGAGAAGGTCCAGGTCATCCAGGAGCGGATGAGGACAGCTCAGAGCCGGCGGAAGTCATACGCTGATAGGAGGCGGAGGCCACTGGAGTTCGAGGATGGAGACCACGTCTTCTTGCGGGTCTCACCTCGACGTGGTATTCGGAGTTTTGGCCGAGGTGGCAAGTTATCTCCGCGCTTCATCGGACCTTTCCAGATTCTCAGCAGGATTGGCGAGGTGGCATATCGCCTGGCTCTACCACCTCAGTTGCACCGGGTGCACGACGTCTTTCACGTATCCCAGCTGAGAAGATACGTGCACGACCCGACGCACATCTTTGACCATGGGGAGCTTGACGTTGACGATGGGGCGACTTTTACGGAGGTCCCGGTGGAGATAGAGGATCGACAGGAGCGGGTCCTACGTGGGCGATCGATTCCTCTTGTGCGCATCAGATTGCAGCACGGGAATCTCCAGGAGAGCACATGGGAGCGGGAGGCTCAGATGCGTGCTCAGTACCCTCTTTTGTTTCCCTAGTTTTGATGTATCTTTACGGGGACGTAAAGCCCTGAGGTGGGAGTAATGTAAAGACCCGTAAAATTCAAGGGAAATTTTTTCTTAATTTTCTTTGGAATTTTACAAGAGCGCGGTTTCAGACGGCACCTGATTCCGAGGCCCGGAGTGCCCGGAATTAAGTTCCGAAGTTTGGCTCGGGTACGTTCAGTGAACGAACGAGCGGGATTTCCTAACTTTTGATCCGGTGCTCGGAATTGAAATCCGAGGGCACCGATGAACTCGCAGCGCCGATATTCGCTTAATGAGACCTTTTCGGGAGTTGCGTTTGTTGCGGGTTGAGAGATACGTTTTGGGGTTTTTCAGTTAAGTTAAATAAAATTTGTGTAAAACAAATTTTATTTTTAATTTTTTTAAAAACCTATCTAAGGGGGTTGGAAGTGGGACCCACACCCACTTAACCTCCCTTGGGAGGATTAAGTGTGGTGGGACCCACACGAACCCCTAAGTCTTTTCATTTTCTCTCAACTTACATAACCCCTCTTTTAATGGCTTAAGTTACCCTTATTTAATTAAGGGAGTTAAACCCCCTCTTTTGAATTTCAAACTTTTGAAATCCTTTTGAGTTGTGTGTTAATAAAATAAGTGGTATTCTTATTTTATTGGGGGTTCTTTGTTTGTCTTGGGAGAGCTCCTTCATCTCCAAGCTCTGACGAAGAACGAAGAACGTCTTCATCCTCAACGAAGAACGACAACTCTTCGTCAAGGATCATCGACTCGGCGACCCGGTATCTTCGGACCTCTTCTTCCCCCCGAACCTCCTTCGTCGGCAATCGAAGATCCGAGCGTCGTGTCTCTTCGGGCTTAGCACTTCGTCAACGGATTTGACGAACGACGACCACGACACCCGACCTTCGCGACGCCGTCTTCCGCGGAGCGTAACCGAACCTTTGAATCTTAAGAACGAGGTAGGGGTTTTTGTTTTCTTTGGGGTTTCCTTTCTCCTTTTCTTGATCATGAATGATGAGTATAACGTGTGACTTATTTATTTAAGTTTCGTTCTTATTTCTCTAACGTGAGGGGGGGGCCGGACCGCGCGAACACGGCCGAATCCCCCCTCCATCATTCATGTTGTTTTTGCTGGTGGAAACAAGTAGCGTGGTGCCGTCGCACCA
This sequence comes from Viscum album, assembly GCA_963277665.1. Taxonomy (NCBI): domain Eukaryota; kingdom Viridiplantae; phylum Streptophyta; class Magnoliopsida; order Santalales; family Viscaceae; genus Viscum; species Viscum album. The sequence goes on along the minus strand of OY728142.1, from coordinate 1,132,773,098 downwards.
CGCGGACGATCGTTCTATTATTTTACGAAACGCCGTCGCGCTTCGCCGAGGAGAGTCTTCAAGAACGCGACGCCGTCGCGCCGCGTTGGAAGGATTCATGGCACGGCGAAAGGGGCGCGGTGCCGTCGCACCGCGCCGGACGACGAACACCGCGGCCGGTTCCGGGCCGCGGCGGAACGAGGAGACCGCGGCCGGTTCCGGGCCGCGGCGCAAGGAAAGACCGGCGGCCGGGCCGCCGGCATCGGAAGTCGAGGGCGGGACCGGAAATTCCGGTCCCGTTGGTAAAAACCGGCCGGCCAGCGGGCCGGCCGGATGTCATAAAAACCGGGGGATTAAACCCCCGGCCGGTCCATCAAGACCCCCCCCTCTTAATGAGGGGGGGCGGTTCATTTAAGGAGGGGGGGGCAACAGCCCCCCGGTTTGACCAGCCGGCCCCCATTTGCGGGGGCCGTTTTTGGGCAAAGGCACGGCTCAAAGCCGTGCCGCCCTCACAAAGCAGGGGGGGCTTGATTGCCCCCCGCGTGACCCACGTGCGGCGCCCAGCGCCGCCGCCGCGGCCCGCCGCGGTCCGCCGCCGCCACGCGGCCCGCCCGCCGCCGCCGCCACGCGGCCCGCCCGCCGCCGCCGCCACGCGGCCCGCCCGCCGCCGCCGCCCCGCGGTCCGCCAGCCGCCGCCGCCGCCCCGCGGTCCGCCAGCCGCCGCCGCCGCCCCGCGGTCCGCCAGCCGCCGCCGCCACGCGGCCCGCCGCCGCCGCCACGCGGCCCGCCGCCGCCACGTGGCCCGCCGCCACCGCGCCACGCGGCCGCCGCCGCCACGCGGCCCGCCGCCGCCACGTGGCCCGCCGCCGCCGTCCGCCGCCGCCGGCCGCCGCCGCCGGCCGCCGCGCCACCCAAGGGGGGGGGGTCGGGCCGGGTCGGCCCGGACCCGGACCCCCCGTTTCGGACCAGATTCGGTTTTTGGCTCATAACTTGAGCCTCGGACCTCCGAATGACGAACCGTCTGCGGCAACGCGATCCTTGGATCGAGACGGTCGTTTCGGTATATCGCACTCAAGGTTTCGGTTTACTTTGAGTTCGGCCGGGTTGGTTCGTTCACGAAACTAACCGGGCCTTCGGAGCGGAAACGCTCATATCTTGAGCTACGGACGTCCGATTGACGTACCGTCAGTCGCGTAGTGTTCCTCTTAGTGAGACGGATCTTTTGGCATACTCCGCCCGAGGTTTGGACGCAGGTGGAGTACGGTCGGGTTGGTTTTTCCTTAAAAACTAACCGGGCCCCGGAAACGAAAATGCCAATAACTCTCAGACCGGGCGTCCGATCGACGCGCCGTCTGTTGCGTTGAGTTCCTGTTGACGATACGGAACTTTTGGATACATCAACTTCGGTCTTCGTGACAGTTGATGTATCAGCCTCTCGGCTCGTGGAGCGGACCCTCCGTACGAGTTTGCTGTGTGCGGGAACCCTAGTGCTGGCTGCGACTGTTCTACTGCTACGACTGTTACTGTGACTGCGACGACGACAGTACAGAAATCCTGTGTGGATTTGACGACGACAGTACAGAGATCCTGTGTGGATTTGACGACGACAGTACAGAGATCCTGTGTGGATTGGACGACGACAGTACAGAGATCCTGTGTGGATTCGACGACGACGACTACAGCACTCAGCGATCCTACGTGGATCAGTGCTACAGGTTCTGTGTGAGCCCGATCCTGTGTGGGTCCTTGCGCTCAGCGGTTCTGTGTGAGCCAGCGCCTACAGGTTCTGTGTGAGCCCGATCCTGTGTGGGTCTTCTGCGGGGGTTAGTTACCTATCGATCCTTCGTGGGTCCGACGACTTAGATGGATCAGTGATCATCTTTATCGTCCTTGAAGATGTATACCTGTGTGAGCTGAATCCTGTTGTTTTCCTGTGTGGATTGTGTTGTGCAATCCTGTGTGGATTATATTTTGCTTTCCTATGTGGAATACTTATACTTTCCTGCGTGGACTGAGTTGTACTTGGGCTCGGAGGTTGGAGTGTATTTGAATTGATGACTTAGGTATATGTATGGGCATATACCTAAGCAGTGTCGGTTGTTACTTCGTGATTGTACTTTTCTTCGTGGTTTATCCTTTGTGGATTTGAGAGACCTTCAGGGGTCTCGGGGTCCCTACTGAGTAGCTTATACTCACCCCTGCACGGGCTTTGCCCGCACTTCGTTGTGTTGGTTGCAGACGACGGACAGCGTTGACCTTAGCTGAGGCTTGCAGAGCGGGACGGTACCCGGAGGTGGACCACTGGGCGGGACGTGCTCGGAGCGGACGGCGGGACCCGTGGAGCAGAGGAGCTATCTGTACCCACCCTTCAGGTGGGATTTCCAGTGGACAGCTCGGAGTAGCGGCTTTACTTTTCAGTTGCTGTTTTTCCCTTTTCGAGTTGTACTTTACTTTCAGTTTGGGTTTGTATTCTGGCCCATTTACTTTTCCGCACTTTCAGTCGTACTCTGTTTGCTTAGTGTTTACTTTCCGCTTGTTTACTCTGTGGTGTGTGTTTACTTTTCAAAGGCAATGCCTTCCCTTTTTACCGGGAATTACGCCTTGGTGCTAGTCGCCAGCCCCTGGCCTATGGAAGGCGGGCTTGGGGTAGTCACGACACGGACCCCGAGGGCGGGTCGTGACAAAAATAGATCTAGATTGAAGGTTTCAAGCTCATAAAATTGATTTAGGATAATGTTCGTGATTGAATGGAGTTCTATGGAAACCCTAAGCATGGATGGAAGAGCAGGTATACAGAGTGAGCCGAATGAAAGTCCTCGAGCTCGGAGGACTCATCTTAGCGGAAGAGCCTGATAGTTGTGGGGCAATTTTAGGATGTTATTTTTTCGGTGACATGGCTTCTTGAGGAGGTGACAAGTTAGGCTGGACATACCCAGCTTTAGTATATATAGTGGATATATTATGAATAATTACCAAATTTAAACTCCACATTTTCCACTGAAAATGGCTATATCATGAAATTGGAGAAGGGAAAAATATTTATTGGGAGCGAGGGTGAAGAAATTAACTCCAAAATAATTATCCGAATATTTACATATGGATGTCCCATTTAATGGAAGAAGTTTTACTAGGTTTTTCATGAAATATGTTGAAAATTTCTATTTATTTCACCCTAAAAATTTCAGAATTAGGGGCCACCACTAATGGGATCTATGGTCTCTTTACTATGAGAAATTTATTTTATCCATGTGCCTTGTCAGATTCCATTTCTTCACATTACCATGAAATTATTACCTTTAAACAAAATAATTCTAGTTCTAGATCCTTAATTAAAGTTTATTAGAAATTAGTTGTTCATGACTCCAAAAAATTAGAAACGTTTGGGTTATGTGGGTCAGAATATATGAATTAATTATTGAATGGAAATGTTTCTTCTTTAGAGCCCTTTCATATTAGACTTGTTTGAAGCATTTATAGAATATTTTAATGAGAGTATTTTGATTTTAAACTAATAAAATACACATCTAATTAAATATTATTTCATATATAGTTTTAATCAATGAATTTTTACACATTAAACTAGATTTATGACTGAATTACTAAAGCGGTGTAAACTATGTTGTACAGAAAACATTCCAAAAAGAATGATTTATTTTGTTCTACAGCTCTCTGAATAAAGACTTATAATAGTTGAAATATATTTATCCACATAACATGGGTATCCTATAAAATTAATCACATGAGATATATTAGTAATAAAATATATATTCATGAAATGTAGAAGTGATTAATAATAGTTAAAATTTCCAAAATAGGCTATTTTCATTTAAGTTCAAAATAACACAAAAACAAAAAATTGGGACAATTTCCCATTAACTAACACTATGGGGGTATGGTAAACATTTAATTACAGTATTCAAAATGTGAAAATGGTAGCTTAATCACCTACCCTTGTAGATAATTCATTATTTCAATAAATAGGTCATAATGTGACCTATGTAACTAAAAAAATCGGTATTTCATGAATGATATTGTCTTTCCACCATCAGAGTAAATCTTCATAGAATTTAAAAATAATTAAGGTAATTAAATTTCTCTTAATAATTGATTTAAATACTTTCCTTTAAAATTTTTATTTATATTCACAAATGTTTTTTAGTTCCTAGGTGAAAAAACATCATATCTAAGTTAAATTTTACAAATAAAATTGAGCCTCCGGTCATTCCAGATATTCTAAAATTTTCTTTCACATCCTTCAGATATCTCATTGAATTATTAATCAAAACATTTTCCAAAGAATTTATTCATCTTCTAATTTCAATATTTAAAATTAGATTCTAATTCTTTATTTAATTTAACAACTTATTCTTTGACTGATTCCACAATCATACCCCAATATTCAATATAATAATTAATATCATGGATTACCATAGTATTTATTGTCACTTTTTATCTCAAAGATAACTAATTCTTTAACATTTTATTTCACAATATTTTGATTTTATACATCCTTCTATAACTTTATCCTGAAGATTGACATGGTGTGTATTAAAATTATATTATTTTGGATTCAAATATTATGTAGAAGATAGATGAGGATATGTATTATGATATGTTAGAATAAATAATTATTATCATGACACTGTTGAACCTCAATTTCATTGAGTGGTTTGAAAAAACTTTCTTTCACCAGTTTTAGTCTACATGGTTATTGGATAAACATACGAGATGGAAGTAAGAATTACGTAAGTGTACAAAATTCTTTCATCTAGGTGATATGATATTCCCCACCGTATTTTCACTCACACAATATGTGTTAATAAGGATCATCCACAATGGTTTTCTTTGGGTACAGCTATCCATTTTAATGGATGGTATGATTATCCTTGAATATTGTAGTTATTAATTATTGATGAATACTTTTATTTTTAAATAAAAATCACAATTTGATATGAGGATCTAAAAAATTACTCAATCATTGGGGGAAATATATGGTTAAAAAAGAGAGACTCTCTAAAATTTGTGTTTATATCATTATAAGTTTATCTAAATTATGGGATATCTAGATCAAGTGGTGTATTGTATTATATAGAGGAAGATTCCACATGGAATACCTAGAATAAATTTATTCTATCTGGGGGATTTGGATTCAGAATATTTATTTGATGGTTAATAAGATCTTGGGGTGCATGAGCAACTAAAAAACCATATTCTCTCTTTTGGAGGCAGGGTGATCTTCATTAACAGGACCCTCTCCTTGATTCCCATCAATATTATTTTGTTAATAAATGTACTAAATGGTGTCATATTGATTTTTAAAATAATTATTAACACGTTTCTGGACTCCTATAATGATGAAAAATGCCACTAGACCGGATTTGGCAGCTCGGTGAAGCCCATTGAAGAGGGTGGAACCAGTTTAAAGAACATAAAATAATCCATGAAATCCATGAAAGTGAATTTATCTTGTGATTTTTAATAGATTAATATTTATGGGATAAGTATACAAGTAAAAAATATAAAAAATTACTCTATTGTCTTATGTAATAGTCATTATTTGGATTCATCATTCTGGCAGAGCCTCGATATCTCATTGTTCTATCTGCTCGATGGTTCTCAATGAATTATTGGAGGAGTTAAAATGTATTTCTAAAAGATAAATGTCTAGGAATTATGTGGTTCTTTCCCTCTAGCTCGACCAATGACACTAGTTTCAAAGAGTTTAATGATGAGACCAAAATCAATAACAAAATTACAAATGATGATCATAAGTTCCTTTTCAATAACATTTATGTGTAAGAAGAGAAGGGAAACTCTTTTTTTACCCAAGGGAGTTATGTGATCTTTAACATTTAAAAATACAAGAAATCAAGACACACTTGTGAAATTTGGGGTAATTATTGTTGGTATTCTTCCATTCTAGATAAATATGAAATCATATTATGGTATGATCCTCACATTGTGTTCCCTATGGAAGATTATATTTAATGTAGGAGTACCCAATTGGATTCCAAGTGCCTTTATTTCTCACATACTCAAATAGAGTTAAAGGATAACCTATTTCTAGGTGTAAACTATTATCCATTCATTCAAAACCCCATTTTTGATTTATTGGAATAAAACATGATATGGTTTCCTTTGACTGGTTTCTTTCTCTATGGTTCCATGGTCTGGATATTTACTCCACCAAAATCAACAAATATAAGGTGGTATTTGTGGAAGGGTGCAGTTATATATAGTAAAACCCAAATAACATGACAAAAAAAGTTTATTGTAGCATTATAGAGTTTCTTAATATTAGGATGATTTCCTTTATCCATTATATGGCTCTTCTCATGGGTGATTCCTTTTTCTGGGATATATAAGTAAACATTACGATTTCTCAACATCATATGGTCTGAAAAGGAAAATGATATTAGGTGCAGTGAATCCATTCAATTTGTAGTATGAAGATAAATATATATATGGATTATATTTTAATTATATCATGAGATTTGGGGGTTTCATTAAGGATTTTTGTGTCTTAGTGATTCTAGAATTTAGTTCTTATAATGGTGACATGAATCTACTGAGAGTGAAAACCTAGGAATTTCTCAATAACCTATCCATTTTCATTGATATGAATATATCTGTAACTATGGTAAAAGGATACTCAAATTCAATCATTAATTTTTTGAAAATACTTTCTCTGCCCTATTTTTTTATTGTTTATGACATTCAATAATACAATATACTGGTCAACGAAGAAGCAATGATCCTTCATACTTGGAGTGGTGGGAAAGAATAAAAATATGTATTAGATTAAAAATAAGTTGAATCATTAACCCTCATGATCTATTAGTATTTAGGTTACATACTCTACGACATTAAAAAAAAAGAAGGTTTTCTATTGGCCCCCATCATTTCACACCCCCATAAATCATTTTCCTTGTTTTTCCTTTATTCTAATAAATATTTTTCTTTTAGTCAGTAATACAACCATATATAAAGAAGTTATCTTGTCTGTGAAGTTATCAATATAGTATGAAAAATATTTTAGTATCCACTATTCTTTATATATTCATTTCTCTGGATATTAATATTCCCTTGTACTCATTTTTGTTCCACCTAAATATCAAATACAATTTCTATTTCATCATTATAATTTTTTTCAAATTTTAAATTTTAAAAAATTTATATAATAGAATCTTCCAAAATTATATTTGAAATTAGATTATATTTCTTCACAAAAAATTAATCATTTTATTCGTTATTACTCAGAAGATTCTTCCTTTGAAACATCTTTTTTGAATGATTTACACATCTCACTTTCCTTATAGTAGGAATCTTTCATTACATGTTTTGTTGGAAGACCATATCACCATATTTAATAAAAATAATATTTGGGAGCCAAAATAATATATGAATAACATTAATTCACTAGGATTATTGCATTGGTAGTTTTTTATAAAATATTATATTACCTTACTTAAACTGTATAACTATAAGTGAGAAGAATTCATCTGTCACATCTTCATCACATTTATCATGATTAAATTTAATATTTCGTTATAGATTTAAAATATAAACCTTAATATTAATAACATAATAAACCTTCCAACATCACCCTTATCTCATATTTCACCAAATTGTTTTTTGATAATCAAGATATTTCTTCACCAAATTTCTCCCGAAAATATCAAAAACATTAAATTAAATAATGGGTGATGTGATCTTAAAATATTATTCACAATTTACAAACCATTTATCTCATCCCCAATACCTATTAAGGATAGAAAACCCTCAAAAATTAACTTGAGGAAGCCATTAATGTTCTAATTTGGGACCATCTTTAAATCATTAAGTTTTTTATGCTGTACATGAATCTTTTCCTCGACATTTGTTCCCTCATAAAATATAGTAGAATTGTTTCCCTTAATTTATTTTATAGATATGTATCTAATAAATATATATATACATATATATTTATGTAAAATTTTATGGTTATCTAGAAAAGTAATTTTTTGTCTTTTAGTCCTAATTAATCATCTTATTATTTTCTTTATTCGATGAAATATTTGAAAGATCTCTTAATTTAGTTCTATGTATAGAAATTGAGAATATATCCAGCCTAAGATATTGAAGATAAGATCTCATAATACTTTTTCTATATATCATAATTATATCTATTGAATAGTATTACTCTATTTGGGTTAATATCATTACCCATGATTACAGATTAACTATGATAGATTATTCTAGAAAAAAACCTTTTAGATATTATATACCAGTTTTGCATCCATAAAGGACCCATTCACCCAAGGACCGGGTGAACTGGTGTGAGTAAATTTCCTTAATTAGTGCATCTTATTCTAACATTTCTAAGAATAATTGATTCTATCAAATCAATATAACAAAACACAATATCCAAATAATTAATATAAAGAGAAAGTGTATAAAATTTTTACATGGTTCTCCAAAAAATGGCTATTCATTAGAAGAATGCATTGATAAATTGATGACTTACTAATAATCCACTAATGAACTATTAAGAAAATAAATTTTTAAAGATCAGTTCACTATAGAGTCTAAGGGGCACTTAATCTTCTTACCTATTTATTGAATTCTTCAATATGTGGAAATAGAAAACTGAATGAATAGGCCATTACAATGTTTGATTTAATTAAAATTAGTACCCCAATATTATATAAGTTCTCCTCTATTAGTCAATCTTCACGAATAGATTCTAGGTTTACATAAGATTACATTTAATTACACTTTAAAAAATAATCTACTTATAATTTAGAATATATAATAACCCTTCTCTTATTATGTGTATTTTTTGTTCTCTTTTGTGTGTGCTTATGATGTTATTTTATTAGAATCCTTCTCTATATATCATGATTGTTTTCTCTAAAAATTCCTTAAATTATTATTCCACTTGTTTCCTATAAATTAGAATTTGAAAATATCTATTATAGTTAAGTCAAATATCTTAAAAATATCACATTTTCCATATTTTAAAAATTAATATAACTCTAAACTGCAAAGAGATCTTGAAAACTGAGACATGACCTACAAAACCATGACTTGAATTTTTGGGAAATACATTGAATATAAGGATTAAATCATTTGAATATTCATATCCGTTATTTTTCTTATGAATTTATATATTTTAAAATTTTTATCTCATGTTAATGATAAAATTTATTCTTTCACACTCTGTTAGGATTCAATCTACAAAACCACTATAAAGAAAAAATTTCAATTTTTTTACGACACAACATGTGTTATTGGTATATGTATATTTTGATGAGTTAAATTATTTTGTTTAACTTTAGTAGTTTTTTTGGAGGTGTAGGTAAGATTTCATGGAAAGTGGGAGAAGTATCCAAGGTCACATGGTTAGTTACAACTATACACCGAAGACATGAAAAGGTGGACAAAATTTTCCATTAGAGTTTCCACGGTTGGTTAATGGTTAAAAAACCATGAGTATAGGTATAATACATAAGAATACAGTTAATGGTTATTACATGGTTATTACAAACCATTAAAAGTTCAATAATTTAATTATTTCACATCATATTATAGAGCATGGTATTTTCATGGGTAGTTCACAATTATGGAAACTGTGTGTATAAGACCATATATATTCCATTTCATTCACAGTGAAAACCACTTGGTTTCCAACATTTTTATGGATTTACCATAATTTGAAAATTTTATATTACTATTTTGACTTCCTTAGACATATCTTCTACATAGATCCTTCTAACCCCTTTTTAATTATCTATTATACTCTCACCTATGTGTTTCCCCTGAACCATGTTTTCTTAGATATTTCATCAGAGTTATAATTTAATTTATTCAAGGTATGCCTCTTTTATTCTCCATTATTTTTCTAGTATCTTTCAATCAATTTACGTTATATTAGATATCCACTTTTTTTTCATGGTGTGAAAGATCATGATTAGTTATGGTCATAGAAGTAAATCTCTTGAATCATATGTCTTGTAAGGTTCCCTTTCCTTCTAAAATTTTGGTATTTAAATAAGGTGAAGATGATTTAATGAGTTTTAGATAGGTATTTATATATAATTTCCTCCACATTAGAACAATAATTGTACTTTAATTTTATTATGGATTTAATTTCCATATTATGATTGAAATGAGTTGAGTTTCTAAAACGGCGCCCTTCTCCCCCAGCTTTCCCACTCCCTCTCTCTCATCCTAGGGTTTCATCTTGAAACCCTCATATTTAATGTCAGTGGTGCATCTGCTCGACATTCCCTATCCTTACCTTCCTATCTTCATTTCCTCTCTTCATGGTGTTGATCTCTTCTTTCTGGTGGTGTGGCCTTTTGGTGGGTTTCTCACAGGGACGAGGGTAGTTGCTGAAGCCCCCGACCACTTATTTCTCTCTCTGACCTTGCATTCCTTCACGCCTCTAGAGGTCGGATCTTGAGTGAAAGAAACTCTATGGTTTTGGAATTTGCGGGTTGGTGGTCGAGGGTTATTCTAGCTCTTCTGTGTTGTCTTGTTCTTGGTTTGGATTTAGGTTTTTGTCCTTGAGTGATGCCAATGAAGAGGTATCAATTGATCTTTTCCCTACCCTAACTATGAGACCCTCTTCTCCTCACCGAGTCGGTTCTGGAGCAGCGTTCCAGTGAGGTTCTGGGAGGTGGGTTTTGGTGGCCGAATATTCTTATTGCACGACATGATTTGGATCTATATTATGAGAGGTGTTTCGATGCGGTTGGTCTACAACGGTATTCGTCGATTGGCGTATTGTTCAGTCTGTGAGGTCTTCGAGTTATTTCGGAGATATCGGCGTTGGTATTTCTTTTTGATAATTATTGGTATTGGGACTCTGATAAAGAATTTGGTAATGGAAGAGACAATGAAGGTTTTATATTGGTGAAGACACACTCTTATGGAAGGGCTCGCAGGCGATTTGGAAATGGGTTGGGGATGGCGACAGTGACGATGATGACATAGAATCCTGTGAGAAGGCGGCGAAGATGTGTAGAGAACCGAAGCTTGAAGTACATGGAAAATACATTAGTTTTTCAGAATACATAATACATAACAAAAACAGACACATAAGGATCATAATAGTTTAGTGTCTTTGGAAACTCGGAATATAAACTTCTAATCATGTTGAAATATCTTCAATAACTCCCATAATGATATTACCATTTTTGTTTCCTTACCTAAAACCTTTCTTTGTTTCCTGGGGAAATAAAACATAAAAAGGGTGAGCTCAAATGCTCAGTAAGGGAAAACATAGAGAACATAAAACAATCCATAATCATTTGAAAGAAAAAACTTGAACATGAAATTTAAACATCAAAATCTTGAGCAAAGACATAAATCGTGGAAGTACGTAAGGCTTATATCGTAATGGAACATCAACCATGATAATATATAATGGGAACAAAACATGTAATTGTGGAAACAATTCAGTACATGTTATGATTTCCATAGTAGCCAAGGCATTGCTGCCAAGACTATCTTAGTGGACGAAGTCCCTTTCTAAATCAAGTTCACTCATCGTTTCAGTCCTGTAACACTGAACCGGATTAACTTACCGTTCCAACCATTTCTATCTCATGAGATATAAATCTTTACCCAATGCATTGGAGGGAGATATAGGTCCCACCCATCTCATAATGAAATCATTATTACTTGTGACACAACATAAACATAAATAATTCCTCATAACCCAAAGAATAAAAATGGGTTTCATAAACATCATCCCATCATAACATAATCCATATAAAAAAATGGATATCATTTCATCAAAAAAAAGTGGAACCATGTAAATCATAGAGACTTTAAACTTGAACCACACACATATAAAATAATTTCATCTTAGATGGAAAATGGTTTTGATAAAACACTTGAAATGAATTCTTGAGGAAAATATCCTTTCTTCTTTAAAATCAATTTCTTTTCAAAAAACAACATGCAATTTTTAAAAGAAAAATATTTTGTTGAAGATAGTCATGAAATATTTTGGAGTAAGCTTCATGAAAATAAGGATTTATAAAACGATAAAAATTATTTCATGTCGTATAAGTTAAAAAACATTCTCCTCATACTTTTGTAGGAAAAGTCAAAAATTACCTCGTAACGTAAACAAATGAAAGATTCCTTACATAAAATGTAGTAAAAGCCAAAATGGGTAAAAAGGACATTAAACATATATAAAAACAATTTTGAAAAACATGGACTTGGATGGTAACAATAACCCCATCAAAAACTTACGAATAAACAATCTCGGATAAGAACGAGATTGGAAAGGTTATCCCTTACCTTAGGTCTGATATGCCTCATATGGATCCGAAAATCCTGTATAATGATTTAAATAAGGTCATTGACTTATTACATAATCATATTCATTGTTATGATATCATATATGTTTCAATTATGACTTTATATTACCTGTTCTTTTGTAAATTCCATGTTAAAGCAGTGTTTTGGGTAAAATCATTTCATTTATCGTATGTGTTTCGACTTGTCATTCTTGATATTATTACTTATATCCTGATTTAAAAAATTCAAGAATGTAAAACATGATTTATATATAATATATATTCATCATATACATATATATTATAGATCGATAAAAGGAATGAAATACACCGTTCATGGAGACAGTAGGCCGTGCGTACGCATGAACGCTATTTTCGTTTCCTTATTGAATTGAATGAAACTAAATAGATTACATACATACATATATATAGATAAATCTAGTAGAATTATTATTTAATATATTTCATTATTATTCATTATATAAACTTTATGATCATTCATGTATGGTTAACATGGAGAATGAATCTCATCGGGTCGTGGAGACGGTAGTCCGTACGTACGCACGAGCGATGATATCGTTCCCATAATTATTGAATAGAATTGGAGTGGATGGTATAATATATAATAAATAGTATGATGTTACAATAACCATATATAGTTATTCTTTACACCATTATACCCATCCATGTAAGGTTTTTGTGGAAAAACAGATTACACCACGGCTTGGAGATGGTATTCCGTACGTACGCACGCGCGGTGATTTTGTTTTCTGTAGGATGGATAGAAGGTGAAATAGGGTTGTTTCATATTTATAATAACCTATCAGTATATGAGGGATACTGATGTTATTACTTCATAATGAAACAACTAAATAAGAAGAAGTTGAAGAAGAACGAAAATTGAAAGAATCGGTAACGGATATTACCTCTTCTTTGACAGGCCTCTTTGAAACCTCCACTTAGGGTACTAAAATTAGTCTTTGAAGAAGACCAGGACCTCTAGTATGTTTCTACGAAATTTGATAAGGGAATATGGGATGGGTATGGCCGAGCTTGAAGGCTCAAATTTGTGTAAAGATGAGAGGGAGGAGGTGCGCTTTTATAAAGGAGGAGAGGGGCTCCTTTGGAATCCTAAACAATATTAGTTTAATATAAATTTGAACCCCACATAAAAACCTCCAAAAACGACTCAATTCTAAGATTATATAAGATAATGTTGTAATCTCATCAACCAATAAAATTTTGACATGTAGGGAATTTATTTTAAACATCATCAACTTGATTTATCCTTATTTAATCTATTTAATTTTATTTCTCGTAATAAGATTCTAAATTTTAAATTGTTATAAATAATTAATTATGTTCTATGAATTATCCACAATTAGATAATTTATGACATTTTACAGTATATAAATTTCAATTTATAATTTTTAAATATTTTTTTTTGATTTTTAAACAATTTAATAATATGTTATTTTTATAAAATAACAATAGTGTCAATTTTGACACTATTAATTTATTTTAATTTAATTAAACATTATACAGAAGATATGATCAAAATAAAAGCTTTAATAGAATCATAAATAGTCTTAGGTTTCTATAAAATTAGTGGAGAACATTAAATAGTTCATATAATATTTATTTTATTATTTTTAAAATCATTTATTTGGTTTATCTCTTAAAAAAATAATTACTACAACATTTTTGTTTAATTATTTAATATACTTATTTTTTGCGTAAAAATTAAAAATAAAATCCTATGATGAATATAAATATATTAAATTTAATAATAATAATTTTAATCTAATTTATCATCTTATAATCACAATATTTAAATTTTTATATTTATTAAATTATGAAGGTGACAACTTTGGCATCATTTAGAATAAAATAATATAAGTGTCATAATCGATTTTATGAGGCTCCAAATGGTCAAATATTCGACCATTGGATGATTATGGTATAAATTTACACGAAAAATAAGTTTTGGTCAGGGTTTTGGGCCTTTTATAGTCACTAATAGTTTAATAAAAACTATATTCTTGATTTTTCACTAGATAAACAATTTCTGCATCACTATTGTGTCAAAATTAATGATAATTATTTAGTCACTAAAAATTATAAATAAATTCTTATGATGTAGATAATTTTATTATCTTTTGGGATAATATTAATGTTTGAAGTTTCATGAATTTTATCACTAAATTAAAATTAATATACTTATAATATTTAAGAGAGTGACATGTTGTCACTTTCTTTGTTTTTAATAACAATTAAATTATTTTCATGGACAAAAGTCCATTAAATGATTCTAATCCGATCCTTAGGTGATATGTGTAGACTTTTAGTCATCCAATAGGATTTCTATATGTTTTAGGTTAATTTTATAATCTTATATTTACCCTTAATTACCCGATTTACCTTTAACTAAGGTAAATAAAATTTACCGTAGTTACTATTCATAAAGCCCAAAAAAAGTAGCTTATTAACATATTTTGGACCTAATGATTCCAAATATGGAATCCATTTTTCCAAATTAAATACACAGAAGTTTCAGAAATTAAATTAAAATTAATCCCGTTGTTGAAGGAAAACGGGTTTTTGTTTAAAACATTGCAAAAGATTGAATTGATTTAACCAACGAATTCATGGTAAAATCAATGATAATGACATATATTATATTAAATGGTAAAAATAAATTCTATTTATACTTTAAAACCATTCAATATTATAATTTAACCACATAAATTATTACGATGAAAAAAATTGTTTTTAATTAAAATATAGCGTGTTTTTACTATTCATTAAAATATGAAAGTTATCAGAAAAATATCAAAACATTATACAATGTAAATTTTTATATCCTAATTCAAAAGAAGAAGTTTTTTTTAAAAATTTAACTTATAAACATGTCAAAAACTAGATTTAATATGGGTGCTCTATTAAAAGGCGGCAAAATTGCATTTTTTTAAAAATACTTATTTTACCCGAAACATTTATTTTGTTCTCATACCATGTTCTAGAAAAAGTGTAAGATGACATAATAATGTTATAAAATTAAAAACATAGTTAATAATATTTATAACTCCTATTTATTGATAATATTATAACCATATATTGTTGTTTAGTGAAACCTGGTATTGCGTACAACACACGCTTTCGAGGAAGGTCGCGATTGCGTGTAATGAAAGCCAAGTCAGGGTTGCTTGTAGTGAAATACTCATTTGTTGTTGCGTATAACAAAATCCAAACATATTTCATTTATACATTGAATATATATATATATATATACACTAAATGTTGCGTAGAATAACTTCTATCAAATGAACTTGAAATTGTGTATAACACGATCCAAGAATTGTGTTGCGTATACTGCAAGCTAATACGGTGTTGCATATAGAGCAAGATAATCTTGGTGTATTTTACAACATAAGATATGAATGAAATTAAAAAGAATATATCTTATAAAATCTCGGGTTATTACATTCTACCTCTCTTAAAAATAATTTCGCCCTCGAAATTTGTCGGGGTTATAAATGGTTTTCTACTTGAATATTTCTTTAATTGAAACCCACATCGTAAAAAGGAATACCAAAACTTATCTTTAAAAGCTAAAGTATGAAACGTAACGGTTACCCAAATAAATTAATCACTGGGTTTCCACATAAGAGAACATAGGTGAAAATATGGATATGGAAGAGAAATCTAACAATCATGTTCTGATGGAGAGTGGTAGAAAACATGGCTATGAAAAAACCAACAATCACAAAGCCATAAATTTTTGATGATCTAAGGTACCATATGATTCCTCATATATAAGAGCACTAGGACAACATTTTTTGTTTTCAATATCATTTCCCTAAAGTTGAAAATTTGAACTAGAAGAAATACTTGCTTGATTTTAGTACAATCTCATTATTGTTCATGAATTGAACAATTTCCACTTCATCTCTTAAAGAAATGAAGTTGAATTTGTTATTCGTGAAGTGTTAATAGATCATGTGATAGATTGATGGGTCATTCCATCTGTTTCGAACAAAAGGATAACAAAAGTTATAAGTCCATCTTATGGTGAGATTAGTCGTATATGGTTCCAAAAATGTACTTAGAATTTATTTATCATACCTCCTAATAAAATAAAACTACTTTACACTAACTAGGGACTTCTTTTAGGCCAGTGGTATGCGATAAAGGCCAGTCGCACTTCGGTTGTGTGTTCGATTCCCACAGCCTTGTCCGATGCGATAGGTTGTTTCTCGTCCTGCAGGTTGTCCTTTTTCTAAAACTACATTATTATAACATCCCATCAATAATATCGAAAAAGGTTCTATCCTTAAATAATACTAACTTATGTCCCACATAATCCATTCCAATCTCTAGGCTTATCCAAAATATTTTTGTCCATTGTCATATTATAGTAAAAACAATTACCAGAGATTTCATATAACAAGAATGTTAATACCATCGTTGATCCCCATAAGATATGTCTTGTTGGTCACATTCCAAACATTCGAAAGCCATAATCATGAATTCTCTTGAAAAATGAATACCCATTGAATCTTAGTGAAAACATGAGTTCTGTCAAAAGTAAACTCTTTCCACATACCAATACCCCAAAATTCTATATACTCAAACCATGATATAACTATTTCCTTATTTCAGTCATGAGCTCATGAATACTATTAAACATTTCATTTTCTCCTTATCCCATTATTATGCACATATCATCTTCTTTCCAAAAATATCTCAATCACTTTCCATGGTTACCGGTACCATAAAATTATTGAAAACCACAATATACCAATACATAAATATCACAATATTCCACGATACTATATAGAACATTAATTTGTAATCCCATTACAGAAACACTTAATCATTACACAACTTCATTTTGATACTCAACGTCACAAAAAGTGATCACATGAGACTTCCCTTTATCCTTTTCCTTAAGAGGTTTCTCACGTTGATCATCATTAACCTGTGGATTAGGAAATTTATTAGCATAATTCCCCATTTCCTTGCACTTGAAGCATTGAAGTGTTGGTGGTGTTCTCTCTACTGTATTTTCTTTATTCACATCATTAGAAACCCTTTTTCCATTACTTCGACACTCAGCTGCTCAATGACCTTCTTTTCCACACTTAAAACATATTCTAGTACCTTTTAGGCAATCTCCACTATGCTTCTTTCCACATTTTGAGCATAAGGAAACATTCATCTTCTTTTCACCATTATTCTGAGATTTCTCCTTGAACTCCATCTCTCATTTCTTGTCAAAACCATGAGATGGATAAGTAACACCAACTTCCATTTCTACCTTGGTAGCACAACACAAAATTTCTTCATAGCTTCTGAAGTCTCCTATAGCTAATTCCCTTCAAAGACTGGGTTTTAAGACACTGAAAAATCTATCAACTTTACTTTCAGGTTGGATGATAAAGCCAGATGAATACATTGAAAGTCTTGTAAAATTCGCTTCGTATATACCAAAAGATTCATAATCCTTCTGCTTAAGATCAAGGAACTCCTTCTCCATCTTTTTTCTAAGAATACGAGGGAAGTACTTATTGAAAAATAAGTTCTTGAACTCGTCCCATTCCATGGAATCAATTTCATCTCGGGGCCTTGTATTCTTAATTAGAGTCCACCACTGGTCAGCTTCAACTTCTAAACTGTAAACAGCTAGAATGACTTTATAATGTTCCGAACAGCGAAGTATGGAAAATATCTATTCAATGGTACTGATCCATTGTTCAGCAACAACTGGATCAGAAGACCCATTGAATGAAGTTGGACGTTGCCTCATGAAGGACTCAATAGAATATTGTTCACCCCTCTGCTCATTTGGAAGTCCAGAATGATTCATAGCTTGTGTAGGTATAGCAATAAGATTTTTCACTCCATCTCCCATAACGTTGGTTTTTCAGGAGGACAATCATGGCATCATCCATTACATTGATCAACGCGGTTTTTTCGGGTTCCAGCCATCATCTAAAACCCAAAAAGAATAGTGTGAGAGGCAGAAATCATGCTAGTAATGTCACGAACCAACCCGGGTCGACCCTGAACCGGTCACCCGAGCCGGTCCGCGGCAAGTCCCGAGGGGCGTTCCCGATCCCCCCGGGATGGCAACCAGTGCCGGGCATTAAGACTTGATCGTTGGGAACGATTTCAGCCCAAAACAAAAGTAAATAGAACAGAATAAATAAACACTAACAGCGGAAAAGAAATAAAAACCACACAACCACATACCTCCATGTGACCTATCATGTCACCACCCAACTAGAGAGCAACCTCGCTCCAACACTGAGCGACTCAAAACAGAAGACCTGCGACTGAAATGGTAAAAGATAGGTGTGAGCACAAAAGTACTCAGTAGGTGAGCCCCACAACAAATCCCAATGCACCGCCAGTAAATAAAGAATCTACCTATTTCAGGTTTGAACTACAATGTATAAAAGTATGCTTTTATAATGTTTCACTTGAAAAACTAAACACGAGCCATTACCCTTATCCTTTTTCAAAAGTTGAATTTCATTTCATTGATTCTAAATTCGTTCTGAACGATAAAGTGTTACATTTTCAGTTTTACTACACAAGATAAAAACACATTTTTATTTAAGAACCATTTTCGCAAAACAACCAGTACAAGTGGTAAAGAAGAACTGAAAGTAAACAAGCAGGAAAGACAAGTGCAAGTAAAGGTAAGCAGGCAAGGAAAACCAAGTGCAAGCAAAAGTAAACCAGAAGTTATCAGCAATAACCATGGGCGATCCTGAACATCCCTAGAAAACCCCTGGACGTACTCGGGTTCAGACTACCTGCCGGCATGGTACTCCATAGTCAATAACCAACTGGCCGCCCTAGCAGCCAACCAGTGGCACATCCCTCCTGGCCTGTCTGTAACTCCAGGGGGTACTAACCCGTCTAATCAGGGTTAGCAAGCAACCGTCACTCGATAATCTACAAGACGCCCAGGAACCCATAGTAGTTTTTGTAACACTGTGTAATTGGGAGACCCGCGCACGCGTGACTCATCTCACCGCACTTGCCAACCCCTTACACGGACATCGCTACACGACAACCCTCGAAGGGAAGTCCCCCTGTAGAAATGCCCTCACAAGTACGTATATATATAAATACAAGTATAATCACTTCACATTTATTAAAGTGCCAACCGGGCCGTCATGTCACTTACATTTTGATAATTTAAGACTAAAGCATTTTTAAAGAGGGATGACGCACGCCATTTCATTGAAAACCAGAAACGCACTTAGAAATTTATTTAAGAAACTCAAATCAGCATCTCAAACCTGAAAGACGTTGGTATCACAAGTAAGAAATCATTTTTCCCAGTTCCAAACGCACCCCACATTTATCAAGAGCCAAACGGGCCTTTAAACACCTTTTGAAAGAATAATATTTCTCAAATGAAATCCAGAATTTTAATCACGCATCAAAGGAAAACATTTTTCTTTTCAACTACCAAAAACCACGCTTAATGTTTCCAAAAATCGAGTTTAAGGGTCACACGGCACTTCCTCTAATCAAGGTTCAAATAAAAACACCATTTTCCATAACCAATACACCTACCATTTTACACACACCAAAACCGCTTCAGAACCCAATTCAACATGATCTTTCGTTAATCAGGAAGAACCATCTAGCAAAACTACCATGGAAGCACACAATTAAATCCAAGAAAACGCTTTCAATGAAACGCTAGAATTAAAACAACTTTTATCATCAGCGGATCACCAAACTATAGATAACTACTTAGTAATACTTTTGAATTTGCTGAAACTTAATAAAAAGTCAAGGAATAAATAAATTCTAAATTTAAAGGCGAGTGCAAAGGGAGACCTACCTCAAGGTCCAAGCACGGCGGTAAAACGACCCTGGAACCAAGGCGCGATGACACGACGTGTGTCCGAAGCCACGTGACAAAGTCCAACACTCTCGAAACTAAGGCGCGGAGACGGCAGAACCTCGGAAACAAGGCGCAGCGATGGCGCTTCCTCGGAAACGCCCTGCGCGGATCCTAAAGTCTTAAACCTACCAAAAACAAGTATAAATTGATGAAGAAAACCCCTAACAAGGCACAAGTAAAAGTCAGAGTAATAATAATAAGAAAATAATAATAGTAATATTATTATTATAATGATAATAATAGCATAACCATAATAATAACAATATCATAACAAAATAATAACTTAACAATATTAACTAGAAAATAATAAAAATAATAATAATCTTAATCTTAATAATATATTAATAATAATAATATAATAATAATAACATACTTTAATAACAAGAAAGATATACAAATAATAATTTAATAAGTATAATAATAATATAACAATAAAAACAATAATGATATAATAAAAATAATAAGGATAGAATAATATCAACATAATAATAATATAATAATAATATAATCACAATAATAATAATATAATGATAATAATAATATAATCACAATAAAAATATTAATATTAATAATATGATAGTAATAATAATAATAATAATAACAATAATAATATAATAATAATAATAATAATAACAATAATAATAATAATAATAACAATAATAATATAATAATAATAATAATAATAATAATAATAATAATATAGAATTAATAACAATAACATAATAATAATTTTAATAATGATGTAATAATATTAATAATAATATTAACATAATAACAATAATATTGATAGTATAATAATATTAATTGTGATATAATAATAATAATTATAATAAAACCAAACAAACAAAAATAACAAATAAAAAAAAAAGAAAACTCACGCAGGGGGGAAAACGGATCGGCGAAGCAAGGCAGGAGGAGAGCGGGGCGGAGCAGGGCGGCGGTCGGACCGCCGGACGCTGGAGCAGGGGCGTGCCGGGCCAGAGGTCGCCGGGAGAGCTGGGTGCGGCCCGGAAACGTAGGAGGTAGCGCGGCCAGAGGCGCGCGGAGGCTGGAAAAAAAAAGCCGGAGGGGCTTGCACGCTGAACAGGGGGCGCCGAGGGGAGAAGAGCGGAGTCCTGGGCGCCGGTGGTTGCGCGAGGACAGAGAGCAGCCGCTGGCGGGGCGGTGCGGGCTGCGTGGAGGGCTGCGAGGCTGGCCGAGGACGAGCAGGGGGGGTCGCGGGCTGGCCGAGGCGGCGCGGGGTGGTGATGCAGGGCGGCGCCTGACGAAGGAGATGAGGCCGGGACAGGCGTGGGGGTGTCGCCGCGGCGGAATGAGGCAGGAGGAGGGCTGGAGGGGTGCGCTGGAACAGGGGCTAGGCGGAGAGCGGGTCAGCGACGGGGCTCCGGCTTGGGCGAGGAGGGCGCGCGGCGGTCGGCTTGGCAAGGAGGGCGCGCAGCGGAAGGAGGAGGCTGGGGCGGAACGGGAGCAGGCGGCCAGTCTTGGGCTGAGCGGGAGAGAAACAGGGACGGGAGAGAGAGGGAGGGAGTGGCGGCTGGGTAGGGGATTAGGTTAGGGTTCGGGTGGTGTAGGTTTATATATATATATATATATATATATATAAAATAAAAATAATAATATTAATAATTATAATATAACATTATAATAACAATAATAAAAAAAGTATAATTATAATCAAACCATTTAATAATAATAAAATTTATCATAAAAATAATAATAGAACTTATATTAATAATAATAATAAAACTTTATAAAGATAATAATAATTATAAAATTTACAATAATAATAATAATAACAAACTTAATAAATAAAATAATAATGATAATAAAATAATTTAACAATCCTAATTATATTAACTATGAACATAAAGTAGAAGTTAAAATTTAACCGCCGGGAGAACATGTGGTCACCCGGGCCGAACGCACGATCACCATTAGCGATGCGATTACCGCGCACCGGTGCGAAACCATCAATCACAATTAATCTTCGAAAAATTTAAACCGGGTCCAAGAAAAGAGAAAAATTATGGACGTCCGCGGTCGGGGTGTGACAATTCTCCCCACCACAGACACTTTCTGCCCCCAGAAAGTCACCAGGCCGCAAGTCAACCAAAGACCAAGTCTATTCCCAAACATAACTAAAGAAACCAGAGAGGATTGAGAATCTCGGGGATGACCTTACTCCACACAGGTCACACCCGACCGATTCAAGAGAAAACTGGGGTCCGAGATTGAGGGGAGAACACGAAGGGGTTCTCCCCACCACAAGAACTTAACTAGTGCAGAAAAGTTGACCATCTAAATAGAAAACCCCAGGAAGGGGGGGTCGACGCGGGAACTCCCAACCGGTTTAAACCAACTCTTATAGCACGATTACTACAGCGCCTCCGTCGAGACATTAAATCCTCGACCAGAGTCAACAACCTTTAACACCAGGGAAAACCTATAGAAAAACATTTAACTGACATCAAATTAGAGGCATGATCCACCGAAGTCCACAAAGCCTAACCACATCGACAACATAACTAGAACGAGGTCAACCCACACGAGAGTCAAACACACTTTTAAGAAGGATTCACGATTTCGAATATTACATTCACACGACAAGTCTGCTTAGATTATCATAGAACAAGTCCATTGTCACTTTTTAGAAAAACCACACATTTACATAAACCAGACTACTTGGATTATGATAGAACAAGTCCATGATAACCCCATGGTAAAACAATGAACATACAACAACGTCAAAACTTATCAGCAGAAAAACAAGTACTAAAAGATCTTGATTGTCCCACTGCTAACGCGGAACTCAAAACCTGGACCAAGGCTTCACACCCCTAGGGACTCCTGACTGTGCGCGGGCTTCACCCCGAGACTTGTGGCTGGGGCTCTGGTGGCTGAAGCATCTTCTGCCTCACAGTCAGGTACTGACATTCTCCAATCACAGCTTCCTCTTCAAGCGACGCTTCTTGCAAAACTTCTCCAGATGACCCAGACAACCACAGCGATGACACATCTTCGGGGGGTTGCGACAAGACGGCTTTAAATGCCCGAAACGACCACACTGAAAGCATACCATCGAACGATCTGATGAACTGGAAGCTGGGACCAAAGGGGATAACTCATTAGGAACAGGTATCTCTGGCGCCTTTTCCTCACCAGAGGGGGAACTCTTATGAACAACAAGAGGGGACGCTGAAGTAGTAACCACCCGCACACCGGAAAGCAACTCAGCCAAGAAAGCTTTCTCTTCCAGCTTCTCGAAACAAAGGTCTTCAGAAGGGAGGACTCACTCCTTGATCTCGGAACGAAGACCCCCAGTGAAAAGAGAGGCTTTCATGAGCTCATGTGATGCTACCTCTGGAGAAAAGGGAATCAGTTCCTTGAAATGTTCAACATATGCCTTCACCGTCCGTTGACCTTGTTGAATATGCACAAGCTCTCTCTTTTTCCCCAACTTCACTTCCTCAGGTACAAACCATTGGATGAAAATGATTCTGAAGACATCCCACGTCATTTCACCTTGCGTCGATGATGGGGTAACCCTCTTCCACTGGTCCAGAGCTGGACCCTCAAACAACTCCATAATTGCACGAACCTTAACATTATCGGGAGTTCCCAACATTCTAAAGCCACGTTCCACTTCCTCGAGCCATTCCACTGCCTCTAACGGACCCTGATCACCATGGAGAACAGGCAAAGTCTGAGGAGGACTAAAACCTGGGCATGACATATCCGAATCCTTAAAGACCTTTCTGGGCGGCATTTCCTGAGCGACATATAAAACACAAGGCCAAAACCCACATCAAACCAAATCAACATCAAATCGAAGCAACATCAATAAAAGCGCCTTTATCAAAAACAGTCAGCACAAGGACCAATCAAATACAACACAACCCAAAACAAAATCTCCTCCTTAAAATTTCCTTTTCATTTTTGATTTCAAAACCACCCTTTCTCAAAATCACTTTCCAAAAACCAATCCACTTTCAAACCAAAAACTTTCCAAAACCGTTTCCATTTAAAACCAATTTAGAAAACAAGATCAAGCCCTTAATTTCAAACACACCCAGGTAATCTCATGAACCGTTGCACATGTCTTTATCCACATTCCATTCATACGTGCATCAACACACACTTTCCATGCATTCTCACACATGTGCAAACGTTCATAAAGAGGACCTGTGGTTTCACCCCAAACCATTCTGAACCAACACCAAGCAAACAACAGATTTTTCAAATCAAGAGATTTCAGTTTTAAAACCCATTTTATACATTTAAAGTCCTTTAAAAAAACCAGTCCAATTTTCAAAAACCCTTTTTCATTTCCAACTACGCACTCACACAGACCAAAACGAAAACAACATCCAAATTTGCATCAACCACTGAAGTGAGGGACTAGTAGTCACGCTCAACCTGGCGACATGGTAGTGGGCCATGTCCCAAGTCAACGTCGACCACTAGGAGGAATTCAAACCGTGCACTCAAACTCCACATGGGTCACTACTCCATGTGAAATCACGACGTAACGTCGGCTTGCCTCCATTGTCATCTCTCAACCCAAAACAAACCAGGAAAGACAAGGACACAATTCCCGAACTACCCCTGGTAACTCGAGGATCAGTGCGAGCAAGAGTTCGCGACGCTCTTCCCGTACCTACCTCTCGAGTTCCGACAGTCCTAATCTCCTTCTACCGAACAACCCAAATAAAAAAACCACCTCTGATACCATTTTGTCACGAACCAACCCGGGTCGACCCTGAACCGGTCACCCGAGCCGGTCCGCGGCAAGTCCCGAGGGGCGTTCCCGATCCCCCCGGGATGGCAACCAGTGCCGGGAATTAAGACTTGATCGTTGGGAACGATTTCAGCCCAAAACAAAAGTAAATAGAACAGAATAAATAAACACTAACAGCGGAAAAGAAATAAAAACCACACAACCACATACCTCCATGTGACCTATCAGGTCACCACCCAACTAGAGAGCAACCTTGCTCCAACACTGAGCGACTCAAAACAGAAGACCTGCGACTGAAATGGTAAAAGATAGGTGTGAGCACAAAAGTACTCAGTAGGTGAGCCCCACAACAAATCCCAATGCACCGCCAGTAAATAAAGAATCTACCTATTTCAGGTTTGATCTACAATGTATAAAAGTATGCTTCTATAATGTTTCACTTGAAAAACTAAACACGAGCCATTACCCTTATCCTTTTTCAAAAGTTGAATTTCTTTTCATTG
This sequence comes from Viscum album, assembly GCA_963277665.1. Classification (NCBI taxonomy): domain Eukaryota; kingdom Viridiplantae; phylum Streptophyta; class Magnoliopsida; order Santalales; family Viscaceae; genus Viscum; species Viscum album. The sequence continues at coordinate 1,132,747,646 of OY728142.1, read as the reverse complement.
ATTCTAAATTCGTTCTGAACGATAAAGTGTTACATTTTCAGTTTTACTACACAAGAGAAAAACACATTTTTATTTAAGAACCATTTTTGCAAAACAACCAGTACAAGTGGTAAAGAAGAACTGAAAGTAAACAAGCAGGAAAGACAAGTGCATGTAAAGGTAAGCAGGCAAGGAAAACCAAGTGCAAGCAAAAGTAAACCAGAAGTTATCAGCAATAACCGTGGGTGATCCTGAACATCCCTAGAAAACCCCTGGACGTACTCGGGTTCAGACTACCTGCCGGCATGGTACTCCATAGTCAATAACCAACTGGCCGCCCTAGCAGCCAACCAGTGGCACATCCCTCCTGGCCTGTCTGTAACTCCAGGGTGTACTAACCCGTCTAATCAGGGTTAGCAAGCAACCGTCACTCGATAATCTACAAGACGCCCAGGAACCCATAGTAGTTTTTGTAACACTGTGTAAGTGGGAGACCCGCGCACGCGTGACTCATCTCACCGCACCTGCCAACCCCTTACACGGACATCGCTACACGACAACCCTCGAAGGGAAGTCCCCCTGTAGAAATGCCCTCACAAGTACGTATATATATAAATACAAGTATAATCACTTCACATTTATTAAAGTGCCAACCGGTCCGTCATGTCACTTACATTTTGATCATTTAAGACTAAAGCATTTTTTAAAGAGGGATGACACACGCCATTTCATTGAAAACCAGAAACGCACTTAGAAATTTATTTAAGAAACTCAAATCAGCATCTCAAACCTGAAAGACGTTGGTATCACAAGTAAGAAATCATTTTTCACAGTTCCAAACGCACCCCACTTTTATCAAGAGCCAAACGGGCCTTTAAACACCTTTTGAAAGAATAATATTTCTCAAATGAAATCCAGAATTTTAATCACGCATCAAAGGAAAACATTTTTCGTTTCAACTACCAAAAACCACGCTTAATGTTTCCAAAAATCGAGTTTAAGGGTCACACGGCACTTCCTCTAATCAAGGTTCAAATAAAAACACCATTTTACATAACCAATACACCTACCATTTTACACACACCAAAACCGCTTCAGAACCCAATTCAACATGATCTTTCGTTAATCAGGAAGAACCATCTAGCAAAACTACCATGGAAGTACACAATTAAATCCAAGAAAACGCTTTCAATGAAACGCTAGAATTAAAACAACTTTTATCATCAGCGGATCACCAAACTATAGATAACTACTTAGTAATACTTTTGAATTTGCTGAAACTTAATAAAAAGTCAAGGAATAAATAAATTCTAAATTTAAAGGCGAGTGCAAAGGGAGACCTACCTCAAGGTCCAAGCGCGGCGGTAAAACGACCCTGGAACCAAGGCGCGATGACACGACGTGTGTCCGAAGCCACGTGACAAAGTCCAACACTCTCGAAACTAAGGCGCAGAGACGGCAGAACCTCGGAAACAAGGCGCAGCGATGGCGCTTCCTCGGAAACGCCCTGCGCGGATCCTAAAGTCTTAAACCTACCAAAAACAAGTATAAATTGATGAAGAAAACCCCTAACAAGGCACAAGTAAAAGTCAGAGTAATAATAATAAGAAAATAATAATAGTAATATTATTATTATAATGATAATAATAGCATAACCATAATAATAACAATATCATAACAAAATAATAACTTAACAATATTAACTAGAAAATAATAAAAATAAAAATAATCTTAATCTTAATAATATATTAATAATAATAATATAATAATAATAACATACTTTAATAACAAGAAAGATATACAAATAATAATTTAATAAGTATAATAATAATATAACAATAAAAACAATAATGATATAATAAAAATAATAAGGATAGAATAATATCAACATAATAATAATATAATAATAATATAATCACAATAATAATAATATAATGATAATAATAATATAATCACAATAAAAATATTAATATTAATAATATGATAGTAATAATAATAATAATAATAATAATAATAATAATAATATAATAATAATAATAATAATAACAACAATAATAATAATAATAATAATAATAATAATATAGAATTAATAACAATAACATAATAATAATTTTAATAATGATGTAATAATATTAATAATAATATTAACATAATAACAATAATATTGATAGTATAATAATATTAATTGTGATATAATAATAATAATTATAATAAAACCAAACAAACAAAAATAACAAATAAAAAAAAAAGAAAACTCACGCAGGGGGGAAAACGGATCGGCGAAGCAAGGCAGGAGGAGAGCGGGGCGGAGCAGGGCGGCGGTCGGACCGCCGGACGCTGGAGCAGGGGCGTGCCGGGCCAGAGGTCGCCGGGAGAGCTGGGTGTGGCCTGGAAACGTAGGAGGTAGCGCGGCCAGAGGCGCGCGGAGGCTGGGAAAAAAAATGCCGGAGGGGCTTGCACGCTGAACAGGGGGCGCCGAGGGGAGAAGAGAGGAGTCCTGGGCGCCGATGGTTGCGCGAGGACGGAGAGCAGCCGCTGGCGGGGCGGTGCGGGCTGCGTGGAGGGCTGCGAGGCTGGCCGAGGACGAGCAGGGGGGGTCGCGGGATGGCCGAGGCGGCGCGGGGTGGTGATGCAGGGTGGCGCCGGACGAAGGAGATGAGGCCGGGACAGGCGTGGGGGTGTCGCCGCGGCAGAATGAGGCAGGAGGAGGGCTGGAGGGGTGCGCTGGAATAGAGGCGAGGTGGAGAGCGGGTCAGCGACGGGGCTCCGGCTTGGGCGAGGAGGGCGCGCGGCGGTCGGCTTGGCAAGGAGGGCGCGCGGCGGAAGGAGGAGGCTGGGGCAGAACGGGAGCAGGCGGCCAGTCTTGGGCTGAGCGGGAGAGAAACGGGGACGGGAGAGAGAGGGAGGGAGTGGCGGCTGGGTAGGGGATTAGGTTAGGGTTAGGGTGGGGTAGGTTTATATATATATATATATAATAAAAATAATAATATTAATAATTATAATATAACATTATAATAACAATAATAAAAAAAGTATAATTATAATCAAACCATTTAATAATAATAAAATTTATCATAAAAATAATAATAGAACTTATATTAATAATAATAATAAAACTTTATAAAGATAATAATAATTATAAAATTTACAATAATAATAATAATAACAAACTTAATAAATAAAATAATAATGATAATAAAATAATTTAACAATCCTAATTATATTAACTATGAACATAAAGTAGAAGTTAAAATTTAACCGCCGGGCGAACATGTGGTCACCCGGGCCGAACGCACAATCACCGCTAGCGATGCGATGACCGCGCACCGGTGCGAAACCATCAATCACAATTAATCTTCGAAAAATTTAAACCGGGTCCAAGAAAAGAGAAAAATTATGGACGTCCGCGGTCGGGGTGTGACAAGTAAAACAGCATAATAAAGGATGAGTACCTTAAATATCTAACATGTTAGGTTTAATTCAAAGATCGTTAACACAATTCTAGGAATATAACCTATACGTATACTTAACCTTAGGGACATCCCTAGACATACCTTAGAAATATCTCTAGGGATATCACTAGAGTTATTGCATCCTAGTTTCCAAAGGTAGATTAAACCTTTCCTTTGATACTAACAGTAGAGAACTGAAGCTTGATGTACATGGACAATACATTACTTTTGCGGAATACTTAATACATAACAAAAACAGACACATTAGGATCATAATAGTTTAGTGTCTTTGGAAACTTGGAATATAAATTTCTAATCATGTTGAAAGATCTTCAACAACTCCCATAATGATCTTACCCTTTTTGTTTCCTTAACTAAAACATTTCTTTGTTTCTTAGGGAAAATAAAACATAAAAAGGGTGAGCTCAAATGCTCAGTAAGGGAAAACATAGAGAACATAAAACAATCCATAAACATTTGATAGCAAAAACATGAACATGAAATTTAAACATCAAAATCTTGAGCAATGACATAAATCATGGAAGTACGTAAGACATATATCTTAATGGAACATCAACCATGATAAAATATAATGGGAATAAAACATGTAATTGTGGCAACCATTCAGCACATGTTATGATTTCCATAGTAGCCAAGGTATTGCTGCCAAGACCATCTTAGTGGACAAAGTCCCTTTCTGAATCGAGTTCACTCCTCGTTTCAGTCCTGTAACACTGAATCAGATTAACTTACCGTTCAGACATGTCTATCTTATGAGATATAAATCTTTACCCAATGCATTGGAGGGAGATATAGGTCCCAACCATCTCATAATGAAATCATTCTTACTTGTGCCACAACATAAACATAAATCATTCATCATAACCCAAAGAATAAAAATGGGTTTTATAAACATCATCCCATCATAACATAATCCATATAAGACAAATGGATATCATTTCATCATAAGAAAATTGAAACCATGTAAAGCATAGAGACTTTATACTTGAACCACACACATATGAAATAATGTAATCTTAGATGGAAAATGGTTTTGATAAAACACTTGAAATGAATTCTTGGGGAAAATATCCTTTCTTCTTCAAAATCAATTTATTTTCACAAAACAACATGAAATTTTTTTAAAAAAACTATTTTGTTGAAAATAGTCATGAAATATTTTGGATTAATCTTCATGAAAATAAGGCTTTATAAAACCATAAAAATCCATTCGTGTCGTATAATTTAAAATAACATTCTCCTCGTACTTTTGTCAGAAAAGTCAAAAAGTACCTCGTAACGTAAAAAAATGAAAGATTCCTTACATACAATGTAGTAAAAGACCAAATAGGTAAAAAATACATTAAACATACATAAAATTACTTTTAGAAAACATGGAATTGGATGAAAACAATAACCCCAGCAAATACTTACGAATAAACAATCTCGGATAAGAACGAGACTGCAAAGGTTATCCCTTACCTTAGGTCCGATATGCCTCATATGGACCCGAACCTCCTGTATAATGATTTAAATAATGTCATTGACATATTAAATAATCATATTTATTGTTATAATATTTTTATGTTTCAATTATGACTTTATATTACCTGTTCTTTTGTAAATTCCATGTTAAAGTAGCGTTTTGGGTAAAATCATTTCATTTATCGTATGTGTTTCGACTTGTCATTCTTGATATTATTACTTATATCCTGATTTACATAATTACATAATGTAAAACATGATTTATATATAATATATATTAATCATATAAATATATATTATAGATCGATAAAAGGAATGATATACACCGTTCATGGAGTCGGTAGGCCGTACGTACGCATGAACGCTGTTTTCGTTTCCTTATTGAATTGAATGAAACTAAATAGATGAAAAACATATATATATATATACATAAATCCAGTAGAATTATTATTTCATATATTTCATTATTATTCATTATATAAAATTTATGATCATTCATGTATTGTTAACATGGAGAATGAATCTCATCGCGTCGTGGAGACGGTAGTCCGTACGTACGCACGAGCGATGATATAAGTCCATTAAATATGGAATAGAATTGGAGTGGATGGTATAATATATCAGAACCAGTATGATGTTATAATAACCATATAGAGTTATTCTTTACACCATAATACCCATCCATGTAAGGTGTTGGTGGAAAAACATATTACACCATGGCGTGGAGACAGTATTCCGTACGTACGCACGCGCAATGATTTTGTTTTCCGTAGGATGGATAGAAAGTGAAATAGGGTTGATTAATATTTATAATAAAATATCAGTATATGAGGTATACTGATGTTATTACTTCATAATGAAACAACTTAAGAAGAAGAAGTTGAAGAAGAACGAAAATTGAAAGAATCGGTAATGGATATGACCTCTTCTTTGACACGCCTCTTTGAAACCTCCTCTTAGGTTAGTAAAATTGGTCTTTGAAGAAGACCAGGACCTATAGTATGTTTCTAGGGATGTTGAGAAGGTAATATGGTCAGGGGATGGCCGAGCTTGAAGGCTCAATGTTGTGTAAAGATGAGAGGGAGGAGGTTCCCTTTTATAAGGGATGAGAGGGGCACCTTTGGAATCCTAAAAATTATTAGTTTAATATAAATTTAAAACCCACATAAAAAAATCCAAAACTGAGCCAATTCGAATATTAGATGAGATAGGGTTGTAATCTCATCAAACAATAAAATATATACATGTAGGGAATTTATTTTAAACATTATCAACCTGATTTATCCTTATTTAATCTATTAAATTTTATTTGTCGTAATAAGATTCTAAATTTTAAATTGTTTTAAATAATTAATTATGTGCTGTGAAATATCTACAATTAGATAATTTATGACATTTTAGAATATATAAATTTCAATTTATTATTTTTAAATATTTTTGTGATTTTTAAACAATTTAATAATATGTTATTTTTATAAAATAACAATAGTGTCAATTTTGACACTATTAATTTATTTGAATTTAAATAAAATATATACATAGGATGTGTTAAAAATAAAAGCTTTAATAGATTCATAAAAGGTCGTATGTATCTAGAAAATTAGTGGAGAACATTAAATATTTAATATAATATTTATTTTATTATTTTTAATACCATTTATTTAGTTTATCTCTTAATAAAATAATTACTGCAACATTTTTGTATAATTGTTTAATAAACTTATTTGTTGCGTAAAAATTAAAAATAAAATCCTATGATGAATATAAATATATTAACTTTCAAAATAATACATTTAATCTAATTTATCATCTTAAAATCACAATATTTAAATTTTTATATTTATTAAATTATGAATGTGACAACTTTGGCATCGTTTAAAATAAAATAATATAAGTTTCATAATCGCTTTTATGAGGATCAAAATAGTCATATATTTGACCATTGGATGATTATTTATTAAATTTACACGACCAATAAGTTTTGTTCAGGGTTTTGTGCCTTTTATGGTCACAATTAGTTTAATAAAAACTATATACTTGATTTTTCAGTAGATAATCAATTTTTGCATCACTATTGTGTCACAATTAATGATAATTATTTAGCCCCTAAAAAGTATAAATAAATTCATATTATGTAGATAATTTTATTATCTTTCGGGAGACTATTCATGTTTTAAGTTTCATTAATTTTATCACTAAATTAAAATTAATATACTTATAAGATTTAAGAGAGTAACATGTTGTCAATTTCTTTGGTTTTAATAATAATTAAATTATTTTCATGGAAAAAAGTACATTAAATTATTCTAATCTGACCCTTAGGTGATATGGGTCTACTTTTAGTCATCCAATAGGATTTTTTCAGGTGTTAGGTTAATTTTATAATCTTATATTTACCCTTAATTACCCGATTTACCTTTAACTATGGTAAATAAAATTTACCGTAGTTACTATTCATAAAGCCAAAAAATATAAAGTAGCTTATTAACATAATTTGGACCCACTGATTCCAAATATGTAATCCATTTTTCCAAATTCAATACATAGACATTTCAGAAATTAAATTAAAATTAATCCCGTTGTCGAAAGAAAACGGGTTTTTGTTTAAAACATTGCAAAAGATTGAATTGATTTAACCTTTGAATTCAAGGTAAAATCAATTCTAATGACATAAATTATATTAAATGGTAAAAATATATTATATTTATACTTTAAAACCATTCAATATTATAATTTAACGACATAAATTATTACGATGGAAAAAATTGTTTTTAATTAAAATATAGCGTGTTTTTACTATTCATTACAATATGAAAGTTATTAGAAAAATATCAATACTTTATTCAATGTAAATTTTTATATCCTTATTCAAAATAAGACATTTATTTTGTAAAATTTAACTTATAAACATGTAAAAAACTATATTTAATGTGGGTGCGCCATTAAAAGGAGGCAAAACTTCATTTTTTAAAAAATACTGATTTTACCCGAAAAATTTATTTTGTTCACATACCATGTTCCAGAAAATGTGTAAGATGACATAATAATGTTATAAAATTCAAAATTTAGTTAATAATATTCATAATGGCTAGTTCGTGATAATATTATAACCATATATCGTTTTTTTGTGAAACCCGATATTGCGTACAACACACGCTATCGAGGAAGGTCGGGATTGCGTGTAATAAAAACCTAGTCAGGGTTGCGTGTAGTGCAAGACTCCTTTGTTATTGAGTATAACAAAATCCAACCATTTTTCATTTATACATTGAATATATATATATATATACACTCAATGTTGCGTAGAATAACTTCTATCAAATGAACTTGAAATTGTGTATAACACGATCCAAGAATTGTGTTGTGTATACTGCAAGCTAATACGGTGTTGCATATAGCGCAAGATAATCTTGGTGTATCATACAACAGAAGATATGAAAGAAATTAAAAAGAATATATCTTATAAAATCTCGGGTTATTACAGGATGTCTCTCCGGCATTGTGATGATGGGAGGTGTATGGTCCGGAAGTTCGATGCGATGGGTGTACGATTCCAGGTAGGCACATGACTTGAGATGATAGATCGATGATGAAGAATTTTGAATTTTGAAATTTTAATATCATGGACGTGCTGTTTTTTTGTTCAATATTTTTGAAGTATTTGGTTACCACTAATCCTTCAAGCGACTTTTTTAGAAATTGGGAAAAATGGATTTGTAGTAAATGAGTTATTAAGGAAAAAATTATTCATTTTTTCTTTTGGTTTGTGATTTTATAATGAATGTAGTGATTATTTTTTTTGGCCTTTGTGTAATTTCTTTTTCTAAAACCAGTTTTATTACTATAAGGTGTTTCATGAAATGTATCTTGTATTTTATTTAAAAATATATATTTGAAGGATGCTTTGAAAGATAATTTTTTTATGTTTTTTTATCTATAAGACTTGTTTCCATGTGAAGGATTTTTCTATAAATGTGATATTGGGATATTGATGTTATATATATTAATGGGACCTTTAGTATGTTTTATTGAATCTTGAGATAATTACACGATGTTGTCTATGTTATGATAATTGACTATTGATTATTTTTACATGGGAACCTTGGTTATGTGTTTGGTAAATTTGGATGAGTTCTAAACTTCTTTATATAATTATACTGGCTAGTGTCCCTTGTGTAGATAATGACTTGGAAATGATATTTAACATGTTGAGGAAAAATGATAATTCCATGTTGGGTTTCTAGTTTGTTCACATAGGATGACCTGGTGTTTTAGGAGGAGGTCCATGGTTATTGCTTTATCTTATTTCATTTTCCAAAGGTTAGATCCTATGTGATTGATTATTGAGATATATATTCAGTCCTATTGATAATTTGTGTTTTTATTAAACCGCTCTTGCATTTGTTTTACACTTGTTATATTATCATTTACATTTAATATTTTTTCTTTTTATTAAAACCGAAGGTATCTAAAATTGATTCTAAAATACTTGTTTTACATAAAAATGTATTTTCTTAAATAAGTGTTTTTAATTTGTATTTTTAAACTAGTTCTAACTGTTTTAAGGGTGACATATACTATATATATTAATAGTGGAATCTTATTAGGATTTTTTCTTACACCCCGCATACATTCTATGGGTGTATTGGACCATGATATGTTTAATTAAGTAAAATACAGTAAGACAAATATTTTTCTGGAACTTCTTCATGTCTCTTCATCCTTCATAGTATAGTGATCCATGGTGACCATTGATTATAGGGTGTTGGATATGGTGGAGTATTTTGGGGATCCATGGGTTGATATATATTTTGTGGTTGATTATGTATTTATTATTTTGGAATTATATTTATTTTTTTATTCATGTAAATATTAATGTTTTATATCAATTTAAATTTGGTTTATAAAGTGACGTATTGTTATTTAGTTATACTCAATGTCTTATAATCCCTTTATTTTACTTCATAATATTTAAAATACTTATTTCATAGATTGTATGTACATTATATGGACACATCATTAAGAATTATAGGGTGGATTTTATGTTTGGATTTACATGACATACAAGATGAAATCATTCCAAGTGGTTATATTTGATACCCTTGGTTCATGATTCCATCACATGGTGATTAATAATAAAATTTAAGCATTATAGTGGTTCAGTTTGGGCGATGTAGTAGGTTGACATATTTTAGTTCATTAAATAATGGTATCAAATAAATATTGATATTTGGGGAGTCATGGTAATAGGAAGGAATGACCATCAAAACATGAGAGGTGAGTGTTGGGGAGTGTTTTTAAACTATTCTTAGTGATATTTCTTGAGTTATAATGGGTGGTATAGACTTATATCATGAATTCGAGATTTTTTATTGGATATTTTTGAATTATATGATGGTATTTACTATTATGATAATTTTCAAGGGGACCCCAGAATTTATTTTTAGAAAATATATTTTTTGGGGTGAAAAGGAGGAATAAAGAAGAGGTGCATGGTTTTATAATATGTTCTCTTATACCATATAGAAAATTTATGATAAATACTTGAAAATTTCATAGTGTAACCCACACAGAAGGAACATGGCTCACAAAATTACATGAAAATCCATGAACATTGATGAAATGTTGAAAATATTTATATTTTCTCCCCCTTTTTATTTAATTTTTATTATTATTATTACTTCTACTTATTTATGATGAATTTGGTATTCATTTTCATTTAATCCAGGATATTTTGTGTTGAATTGTTTTGACTGAGTTCTTTATTTTATTTATTATAAAATTACTTCTATAAAGACTTTATTGAATTTTACTAAGGGATCTATGGAGAATACACCATTGGATAACCCCCATGCTGACACATTCTCATCGCATCAATCATCCTAACAATAAAATATCTAGGATGGGATGGTAAGATATATTATTATCAAGGTTTGGATAATTTTAATCATTTTACTAAGTATAATACACATATATTCTTTATTGATTGATGATAACAAGAACATTCAGAATAGATAATGAAAATTGAGTATATCTTTTGTTTTCTTCTGACCAATGAGACTTACAAGGTTTTATTTTCCATGCATGTGTTATAGAGATTTTGAAAAATATTGTGGTAATAAATTTCATATTATAATCTAAATGAAGATATCACTTGTTCCATGTTTATGTAGATGGTCAACCAATAATTTTACTGATTGACTTTAAATATGGATAATAACAACTAGTTTATAACACTAGAGTAAGGAAATCATTTTGTGATGGAATACTCCACTCAATTGTTTGAGATGGATTAACTTTCCCTTGATCTCGCAATAATTTATTTTATCATGGACTTATGGTTTTAGAACAAAGTTTATATTGAGTGTTTTTATTTTTTACCTGCCAACATATTCTGTGGTGGTAAATATTGTAGGGATTCCCAATGTAGATATTATGGGTATGAATAGATTTAGTGGTTAATCCACTACTATAAGAGGAATTCCAAGTTATTCCTATAGTGGAATCATGAATAGTATTGATGATGTAATAATAGTAGTTTGTGATAACCTTAAGATTGTACTCCCATGATACATTTGGGGCACAAACTGGTGCAGTGATTTCAATATGGGATGTCATATCCTACTAAACTAGATTTGTAGGAAGCTCTCAGGAATTTCCATTAGTGTGGGAAGTTAGTTAATCTAAAATTATTTTCAATGTTACCTACTCATAGAATTTTAATTGGATATTTTTATATTAGAGGATCTCAGGTCTAGTCAAATTCATAAAATGGAGTAGCATAATTTCCTATGAAGATGGTGGAGTATAATCAGATGAAGAGATATTATCAACCAACATGGAAGTCTTAGAGTGGGTCCAAATATTATAATTTACATGTATTAGATCATTTTCTAGATGAATTTGATTTAAGGACCATAACCGTTAGAGGTATGGTCTTTATTGAATATTTTATGGCCTTAGATTTAATTTATATAGGTAGGTCTCATTCCTTCATCTCATATAAATTTGTTTTTGTGCTAAGATTACAATCTGAGTTGATTTCATATGTGATGGATATTTATAATTCTTTGGGAGAAAGGAATGATTAGGGATTCAAGTTCCATGTATGTCATGTTATAGTTTCCAATGATGAAATAATATGGGTTATTTCTAGTTCTTGATTTGTATATTTTTGATCTAATTTTTTAGATGAATAAGATGGTTAGAATGAAAACTCATATTTATTATATTTATTATAGTGTTTTATTCATTTCTCATGATGAAACAAGTAAGGTTTTCCAATATGAGTGTGATCCAAAATCAAGATAAGAATTACATATGTTTCTAAATATTTGTTCAATTTGTTGTTAGATATACAATTTACTTTTTAATGTCATTGAATGAAGTTTAGATGTCCATGTTTTGTTGGTGGTGTACATGAATCATGAAATTTTTCTAGATAATTTCTTTGGGTTTTTAGTAGACAAGTATGTGGTATTATCTATTAATATACACCATCACAAAACACAATTTCTGTTCCATCTTATTGAATTGATCCTATTGAATTAATGAAATTTACGATCCTATTGACATATCTTATGAGAAAGGGATTTGTTCATCCTTGAGTGACACCACATGCATCAACCGTTCTGGTTTCATAGAAGTAGGGTAGATGTTTCTGAATTTTCATTGACTACTAAAATATCAATCGTGTGACCATAAATAATAGGATCCCATTTCCATAGATCAATTATCTCTTAAAAAACTCAAGGGATCAAGGTGGTTTTTGAATATTTACTTCAGATCAAGATACCACTGATAGATAGTGGAGGGAAAAAATATTCTTAGGACCAATTTTAGGAGTAGGTATGGGCATTATGAGTTTCTTATAATTAAACATTATCTTACTATAAATAAAACAATTTTCCTGCATTTTTTGAAAATAAAATTTTATAAAAATATTTATGCCTTCATTTTTTTGTTCTTGGATGATATCTTAGTAATTTACAAGATTAAATAAGATCGCAAGGACTATTGGGGTGTTGTTTTGGGAATTTGAAGGAACATAAATTGTGTACCAATATGACTAATGTCAGATATATATATATGTGAAATTAAATTTTTATCCACTTAATATTAGACAAATTAATTTATATAGATCCTAAGAAGATAAAAGTGATAATATATTAGGAAATACATGGGTGGTATTTGATATTTGATGCTTTATTTGATTCTATGTATATAAAAATGGATTTTTTTTGAATTTTTCCAAGTAAGGAATATCTCTTGAATATTTTTTCATGGAAGGGATTGAGATTTTATTTGGATGAGAAGTGTCAAAGATCATTTCAATAATTTAATGTTAGGTTGAAATTATCTGTTGATTTTATTTTTACGAATCAAAATGAGTTTTAATCAGTTTATTGTGATGATTTATGTATGGGGTTGGGTTGTGTTTTAATATAGAGTGACCAAGTTGTAGAATATGTCTCCATGATGGTTACAACCTTAAGATAACAACTGTACCACCCACAACCATGAATTATAGGTGGTGATACAAATATTCTAGACATTTAATTACTATATCTTTTGGGATATGTTTATTGAGTATACAGAGCATAAAATTTTAATGTAAAAATTTTCCTTGAGGGATATGGATATTTTTAAGAGGTATTGTGTGTAATATATCCAAAACATTGATGTTGACATAGCTTACAAAAAAAATCTATTTTATAAATGATTCCTTGAGTATAAAATTTCATAATTTGGAATTTAAATAATTAGAGGGTGAGTTTTATTTTATGAGATTAACTAAAAAAATTAATCTAAATTTGAAAGGGGATAATTATTAATAATTATTTTTCAGTTTTCAAGTCACAAATATATTGTATGATCAGGTCCAACAAGAGTAGGTAAGAGATCCTAATTATCAACATATAGAAAAAATTATAAATCATTGTGATACCCTGAGTGTTTTTTATGAGTTTCTAGATGGTTTCATTTTTCCAGAAAAAGGAAACTGGTTCCTTTAACATTGAAGCATGAGGTGATGAGGGGTGTAAACCATTCTAGGTGGGTGATTCACCTCAGGGATACCAATATTCTTTATGATCTCAAACATTTTTATTGGTGTTCTGGAATGGAGTAGGTGATTTATCACACCATGAATTAGTACTTTACCTATTGAAATGTAAATGATGAGCATCATAATTTTATGGGTTTATTAAAATAACTTCCCCTTCTGGTGTAGAAAGAATATTTGACCTCAATGAAACTTTTGATTGTATTTCCACTATCTACTAGTTTAAAAATATTCTTTTAGGGTTATTATTAAAAATTAAATTATATCAATAATTTTTTTATAATTTAGGAGATAAAACTAGAATACCTTAAACACATATATATCTAAATATTGTTATGATTCCTAGTAGAACATTATCTATTTATTATTATAGAGACCCATGATTTTCATCAAATTTATAGTGTGATATTTTGGAAGTGATGTGGGATCATCTAAATTTGAACATTAACTATTATCCATAATGTTATTGTTAGATTGATTGGGATAATCAGATTATTAAAGATATGATCAGGGCATATATACTTGACTTTGGTATCTCATAGGGAAAACATCTATCATAAGTTAGATTAGTATATAATAACTATTATTGACCCTAAATAAATATGGATCCCTTTGAATCCTTCTATATATAACTCTTTCATTACCCTCCTTACTTGTTAGATGTAGGTGAGTATGTCTTACTAGGACTGAGCATCATTAAATAAATGATCGATAATGCTAAATCAATTGAAAAAATATTTGTGATGGATCCATGCCACTAAAAATCACATTCCAACCATATTCTTCATCAATTAAAATTCATCATTTGTTATTGGATGTTTCTTATAGCCTCTCTTTCAATTAGACATCATATATTAGGAAAGATTGTCAATTTGTTATTGAAATATGTCATGTATTTTGAGATCATGGATTATCTCAAGAAATTGTTATACTGGACGACCCTATCATTCTTGATGATATATATTCCTGATATATTTTACATATCCCAGTTGAAGAAGTATCCTATAAACCCATATCACATGTTTTGATGGGAGGATGTGGATTTGGAACTCGACGCCACCATAGTGGAGCAACCAATCCATGTTATGTATCATCAAGATTTAGTGTTATTGGTTAAATATATTTTTCAGTATATTCTCTTTGATATTATAGTCATGATATCTATGAAACTTGGGAGCATGAGGCCTTGATGATTAATAAATGACCTCACTTATTATATAATTAAAATAACTATTGAAATTATTAGGATAGAAAGTGGCATGGTGGTGAGAATTGTGACACCCCTTGGTCCCTGGTAAATATTTATTTCAATTAATTTTTTTAATTTATATATTTGTAATTTAAGTTTTTGGTAGTTAGAGAGTATAAGGGAAAAAAATTAGTGCACTGTAAGTGCTAAATATGCATCAAAGACATGTGTTTAGAGGGGGAGTTTTCTAGTGGTGTTTTCATTGTTAGAATATGGTTACCCAAACCATTTATATATGTATTATATGTATGATCAAGGCACATAGTGATTTCATGGTTAGTATAAACCATTAAAACTAATATCTCATAATGGGTTTTCCTTACTAGTTGGGAGCATAATCATTGATAGATCATTCTATGGTTTTGGGAATCCAGATCAGAAAAATTTACACATGGTGTTTCATTCAATGTGAAAACTACAATGTTAGTTAATTGTTTCCCAAACCATGAGGATTTTATAGAAATTTTAAATTTAAGATCACATTCCCCCATTCTATTTATCTTCTCCCATGATGATTTTAGGTCCATTAGGTTAGATACCATGAGCGGGGGGGGGGGGGGGGGGTGAATCTGGGTATGAAAGATTAAAACAACTACCCATATTGATCTTGTTTCTTTGTTAGAAAAAACCCTCTTCTCTTTTCTTCCCATTACTGAGTATGAAAAAATCTTAAAGATAGCACAATACACTGCAATTTTACATGGTTCACCATCACTGGTCAATATTCAAGGATCATACACTGGTAAATTGTTGATGTACCAAACCCACTAAAAGTGCACTACGGTTTAAAGTGTTCATTGAGGACTCACTGTGCCTCCTGGTTTAAAAACATTCAAAATTTGAAAGATCACTACTCTCTCAACTGAAGAGTGGTCACTACTTCTTTAGAATATCAACTCATGGTTTAAAGACTTGTAGGTCCCTTAATTATCAAAAATGAATGCATATTAATATGTATTTAGATGGTTTTTTTAAGTTCCACTTTCATTCACTATTGTATACTACTTTACCATGGGTGTACCGGGAAATATTCCAACTTTCACGCAACCCTAGAATGACCTGTTTACTTCTCAAAGCCTGACATGTTGGTGTCACCAAAAAAATTGTGTGACACTCCCTTATTCAATACAAAACATGGGAGACTCAGGCCATTTTTCACCCAAACCAATATTGGTACACAACTATGAATTGGCATGCAACTTCTGAATAACTTTATACTTTCATTCCCAAACCACCACTTTCATGACCAAACCTACTTTCATGACTGAAGGTCAAATTTTATCAAAGTGTTGATCTTTACCAAAAATGATGAGGCTTAGCCCTCTATTTATAGGCATTTTGGGTACCTGAGCACAGCATAAGTCTCCTCCAGGTGCGCAAGTCCAACCGCCTTATCCTCTATCGCCCCAGTCACCTTGCACGCACAAACCAAATCATGGGTGACTCTCATTACATTGACATATTTTTATGTTCTGATCTTGATAAACATATGGAGAACAACTTTCCAAGCCTTCAAGAACCTTTAGTGCAAGTCCCTTGTCCAAAAACAGTTTTCTCCATTTGTCGATTTTGAGGCCCAAAGAATTTCCAACCACGTGAAAATGACGCCACCTTGTATCGGTTATTTTTGTACCACCTTCACTTCATCAATTAATTTGTCAAGGTTCTTTAAGAAATCATGGATTTTGGAAAACATACCGTGAACTAAAAAACATTCTATAAAAACCCTCCATTTTCAACAAACTGAATATCTTGGTCTTATTGTCAACAAACACAACGTGGTGGTCTGCTTCCTCAATAAACACAATCACCTAAAAAATGATTTAATGATACCTAGAGGGATTTTTTCCAAACAATATCCACCCTTGGGTTTGTTTAAAAATCTTATCATAAAATGATACCTGATTAACACTTCACCCACCACTCAACTCCTCTGATTCTCATAGCGATCAAGGATTCACTCAACACATAATCTAAGACCGCATGAGTTGTGCTCGGCGTGAGAAACAACAGTAAATGAAACATTCATCAATGAAGCACTTCATTTCTGACACCATTTGTTGATACCTAACTAATTCAAATTATGGATTTCTAGAAACCTTCTGAAACCATTCTAGCACCACTCTTATGCTTTTATTGCGATCCTTAGCATCCATGATATCTATTCATTGATCGACCAATTCTAGTATCACCAGATTTAATACTCTCCCAGATCTTTTTTTTCTTTTCTAAGCTCTGGATGATCACTTCGATCACTAAATACTCCTATCATGGTGCTCCCCCTATCAGATTCTTCACCTAAATTCATAATCTCCCCCTATCTCACTGCCCCACCTGTCATCTTCACCATGTGTCTCTGAAAAAGATATCAACTTCTTCAGCCATAGTTTCTCCCCCTTTAGGAGTCACTATTTTTCTCCCACCTTTTCAGTGAACACTATGGTCACTCAATTATGTTCTATAATAGAGTAGAGATCACATATTAGTATTATAAGGAAGACACACCATACCTCAAGGAGTGGGGGTCCAACATACACACTTTTTCAAGTGAGGGGAGTCAAATGGACTCCTAGAGTCAGCTGATGCCTCTCAAATGCATCCTTGGGTAAGGTCTCTGACAGAATATCCACCACCTGTAACTCTGTATATACATTATCCAACTTTACAACCCCTTGCTCAACCTTCTCCTTGATAAAATGGTATTTTATATCAATGTTCCTTTCATTTATCGATGGATGCGATTTTTTCTAAGAGTTATAGAACTTGAGTTATCGTACTAGATTCTAATCAGAGACTTTGCTTCCACTCACATATCTTTAAGATACTACTTCGTCCACAATAACTATGTTTATGCTAGAGTGGCTATAATATACTCATCTTCTTATGGTTATTAATGAAATAAAATATTGATTTCTACTTATACATGAAATAAAAAATCAAAAAAGATAGAAAGAACCTCTTGACACTGATTTCATATTACCCGTAGAACAGTCCCAATCTACATCTGTATATCCCAATATCTCCAGCTTTGATTTATCATTATACATCAAACTGAAATCCACAGTTTCCTTAAAATACTGAAGTATTCTTTTTTACTTCAAGCATGTGGATATACTTAGGATTTCTTTGATATTGTACTGCATGGCATGTGCCAAAAACAATATCAGGTCTTATTGCTATTAGGTACAATAAACTCCCAATAATCTTCCTATATTTTGTGATATTAATTGCCTTTCCAACATCAAACTTCAATAATTTCATCTGGGTATAAACTCGAGTCTTTATCTCCATGGTATATTCCATTCCAAATATTCTCATAACCTCCTTGGAATATTTGGATTGAGAAATGAAAGTGCAATTCCTTCCTTGTGACACCATTAAACCATGGAAAACTTTCATCTCTCGAATCATTGACATTTTAAACTCACTTTTCAGGAATTTAGAAAACTATTTCCACTGATATTAATCTAATCCATCAAATATTATGTCTTTGATATAAACCATCACCATCATTATTTTATTATTATCATTGTTAAAATAGTGATTGTAATCAACTCCACCATGCTGAAAACTAGGATTCTTCAAATACTGATCAAGACTTGAGTACCATGATCTTGGTGCTTATTTTAGCCCTTATAATACCTTATTCTATCGAAAAACCTTGTTCTCATCCTCATGAATGAGAAAACCTTTTGGCAGCTCGATATGCACTTCTTGCTCTTGAACCCCATTCAAGAATGCAGATTTGAAATCCATCTAGAACACTTTGAACTTCTGAAGCACTACAATGTCTAGGAATAATATGATTGTCTCATACCTTGGAACCAGTGAAAATGTGTCATCTACATATATACCCTATATATGGGAGTATCTATTGCACACTATTCATGATTTTTTTGAATAATTGTTCTATTTTCATTCATATTGTTGCAAAATACCCATTTAGTTCTGATGAAATTCTTATCTGCTGGCCATAAAACAATATTCCATGTTTAATTTTTCTCAATATTATCTGGATCTTCATTCATATATTAAACCCAATTTTAATCTTTAGTAGCTTCAACAAAGAATTTAGGATTTACCTGAGATATGAAAAATGTATGCTGTAGTGATTTCATTCTTCTTATATAAACCAGAGCTGACTGATCACCAATGATATTCTTCCTGTCAATTTCATCTAGAATCCTTGTCCTATGTGCAGATATTAATTTTACTCTCTCATGCTCTTCATCATTATATTCTTCTGAATTAGCATCAGCCACTTATTCTCCCCCTCCGTTACATTCCCCTTCATCACTTTAATTAGAAATTTTTTACTATGCTGTTGAATTCTCTATTCATTCTCCACTATAGTGACATCATTTCTCCCAACTACTTTTCCTTGCCTCTTATTAAAACACATGTAGGCTTTCATTTTTCAGTTTATCCATGTAATATCCCCTTATCTCCTCGTGAATCAAATTTCCTGTGTTTTTCTTTGTTGATAATTAAGATCTTACTTCTAATGATTCTAATGTACTTCACTATATGCTTCCTTCCAAACCACATATCATATGAAGTCTTTCCTTACTTCGAACACATGAGAGAAATATTATAAATATAGACTGATATCAATACATCTTCCTTCCAAAATTTATCTGGTAGGTCTTTTTTAATGAGCATCGTTATGATCATGTTTTTGGTGATCCGATTTCTCTTTTTAACCACTCCATTATGTTGGGAGTTCTTTCTGAAGAAACTTGATACCTTATCCAATGTTTCTCAAGATATTTTTCCACCTGTATATTTTTGAATTCCATACCGTTTCCAGTAAAAAGAACTTCAAAATTTTCTACCCAAGAATTATTTCATATTCCCTCTGATACTATTTTAGGAAACTGAACACATCCGACATGTAGGCAATGAAAAATTCCCATGCCATTCTGCTATAGTCATCAATTAAATTAATGTAATACATATTTAATTCAATATATCTTGGTGTGATATTCCCACAAACATCAAGATGTACTAATTTGGGAATTCTTGTTGACTTCTTTTCCCTTTCCTTGTACATATTTCTGATGAGTTTAACTTTTTGTAATGCATCGCACCTGTGAGTATGATCTCGTGATATCTTGGGGAAGTCTCTAGATACATCAAAATTTACCAAATCACACAGGGATGGATGGTATAGATGACCAAGTCATTAATGACACAACTTGTTTTCTTCTTCTTTAGATAAAACACACACGTCTCCTTATCCACTTACTAGGTAGAGATTCTCCTCTGTTCTTTTTCCCTGTAAGATTAGTGTACAATATCTTCCCTTGATGACACACGTCTTCATGGTAAATCATGTTGAATTCCCTGAGTCAAATAGTTAAATAACACTGAATTTTTTTTACTGAGACCTTTAAAAACACAACATCAAAACATATAATTTATTTTCTACCAAAACTGACCTTTCCTGATCAAATTATCTTCAGGCCTTTATCATTTCTAAATTTGACAATTCCTTCTTTGTCATATTTTATTCCTGTATCTATATCCTTATTTCCTATCATGTGAGACATGGAACCACTATCAAGGATCCATAAACCATAATGGTATGATGATTTAAGAGCAATTTCATCAACCACTGCATTCTCTTTTATCTTCTTCATGGTCCATATTTTTGTCAACACACATAGCAGAGATTTATTCTCCTGATATTTCTCAGAGTATGATGGAACAATTTTATCTTTTAAATATAAAAATATATTTTTTTTATTTTCAACTCACCTGTTGGATCATTAATCACCTGCTATGAACATTTTTATCCCACTTTGACACATTCCTCTATATAGTCGATGTGTTGTATCTAGCCATGTGAAAAAATCCTCCGCACCAAAAGCTGTATCCTTGAAAATATGTTCTTGAAAACCATTCTATGTTTGGATTCCACCTTTATTATTGTTACCTTTAGTATCTTCTAGCCATAAAACACACATTTTTTGAGTGTCCCATCTTTACACAGCAATAACACCTCATAAAAGGTGAACTCCTACACGTCACTTCTGTACTTCCAGTTTTTCATTGGGTTCTTTGAATTTTTTGAATTTTTTTGTACCCACTTCAATTTTCATTTTCGGAACGGGTGCTTCATGTCTGACATCAACCGTGACTTCTTTCTATTTCCGATCGATCCCTAAATAAGCCTTAACATCAAAGATCAATTGCTACTTCTTTCCTGATGAACTACTAGGCACCTCTTTCATCTTTTTAGTATTCTAAATGATTTTCTTTCCAAATGTCACGTTGATGTTCAAGATTTTTTCTTGATCTTTCTCTTTTTTTCACAGATTTATAACTTATTATTCAAGTTATTTAATACTCTAGACCTAATATTTCAATTTTATATTCAAGGAATCAATCTTTATTTTCTATTCTCCAATCTTTCATTTCTATCAATTAACTCTTTCTGAGCTCTCTGGCCTGGAAGACTAATGTTTTTCGATTTCTTTTACAAGAATAGACTTCTCTTCTTCTAATTGTTTCATGTTGAGTTTGGAATCTTGTACCACCTTGTTGGATTTCTTTGTTTATTCTCTGCTAACATCAATCTATTAAAGAGATACTTCTAATTCAGATTCCAGGTCGACTCTTCCTTTAACTTCTTCTTCTACTTCATTAGCTTCAGTTTCATCCTGTTTTTTAGAACTACATAAAACTACCACCATAGAATTATCTCAATGATCATTGTAGTTCTCGATCTCTTCAACCTCCTCAACCTCACACTCATCAAAACCGAAACATTCTTGTGAAAGAAGTTTATTCTCCTTAAAGAAATTTCACTTTATTGTTTCTTTCCTTTCACACAGGATGAAGAATTATTTTTAGGAATTTTGGCTTCATCTACATCATCATCTTATAAGAATTTTTTTGGGGAACCTTGCCAAACGATTTTCAATATTTCGACATCAAAAAAACAAAGTGGAATTTTCCCTTTAAATTTTCTTTCCCTCTTTGAATGATTGAGGAGAGGAATGAGATCAACTCATTTTTATACTCTTCTTCCTGAGATTCTTCAATAGTAATCTTCTTCAGGGACTTGAATTCCACCACTTTGGAATTCCCCTGTTCTACAACATCAATATCACCATTTCTCATTTAATATGCTAAAAGGGTACTTCTAAAGTTATCCAGTGCCAGCTCTTTTAAATCCTTGTATTCTAATATTGAAACCATTGGATTGAGGAGAGGTGGATGTTTCCTCAAGATGTGCTTCAAAATCAATATGTCTTCAATGAATTAACCAAGACCTCGCATGTCTGCCACTACAACATTTACCTTATCAAAGAATGCATCGACAAACTAATTTGAGTTTATTCTAATATCATCATACTTTTTCCACTACACTTTCAAATTTTATTCTCTGAACATTGAATCTTCTTCATATATGTTCAAAAAATTTCCCACGTGGCATGTGATGTTTTTCATGAGATCACTTTCTTATAGATATCATTGGACATGGCACACCCTAAAGAACTGATTCCCTTTGAATCATCATCAAATTATCTTTTCTCAATCTATTATAAAGAATCACTATTAATATTGGATGTTATACCATGCATTTCTACTATAAACACATTCATTCCCAAAGATTGGAAGTATTATTGAATCCGATTCTTTAATAACTGAAAGTTATTTCCATCGAAGATCGGAATCCATTTTTGATTGGTGACCTCCTTTTGAGAGAGAAACACTAATATACACCTTTCCATTTGATACCAATTATTAGGTTCACTTTTTTAGATACCCTGAGAGGGGGTTGAATCAGGGTATGATAGATTAAAACAACTTCCCCTAATGATCTGGTTTCATTGTTAAACCAAACCCTTTTTCCTCTTCTTCCCATTGTAGAGTATGAACAAATCTTAAAGAGATAACGGGATGTGAAAATTTTACATGGTTTACCCTCACTAGGATACATCAATTGAGAATACACGAGAAATGTGATGACGTACGAAATCCACTAAAAGCACA
Source organism: Viscum album (assembly GCA_963277665.1). Classification (NCBI taxonomy): domain Eukaryota; kingdom Viridiplantae; phylum Streptophyta; class Magnoliopsida; order Santalales; family Viscaceae; genus Viscum; species Viscum album. The sequence continues at coordinate 1,132,724,413 of OY728142.1, read as the reverse complement.
CTGCTATTTATAAGGTTCGGAGCAGACTCACTGTCCCTCCTAGTTTACAACCATTCATAATTTGAAATCTCACTGATCTCTCAACTGAAGTGTTCTCACTACTTCTTCATAAGATCCACTCATAGTTTAATGACATGTAGGTCCCTTCATTATCTCAAATTAATGCATCTTCCTCTATATGTATATGATTTGTTGAAGTTTCACATTCATCCACTGAAGAATACAACTTTACCATAGGTGTACCGGGAAATCATCCAACTTTCAGGCAGATCTAGAATGACATGCACATTTCTCCATTCCTAGCTTACATGTGTCACCAAATCACTTGCACGAAACTCCCTTCTTCAATGTAAAACTTGGGCAACTCACGCCCTTTAATTACCAAACCAACACTGGTTCACAACTATCAATTGGTGCACAAATTATGAATAACATTATACTTACACGCCCAAACCACCACTTGTGCGATTCAACCTACTTGCATTACTGGAACTCAAAATTTCTCTAAGTGTTGAGATTCAACGAAAATATAGAGGGGTAGCCCTCTATTTATTGGAATTTTGGCTACCTCGAGCGCCGTATGCAAATCTCCTCCCAACACCCAAGTATTTCCACCTTAGCCTCTATATCCCTAGTCACCTTTTATGAACAAAACAAAATTTGGGTTCCTCTCTATCCTTTTCAATATTTTTATGTTCTGATCTTGAAAAACATATGGCGCACAACATTCCAAGCCTCCATGAACCTAGCGCGCATGTCCCTTTTCCAAACAAACTTTTCTCCATTTTTCTATTATGAGGCCCAAATAATTTCCAAACACTGGAAAACAACACCACCTTGTATCTTCTATTTTTTTTACTACCTCTAGATCGCCCATTCCATTGTTGTGGTTCTTCAATAAATCATGGGTTTTTGACAACATCCCTTAAACTCAACAACTCACCATGAAATCTCTCCTTTGTCAAAATATTGAACATCGTTGTATACTTTTTCAACAAACACAACATCAAGGCCTGCTTTGTCAAAAAACACAATCACATAAAAAATGATTCAATGACACATAGAAGGATTTTTTCTCAACTATATCCCCCTTTGGGTTTTTTGATAAATGTTCTCATAAAATTATAGCTCGTTAACACTTTAGGAACCACTCTACTCTTGAGATTCTGATAGAGATCAAGGATTCACTCAACACATACTCTAAGACCTCATTTGTTGTGCTCAGCATGTGAAACAAGAGTAAATGGAAATTCCAATAATGAATCAATTAATTTATGAAACAATTTGTTGATACCAAACTGATTCCAATTTCTAATTATTGGAAACCCTCTGACACCATTCCAGCACCACTCTTATGCTTTTATCACGATCCTTAGCTATCGGGATATCTATTCTTTGATCTATCACTTATAGAATCACCTGATTTAATAATATATTGGTTCTTTTTTTGTCCAGGACAAGCTCTGGATGATCACTTCGAACACCACATACTCTTATCATGATGCTCCCCCCATCAGCTTCTTGAATTGTCTTGATAAACTCCCCCTATCTCGCTGCTCCACCTGTCAGCTTCTCCCAGTATCACTGAAAAATAAATTTCATTTCTTCTTTATCTAGATTTTGTCCCCCATTATGAGTCACTCTTTTTATCCCCCTTTGTCTACAAACCCAAGGGTTACTTCTTTGTGGCCTGTAATAAAGTAGAGAGAATAGATTAGTACCATAAGGAACACACACCATACCTTAGGGAGAGGGGGTCCCACATCCACACTTTTTCATGTGCGGGGAGTCGAATTCACTACCATAGCCAGCTGATGACTCTAAAATTCATCATTGTCTTAGGTCTTTATCAGAATGGAAACAACTGGTAGCTTTGTAGGCACATACTCAAGCTTCACTTGCCCTTTCTCCACCTTTAATTGATAAAATGATATTTTATCTCAATGTGATTTGTCCTTGAGGGATGGAATGTATTTTAGCTCAAATTTATAGTACTTGAGTTATCACACTGGATTCCTATTAGAGAATTTACTTCAACTCCCATATCATCAAGCTACTGCTTCATCCACAATAATTGTGTTCATGCTAGAGTGGCTGCAATGTACACAGTTTCTGAAATGATTAATGAAATGAAGTCTTGCTTCATCCCTAGCTAAGAAATAAACAATCCAAAAAGATAAATGCACCTCCAGAAGATGATTTCCTATCATCCAATGAACCAGTCTAATATGAATCTTTATATACCAATAGCTCCGGCTGAGAATTGACAATATACATTAAAACGAAATCGACGGTTCCCTTAAAATACTGAAGCATTATTTTCACTGCATGCATGTGTATTTCCATGGGATTTCTTTGATATCACACTTTTTAGCATGTGTAAAGAACCATATAAAGTCTCGTTTCTATTAGGTATAGTAAAATCCCGATAAGCTTCTTGTATTTGGTGATATTAACAGCCTTTCCATCATCATCTTTTGATAATTTCATCCAGGTAGAAACCATAGTCTTCATCTCCTTGGAATTTTCCATTCCAAATCTTCTCATAACCTCCTTGGAATATTTTATTTGAGAAATGAAAGTTCCATTACATTCTTATGACACCTATAAACCAAATAAAAATGTCATCTCTCTAATCATTGACATTTTGAACTCACATTTCATGAATTCAAGAAAACTATCTGCACTAATATTCATCAAATATGCCAAATATTATGTGATCGACATAAACCAACTCCATTATCATTTGATTACTATAGTTTTTGAAATAGATATTGTAATCACATCCACCATGATGGAAACCAATATTTTTCAAATACTGATCATGCCTTGATTACAATGCTCTTGGTGCTTTTTTTATCCCATATAACACCTTCTTCAGTTGAAAAACCTTGTTCTCATCCTCACAAATGATAAAACCATCTGGCTACTTGATATACACTTCTTCCTCTAGAAACCCATTCAAGAATGTAGATTTGACATCCATATGGAAAATTTGAACATCAGGTGCACTGAAATGTCTAGGAATAATCTTTTGGTCTCCAACCTTGCAATCGTTGCAAATGCCTCATCAATATCTATACCCTCCATCTAGGAGTATACTTTTCATAGTAGTCACGATTTGTTTCTAATAATGGTTCCACGTTAACTCATATTATTGCGAAAGACCCATTTAGTTATGATGAAATTCATATCTGTTGGACTTGAAACAATCTCCAATGTCTTATTTTTATTAATCTGATCTAGCTCTTCATTCATAGCTTGAACTCGGTTTTCTTCTTCAGCTGTATCTGCAATGCATTTAGGCTCTACCTGAGATAGGAAATATGTCTGCTGTAGTAATTTCATTCTTGTTGTTTAAATCATAGCTGATTGAACCAATGACATTTTCCATGTCAATTTTCTGCTATACTCATTGGATTTTGTGAATATATAGATTTTAATTCTTCATTCTCATCATCAGTATCTTCTTCTGAAATAGTATCAGCCACTTATGCTCCCCCTGCGTTGCTTTCCTCTTCATCACTTTCATCAGAAATTTTTTCATTGTGTTGTTGAATTATCTCTTCATCCTCCACTATAGTGACATCATTACTCTCAAATACTTTTAATAGCCTCATATTAAAACAATTTTACTCTTTTCTTTTTCTAGAGTACACAAGGAATATCCCATCATCGCCACGTATATCAAATTTCCTATGTTTTTCATTATTGAGAATGAAGCACTTACTTCCAAATATTTGAAAGTATTTAATTATAGGCTTCCTTCTGTACCACATATCATATAGAGTCTTTCCTTCCTTTGTACATAACATATCCCTATTATTAATGTAGACCGATGTCAAAACTGATTCCTTACAAAATTTCTCTGGTAGATCTTTTTCAATGATCATCGTTTTGGTCATGTTTTTGATGATCTGATTTCTCCTTCAAACCACTCCATTCTATTGGAGAGTTATTAATGAAGAAACATGATGTCTTACCCTATGTTTCACGAAATATTATTCCAACTGGATGTTTGTGAATTTTGTACCATTTTCAGTACAAAAAATTAGAATTTTCTTTCGAAGAAATCTTTTAAATTCCCTCCGATACTGTTTTAGGAAACTAAACACATCAGACTTATTATAAATGAAAAATAACCATACCATTATATTGTATTCATAAATGAATAGAACATAATACTTATTTCTTGAAATTACTATCAGTGTGATAGGCCCACAAACATCAAAATGTACCAATTCGAGCACTCTTGTTGACTTCTTTTCCTCTGCCTTATACATCTTTCTGATGATCGCCCCTTTTTTTCATGCATGACACGTGTGAGTATGATCTCGTGATATCTTGGAGAGGTATCTATATGTATGAAGCTTTACCAAATATTCTAGATATGGTTGGCATAGATGTCCGAGTCGTTCATGCCACAACTTGTTTTCTTCCTTTCTTGATAAAAACACATATATCCTTCTCCAATTACTAGGAAGAGATCCCCCTTTGTACTTTTTCCCTATAGGTTCATTGTACCATATCTTCCCATTACTACACACGTCTTCTTGGTATACTATATTGAATGCCCAAAGTCACAAATTTTATTGACTCTGAGCAAATTTTGACTGAGACCTTATACAAACAAGACATCAGCACATCTTATTTCTATTCCCACAAACCTGGACTTTCCTGATCCAATCATTTCTTTTCTTTCATCATTTTCAAACTTGAAAAATCATTCTTTGTCATATTTTATGCCTATAAAAAGATTAATATTTCCTATCATGTGAGATAGGTAACCACTAATATGGATTCATATACCATAGGAGTCTGATGCTTTAAGAGAAATTTCAGCAACCACTACCTTCTCTTCTATCTTCTCCTTGGTCCATATGTTTGTCTTCACACTCAAAATAGATTTATTCTCCTAATATTTCTCAAAGTATGATGGACTGAATTCATCTTGTAAAGATGTAAATATATTTTTTATTTTCAACTCACATTTTGGTTCATTGATATGTGGCATGGGGACATTTTGATTAAGCTTTGGCCCAATCTTATGTATTGTCGATGTAGATTATCTAGCAATGTTCCCAAATACTCTGCACCGAAAGAAGTTTACTTTGAAATATGTTCTAGAGAACCATTCTATATTTGGATGCCACATTTTTTCTTATGCGCTTCAATATTTTCCGGCTATAGAACACACATTTTGTGAGTGTCCCATCTTTCCATAGTAATAACACCTGCTAAATGGTTCATTTATACCTATAACTTCTGTACTACCAGTTCTTCTTGGGGTTCTTTAAATTTTATGATTTTTCTTTGTACCCACATCAATTTTCATTTTTGGAATGAGAACTTGCAGTCTGAATTCAACCCTGACTTCTTTCTATATGTGATTGAGCCCTAAATCATCCTTAACATCTTAGCTCAATTGCTGCTTCTTTCAAACTGTATTACAAGGAACCAGTTCCATATTTTTAGTCTTCTGAATGACCTACTTTCCTAATGTCACATTGGGGGTCAAGAGGTTTTCTTGATCCTTCATTTTTTTTTGCATATTGATGACTTCTTCTTCAATTTATTTAATATTTTTGACTTGATCTTCCACTTTGATATTCAAGCCACCAATATCCCTATTAGGTTATCCAATCTAGCATTTATGTCCATCAACCTTTTATGATCTCTCTGTCTGGAAGACTTATGGTTTTCAATTTCTTTTACGAGCTCAGATTTTTCTTCTTCCTACTATTTAATATAGATTTTGGCATAATGTTCCACCTTTTTAGCTTTCATTGTTTTTTCTCTCCAAACAATTATCTCCTCTAGAGATACTACTAATTCAGATTCCATGTCAAATGTTCCTTCAATATCATCTTATTCTTAATCATCTTCGATTTCATCCAATTTCTGAGAACTACCGACAACTTCTACCATAACATTCTCTCCATGATCTTTGAAGTTCTCTATCTATTCATCCTACTCAACCACAAACTCATATTAACAATCACATTCTTGTGAAAGAAGGTTCATTTTCTTATATAAATTTCTCTTCAACTATTAATTTCTTTTCACATAGGCTGAAGAATTATTCTTTGGAATTTATTCTTCATCGACATAATCATCTTCTTAGAACTTTTTTGGGCACCATTCCATAAGATGTCCAACCTTTCCACAGCAAAAACAAGAAACCAGAAGTTTCTTTTTGAACTTTACATTTCCTCTTTGAGGGTTTGTGGAGAGAAATATGCATCACCCCATCTGTCTATTCATCTTTCTGAGAGTCTTCACTAGTGAGATTCTTCATGGAATTGAATTCCACCTCTTTGGATTTCCCCTTTTCCATAACACAAATATCATCATTTCGCATTGCATATTCTACAAGGGTATTGGGCATGTTTTCCAGTGTCATCTCTTTTGGATCCTTGTATTATAATACTAAAACCTTTGGATTTATGTGAGGTGGATGTTTCCTCAAGATTCACTTCACCATAATTATATCTTCGATGACTTCACCCAGACCTCACATGTCTTACACTATAACATTTACCTTGTCAAAGAATGCATTGACAGACTAATTTGGGTTCATTCTAATATCTTCATACTTGTTCCACAACAATTTTAGCTTTTCTTCTCTAACCTTTTAATCTCTTTCATATATGTTAAAATGTTTTTCCAACAAGCAATGTGTTGTTTTTCATTACTTTACATTCGTATAGATTTCATTGGATAAGGCTCCCCCAGAAGAATTTATTCATATGGCTTCATTATCCAATTATCTTCAATAGATGTCCGATAAAGAATCACTATTAATATCAGCTATTATACCATGCATTTCTACTATAAACACATCAATTACCAATGATCAAAAGTAGTGTTTCATCTGATTCTTCTCTAGCTGAAAATTATTTCCGTTGAAGATCAGAATCCCATTATGATTGGTGACCTCCATTTGAGAGGGAAACACTGATATCAAACTTCACCTCTAATACCAATTGTTAGATCCACTAGGTTTGATACCCGGAGAGGGGCAGTGAATCATGGTATCATAGATTAAAACAACTTACCCTATTGATCTTGTTTCGTTTTTATACAAAACTATCTTCTCTCTCCTTTACATTGTAGAGTATGAACTAATCTTAAAGAGAGAACATGACAAAAAACATTTACTTGGTTATCCCTTAGTAGTCAACATCCAATGATCATAAACCAGAGATGTGATGATGTACCAAATACTATAAAAGTGCACTAATGTTTATAATATGTGGAGCAGACTCAATGTCCCTCTTGGTTTACAACCATTCACAATTTGAAAACTCACTACTCTCTCAGCTGAAGTGTGCTCACTGCTTCTTTGGAAGATCCACTCACTGTTTAAAGACTTGTAGGTACCTTTGTTATCACAAATTAATGCATCTTCTTCTATATGTAGATGTTATATTGATGTTCCACTTTCATCCACTAATGAATACAACTTTACCATGGGTGTACTGGGAAATCTTCCAACTTTCACGTAGCCCTAGAATGACTTGCACGATTCTTTGTAGATGTAGTATTGGTGTCACCAAACCACTTGCGTGAAACTCACTTATTCAATGAATAAATTTAGAAACTCACATCATTTACTTCCCAAACCAATATTTGTGTGCAACAATCCATTGGCGCAAATAATCAAAATAACATTATACTTGCATGCCCAAACCACCACTTGTGAGACCAATCCTACTTGCACGAATACAGATAAAATTTTATATAAGTGTTGAGATTCACCGAATATTAGGAGGTGTATCCCTCTCTATATATTAATTTTGGGTACCCTGAGTGTCACGTGCAAGCCTCCTCCTGACGCGTATGTCTAGCTACCTTAGCCTCTGTCATCCTAATCACCTTGCACTCCCAAACAAAAACATGATAACCTCTCATTCCTTTGCCATATTTTGATATTATAATCTTGAAAAACATATTTCATGAATCTTTACAAGCCTCCACGAACCTGGCACACAAGTCCATTTTACATAAACACTTTTCTCCATTTGTCAATTTTGAGGCCCACAAAATTTCTAAACACAAGAAAACAATACCACAATGTATCTTATATTTTTGTATAGCTTCAGATCATCCATTCCTTTGTCGAGGTTCTTCAATAAATCATGGATTTTTGATAAAATACCTTGAAATCAACAACTCACCCTGAAAACCCTCCTTTGTCAATAAATTGAACATCAAAGTCTGCTTTTTCAACAAACACAACATGGAGGCCCATTTTGTCAACAAAAAAAATCACCTAAAAATTATTCAATGATAGGCTGATGGATTTTTTCCAAAGAGATACTTTGAACACCATTTAATATTCTATATGCCTCACATCATCGGTTTCACCTCATCCAAGCTCCCTTTGTGACTTTATTGAATTTGCAGGGGAATTTCATCAATTAAACTCCTATTTTATTCATCTTTATACGTTTAGTATCTTATCATTATATTCAATTCCTATTAACATGTCTGAGTTGACCATAGCAGCTATGATCTTGACTAGTTTTGGCTCTAAAATATAATCTCTTGACTCTTACTTCTTGCGAGGATCCCTTTATCTCTAAACTCTTGTTATTTGAAGGAGATGATGAGGTTGTAAAGTGATTGAGGTTGTGATCTTTTTATAATTGATTATTTTTATAAGACCTTCGGAACTTTTGTTTTCTTATGGTTTTAGATACCATTTATTAATTAATTGAGTTATTAAGGATTTTGTTATACTTTTTATATTGTTTATTGACTTTATATTGAATGATGGGAGGGATTTACATGGTCTTAATGTGTGGTTTATTCTAACACTAGTTTTATTCCTATATTATGTTTTATAAAATGTTTTTAATATTATTTTTATTACTAATGGATTTTCAAATAAGTTTCGAAAGAGACCAGTTTTTTAAAATTTGTTTCATGGATTTGTAAGCATTGATTATATATAAATCTTATTAGTGTATTTGGTTATTTGATATTTATGTTATATATATTATTTATCAATTAAATTAGCATGTTTTTATGTTTATTGAGATGATTACCTGATGATAGTTATGTTATTAGAGATTATTGTATATGATTTGTACATGGTAATAATGGTTACATAGTTGGGAAATTTGAATTTTTTATACACTATTTTATATTATTTTTATGGCTGGTTCCCCTAGTTAAGATCATGAACTTGGTAGGGTATGTCACCCGAGGAGGCCAAAGGGTAATCTACGGTTTGGTTTTTGAGATACACGCCTAGGTCGGCCTAATGTTATAATAAAGACATTCTTCACTACCCCTTCCTTTTATCTATGTACCCAAAAGATTAAATACCTTATAATGGACTATTGAGATATCTCTTTACTCATGTCTCTAACTGATGTTTAGAATTTATCTAACATTATTATTTCTTATAGTTTCTGTGTTTTCATTGACTTATGAATTTTTTTTATTAAAATCAATGGGATACATAGTGAATTTGTAAATTTATTTTTTATGGAAAAAATGTATTTTCCTTAAAATATTTAATTAAAAATATTATTTTCAAATTACTGTTAATGGTAAATATTATGAAATATATTATGTATATTTATTGTTGTATCCTACTAGGATTTCAACTTACAAACTACATATATATTTTATGGGTCTATATATATTTCTTTGTATCTGATAAAGTATATGGAAAAGTGAAACATAATTTTTCCCACTTCTTGATTCTACATAATAATTCATAGTATGGTGATTTATAGTGACGATGGATCATGAGGAGTTGGATCAATAGGATTATTTTTGGGATCCATATATTTATATATACATGGGGGTTTATTAAATATCAGCCTCTCCAAACTTCTCTTTATTTTTAATTCAAGTATATATAATATTTTTTATATCAATTTAATTATAGTCATAATGTGATGTTTAGTAATCTTGAGTGTGTTATGCTTTGTTTGGTTTGGTTATTATTATTGAAACTACTTAGTAGTACACATGAATTTCCAAGATGTAGAAATATCATTTTAAATTATTGAGTGGTGTTTGTTTTGTGGATTATATTTTATTTGGGGTGAAATAATTCCCAATTGTTTTATTTGATACCCTCAAAATCTGTCACCAACACATGGAAATTGGGACCATGCTTCGGGCCTTATGGAAGCCTAATTTGGGTGATGTGGTAGGTCGACATGGGTCTGTTATTTAAATTTATCATCAAGATAATAGTTTTTATAATATTATTTTAGACCCACCCTCAGAACTGCAACATGGGTTGATCCATATGACACTGTATTTTATCATGAAACATCTATTAATAAGTGTAAGAAAAATGTCCCCCTCTATTATTGAAACCATAAATTGATATTTTTTTTAAATATACCATATATAAAACATGAAAATTTTTTATGTACCTAATAATAATGGAGTAAAAAATAATATGGTCTATATTATCTTGGTTTATAGTAGAAAAAATACCTTTTTAGTAAACAATAATCATATTTATGACTCGTACCAAGTTTTATTATAAAACATGGTTTTATCTTAATCAAAAATTATGCAAACATTATCCATCATACTCCAAAATTATTGAAAATTTTAGAATAGACATTTTTCAATATATTATACCAATTTAAAACAATTAAAAATAAACATTAAATATATTCAATGACTATCCCATTTAATTCATACTTGTTTCTGATAACTACATACAATTTATTATTCATTTAAGGCTTCTCAAGGTTGACATAATTGGTGAAAACATTAACTAAAAATGGTGTGATATTTTAGTGGGATGTTAAGTGATAGAAATATTTCCATAAACCAAATAAAATGTTAAATTATGTGCCATCACTGATCATACATTAGTTCAGTGATGTGTATTTAGTCCACTAAAACACATCTAGATCAATATTTTGATACAAACATGTTTAAGGGGATTAAATGGTAGTGCATTGTTTGAGAATGTTTCAAATAAAAATGTTGAAATATTAAAATCATTATTTTTATTTGGAGGTAATATTGTATTCATTAATGATTTAGTGACATTTCTTACTTGGAGAGATCATTATGGTGCATTCATACCACATGATTCAAAATTATATTTTCTCCCATCATGATTTAAATATATGAAAATATATATGAGATGAATGTATTTTTATTTTTATATTTGGATTATATAATACATGAGGTAAAGGTAATATTTTCACAAATTCTTTATCCAAGAGAAGTGAAGTAGTAAATAAATCAGAGAGTCAATGGAGATTAAGGATATTAATAGAAAATTTGAATATGGGGGCCCACAAAGTTGAACACATTAATGAACTATGTTATATTAACATAAATTACATTGTTTTGGAGTAACTAATTAAGGATAATTAAATGATTTTAAATTTGAAAATATTAGTGATGTATTATATTTATTGGATACAATTAACATGTGGTCACCAATAACTATAAAAATGCACTATTTTATAGATATAATGTAATTTCACTCAAGTTTAACAGAATATGAAATGAGGTTTTTTCATAAATATCAATGTAATGTTCTTTCAAGAGTGAAAAAGAAGTATCATGTCATAAAAACAATGATATGGTCAGTATTAATAAAGAATGAAATAACCAACTATGTCAATTTGTTTTTAACATATCAACATGTGAATGATGAGAATCAAGGAACTATGATAATTTCACAACCTTTTCCTAAAATGTCTCAAAAATGAGAGAATATCATAATGTATTTTATAATTGGTTTACCTAGAATGGTCACAAACAAGATCTGGTCACCATCAAAACTGGCTCCAAACTCAGCCTCTGACATGACTCGAAGGGCATTCCTAATCTCCACGGGTCGTCACAAGTTCCCAGGTATCAAAAAATGATATTTGGGAATGATTTACCTATGTTTATAAACAAAAAACAAAAAACGAATCCAATAAACCAAATCTGGATATTTCAAACAAAAACATCTTTCAAAAAAATTCAGAATTGAATTAAATAATTTAGAATAAAACTCAAACACTATACTAAAGGAAAAAATTAAAAAATTATAGCCCAGTAACCTCCTATTTTCATGATGCACCACCCTCAATCCATCTCCCTGACACCGCCCAAATAAAGACTGATAGAAACCATGCCATTAGCACTAAAAGCTTTATCAAAACCTTCGACTAAATAACCAAGTCTACTTACACCTAAAAGTGTAATTAGGGTGTGGTCCAAATACAAATCTTATACCACCATAAAAATATTCCATGTGATAATCATTATAAAACAAAAATATTTCTTAAAAAAAATGACAATAACAATTTCTAAAAGATGCAACTTTAAATAAAAATAGCTTTCGAGTGTTCGACTTTAAAGAATAAAGACTTTTAACTAGAATTAAAATGATACTGAATTTTTCTAGGAAAAAATACTATATGCTGACGATATGTTTGAAATTTCCAGTGAGCACTAACAATGGGAAATAACCCCAAGACACTAGCTCACTGTGGGTCCCATGTACCACATATCTCAGAGAAAGTAACCATCGCAATATCTGTACTCGTTCACATGAGGAATTGGTAGGGATCATACCAATAACCTATTGGTCCCCATCATCATCATAATAATCATCATCATTATAGTTCAGTTAGTGTTGTTATTGTCAAATTTGATATGCGAAAGAGGGGACAAACCCCACAGGATCACTACCATACTAGTACATGTCGAACCACCAAGATACCCGGGTTTTCCCTCTTGTGCTCAAACAAGTTCCACAAACAATGAAATACAATTTAAACATGAAAATACCAATTTCAAGCCACACACACACACCAAAAATTCCATACACATGTCACATGATCCCCTTTTTCATTGAAATTCTTTTTGAAAATCATACTCACACCAAAACAGCCCTCAACACGTTTCAACTATCTTTCACACTTAAACAAATCCATTAAACAATTTTATAAAACCATTCCAAGATAGTACACATCACATAAAATCCCTTTCACATTAAAATAGTCTTTTTAAAAAGTAAACTCTTAACAAAAATGTTTGGAAACATAGTTTCACTTCTTACATAAATCAAGAAACCATTTAAAACCTTTACAAACAAATTCCAAGGAGTGTAACTATGTTTTTCACATAAAAACCATCAAAAACCCTATTTTGAGTCTAAAGGCATCAAAATATAACAAAAAACCCGAAATTTAATCCCTAAATACTTTTAATAAAACCATTTCAAGAATCATATAATAACCCCACATGATACAATTCGAAATACATATGAAAAACAATCATTTTTGCGCAACGTTTCCACTTAAAAACCAACCTCTTAACAAATAACATCAAATATAATTTTGACACCACAAAAAATGGAAGAGAATCATACAAAAAATATAAATCAATAGAAAATAACTAATTAAATAATTGTTAAACTTGGAATCACCTACCATTTGTTCCAAAAAACCCAAACCATTGTTCGAAACATCAATTGAAACCCTGCCACACCACAAGGGAGTAAAAACCAACATAAAACCCAAAGATCTCACCAAAAAGACACAAGGTTAAACCCTAGGTACAAAACCTAGCTTTTGTACATTATTTAACTTCTATAAAATATGGATGAAACCATAAGAAAATGGATGAAACCCTAATAAAATGGGAGAAGGAAGGAAGAAAACTCACTTACTTGAGATATCTTAAATAAGACTTCCAAAATACACCAGTATCTGAATTTCCAAACAGAAAAAATATAATGTGAGGTTTGAATAAGTCTGAGTAGGTCATGTGTCAACTAAAATAGAGGGAATATAGTAAAAATTGATGTATTTATGAATGAAACGAGTTACCTCTTCAAATATGGATAATTTTAGAAATATGGATATGTTTTCCATAATTCACAATGAATATGAGATCTAAAGAGGGGGAAAATAGCATGGGGCATGCCTTGGGTAGGTGGGTTTGGGTGAGATTTGGAATCACTGAAAACCATAAAAATTTATTGAGATATTAAAAAATTAAATTTTATTTAATGGAGGAAATGTGCTTATGGGTGGGCCCAATACCTTAATAAAAAACTCAAATCCATCATGATTATGGATTCCTATAAGGTCCAAATAGATATGGTGGTTTTTATATACCAGGGGATGCCATTTGGGTAGTGTAATGGGTGTAATATTTTGAAAAATTAAGTAGTTATAAAAAACAAAATTTGATTTTAAAACATGAAAGAGGCTAATGGTTTGTCCCAAACCATGAAATCATGCTCTTTACACCAAAACATTATGGGAAACCCCCGAAAAGAAATCATGACTTGTGGTTAAATGAAAAATAAAAATAAAAGAAGTCATGGATGTGACAATTCTCCCCACCATAAAACGTTATTCCCTTGGAAAGCCACAGCAAGGCTAAAATCAAAAACCAAACACATCCTAAAAGCCAAAATGAAATCCATTACCAGGTTTTCCCAGCTCCCAAATGGAAAAAACACGTCCAATTGATAAATAAAAGAAAGAATACTATCACCAACCAAAACTTACACCACTTCATAAAGTGATCAAGAATATTCAAACTACTCCCAGAACAAAAAACATTAAATACTATTCGAAAAAGGCACAAGAAACTTACTTGGAATGAAAAAAGAAAACAAACAAGGTCACCATAGTCTTACTTAATCAAAACTATTGGGCGCACTCCAATACCAATGTTTACTCAATGAAGAAGTTAGTGGTTAAATAACTCCTAATGAGACAACATATTTCCAGACCTACACTTGGGACAAAACCAAGTTACTGATATGAGGATACACCAATAGACTCCCCACTATAAGGGGAAACTCAATTTTTTGTCATGATAGAATCGAGACAATAACTGGGGGAGGCCTGAATAGACTATAGAAATAAGGGGTATAACATCATTATAATTTTCCAAAAGAACTTAAATGAGACCCATTGAGGGTCTCTCCACCATAAGAACCAACCATCCTAACCTACCAACACGGGCCGACGTGAAAAGACCCCAAAATTTAAATATTTGGCATGAACGCATAGTTATTCTTCATGATTTGAGAATCCATGCCCTAAAAATGTAGAGACTTCTATCCAAAGGGGAATATTTAAATGGTAATATGGTCCCAAGCACATGACCGTGAAGTAGCTACTATCTCTTATCACATAGTTTCCTAGGTTGGTGCACTGTTACTACTATATGTGTGTTAATCCTACTCTTCAATATTCATTTCCCAAAATTCATCCTTTACTCTAAAACTTAAAAACAAATCTATGTTAATAACATGAACATAGGATATAACATGTAAATGGGGTCCTCCTACCTCAAACACTTAACAGGAACAACTGGATAAAGATGACGACACCAGGTGTTTAAACTATTACCATATTTTATACTGAGGATTGGACATTGACCCAAGGTTTTAACGACCCAAGGATTTCCCCTGACTAGGGGCCAGCTTCACTCCGGGACCTATGGCTGGAACTCAGATGATTAAAGCATCTCCTACCTCGTAGTCAGGCTTTAGAAACTCCAGAATGGAACTTCTTCTTCTAGTCCCACTATAAATTACATCGTGATATCATATTGGCTTAATGAGACATGACACACTTCATACTCACTTTACCCTAACCCATAATTCTACCAAAACAAGGGATTATAGGATGCACACACATCACCCCATGTTTCTTCGGGTGAGAAATGGAAATATGGAAGGTTACATGGAAATAAATTACTCTAAATAAAGGATGTAAAGTTTTACCAAAAGGAGATACACTTTAGACAAAACAAAGACTCATAGAAGATTTTAAAACATCACCTTTACAGTCAACCACGAACATGATATCACAAGGCGTCACTGAATATAAACATTGTGATGAATAGAACCAATATATGGGAAAGGACCTTATGGAAAGTCCCCTAACAATAGAAAATTCAAGAAAATGACCAGAACAACCTCTCTTGACCAGATTTTACACATGGGTGGCTTAACATCAACCCTCGCTTCAAAAATATTGGAAAAGGACCTCAAGGCCCTCTTAGAGAACATCTAGCAATAAAAACCCCGAACTACTGTCACCTTTAACAACTCAGGTAACATAAAAAACAAAGGTATATTTCAACCTTCTATAACCACTCTAACACTACAAGATGATCCAAAAAACCAATAGAGTAAAATGGTGTAGAATCAATCTCCAAAGCTTGAGAAAAAGATTCCTTAAATTGATCAACTATAGCATCTTCAAATGACAAAACAATCCAGGATGCATTTCAGTTGCAAACTAACCCTTAATGGGGGTGTTCCTTATCCAATGAGATAACACAAGGACCCAACCATTTTGGTCCATTCATCAATAAATACCACTAATCATATCCAAACATAAGAGGGAAGCCACCACATTGGCCTCAAGAACTTTTTATCAAAGGAGACAACTGACCAATGCTTTATTCCAACTTATCGAAAAAATTAGAACTCAAAACATCATTTAAACAAGAGGGATTCTAGAACTCAAAACATCCCACAATAATAATCCTGAAAACACATAATCCACACCTCCTAACCCCAAATTATTAAAACACATAACTTTCATTTAAAATCATTATTAAAAAAATATTGTTGGGGGGTTGCGCATTTACCAATTGTATCTCATGGGCCTCAAACATTCATGTTTACATGCCACACTGGGAACCCACATCATATCCATCCCAGAACTCATCCAGTCATGCCATTAACCACTTATAATCCCATATAACCCCATTAATTTGGTCTCAAATAGAAATACCAAATGTTAAAACAAAAAATTCCTTCCACTTTTCAAAACTAAAACATTTAACCGACACTTCCCTTTTTCTCCAGACTGCAACCCATGAAATCAAAATTCCAATTTATATCTAATATTTTTTTTTATATTGGCCTTATAATTCAAATAATAACTCACTTTCATTCCATGTAAAACCATTTCAAAACTTTTCAACCCATTTCAAAGCACTTCTAATTTCATGAAAAAGTTAATTTCATAAATCACCATTCAATTAAGAGAAAAACACTTCTCATTTCAAAATAAGGTTCTAAAATTTAATAAAACTTTTCAAATGCTTAGTAGTTACCTTATCTAGATCCATATTCCACTTCCTTATAAATTCTAAAACACTTTATTCCATTCGATCCAATTTTTAATAGTTTATAAAACATTATTTGAAACATATTTTCAAAACCCACTTTAACATAATTTATGTTTTAAAGGGCGGTGTAAACACACTATTTACTATTTCAAAAAAATTATAAAATTTATTTAGACACTTTATGAAGTGAAAAAAATTCAAAATTATTAGAAAATCATTTCAAAAAAATTTTACATTTCTTAAAACAAAGTCATTTTTATTTTAAAACCAAATTTCTATGATTCTAAAAAATAGACACAATACAATATGAGACGAAACTAGTGTATGTGGGTTACTTGATCATATTTTTGGTATCTATAAATCAATAAATTCACCATAATAGAGAGTGTTCTAAGGGAAATATCCTTAGCTGTACATGGCTTTACATGCCCTACGAGCTCTTTAGGACTATCATCCTAACTCTCTGTTCATTTCCCCCAATCATCAATGAACCATGAGAAACAATAAACTCAAATAAATCCTGATTTACCCTTGAGACTTGAATAAAATAATGAGGTGGGGTGTCCAGGAACCCTACTCATAATCTTACTATCATGTCTCGACAATACTAGCCCCTAACTATCCCAAATCTTCCCCAAATAACATAACCCAAGAGAGTGAACCCCCTATGATACGATTTTGTCATGTACTAGATCTGGTCACCAACAAAACCAACACTATACCTAGACCGTGGAAAGAACCAATGGCCGTTCCTAATCCCCATGGGCTAGAAAAAGTGACTGGGTATCAATAAATGAAATTTGGGAATGATTTACTCGAGTTTATAAACATAAAACAACAAACGTATCCAATAATCCAAATCTGAATTTTTCAACACAAAACATCACTTAAAAAAAATTCAGAATTGTATTACAAAATTTAGAAAAAAAAATCAAAGACAATACCAAAATATAAACAATAAAAAGGGAATCCCAAGTACCTCTACGAGGAAAAAAGGCACTTCCCTCAATCCATCTCCATGAAACCTCACAGAGAATGACCACTAGAAACCCGTACCATTAGCACTAAAAGCATTACCCGAACCAATTAAAAAATAACCAAGTATACATACTTCTAAAGGTGTAATTACCGTGGAAGAAAAATCCTAGTAGAATTACACCAAAAAAATATTTTTTGTGGTAATTATTATAAGACAAAATTATTGCATGTTTTGTAAACAAGAAATGCTTGTAACAATCTCTAAAAGATGCAACATTAAATAAAAATAGATTTCAAGTTTGATACTTTAATGAATCAACACTTTTAAATAGAATGAAAAAAATAATTAGTCTTCCAACCATACATTCTGTATGCCAATGGTAAGTATAAAATATCCAATGATCACTAACAATGTGAAATAACCCCAAGGAACGTGCTCACTTTGGGTCCAAGGTACCACGTATCTCGGTGAAAGTAACCATTGTAATATCTATTCTTGTGTAAAGAATCCACTAGTAGGGAACATAACTATAAACTAGTGGTCCCAAAAAACCATCATCATCATCATAGTTTAGTTAGTGTTGTCATCGTCAAAATTTCTACATGAAATAAGTGCCAAAACCCACGGGATCACTATCATACTATTACACGTCCACCCACCAAGATACCCGAATTTTCACTCCTGTGCTAAAAAATTTTCCACATACCATGAAATATAATTTCCACATGAAAATACCACTTCATATCCACACAGACACGAAACAGTGCACACACATTCCACATGATCACCTTTTTCATTCAAATTCATTATGGAAATCTTACTCACACCAAAAAATCTCACAACATATTTTACATTTCATTCACACTTCAAAAAATCCTTTAATTTTTTATAAAACCTTTATAAGATAGTTAAAATCACATAACAACCCTTTCACATTATAATAGACCATATCCAAAGTAAAATCCTACAAAAATAGTTAGGTAACATTGTTTCACCTCTTACATAAATCAGGAAATCATTTAATACCTTCAGAAAACAATTCCAAGGAGTGTAACCATGTTTTTCACATAAAAACATTCCAAAAACACTATTTTGATCCCAAATTCATGACAATATGACCCAAAACCAGAATTTATAGCCCTAAAACATTTTAATATAACCATTTCAAGAATCATAGAAAACCCAAACTTGATACAATATGAAATACATATGAAAAACAATTTTTTTTCCCAAAGTTTCCACTTAAAAACCAACCGAATAACAAATGATAAAAAATATAATTTTCACAGAAAAATGGAATAGAATAATTCTAAAAATATAAATGATGATAAACTAACTCATCAAAAAAAAGTTACGTGAGGAATCACCTACCATTTGTTCCAAAACCCCAAACAGTTGTGTGAAACTCCAATCGCACCACTGCCACACCACAAGGGAGTGAAAAACAACATAAAACCCCGATATTTTACCATAAGGACACAATTTTAGACCCTAGCCATGAACCCTATCTACTAGAAATTTTTGACCTTCAAGAAAATATGGATGAAACCCTAATAAAAATGAAGAAACTCTAAGAAAATGGGGGAAGGAAGGAATCCCACTTACTTGAAATATCTTGAATAAAAAAACCCAAATACACTCATAGATGAATTTCCAAATAGAAAAAAATGAAAGTGATGTTCAAATAAGGCTAATTAATTCATTTGAGAAATAAAATGGAAGGGAAATAGTAAAAATTGAAGGGGTTACTAAATAAATAAGTTACCTCATCAAATGTAGACGATTTGAGAAATCTGGAGATGATTTTCTCTAATTTCCAATGAATATGAGCTCCAAAGACGGGGAAAATATCATGGGGGAATTCCTTGGGTATGTGGCCTCATGTGAGAGTTGGAATCACTTAAAACCCATATATATTGAATGATATATTAAATAAATAATTTTTTTAATGTAGGAAATGGGATTATAGGATGGCCGAATACCTTAACAAGAAACTCAAATCTATCATGATTATTTTTTCTGATGAGGTCCAAATAGATATGGCCCTTTTAATATACTAGGAGATTCTAATTGGGAAGTGTAATGGGTGAAAAATGTTGCAAAATTAAGGATTTATAAAAACAATTGTGTTTAATACATTTAATGGGCTCATGGTTTGGCCCAAATCATGAAATCAAACCCTTTCTTCCAAAAAAACATAGGAAACCCTCAAACGCAAATCAATAATATTAATTAAATGAATAATACCTTTAAAATAGGTCATGTATGTGATAATAGAACAATGAAATAATGATATTTTCTTGATTATTATGGATTGAATTATAAAATTAGCTCACATATTACCCATTCATGGGACATTCTAAGTATAAGAGATGATTATTATATATATGAAGTAAGTTATTAGAATTAATTGAGTTATTTCTTATATCATTTTATATGTGTTAAAAATGGTGAATCTTGGTTTCAAGATATAGCTAGTATACCAAAATGAGAAACTCTGAATGAAAAAATATGTCTAGATATAGAAAAAAACTACTGAAGTCTAGTGAAGGAAGATCTTTTAGATATTGTTCACTAGTGATCAGATATCTAGATTATTTCATGAAGAAGTTAATTAATTATTATTTATCTATTGGTGTTTCATATGTTTTTCATTACAGTTTTGTAGCATAAGTTTTTTAGGATTTTATATGTGGATTACATTCAATGTCAATGGGAGTTAGGGATTGGGTGAGGAATTTTATAGGTGAGTAGAGGTTACCATATTCAATAGAGGGACTCTTTATATAATTATAAGTCTATATAATCAATTGAATTTCTTGGAACCATTATTAAGGTAGGCTGAGAGGACGGGTACATGTGTTTTTAAAAACTATTATTAGTTATCTAATTATTATTAATTTTCAATTGAAATTATAATCTTTATAAATTAGGGTAAATGAGAAGAAAACAAGTGTTATCTCATGAATGTATGACTAATTTATAAACTACAAAAAAACTATTATGTTAATTTATTTTGGATTGTATTTCACTTGAATGTATGTTGTAAAATTTTTTCACGAGTGTGGTAGGTTCTACTTGGTGTGATGGTTTAGGGAGATGTTTTATATTCCTTTGTTAAGTTAAATTGAATTAGGGGATATTATCTTTTCTAGAAGAATTTATATAGATTATTTTCTACTCGTGTATGTTTAAATGGTAATTTCTTGTGTTTCAGAGTTCGATGTTTCTCCCAACAAGTCATATCAAATATTTTTTAATAGTTTAGTAGAACCATTGTAAGAAGACTCAAGATACATTATAACTATTTATTGATATTATTTTATTTTTATTGGGAGTCATTGTATTGATTGTTAATAAATTTGAACAATATAAAGTTCAGACATAAAAGTTTTATGGTTCATACTTTGGCTTCTAGAGGATATAGAAGAAGAAATGCCTGATTTAGAATGACCTAAGAAGATCTATTTCAGGAATGAAAACTAGAATATAATGATAAATTAAAGGGTTAAATGGTGAAAATAAAGTTACATGGTTGGATTTAGATGATTTTAGAAAAAATAATTTCATTTAACATCCATATGAAGATGAATAAAATAGATATGGTAGATGATCTGTTGGATATTCATGATAAGATGATAGCTACTGATAAAGGTTTTCATGATACAGATGTTATTTGGTATGATTATTTTAAAATTAAATCTAATGAATAAAATTGTGAATGACTTCAACACTATTTAGAGTCAGATTGAATTATTTAATACTAAGGTCATAATTGTGTTATGGGAATTACAACTATTATAATCACCGCTAGAATCCATGGACGTGATGATAAATAAAATAAATGATTCATGCATGAAAACTAACATTATGTTTATTTTGGTGAGAAATATTATTTTTAGTAGATATATTAATCCAAGGGAAGTAAAATAAATTAATAAAATAGCAATTAATGTAGAATTTATAGGAAATTAACCTCATCGAAGATGTTGTAAGAAATCATAAAACAAGTATAGAGAGAGGAGTTGAGGTAAATCTAATAGACCCATACTTCTATATTTCAACTATGGTAAGAGAGGGAAAATAAATAATGATTAAAGGGATCATATGGTGAATTCTGTTTGGATAGACTCTAAAAGTTCAGCTTTAATTAATTTAACTGATGGTTACAATAGTTTATTATTGAGAATAAATTTTCCACTAGAATCTGGGATCATTGATTATTGTGATTCATTCCACTAAATGGTTGAGAAGGTATAATTATAAAATTATATATCGAAAAGTTTCAAAATGGTTCAATTTTTTGATGGTGATTCTCTTCAGGTTATGTGAAATGGGTACATTAATGTATGAATGAAGAACACAAGTTACCATGAGTTGATGGAATCATGACCTATTATAGATTTATAAAAGAAATTAATTTTTATAGGCTATCCAGATGTGTGAGTATTCATAGAAAGCCTTATAAATGGAGTTTGGAAATTACTAAGGGAATCCATGGTCCATGATTTAGGTTTAAAATATGGGATGTTGTTTCAGAATATACATTTAGAGTGTGAATAAATTGAAAGGAAATTGAATTTTGAAAGCTCGGTGTTGTAGAATTTTCATATTAGGAACCCTAGTGAGAAGAATATAAATTTTATAGAAGAAAATTTTCAAATAAATCTTTATCACATGTAGTTTTGAAGTTATGATAGTTATATACTCATATTGTAGAGGAATTTTTCATTCAATTTGAATAGAAAAAATTCAAGATGTTGGAATTTAGAACTCTTGTACAAGGATGTTTAGGGGTTGTCACCAATACATTATCATGGTGGTTAAATGTATTTTGTGACTTTTATCTACGATTAAACAAGGAACGTATGGGTTTACTTAGTGAAATAGATATCTAAGGTATTAACTGAGTTAATTTTATTGTATTCTATGGTGGAAATGGAGTCTATAAAAATGATTAAGTTCTTAAAGACTAATAAAGGTGCTGAGAAGAATAGTAGTGATTTATATAACCATTATTGGTGAATGAAATTAGGAATTATAGTAATATACCCAAAATTCTATATTATAATGGTATGAATGATTATATAAATTATAAATTAATGGAGAAGGTATAAAATATGAAACTTAATTATGGAATTTCTAACACAGTTGCAGAAGAAGTGATCAATTGTGTGAAGTACCTAATTAACATGAGTCTTTAAACATCAATGGGATAGAATATTGCAGGGCCGTTTTGGTCATTCAAACTAAAAAAGTAACCCTCCTAAATTTTTTCAAAATTTTATCATATTACCTTATCAATTCCATGAATCATGAAAAATTTAAATCTATGTCCAATAAATTTTTATTTATTCTACATGACGATGAAAACATTAGAATCTATGTTTTGGATAATGTGAAAAAATATTAATTTGAAGTTAAAATATTCTATTTAATGAGAAAGTCTTTTATTAGGAATGTAATTTGGTTGAAAAGGATGTTGAAAATAAATAATCAACTAATCAAATCCAATTTGAACATAAGTCAAGTTTTGTAAGGACACATGTTCTTGAATGCTTAGGGAACAAATAGTGTTTATATGTTTGGATATCTAAATATATACTAAAATTCAATAGAGCTACTGAATCTCAAATCATAGAATCAGAAGGATATGTTATGAAAGTTTAGTTTCATGAAGATAAGAGTTACAAGGTAAATGAAAAAGATTTAATGGATTCAGATAACAACTACAATTTTTTTTCTGACATTCACTATGTAATTTAAATAAATGTACGATAAAATTAGTTCCCAAAAGATTTTTGTCAAATAAAGTAGTCTATAAAGTGGAAATTATATATAACGGATGGGTTATATATTATGGATATGAATGAAACTTGGAATATAACTGAATTTTCAAAAAGGAATAAAGTGCTTGAGGGTAAATGGGTATTTATCTGAATTAAGAGGCTAACAATAGATAGAGGTACATAGATAGAAAAGGGGTTAAAGGATTTCATTGGAAATAAGAAGTGTAATTCCCCCCCCCCAAAAAAAATCATCCATTGTTAAATACACAATGATCTAGGAAGTGTTGAGTGTCATTAATTTTGAAACATTGAATCTTATGAAGATGGATATGAAAAAAAATTTCCCTTAATATTGAATTGTAAGAGGAAATCTATATGAAATAAACAATTTTTTTTAAGATAATCAAGATAATTACTTGATGTTTAAGTTGAAGAGGAATTTTTATGGATTGAAATAAGCATCATGGAAATGGTACCAAAAGTTCAGCTCATATATGGATGAGAAATACTTCATGCTGATCAAATATGATCATTATTTCTATAATAAATCATTTTATTATGATAATTATATTATTATACTCTTTTATGTCGATGACATGTTCAATAAATATCAAAAAATTAAGAGGATCTAGAAGGTGAAGAGTGATTTTTCTGGAATATTCAATATAAAGGTTCTTGAGAAGGACAATAAAATATTGAGAATATATATTGAGAGGATTGAAATGATAAAATATTGGTTTTATCTCTAAGGGAAAACATCTAGAAGATAATCAAATGATTTTGGATTTCAATATATGAACCAGTTTCAACCCCATTGGTTGGAAACTTCAACTTGTATAGTGGTCAATCACTTAAAGCATATGTTAAGGAAACATATAGAGAAACCATTCTACTTTCATTAGTGGTAGGTGGTTTAATGTACTTTATGGTATGTATATGAATGTTAATTTGATTTCTAGTTGGTATTGTTAGAAAATTCATAGAAAATTAAATGAAAGAACACTAAGAAGCTGTGAAATACATTATTTAGTATCCCAAAGTGTCAAAATATATAACTATGTGATTCAAAACAAATGATCCATTACTCGGTTATGTTGATGCAATAGATTAAATTTTTTCAAATAGTATAATATAAATTTTATTCACATTAGATGGAATAAATGATTTTTGGATATCAACCATCTAGTTAGTGGTAGTATTTTCAATAATAGAAGCTCTATTTTTGGTAGTTACAAATGGAGAAAAAAATTGATATGTTTGAGAAATCTGTTGAAGGATATTGAAAGGGGTGGAAAGGTGGTTTTTTATTCTGTGATAGTTAGAGTTCAATTTAACTGACTAAGAATCCAGTGTTTCGATAATGGATGTAAAAATAAACCTAAAATATCATTTCATCAAGAAGATTACGGAAGAACAACTGATCTAGTAATAGAAGAAATCCGTAATACAAAATCGAAATAAAATTTCCACAATGGCTTTATCCCTGAATGGTATAAGTAAACATTATATCTCAAATATACTAGGGTGACCAAATTGGGATGGAGAAAATATTGTTTTGTATGTGTATATTGGACAGTTTTTTTTCCTATGTGTAAGAGGCTTCCATGGTTTCTTTAAAATAAGTATTTAGGTGGGATATTTTTAGGAATAATGAAGTATAGTTTGAAATTTTTATTAGTTGAACATTCATGTAAGATACAATTTAACAACTGTAGAAAATGATAGTATAAATCTAAAAGAGGTAGGTGTTCCACAAGTTCATGTTTTAGATGTTTTTTGTAAGCAGTCGATTGTTTGGATGATTTTGTGTGGATGTTAATACATAATTTTCTTTGTTAAGGTGTTTTGTATGTTTTTACTCTTAGTTTTCTTTAATGAATGGTTCAATTTCATTATTTTTGATATTTATTAGTGGGGTGAAAATTTAAACAAAAGATTAATTATTATCATGTTCAATGGAAGGAATACCATAGAGATTGGATGTTTGGAAAACTGGTTGGCTAATAGGGGCCCACTATAAAAGTATTGGGGGGGGACATGTACATGTGTTCTTGATGACTGCTATTGGTTATATAATTGGAATTAACTGATAATTGACATTTAAATTTGTATGAATTATGATAAATAGAATTTATCAGTGTTCTACCATAGTTGGATGACTAATTTCTAGAAAATATAAATCCATTGTGTTCTTTCCTATACCTTTTTATTTTTATTGGATGTTTTTTAACGTTTATTTAGTTTTTACATGTTCTAAAAGAGTGAAGTGAATCTAGGCGAGGTTTCATCTTTTTATATTCTTATACATTGATGTTTGATAGATTATTCTGATCAAAGGAAGTTTCAGAGAATTATTTCAACCAATGTAAGTTCCATTGGTAACTTCCCATGATCGGTGGCTCAATGTTTTCCCCAACAATATGAAGATTACTTATAAGTTTTTTTAATGTCTTGTAGTGGGTGACAATTACTCAGGTGAAGATGATTTATTATATCATCCTCGGATAGATTGAAAATTAAATAATACCATATAGATTTTATGGGATGTGCTTAAAGATTATTTTGTGGTTTTTTGGGAGATTTGGGAAGGAAATTCCACTTTGATATAGTTTTATTATAAAAATTTATATCAAGAGTTGAGTTAGTTGTATTATATTAAATAAATTTTAAAAAGGACATATCGATCAACATTTCATTGGGATGATGTGAAAGAGAATTATCTATTAGGAATTAGTTTCATGCGTGAGATAATTAATCAAGATCATTTAATCTAGAATAGATAGATTATAAATCTAAATTGATAAAATTCATATTCTAACCATCAATGATGATGATTGGAGTTTTCAATCATAGAGTAAGTCCATTTGCGAGTGTCTCCTCGGTAAGGAAATTGATTTACAAGGAGGAAAGGGAAGTTAATGATATAATATATGGGGTGATTAAATATTTTTAAATTGATTGGGGATGTGACATATCATATATTTTACATTTAATTATTTTTTTAAGAGATGTAACATTTCTTGTTTCTCAATTATAGAATTATGAATGATATTTTTTGCATGTTCTTATTTATAATGTAGTTTTCATAATGTTGGAAGTGAAATTTTATTAGAAGGATAAATTTTATTATATATAGATAGAGTTAGATCTTTACTAGAATGATCATTACATTAGTGGGAGTTTTATGGGATCATGGAAAAATTGAAGAAGTGTCTTGTGATAAAAATGACCATATGCATTGGTAATGACCAATGTTGTTCAAGGAGAGTGAATTATCGTGACATTTCTAGGATAAAATGACCCATTGTGTTGGATATTTTGTTAACATGGTATAATTAAATAATTTTTTATTTAAGATTTTTTGTCTTGTTGAGTGAAATTTTATTGTTTTTTATAGATAGGTATGAGTTCATATTTTGGATCATTTATCATTAGGTAGTATGGAAAAACTATGCATGGGAGTAATGGGAATGGACAAGGAAATATTTTGTCACACAATTCAATGGACTATGACATCCAACCATGAGTCTTTATTTTTTGGGTAGGGTGGAATAAATGGGTAGGTGGAGAATACCATTAATAGTACGATTACACTGGGCTATTTAGTGAGAGGTCTATATACTCAAATTGGTCTTGGATAATCTTAAAGCATCATATGAGGGATTTTTGAACTTGTTATAAATATAATAACATCATTCCTTAAAAGATTGAGTAGATCAACACCGTATTAGAGGTACGTCATATATGATATTGATAGTTCTCAGATATATTTCTCTATATATAGATCTATCATAGTTGATTATATTATGATTGCTAAAACTTCATATGTTGAATCATTAATGAAAGAATAATGATATCATGTTCTTTTTTCTAGGTTTCAACATATCATATTGTGATTATTAAAATAAAATAAAGGGTTTTAGGGAATTTTTGGAATTTTTCTATTTATTCAAGGTTGATATTTTTCATTCTCGAATAGATATTGATTCATTATTATGTGACTGATATTATTTTTTATTTATTTATTGATAGAGTTATTTATAAAAAATTGTGAAATCGATTTGATAAAAAGTATAGATTCATAAATTTATAAAACTTTTATTTTTTTATATTTTAATTAATAAATGATAATTGGTTTAAAATGATTATTTTTATTTATTTTTTATATCCTTAATTACTTCAAAACTTATTGAAATTTAATTCTATGGAATTTTTAATGAAACTATTTTTGAGAGGAAAAATGTTTTTGGGAATTTTATGAAGTTGTTTGTGAGGAATGGTTAGGAAGAATTCAAAACTGAATAAAGGGTTGTGTAATGATTGATAGTATGAAAACATGGTTGTAAGGAAAGTTTTATTATTTGTGATATGGATAATGTAAGGATATTATTTTTGAAACACTCGAATGATTGATGATCCATGTTAGGTGAATCTTATGATTTTTGTAGGCATTGTTCATTTATTATTTAAAATTTATCATGAATACTAGAATTATTTATGACTAAGAAAATATATTTTGTGTTTGTTTGAACTGGGTATTGATACTCATTTTTCTATAAAAATTATTTTGTGAGTTATTTTAAATTAACAAATGGATATTTATTAAATAGTTAGTTAAAATGTGTTAAAATGTGTTAAAATGTGTTTAATGTTTTTAATGAAATTAATTTAATTTTTTTAATATGATATTAAAGGGAATTCAGGGAAAATATCTTCTAATTTCAAAGAGTATTCACATAGTCACCCCACTCATACATCTCAGTGTGTATGTCGATGTCCTTTTTTTGTACAAAAAATGAAAAGTTTATTTACTAATTGATAATGGATCGTAGATATTGATTTTGGTGGAAGTGGTAGCGTTCGACCATTAATTGTTATAATTGTTGAAATATATAACATGGATAGGTGTATTATGCTTTAGATTAGTAATATTGTGTCACTAATGTAGTAATTTTATTTATTATTTATTTTTCTTGTTATATTATTTACATTATATATAGTTGGTTATATTAACTAAATGGAAATTTATTTCCCAATTATTATGTTATATCCATTTATGATAATTTATAACCATTGATAATTGAGGATCATAATTGAGATGATATAACAGTCTGGTTCAAAAGATTAGTTGATTATACTGGCTGAGTTGTTACAGTAGTTTATCCCCCAATATTGTGTCAATGTCCAACATCAGTATAAAGATTATATTTCATATAATGGAATATATAACATCTTATTTTGATCATTATAATGTATATAAATTGTAACAAAAATTTCCTTTTTTATTCCTATTACTAAATATTTTCTTAATCGACAATGACGTACATAAATATTCATTATGAAATTGTAACAAATAAGAGTATGTAGTACCAAATAAAATAGTTTATTAATTAATTTTTTTTATGAAAGACAACATTACCTTATATAACATTATTAAAATATTTTACATTCACTATTTTAATCACAACACATGATCATAAACCCTAGGTCCCATGAAGGGTAAATTTCCTTGATAATTACAATACTGATTGAATATAATGACTAATATACATATATATGAATCATTTAACATTTATTAATTCTCTATTCTCCTAATATTAGTGAGATTGCTGAATAAATTTTCCACACTTTTAGAAGCTTGTAATTTTTTTTATTGATTTTAATCAAATTGTTGAGTTTATTCCAACACTTTTGAATATGAAGGGGAAAAATAAAAATTTGAACTTGTTGATGATATTATAATATTATTTAGAGTGTTTTAATTATTTAATTATTGGATGATTACCATAGGTTTTGAATTTGGTTACAATAAAGGAGGAATTTTCTTTGGATATAATTTTTTTTATTTTTATTTCTTATTTATATTTATTTCTATAAAGAATTGTTATTTCTTATTTATTATGGAGTATAATGGGATTAAATGAATTAGTGATAAAGACTGATTAAATATAATTTATATTTTATTTATTATTATTATTCGTTTGAGGAAAAATAAATAATTGTTTCATGTTTTAATATGTGACGGGAAATGAAATGTTGACCTTGGAGGTATAGAATTTACGTATAAATTTGGGTGGTGGAACCCATAGTTTTCAAAAATAAAATCTAATCTTTTTATAAATTACTAAATTCTCTACTGCTATTAATTTCATAGAGAACAATTTTACAAAATAGTAACTAAAAAATTATTTTTATCAATGAACATTATTTAGTTAGGTTACATTAATTCTTCATTTTATAAACATATGTGCTTGAAACCTGTTTTTTCCAATAATAAATTTATAAATCTTGATAATATTAAAATTTGAGGAATATGATGGATGAAAAAAATTAGGATTTAGTATATTTTTTGATGATATTCTCCATTGTTTTTTATTTAATTTATGTTAAATTTTTTAATGTTTTATTAATAAAATGACGAATTAATGGTAATGTTCTATTGTGTTATAATAAACAAAAAATTTATTCAATAAATGTAATTTATGTATGGAGGTTTACCAAGGATAACACAGTGGTGTACTAGAGACATAATGCTCGATGTAACACATTTTAACTGGAGAGAATTTAATATTTTAACTTTAATTGGGTAAATAAATACATTATATATGACATGGTGTTATTATAGATTCATATTTTTTTATTTAGAAAGTTTATTTCAAAAACAATCATTCTGGTAGTTATTTGTTTAACACAACTATTTTTCCAACTATTGATCACGATTCTCTACTCTTATGAATAGTAGTATGTATTTCATTACAAAATAACACAATTTTCATGAAAATTGATTCCTCATATGTCATTTTTAAAAAAAGGCATACCACATGGTCCTCCATTAAAACTGTAATCATGATGCATGTGAAACTATTCTATAGTGCAATGAATTTCCCACAAAACACAACTTTCTTGGTTGGCGTATGCAAAACCAAACACTTTTTACTAATATTGGAGTTTAGCAGAAGGGTGTTTACATCATTTCAAGGTGTTAATGTTGTATTAAATCAAAAGAAGAAATAGCCTCCCACATGTCCATTTAAAGAGATTGGGCCTCCTTGGACTAGAAGATCTTTTTCATTTTCAATATGATTAATGTTCAGGGGGTCACAGACAATATATTCCTCCTTGATTGGTTTCATGAGATGAAGGCTGATAAACATGAAAAATATGGGATCATAATTTATGGTGGTTTTATACTGGAACATTTGGAATTCATGTGACAAGGAACATCATGACAGCTCTGTAAGCATAGGCATGATACTAATGGTTAGAGGTAGGTCTATGAAATCATAGATAGTCCCTCTAATTACAAAGTGGGATCTATCCCCTTCCATGTGGGCCATAATGGTTGATAGGAGATCTCTTATAATGTACCGAAAACTATCGATGCATTGAAGTTGGGATGAATGAATTCTTCAAAGTAGTGAACATAATCATATCATCGATGGCTCATGTAGGAATGGAGAAATTCATGGTGGAGGGACATTCTATTATTAGAATCATTCGATTATTATGGATTTTAGTTTGTTCTATGTATTGGGGGACTGCCTCACAACCAATTCTTCATCCATGATCATGTGGATGGAGATGTGTCACTATCATAGAGTTTCACTGGATTGAGTGGAAACTAACTCTACAAATATTCAAACGGACATTCAAGAAGATATCATCATGCCATGGGTGACCACCAACTCAGTTCAAAAATTCAAAAGCATTCTCATCGGGAACCTGAATTTCACTCACACATGGTGAGAGGGAAATATGGTGGAGGACTTCTTGGTCTCATAGGTGTCCACTAAGAGTTCAGGTATCTCCTTTACTACCCCAGATCCCTTCTCCAAGATTGATCTAACCTGGTCAGTGCAGATACACTAGGTCTTCATTATTGTTTACCTCCTTGACTTTCTTGGGCCTTGCCTCTTATTTAATAATTTTTTAAATTTTGGATAGATAATGAGGGGTTTGTGTAACATGTGGGCATGAAACATACTATCTAGGCCTTTTAAAATGAAATATCCCAACTCAAGAACCCTTCACCCAACTCAGGCTGAGACACTATAAGACCTCAATCACACTACATGATCACTAAGGGTTGGTGACCGTCATCAATGGTTTCAGAATCCATACTCTCAAGTCACACTACTATATGTATATAACTACATAAAATAGAATAATTATATTAAAAAATACAATATATTTTTAATTAAAATAGAAAAAAAATATAAATTTAAAATGAAAACAACTACGCAACAATATACCCATGTCATGCCATTTTATAATGATCATAATGAAAGCGTTATTCTAATAGTTCAAACATATAAATATCATTACGTAACGAGATTCAAAATTATAAAGATATATCTATATAAAAAATATCCAGAACCACACTTCGGTGTCATGAATCCTAAGCCCCATCCAAGATATCTCAAGATCAATCACTTATCATTAGATACCTTCCTTTATTTCCTCATAATATAAGAAGTATACATATACACTAAAGTGAAAATACTAAGTGTGGATACAATACTAAGTTGCACACCACTAATGACTGCTGACACTTTCCATATTCTTTTACGATTAAATTAATGAAAATATAAAAAATGAAATAAAAAGTATGATAAACATCTAGTAATCAACCATGTTGATTCATCATGTAATTACTAAGAAATAACAAATCCCAAGAATACCTAATTTGACTAATGTATGGTTTTTTGCCTTCTGAAATACCAAATAAGCCTATCACCTTGATTAGAATCCAGGATATAACTTTAAAGGCCTGTAAATCTTATAACCAGTGATGAATATCTAGTCATTTAATAACTTAGATGTCCTGAAGTATTATAATTTGTGCTAATAATATATTTTGGATGTGTTATTGGTGGTTGGATGAGTTTTAGATATTGGGAGAATAAATTAGTACATTTTGATAATCTTAAAAAAAAATCAATGGGCCACTTATATTATTCTAAATTCATGAATTTATTGTGATGTAGGGAGAAAGGGTGGATGAATGGTTACATAATTCATCAATGTTAACTGTATATTATTGTAATTGTTTGATAGGTGAGACACATGTTTTGGTTACATGGTATATGTTTCATGTATGTAAATCCTTTATCACATAAAAATTTCACCCTAAAATACATATTTTATTTAGATAGTTATGAAATAAATTTAAATTCACTCTTTTTATATGGGTTACACATGTTGGGGTTCTTTAGGAATGTTTTTTATTTTATACTGATAGATATCCTATCACATTGATATTATGATGTTTGAGTATTGGATCAAAGGTATTATAATCATGAATATCTTCCCTTATTGTTCCTTATTTTATAATTTCTCAAAGAATCATTAACCTGAGATGGTTTGATCAGATATGAAATTTGAATTATATTAAATTAATCGTTTTTTCTCTAGGTTTTAGAGTAAGACTAAGATTGGTTGGATCTCCATCATGTATGATTGGTTTCACTAAAGGAGATTTTTGTGGAAGGTAGCTTATTTCACTCACTATTGTGAGATATATTTTCTTATCCTTAATATTTTATTTAAAAATAAATATTGTAAATTTATTTATAAATATGGATTTATGTATTATGATAATTTGTTTTATTGTTTTTGGATTTTTAGGGAATGACGTGGATTTTGGGAATGTGTGAGTATTTTAAAAAAATGTAAAATTATGAGAAAATTGATTATGATATTAAACTATTATTGTTTGGCTAAGAAAACAATTTTACTATATAGTGATGTGATTTTTTGATGTTTTATTAGAACATGAGATGATTTTCACTTTATTTTTGTGTCCCCCTATTAGATAAGAGGAGTTGATTACTTAGGTTTTAATATTATATGATGATTCAGGACTGAATGGGTAATTGATCTATCCATAAATGGTTACATAGTAGGTTGATATATAATTCATGATGTTTCTGTGTTCCCTTATAAATTGAAGCTAACTTGGGAATATGAGTGGATTTTATTAATAATTTTATATTTATGGTGTGTTTGGTTGGTAATCTTGTTATATAGTTTACTAATGAAATGTTTTGATGTGGTTCTTTCACATGGTTTTGATTTGATCTATTTTCATAAAATAAATTTTATCATACTAAATTTTCATACATATAGGGTCCATGAGAAGTTATTGAGGATTTCATAATGAGTTTCATTACTCTCCCTTAATTTACCCCAAGCTAGATGAAACAATAATGGGGGGAGGGGGAGAACCAATGGACTTTTATTAATTCCTTTTCCTTTGAACTCAAACTATTAAACATATTAAATTTCCCAATCCAATAAATATTATCTTTCATAATAACATATTGTGTAGTTTGTATAAAATATATAGTAGGACACAATATTTATAAGGTTCAATATAAAATCCGACTCTTTTCCTTGTTAGTTAGACTCCCCAACATGGATTATCCAGTATATTCACAAATGCATAAAATTGGTTAGGCACACTTGTTTCAATTCTTCAAAAATCGTTTAGACACCATAATTTTAATTATTCATTGAATGTTAAGACACCCCAATAAAAAGTCTCCAATAATTGGGTAGACACCCCAATTAATATCTTATTCTGCAACTTTGATCTGAATGTAGAAAGGAATCATTATGCTCAATTTTTTTACTCTTATAATTTCATATTCCTTTTGGAATAAACTAGATAAAATGATCTACTTGTGAATATATCATTAGTTCATTAATAAGTTCTTGGAATTTCTATATTGATCTTGAAACATTATAGGGATCTTTAATGATTTGTGTCCTCTTATTTCATCTATATCCTTGATATAGATATTATATCAGCTCTAAGAAATCTCACATACCATGTATATAAGATATCAATGTTCTCCACTACATATTATTAAACATTTAAATTAATACTTATACTCATATAAATATATAACATGAATGATATTTTCCATATTTTTAATATGGATGTCCCTCAAATTTTTTTATAGGTGATATTCATATTCAAAATTGGAGGATTTTTCTTTATTTTTAATTGTCATTTTATTCATTTAAACTCAGCCAATTTTATCACTTAAATTTCCTCTTATAGACTCAATATTTAAATATCCAAATTTTTATCTTTAATAAAAAAGGACTTTGGTATTATTCAATGGTCAAATGAAATTCAAATAACTATATCTTCATGTATTATATTACATGGACTTATTTGTTAAAAAATTGTCATGTTATTATATTAAGACATTAAAATGTTATGAATTATCATTATATAGATTACATAAATCATGCAAGATATTTTTCATTAAAGCTGAATATATGTCTGGTTTCTTCTTGTAATATTCATTAAAGATCATGAACTCAGAAACTAGAAGCCATTTTAACACATGATTCACATGCATGCATAGTAAACTACCATCATGTATCAATATTTTGAAAACTAATATCCACAACCAAACTCTAACTTGAATATATAACATTATACTCTCCTCAGTTTCATCAATATTTACATGAACTTGAATTCTATAACATCCTTTTCTTATGGTAGGTCTATTTTCCTTACTGGTACTCATGGTCAATCTGTGTGATCAGTCAATTCATCATGAAACACAATAGGTCACATAATGGTAGATTTTGGTATATGAAATCAATTATCTTTTATGCTACATCAATCTACCATGAATACCTCATGGTTAATTTTCCTTGGAATGACTAGTTCTCATAATAACAGTTGAAGAATGTTAAGATTGGATTTCATTTGTTCAAGTGGTTTATTGGAATAACACATGATCGATTCAACATATACATGTCACAATCGATCAACCCATATACTTTTCATGGTTTCATTCATTATAACTCATAGTTTCTTGGATATATGCATAGTTGATCCTTCATATAGGAGGTCCTTATATTATGGTAGCCATGGTCACTCAGGTATTATGCTCAATTATGGTGTGGTTAGTTCATCAAATGGTTGATGCATCCATAATTAGTCATACCATTTAATAGTATCTCAAAGGAAAATTGTCACGACCCCCTCCCACCAAAGATGCCCCTCCTGAGCTGGCAATGGTGAATGGGAGATAATGACCCCCGAGTACCGCCTCCAGTAGGCCCCAGGGTGGCGACTAGCACGAAGGGTATGAGTTTTTACCAATATGGGATGCATTACCCTTTATTATTATTTAGGATCGGGAAATAGGACAAGTCAACCAACAAAAGTAAAAAAGAACAAGTGTATAGAAATAAACCCAAACCAAGCCCACATGCATGTTTAAACAAATTTATAACAATGTACAAGTACAAGAAATCTCAAAGTACAATACTAAAACAAAACAAAGGTACAACAACAGAAACCACTCTAACTGTCCAACTAGTAGGGTCCCGCACGACCATGGTAGTCCACTTGGAAACCTGAAAGTAAACGTAGGGTGAGCATACAAGTATACTCAGTAGGGAAACCTAAAGATCTCGTGCACAAGTGGGGAGACATCCTAATGTCCCATGAGAACAACAGAAGAAACCTAGCAAGGAATTATATCCACCCAACCTCACCAGCCATACTCACCAAAACACAGTCACAATAGGTAGTAGTAGTATATAAGAACATGATTATTAGGTACCCCGCCCCACTTCCCTTTAGTTAGCTGCTATTCCTAATGACGAACATCCTGACGCTGCCATACTCTCCCCACCCGCACACACCTGGGCCTCACAACCACATATCACGCCCGCACAAACCTGGTCCTCACAACCACGTATCCCGCTCGCACACACCTCGGCCTAACAACCACGTATCCCGCCCTCACACACCTAGGCCTCATCCTGAAGATTCTTGGAAAATATTAGAACCTGCCCGAGGAGTCTTGGGATAAAACCACCCCAATCGAAACCTACCAGAAGAGTCTTAGGTGTAAGGTCGACTCAAGCCATCATATCCTAGGGGAGAAGGAGCAGAAGGAAGATAGTAACTAAGGGAAAAACACACTCTCCAATAAAATGGGAGTGTTCAGCACTAAGTGCTCAACATGGGAGGGGTGTGATAAAACACAAAAGATACAGATATATATAAATATACCAACCACACAGCCCAACCTATGGCTTCTAAAAAGAGAAACTGAGCACGTGCCTTGGCACTGCTACTACGAAGCATGCACACAACAAACATACCAAACCCCCTTTAGGTTTTCACATTTCAGTAGAAAATAGTTTATTTAGTTCCTTAACTACTAGAAAACTATCCACAACCAACCACACCAAACGTTCATAAAACATATCCCTGCCATCCACAAATCAAGTTAGGAAAACACAAGAAACCCAACCAAGCCCTTCTTATCAACCAACTAACCCCATTGATTATTATTTCCGTTTCACGCCCCACCATTTATTAACTCTTCCACGTTAATTTAATAATCACAACCCATAACCCGTTCACATTAAAACCCAACCCTGCAGCCCCGCTACCAACTGCCATAAACACAACCGCACCAAAACCACACATCATCATCCCTTTAATACTATTTATCGCAGCCCCACTATCCGTTACCAACACAACATTCACACCAACCCACAACCAAGTCAACTGCAACCCTGCTACTCACCCGATCCACAACAACCCACAAAACACCCCCAACACATGCCATGTAACCAAGCCAACACCCACATGTTCATTATTCCATTTTTTTAACTGGGGTGATCACACAAGGGTTCCATATTTTCATTTAACCAGCCGAAATTACGTGATTATCCAATTTCCACATTCCACAAGCTTCCATCTATAAGAAAATACAGAAGGAGAGGGAAACATTTAATTACATAAGAAAAGGCCCCCAACGACCGTGATTTTTAGTAGGTATAATCTCATTCAATTCACAACATAATATCACAGGATATAAAGTAACAGCAATCACAACTTCCCATCCCCTTTATATAAGCCAGTTATTATCTTTATTAAAACAGATTCAAAAGTGTTTCATGTAAACAAGAAGACACACACCCCACATTATGCACAAAATTAGAGAGACAAAGGTAATATCCCTACCTCAATAGGTTCTTGATCGCAACGCTCCCCCGGATCAACCAAAGAAGATGTTCGTCGCGTCCGTCACTTCTGTCGGGTCCCGAAAAAACCTCCTCGGGTGGAAGTCAGAAAGAAAAGGCCTAAGGAAAGACAAGTAATCCAAGCTCAGAAGCTCTGACTCATCGCTACGATCCTGTGGCCACTGACGTATTGTAAATCGGAGGTCGGACGAAGAAGTTATGGAAGGAAGAGCCTTCAAGTCTCTTGAGAGAGCTCTGCTCAGAGGAGTGGAGAGGAGAGGAGAGGGGTGAGTTGAAAGGAGGAGGGGACCCCTCCTTTTATAGGAATGAAAAGCCAAAGTACACGGTGTTTACTTTATGGTACACGACATGTAGTCGATTCTTTCACATGGTCTCCACGTGACTTCCAACATGCCTCCATGGCCGTTGACTAGTCAACACACGGTTTGAGGGTAACGCATACGCGGGGAAGGACTACATAACGTGTAGTTTAGACACATGGTATGCACTCATTTATTTCACACGGCAAGGACACAGCTCCAACACGGTACATGGCTGTTGAATGGTAACGTGTATGCTGGGATGGACTACACGACGTGTAGAACTGGACACACGTCGTGCACCCATTACTCCACACAGCAAGGACATGGCCTGTAACATGGTGTATACCCGAGAAGGGAGTAAACGGCGTGTACTCAAACCACACAGTGTGTAGTTTAAAAATTATGGATAGTGTGGGAAAAGTCCATTTTACCCTCCAGAACACTTATTGAACTTCTTTTTGACAAAGGAATGGGCCGGGGAGGTCCAGGCCATTACATCAGATACCTCTTAAAACATTCTCGTCCCCGAAAATTCAAAAACCAACCCAGAGGAACCCAACAAGATACCTCATAGGGTTCTTGTTATAATAGGAACCCAACCAACAACCCTAATCATATGTGTTAGGAATTCATTTTCCTATGTTGAGATATTATCCGCTTTAGGCGGCACTGACTTGCCTGTACAGGTTTAGTCGCATCCTCATTAATGAATCTCGATTAAGAATTGGGTCTTCCTACATTCATACATTAGGATTTTTCAACTCACACTGACCCCAACACCATACAACCAACAAACTACCCGAACATGTGGGTTTCGGAAAATCATTCACCTATGTCGAGATATTGTCCGCTTTAGGCGGCACTGACTCACCCGCACGGGTTCAATCGCATCCACATTAATGCCTCCCGATTAATGGTCAAGTTTTTCCCTTTCCCACACATCCGGACATGTTACACATTACCATGGAACATGGAAACAAAAGGTCTCACAACTGACCAAACAAGCATTCCATATATCAAAGGTACATAGTACAACATCAACACAAATCTCAGAAGAACAAGGGAAAAAAACACATGTCAAAACAACTCTGGGTACTGAGCGTGCATCTGGGTCTCCCGCTCCCAAGTGCTCTCCTTGAGGCCACCATGCCTCCACTACAAACGAACCAAGGGAATGGTTCGTTCACAGAGAACCTTCTCTTTACGATCTTCGATTTTGACTAGTCATTACTTGAAGGTCGCATCATCTCCCATATCTAAATCTACCCAGTTGATAACGTGGGAGTTGTCGTGTAAGTACCGAAAAAGCTGGGAGACGTGGAAGATGTCATGAACCTTCTCCAACTGAGGTGGTAGATCCAGCTGATATGCCACCGCACCGACTCGCCTCAGCACCTCAAAAGGTCCAATGAAGCTATGTGAGAGCATGCTCCCCTTACCAAACCTCCGCTGCCCCCGTCGAGAGGAAACCTTCAAGAAAACATGATCCCCCACCTCGAACTCCAAGGGCCTCCTCCGATGATCAACATAAGACTTCTGTCGGTCCTGTGCCTCTTTCATCATCTCATGTACAAGTTGGACTTTCTCTGTGGTGATCTGTACTACCTCTAGCCCGAGTGCTCCTGTCTCACGAACCTCTGCCCAGCAAATGGGTGAACGACATGGCCTTCTATACAAAGCCTCAAATGGTGCCATGAAAATAGTAGAGTGAAAGATGTTGTTGTAGGAAAACTCTACTAATGGAAAGTGTCATGCCCATAATCCTCCGAAATACAGAACGCATGCTCGCAGCATGTCCTCCAATGTCTAGATAGTCCACTTCGTTTGCCCATCAGTCTGGGGGTGGAAAGCAGTGCTAGGGAATAGCTGGGTGCCAAAAGCATGTTGTAGCCCCCCTCTAGACTCGTGAGGTAAACTGAGTATCCCGATATGAGACGATAGTCTTTGGGACCCCATGCAAACACACCACCTCGTCTACGTACCTTTGTGCTAAGGTACTCACCGGGCCGGACTCATTAATTGCTAAGAAGTGAGCTGATTTCATTAGATGATCCACCACTACCCAGATAGCATCATAACCTCCCTGAGCTCTGGGTAGTCCTGTGAAGAAGTCCATCGAGATGTCATCCCAATTCCACTCGGGGACATCTAAAGGATGCAACAAACCACTAGGAACACGGTGTTCAGCCTTCACTTGCTGACACACTAGGCATCTAGCCACAAACTCTGCCACTGACCGTTTCACCCCGGGCCACCAAAACTATTCCCTCCAGCCTCGGTACATTTTCAAAACTCTTGGATGTACCGCTAAGGCTGAGCTATGGAACTCACGGAGAACGCACTCACGCATCGCCTCCGAAACAAAAAACCTTCCATGGAAAAGCATCCGATGCCGGCTATCCTCTGACCATCCTTCTGGAGCATTCCCATGATCGACACGATCCCGCATCACTTCTGCCTCAGAGTCCCCCCACTGAGACTCTCCCACCTACTGCATCAAGGAGGACTACACCGTCATCTAAAACAAATAGCCTCTAATACCTTCTACCTTGGCATCCAAGTGTAAGGTAGCCAAATCTCCCATTTCCATCCATGCATCAACAGATTCACGAACCACTTCTTGATGTAACTTCCTTCTCAGGGTATCTGTCACAACGTTTCCCTTACCTTTAGTGTAAGAGATCTCAATGTCATAGTCTTGGAGAAACTCGACCCATCTCTGCTGCCGTAAGTTCAGGTCACACTGGAAGAAGATATAACGCAGGCTCTTGTGATCTGAGAAGACCACAAAGTGATCCCCAAAGAGGTAATGTCACCACAACTACAGTGCGAACACTACTTCTACAAGCTCCAGGTCATGGGTGGCATAGTTACGCTCGTGGGGGCGCAACTGCCTAGACCCATAACAAATCACTCCCTTCTTCTGCATCTTCACGCACCCCAGACTAAGGCCAGAAGAATCAAAAAACACCTCATACAACAACCCTTCCTCAGGAAACCTGAGTACGGGAGCACTGACCAACTTCTCCTTTAGGTATTAAAAAGATTTTTTGCCCTGCTCACTCCACAGGAAGACCTGGTTCTTCCTCGTCAAAGCTGTCAAAGGAGCAGAAACTCGATAGAAGTCCGAAACGAACCTCCGATAGTAACCTTATAATCCCAAGAAACTATGAACTTCTTCCACGCTCTTGGGTGCTTCCCAAGAAACAACTGCCTCAACATTCGACGGGTCCATTGACACTCCATGATAAAACACCATGTGCCAAAGGAAGTGTACTTCTTGTGTCAAGAACTTACACTTCGACAATTTCCCATAAAGATGGTGGTGTCAAAGGAATTCCAAGGTTGCCCTGAGATGCTCAAAGTGCTCCTCCTCTAATCTTGAGTAGATCAGGATGTCATTGATAAATACAACGATGAACCGGTCCAGAAAATCTCAGAAGACAAAGTTCATAAGTCCCATGAACACAGCCGGTGCATTTGTAACTCCAAATGGAATCACTACAAACTCGAAGTGCCCATACCTGCACCTGAATGCCCTCTTTGAGATGTCACTATCCTTCACCCTCAGCTGATGATATCCCAATCGTAGATCAATCTTAGAGAACCAACCTACTCCCCTCAACTAGTCGAAGAGATCATCTATCCT
Organism: Viscum album; assembly: GCA_963277665.1. NCBI lineage: Eukaryota > Viridiplantae > Streptophyta > Magnoliopsida > Santalales > Viscaceae > Viscum > Viscum album. The sequence continues at coordinate 1,132,682,551 of OY728142.1, read as the reverse complement.
TGGAAGGGGGTAGCAGTTCTTGACCGTTACCTGGTTCAACCTTCGGCAGTCTATGCCAAGTCGGAGACCACCATCTGATTTCTTCAAGAACAAAACTGGAGCACCCCATGGAGACACGCTGGGTCAAACAAAAACTTTCTCCATCAGATCGTCAATCTGAATCCCCAACTCCCGCAACTCTGAAGGTGCCATCCGATATGGGGCCATCGAAATCGGACGGGCACCAGGCTGTAAGTCTATCCCGAACTCAACGTCACGTCGGGGGGGGGGGGTGTAGAGTCACATCATCCTTAGGAAAAACATCGAGGAACTCCCCAACAACCTCTGGGACATCCATCATCTCTGTATCAGCTAGAACCACTGATATCCCACCTAACAAGGAGAGGAGAGGCTCCACATGCCGGATTCCCACCTGATAGCTCCTCTCGCCAACAAAAGCTACACGGTGCCCATCCACGTCGGAGAACACGACTGTTCTCCGGAAGAAGTCGATAATGGAACTAACAGAAAACAACCAGTCTATGCCTAGGATGACATCGTATGGCTGCACCTGTAACAGAAGAAGGTCCCCACTAGATCGATGTGGTCCCAACGTCAGCCCACATCCCCGGAAAACACAAGATACGCTAGTCTGGCCCCCAACTGGTGTACCCAGTACCAGTGGCACAGAAAGTCTCTCTATGTATAGTCCCAATGCATGGGCTATACTAGGTGAAACAAAGGAGTGCGAGGCTCCCGAATCGAACAAAGAAAAAACAAGAGTGCTGAGAAAACAAATCGTACCTCACACCACCTTTGGTCCTGCTAAAGCTGTCAACTCTACTGGGTGAAACTGTCCACGCCCAGCTCCTATGCCTCTCTGATGTCGTCCACCTCCCCAACCATGCCCTGGTCGAGGGCCCTGAGGAGAACCCTAAGGTTGGCTCCCTTCCGCAAAGTCTACCCTCGGAGGATCATGGTCCTGCTGCTGCTGGAAGGGCCTCGCTGGAAACTGGTGCGGTTTAGGTGGGCGCTGAACCTCCCACCTCCACCGTACTGAGCTCAGGTCGGGCACCAACTCTGAACGTTCCAGAATCCCCCACAAGAAAAACACCTTAGTCCTGGGTTCGTGAAAAAGGGACGAGGACCTGAAGATCTGAACTGGAAATGCTGGGTCCTGCCCCCCACTGGCCTGAACCTGGAAGGTCCCATCGCAGGAGACCTGCTGCTGACTGATTTCCCCTTCGACGAGCCTGGCTGGTTCCCCTCTTGGGGTGAACCTCCCAGCGAGTGTATCCTCTCTAGAACATCCGCCTTATTCTGTACCAGAAAGTACGTCGGAAGGGTGAAGGGGGTGACAACATACTGGAGCGAAGGATGGAGCGCCTCCTCCAAACATCTCGCCCGAGACTCCACATCCGGAAAGAGATCCTGAACAAAGCACAGTAGATCTTTTAACTTGATCCCCAACTCATATACCGACATACTCCCCTGTTGATGGGAGAGTAACTCCTACCGCTTCTCCTCCTTGATCATGGAAGAAAGGAATTCCTCTTGGAATTCCTTCTCAAAGTCAGCCTATGGAACCTCTTCCTCTATACTCTATCCGAGGTAGAGCACCCACCACTGTCGCACCGCATCTCTCAGTTGACTGACTGCTAGGGGAACCTAGTACTCCCTTGGAGCACGAATCAAGGTAAAAGTGATCCCTAGCTCCTCCATCCACCCCTCCAACTCCGTATCCGAAGTACTACACTCGTACTTCTTAAGGGTCTGTCGCTTGAAAGAATGAAGAGTCTTCTGCCACTGGCTATCTTCCTCCTCTTTGTCAATCCTCAGTTGATAAACTGCCTGAATCTGTTGGGCCTCGGCCGTCTGAGCCACCCGGGGATGACGTCCAGGTTCCATAGATGTACGGTAAACAAGGATCGCCTAAGCCCAAGTAGTAAGGAAAATCAAGGTTTTATTTTTATCATTTTATTTCAATTTCTTTCCCATAACACTCAAATCAAGTAAAACACAGTCATGATGATGCATGTACCTTACCTAGGGTTTCTTACCCTACAATCAATGTAGCCTCACTTGGTTATTCGGTAGGCTCAGAGTCCTTCCATCGGATCACGGGGGCCCCTAAAATCCCGTATCCTAGCCGGTCTTCCCTGGAATATGTCACGCCAAAGATTAACTAACATTGTCGCCCTACCATCCTATGCAATCCTCATTGTCCCTAACTAAAGACTTCATCCTATCTTTCAACCTGCCTCTCATACTATTCTGTCACGACCCCCTCCCACCAAAGATGCCCCTCATGAGCTAGCAATGGTGAAAGGGAGATAATGACCCCAGAGTCCCGCCTCCAGTAGGCCCCGGGGTGGTGACTAGCACCAAGGGTATGAGTTTTCACAAATATGGGAGGCTTTAACCTTTTATATTTTTTAGGATCGGGAAATAGGATAAGTCAACCACCAAAAGGGAAAAGAACAAGTGTATAGAAATAAACCCAAACCAAGCCCACATGAATGTTTAAACAAATTTATAACAAGGTACAAGTACATGAAAGCTAAAAGTACAATATTACCAAAAGAAAAAAATGGTACAACAACAACAACAACTCCAACTGTCCAACTAGTAGGGTCCAACACGGCCCTGGTAGTCCTCCAGAAAACCTGAAAGTAAACATAGGGTGAGCATACAAGTGTACTCAGTAGAGAAACCTAAAGCTCGTGTGCACAAGTGGGGAGACATCCTAATGTCCCGTGAGAACAATAGAAGAAACCTAGAAATGAATTATATCCACCCAACCTCACCAACCACACTCACCCAAACACAATCACAATAGGTAGTAGTAGTATATAAGAACAAGAGTATTGGGTACCCCGCACCACTTCCCTTTAGTTAGCTGCTCTTCCTAACGACGAACGTCCTGACGCTACCACACTCTCCCCGCCCACACACACCTGGGCATCACAACCACTTATCCCGCCTGCACACCCCTGGTCCTCACAACCACGTATCCCGCCCGCAAACACCTGGCCCTCACAACCACGTTTCCCGCCCGCACACACCTGGGCCTCATCCCGAAGATTCATGGGAAATATTAGAACCTGCCTGAGTAGTCTTGGGCTAAAACCACCCCAAACAAAACCTAACTGAAGAGTCTTAGGTGTAAGTTCGCCTCAAGCCATCACATCCCAGGGGAGAAGGAGCAGGAAGGAGCTATTAACTAAGGGAAAAATACCCTCTCCCATAAAATGGGAGTGTTCGGCACTAAGTGTTCAACATGGGTGGGGTGCGATAAAACACAAAAGATATAGATATATATAAATATACCATCCACACAACCCAACCTATGGCTTCTAAAAAAAGAAACTAAGCATGTGCCATGGAACTGCTACTACGATGCATGCATACAACAAACAAACCCAACCCCCTTTAGGTTTTCACATTTTAGTAGAAAATAGTTTATTTAGTTCCTTAACTACTCGGAAACTATCCAAAACCAACCACACCAAACGTTCTTAAAACATATCCCTGCCATCCACAAATCAAGTTAGGAAAACCCAAGCAACACAACCAAGCCCTTATTATCAACCAACCAACCCCATTGATTATTATTTCTGTTTCACGCCCCACCATTTATTAACTCTTACACTTTAATTTAATAATCACAACCCATAACCCTTTCACATTAAAACCCAACCCTGCATCCCCGCTTCCAACCGCCATAACCACAACCACACCGATACCACACATCATCATCCCTTTAATACCATTTATTGCAGTCCCACTGTCTGTTACCAACAAAACATTCACACCAACACACAACCAAGTCAACCGCAGCCCCGCTGCTCACTCGATCCACAACAACCCACAAAACACCCCCAACACATGCCACGTAACCAAGCCAACACCCACATGTTCATTATTCCATTTTGTTTAACCGGGGCGATCACACAAGGGTTCGAGATTTTCATTTAATCAGCCAACATTACGTGATTATCCAATTTCCACATTCCACAAGCTTCCATCCATAAGATAATATAAAAGGATAGGGCAACATTTAATTTCATAAAAAAAGGCCCCCAACAACCATGATTTTCAATAGGTAGAAGCTCATTGAATTCAAAACATAATATCACAGGATATAAAGTAACAACAATCACAAATTCCCATCCCCGTTATATAAGCCAGTTATTATCTTTATTAAAACAAATTCAAAAGTGTTTCACGTAAACAAGAAGACACCCACTCCGCATGATGCACAAAATTAGAGAGAAAAAGGTAAGATCCCAACCTCAACAGTTTCTTGATCGCAACAATCCCCCAGATCAACCTTAGAAGACGTCTGTCGGCATCCGTCACTTCTGTCGGGTCTCGAAGAAACCTCCTTGGGTGGACGTCGGAAAGAAAATGGCGAAGTAAAGACAACGAATCCAAGCTCGGAAGCTCCACCTCATCGTTACGATCCTGTGGCCACTGACGGATCGCAAATCGGAGCTTAGACAAAGAAGTTATGGGAGGAAGAGCCTTCGAGTCTCTTGAGAGAGCTCTGCTCAGAGGAGAGGAGAGGAGAGGAGAGGGGTGAGTTGAAAGGAGGAGGGGACCCATCCTTTTATAGGCGTGAAAATAAAAATTACACGGCATGTACTTTATGGTACATGGCGTGTACTCGGTTCTTTCACACGGTCTCCACGCGGCTTCCAACATGGCTCTACGGCCGTTGACTGGTCAACACATGGTTTGAGGGTAACACATATGCGGGGAAGGGCTACACGACGTGTAGTTTAGACACATGGCGTGTACTCATTTATTGCACATGGAAAGTACACGACTCCAACATGGTACACGGCCGTTGACTGGTAACGCATACACGGGGAAGGACTACACGACGTGTAGAACTGGACACACGACATGCACCCATTACTCCACATAGCAAGGACACGACCTGCAACACGGGGTATACCTGGGAAGGGAGTACACAATGTGTACTCAAACTACATGGCGTGTAGTTTCAAAATTCTGGAAAGTGTGGGAAAAGTCCATTTTACCCTCCAGAACACTTCTTGACCTTCTTTTTGACAAAGGAATGGGCCGGAGAGGTCCGAGCCATTACAATAATAGTTTATTGTCTTACAATGTGATGTACATGGTTTATCCATTAATAATATAGGGTTTAAAAAGGTTAAATATGACGTAAATTTTAATTTAATGACTTTAATTCATCATATTGGATAAAACTCATCATTTATGTCAGTTAAATGAAGATGAAAAATACCTTCACACATAGATTTAATCGTAAATAATTATTTAATATTAGTGATTATTAATAAGTCATTTCACCCCTACCTAGGCTAGAATGATCTTGAGGTATGTTGATGGTTACCTTACAACATCCATTTCTACCCTAAATGAATGTGGCAAACCATATCCTTCACACATACCTACCTTCTCACATGTGCACCTTACATGCTCCCATGCCTACCCATGCACAAGATAAAAATTTATTTCTCCCATATGCTACATATATTGTCCATGTTGATCAAGCTCCCATGTGGTTGACCCTATTCCCACTTATTTAGTTGATTCAGTCGCATGGCTGGCTTAAGGATGGGTATGTTTGAATGAGAACCTATAAAAATGATCTCTCAAAATCACTACAATACTTATCTAAATATTCTTCCCATTAAATATTCATTAAGTAGAAAATTATTTCATGGCCTTATCAAAAAATCCATTCATTAAATCTCAATACAATTTTTATTTTGTGAATAATTTTCATTCTATAAAATATGTTGGACATTTCATTATACATAAGGAATAGTTATCTTATAAAAAAATATACTTTTGGATGTAATCCATAATAATCTTCCAAGAATCACTACTTTTTATAACCAATCACATATTTAAATATTAAAAAAAAATTAAATAAAAAACATTGGGCATAACAATATCCCCCTTTTTAATTATTTTTAAATATCACCTTACACCCTTAAAGTAAATATCTGTGCACATTTGTTTCTACACCTTATTGAAAGTAAAATGTAAAGGGACTATGAGGGGTTATATCATCTCATCTCACCCCCATGACATCCCATGATTAACATTCATGGTTATTACATCATTTTAGATGAATATTATTCACATTACAAAATACATGCCCAAGCACCGTAATAGTTTAATGACTTTATAAACTTGGATAACATTATTCTAATTCGATGATAGGTATTCAAAATCTCTATTAAAGATAATACCATTTAGTAATCTTACAAAAACATTTATTCATAACTTTGGGAAAAGAAACATAATAAATGGTGAGAATAAATTACATTAAGCGTAAAAAGTAAAAGAAATATGTATGAATAACATGATAATAAGGGCATGATAACATAACAATAAATTTTAAAGATAATAACCTTCATATAGAATATCATATACATGAGATAATGCATAAATATTTATTGTTCATAAGACATGAATCATAATGAAATCAACTAAACTAATTCATGAGCACATAAAATTAGTATTAGACATAGACTTATGGAATACACATCATCTTATAACATTATAAACACATATAAATAAATATTGGTCCACTCATTAAGTTAAGAATATGAAATAAGGACCTCACATAAATTTATTAACATGAAACAAGGGTCACATATATCATCATGGACATGAAATATTAGATTACACATAACATTATGAACATGTAATCAGGTTCATGTATAAAATTGTGAAAATGTAATTAGGTTCCCATTTAACATGGTGAAAATGTAATAATGTTCATAAATAACATTGCATAAATGTAATAAGGGCCACTCATAACATTATGAACATGTTATTAGATTCACACATATCATTTTGATTATGTAATTAGGTTCACAGATAACATATATACTCATGAGTTATCTATCGTTACCCAATTAATTTGAGGAAGATATTGGTCCCACCTATAAAATAATTAATTCATACATATGTGTGCCAATATATCATAAATATTCACAATATCAGAACCTAAGAAATCAAATATTAATTAGAGAAACTTCATCCAATCATAACATAATGAAAATAGACAGGTTTTCAACTCATTTTATCATTGAATAACCCATGAAATGATGCATGTTTTGATAAACATAAAAAAACATAAACCATTCAGAGAAAAAATATGAATCATATCCTAGGATCAAAATACTTAAATAGAATAAACTATTTCTAAGGTTTTCATCTTAGATGCAAAATTATTTTTAAAGATCACTTCGTGCAATTCATAAGGGAAAATACCTTTCATTAAAATTACTATTTTGAAGACATAAAACATTTTCAGTATAATTTTATTTGAAAACCACAATGAAAACTAATAAACTAATCTTTATAAATAATATAAAAAATTTCTTGATGAAAATTTAATTTCCTATGTAAAAAAAATATAATTTAATCATAAACATATTTAAATCCTTTTTCATTTTCAATAGATTGAAAAACATATAAATAAATTTTTTAAATCATAGAAATCATTTTCATTGAAAATATCCCTTTTAAAAGATATAAAGGAAGATTTGAAAATAATTTTAAAAGATTTTCCAAAAAGAAAAAATTGTAAAAAACTTTTTACTTGAAAACGAGGATAGAAAATCATTTAAAAACATTTTTTTAGAAAACATGGTTTTTTAATGAAACAGGTTTCTGACTGAAGAGAGAAATAAAGTCACATTTTTTAAAAATAATTCAATATTATTAAGCACAAATGAGTAGAAAATATATTTCCAATACATGAATATATCATGATTAAGAATAGGAGAAGAAAATTCATCAGATTTATAGAGATATGAAGTATAAGGTTTCATCAATGGAAGCATACACATAAATAATTCTGATAAACGATGATATTGTAGCAATGAACTCTTAGAAATTTTGAAAAAAAGAACCAAAAATACCAAAATAATAATAATGTTAGATGATGTTTAAATATCAAGAATTGAATATGATTCATGATATAACATTTCAAATGGAATTACATACACCTTGTAAAATAATATAGGTGCATAACATAACATGTTTCTCAAATATGGAAAATTGAGACAAAATTAACTTACTATGTTGATAAATTTTTAACCATAATCCCCATGAAATAAGAGTCATAAAATGGATATTTAAATACCCATAAATTAATAAACAATAATCATAGAATACATTCATGGGTAGTATATACACGAAACAAAAAAAAATGAGTGGTGAATAAGGAATAATTCTTTCAGAAATAAAAGTTATACCCGAAATCCACATACTACTTGAGTAACTTTTGAATCATGAGATCTATGACATAATAACATCAATTAAAACATTTGATATCATTAAATAAACTAAATACATAATATAACATGTCATAGTTAATTATATACACTAGAAAACAATAATAAGTGTTGAATATGTCATATATCTCAAAATAATTAATGTGAGATGAGAAATCCATTTCATTAATTATTGAATTTTTTCATAAACTTTAAAATGTCTCAAATTAAAAATATATGCATATATTAAATCTCAAAAAACAATTATTTTATATCATACCATATATGATTTTATTTTAACATTACATTACATGTTTAACAACTATATCATGTTAAAGTTATGTTTCATGCAATAACTACATAGTTTTTCATATATGTTTTGAAATTTTATTCTTGATAATCTTACGTAGATCCTGATTTACTTATTTAAAAAATTTAAAAAGTGATATAAATATCATATAACTTATGTATATAAGTATTTATAATAGTATTTTAAATATAGAAATATGAAATGAAATACACAGTTCATGGAGACGGTAGGTCGCGCATACACATGAACGTTGTTTCCATTTAGTCATCATAATTTTAAAGGAAGAAAAGTAAATGATATATATATATATATATTATCTATTTATAAAATTATTATATCATATATATCACAGATTATTATTAAATACATCCTCAAAACATTCCATGTGAAGTGTGAAAGGATCACATTGCATTGAGGAAGCGGTAGTCCACGCATCCATAAATGAAGTTATCACATTCGCAAAATATGGAAAGAATGTAGGTATGTGTTATATAATAATTATAGAAGAATAAATTAATCATAAATATCCTTTATATAATATAAAAAATGTAAGTCCAAAATTATCTACAACCTTGATAGGTGGTAATTGAAGAAAGAACAACAATAATTTGTTAGTCGTAGTCCACCATGCACACAAATGATGATTATGTATCTCATTTGATGGAAGTGTGTAGAGGTGTAGGTTGTACAATTATTAAAACAAAATATCACAATATTTAGTTTAATTATGTTTTTATATGATAAATATATATGAATAATGGAAGGAGTGGAGAATGAAAAAAAAAATGTTACCATTGAAGAATGTTACCACTTTTTCAGGTAACTCTTTTTTGTTTATACCAAAATACTTCCATAGATTTATTTCATCCCAGTGTGAGGTTTATAGGTTGAGAGGAGGTATGTTGGGAGTATATTTGGGTAGGTTTTTTTCAAGACAAATATCTTCAAATCTTTGTAGATGTGTGTGTGTGGGGGGGGGGGGGTGAGTTCCCCTTTATAAGTGGGCGACAGGACTCACTTGATATTTTTGAAAAGAATAGTGTGCTCCCCATATTTTTACTGGTATAGGGGCTTACATGACACAAATATTAGATATATTATGGGTTAAGGTCAATATATAGCCATAAAATGGATAGTTAACATGTTTAGGGTCATTTTTAAAAATTATATTTAAGTACGACGAGTAAGTAAACACATTTTTACCTTAATCAGAGTAATTAATTATAAATTTTTTCACTGATATTTTTGGTGAAAAATTATGTTTATCATATTTGAAATTAAGAATTTTTATGATTCCAAATATATAATCCATATTTTATAATCCCTATCAAATAAATTGAAAAAATTAATTTTAAAATAATCTCGTAGATGGGACAAAACAATGAGTTCTTAATGTTATAAGCTTCAAAAGGTTGAACTGTTTTTATTTTCAATGTGATTGTATAATTGATTATAATGAACTAAATTGGATTTATTGATGTATAAATTCAAAAATTATACTTTAAAATAAATTTATAATATAATTTTACAATATAAAAAAATTAGATGAAAATGATGTTTTCAATTAAAATTCAGTATTTTTCACTATCCATCAAAAAATAAAATTTGTAAAGAAAACCAAAAATAGACCAAAAGATAATTTTGAAATAATTATTTATAAACATACGTCTATTTTTTCAAATATAATCTATAAATTTTTCAAAAATTATATTTAAAATAGGGTCACCATTAAAAGTCAGTAAACCGACCTTTTAGAATAATACAATTTTTATGCCTAATACATAATTTGTCTTTATTTTATGCTTATAAAATTGATTTGATGAATATTAAAACATTTGGTTGAATTTAAAATATATTAATTTTATTATTATCTATTAGTAAAAGTGATTAAATTAATTTATTAAGCTAAAACACTATTGTGGGCCTAAGAATTGTTTTTTTCATAAAAACACTTCATTTATATTCAATTTGTTTTTATTTCCCTTGATAACCAAAGAAATAATTTCATAAAAAAAGTTTAACCATGGTTTCATAATTTAGTTAATATTATTAATATAATCCAGTCAAATGGGTTTGTGATAATAATAAAAAATATTTTAATAATAGTATTGTAGTTTGATAAAACTTGGTCTTTCATGTAACATGGGTTATCAAAGGAACTTGGGATCATATGTTAAACAAGACAAAAATAGTTCCAAATATACTGAAATATAATCTTCATTCTATGTGTATAAAAATATAATATTTATGTTTTTTATAAATCAATATTAACATGTGGTAACATGAAATTAAATTCATCAAATAATTTTAATTTATTCGAAAATAAAAAGGATCATAAAAACATTTGGTTCTATAAACCCTTTAAATATCATAACATTATCCCTTTTTTTACAATATTAATAGAGAAATATTTACTAATGGGTGATGTATGGAATCAAATGTTATTATTTTTAAAGATACTTTAATTATTCTACTCTAATTCTATATGAAAAAACCCATTGTATAAAAAATTGAAGATATAATCATCGTTAAACATGCTGACTGTTAAACTCATACATGTGACACCATGCTGAAAGTTTAATTTTAAGGTATTTTATAAAAATATTTATCAATAGAAATATCTAAAATACCCACATTTAAAAAAAAACATAGAAAATTTCAAGTGCAAATTAAATAACCATCATTTATCCCATATTTTCAACAAACGCTTCCTATTAATAAGTGTATTTTTTTAAATCATTACAATTGGTTGTCAATATGATTTTAATACCTCAAACACCATATTTCATGGGTTTGTCCAAATTTTCTTGAATTTCTAGTTTCACCCAACTTGTGACATATTGACAGTTCTATATAAAAATTTTCACCCTTTGAGGATTTATTAATCCTTCATCATGGGGGGTTTTATTGTCTATGAAGAGAAACCACTTCATCATATCTCGTTATGAAAGTTTCAATCACCCCTCCTTCTATTTCCTAAAGGTTATCACATATATTAATGAATAATAGAGAATAATGAGAAACATATTTGTGACTTAGAATTAATATTCATGATGAGAGTTTTCTATCAACCTTATCATTTTATTTTTTTAATGTCATGATTTTTATATTGTTTTTATTGATAAACATAATAATTGAAAAACTTTTCTTTACCTTAGAGGTTAATTCAACCTCCTTTCCTTGCAAATTATTCATATAGGTCATGATTTATTCTTAGGATGGTGCGATAGTCATAGAGTTATTTGAAACATAGATAATTTTCTCACTCCTCTCACATGTCCTATTTTGAATTTTAAAATCACCAAATGTTTATGAATCCACATTAATTCTAGAATCCTTATGTGTAATGGATTTATTTCCTCTATAACTATATTTTACCTAAACTATTTCCATTTCATAGTCCTTTTCCATTTAATATGGCGTAATATTTAAGAACTCATTCTTATCATGCCTAGATTCATTAGTATTCATGTATATCTTCATGTATTGTTCCTTCTTACCAGACTTAACTATGAAATTATTGTTGAAATTATTTGTTTTAATAACATAGAAATACTCTCTCAGAATTATATTCATGTATATCACATCTTGGTGACCCCTAGTCCATATATACAACCCACCTCTTCTTGATAGTCAAATATATTTTGAGTGGATAGATCATGTGTATATCTATTAACAAATTTCTGACTTTCTGTTTTCCCATAAATTTATCACTACCATGAGTTCTTTACCATTCCCTATAAATGAAACATTGAACCAAGAAGAGTAGTATTATTGTTTATACCTACCAAAACACCATCAAAACCCTTGAAATTTTTATCTTCTAGTTTCATTCCATGTCTATTAAGATATGAATTGATGTTGTCCTAATCCAATATAATCCATGATTTTCTTAGGGGGTGTATTTTCATAGAAATTTCATCCTTATATTAGCATGAAAGGTTTATTCTTATTCACTATATTCTAAAACTCCCCATATTTATTCTTAAGAGCTTCACTTTTATAAATAAATGAATTTTTTTAAAACTTATTAGGTATTGATTTACATTTTTTTACTTTATATCTTTCTTCACACCATCTTGGTAAGGCTCTACTTTTATCTAAACTATGTTCTTGAAATATCATTAATGACATTTTAAAACTCATTCTAATCTTTAAAACATTTGGATTTTATCTCAAAAAAAACCTCTTCCACTATATCTAGCCTCTCCTCATGATTAAACACTATCATCAAATTATTTGCTTCCATATATTTATAATGCTTGATATCCTCAATTTATGCCACTTCTCTATTGACATACTCGAATTTCATTGTAATTTTTTATTCTATTTCCCATAATTCTATTCTATTGATTTAGTTGTATATTTTTTTCTCGAGATTATTCTAAATTATTTTTCAACATCCACTACAACTCGATTCTTTCTCCATCATAATTACCATTTATTAATAAATGAAAACATTTTTCAACCATAACACAAAAATTAATATCATCATATGAAGATCCAATTGATGATGAATCAGTTTTATTATGTCTTCTCATTAAATTAATTTTCTTAATATTGTAAGGATTCTTATACTTATTTTAATTTTTTTCTAAGCTTCTCATTTTCCTCATCAAATTAAAATTCTTCAGTATTATTTTTGAACAATATTTGGTAAAATTTATAAGTCTATAATAATCCTATAACATTGATTATATTTTTACATTATAATTTCATTATCTTTATCTATTTGAAAAAGAGCCAAAATCATACTTAAATCTTCCTTATATTACTTATCTTTAGAATCACTTTATTGAAGCGATTCTTCTTCAATTATTTTTAATTTTCTGATGGACTGAAAATCTATTTCATCTTTTATATTTATACATAAGAGATGGATCTTTCAATAGCTTATAATATATGAAAATATTCTGTAAGTCATCTACTGTTAGATCCCCTCTTTCTTCCATGGATTATTTTTTATCAAATAATTCGATAAAATTTCTCATAAATTTATTAATAACAATGGAATATTAAAGATTCTCTCCAAAACCATGGATTTATCTCATAACTATATTAGCCCTCCTAAAAGAGTATCCAATGGTCTCTTCATCATCCAAATTAAATTATTGAAATTAGAAAATATAGAATTATGTCTTGACTACTTTATCTTTAATATTTATTTTATAACTTTTTTAATTTATTATAGATACCAATTGCCTTTTGAAGACCCATGATCTTGGAATATAAATTTCCCAATAGATATATTAAGATAAAATTTTTATACCTTCCATATTACTTATTATATCTATTTTCATCTTGTGTCCTAGAAGATTCTTCAGCAATGGGGGTAAACACATTGTTGTAGAAACTATTACTTCTAGTCTAGATGATAATATAAAGGGTTGTATCATATTCATACGAGTATGATAATTCTTCCAATAAAATGTATAAACTCCCCAGATAAGGACTATGTTATGATTCTAAATCTCCCAGAATCCATCTTGGATATTTAAATGAAACCTACAATCTAATACAACTTGGTGTTCTCTAGGTCAGTTGTATAATGAAATGGGATTTTCATACATAAGAACTACATCTATATGAATGAATATAAAAATCCTAACAATACTATCAATTCCATAACCATAATGGTTTAGAGTCTTTTGAGATCAGATATATAGTATTAGTAATTTTGGAATAATTCTAAACATCTCTGATAAATATATTCTTAAGTATTACTCCTCTTATTCTTACCCAACCTAAATCTTTTTTCATCATCTGGAGAAGAAAACCTAAGAAATGGGGATCATAGATGCTCCGAATGGGTAAAAATAGGAGATTTTAATCCATGATAATTTGAAAGAATTAAATAAGAATATAGTTAAGTGATCATGAACACAACTTATAAAATTCATATCCATCCTATCATAGATCACAAACATTATTAATGTCAAAAACATTATCATATCAGAAAACATGTAAAATAAGAGTGATAAATAATTATAAATAAAAAATTAACCATAATACCGTGTAGTAAAAGTCTATAGCCATCATAAATGTACAAAACAATTTAACCTCCAATGGTTAATAACAATTACCATAAAAATAATGGATCAAGAGACACTTGTTCCCCATAATATATTAGTTCACACCAATTTCTCATTGAGGAACCAACCCATGGACTTGTTTCCCATTATTATCTTATGAGATATTAAATTTTAGCCAATTCATTAGAAGAATATTTAGCTCACACAACTCACATAATAAAAACCATACTTATTTGTTCCACCATATAATTAATCATTACTCATATAAAAAACCCATTAAAGGAAATGTGTTTCATAATCATTTCATCATTTCTTACCTCATTGAAAAGTAACAAGATTCAAAAAATCATACAATCATATATATAAAATATCCAGACAAATAATAAGGATGGTATCATTATATAATATCAGTATTAACTCAAAAGTAACATCAAATAATGTTATATTAGATAAAAAATCGATTTTAAAGATCAATTGAAATAATTTTTGAGGAAAATATTCTTTCCATATTGAATTTTTTTTAAAGTCGCAAAGTTATAAAGGAAAAAAATTATTTGAAAATAACCTTATATGATATTATAGGAATCATAAATTCATTAATATGTTATGATGGTGAAAAATTACATTCATTCCATATAAGTTAAAAAAATTCTTTTATATTTTATTCATTAAAGTCATCTGGTACCTTGTTTGGAAAATGATAAAAATACTCCTTTCAAGCCGTTGGTTAAAAAAAGTCCAACATAGGAATAAATGTATTTAAAAATTCATATCATAATAGTAAAAAACATTAGAAAACATTTTTAGAAAATTTTTACATGGATTAAAAATATTCCCTAGTGGATACATAAACATAAAAAATCATGAATAACGGTGAGATTGAAAAATAAACGCTTACATAATGTTTCCTATTTATTAATTAAAATCCAAACAC
Source organism: Viscum album (assembly GCA_963277665.1). Lineage (NCBI taxonomy): Eukaryota > Viridiplantae > Streptophyta > Magnoliopsida > Santalales > Viscaceae > Viscum > Viscum album. The sequence continues at coordinate 1,132,667,008 of OY728142.1, read as the reverse complement.
ACTATATAATATATATAGATTTATTTTAATTATATTCCATATAAGTAATTATATAATATTTTTTTTTACTTATTTATAACTTTTTATCACCCATTTATTAATAATTTGATTTTAAAATCATTATTCTAGGTGGTAACTGCTTCATTTTCAAAGCATGTTTTAGTTCGGAAATTTTGGTCATTAAACATTGATATTGGTGTAATTATTTTCATAATTTTAAAAATGGTATATAAATAATATTTAATTTCTATATATATATATATATATATATATATTTATAATCATTCATTTAAATAAATGTTTGAAAAATAAATTATACTGTTCATTAGGATGGTAGGTCGTACATACTTATGAATGATGTTTTCAAGTTTTGACCAATGAAATTAAAGAAAAATAATTCATATTTGTATAATAATTATTATATCATAAATTTTATTTATATTTATTAATCCAATCCTAGTTCCCATCTATAAAATACAGAGATGAAAATATAATTGTATTGTTTTGTGGAGATGGTAAGCCGTACATACGCACGACCAATACCTTCACTAATTATTTGATCAAAAAAGGGATTATAATGGTGTTTTCATAATCACAATAACATTTTAAAATATTTACTATAATAAATTTATAATGTTATTATAAACATAATAGATTTATAGGAGCTAATAAAGAGTATAAAATTATTGTTATCGGTTGTAGCGATTATCTCTTATTTGAAACCACTCATTTGGATCACCTATAAAGGCCTCCATTTTTTTCTCTGGAGAAGAATATAACCAGTATAATGTGGATATGGGTGTATAGAAGATTAATTTTAAGAATATTTTTATTTTATAAGGATCAATGTGGTGTATATATGCTTGATAGGAGGTTCCCATTTAAAATTCAGCTTAGAGATAGTTTGGGGATTTCTCAAAATATTAAATTATAATAAATTTATTTTCATTTAAAATAACACCAAATGACCATAGATTTGAATATAAGGTTATATAAGTTTTTAATATTATTAAAAAAATCTATTTTATACATGTTTTGGGGTTATTTTAAACCTTATCATATTGATTAACCATTAGTTAACCTATTTTAATTTTAACTATGGTAATAAAATTTTCAATATTAAAAGGTTTTAATTTTTTTACTTATATAATGACAATTGCACCATAAATGTCCAAATTATCTTGGTGTAAACCATATAATATTTATTTTTTATTTTTTAAATATTTTTATGATTATTATATAATTTAATTTAATATTAATCCATAAAATATAATAATTTTCTATTTTGATACTGTTTACTACATTGACTTTTAAAAATATCAAGACTACATTTAAAATTAAAAACATCTATTTTATTACATTCCAAACATGTCATCATCATCTGATATGTCTTTTGGATCACCATAAATATCTCAAATTAAATCACAGTTAATATTTTTAATATCAATTATGCGATTTCTCTCTTAATTGAATAATTTCATCATCAGCGTTGTGTAGGAATTTAGGGTAATTATTTAATTCCTAAAAATTAACAATAAATTACCTTGTTGAAGATAAATCTCTTAGATTTAAAAATTATATTAATAGTTGAACATATCTTCATGATAACTCCTTATTAAAATTGTTATAGTTATTCAAATATTAATATGGCATCTTGTAATTTTCATTATAAAAAATATTATAAAAGACATAATCTAATCCAAGTTTATCCATAAGTCATAAATAAATTTAAATGAATAAAATATGTTTACAAGGATCAAAATAAACAATTATATTAATTCATGACAGATTTGTTCTTTTTTGGACAGATAATAGATATTTAAGTCAAAGAAACAAGTGTTTTGCGACATTAAAAAATATATATGTCATTTTCATGGAAATTTTACATTAAACAACTTAATTTAGAACCTTAAGCATTAAGGGTAAAATTAAAGTTATACAATAAAACATAGTTTAGTGTTCGGGTAATGTATTAGTTCTTATAATTTTATTTTTAACATAAATTGCACGATTTACGCTTTACCCTTGGAACAAAAATTATGAAGGTTTCTATTCATATTGGCCATAAATAAAAATTTCCTAATTATTAAATTTGGGTACATTGATTCAAAATATGCAATTAATTTTTCAAATTCTAAACCCAAAATATTTAGAATTTAATTTAAAATAAAACCAGAAAAATGCAAAGAAAAAAAATATTATTTCCAAAAAATTTACTTTTAAATATAAAATGTTTTTATAATAAATCCTAGTATAAAATCCACATTAAAAATAATAATTGGATTATTATAACTAAAAATTAACTAAATAAAATTTTAAACTAATCCTAATAGTAACATGAAATTTTAAAAACATTAAATGAAAATATAGTTTGTAATAAAAATCATTATATTTCATTATTTCAAGAAAAATAAATGTTTTCAGAAAATCCACAAAAAGTCATTTTTGGATTATTTTAAAATTATGTAAAAGAAAATAGAATTAATATTTCTAAATAAATTTTCAATAATTTCCAGAAATTAATTTTCACTCATAAAAACAATTTTTTTTACGAAAACACATTTTTGAAGAATAAAATGGCTCTAATAGAAATGACATAATTTTTTAAGTACTCACCAATAAATAAATATTAAATTAAAATTTTATATTTATTTCATAATTTATTTATTCCAATTCTTTCCCACCAATATGATGGATATGTTAACATGGGAATATAATATTTTAATAATATTTCATGGTTCATCTAAACATGATGTTGCATGCAACACAAGATATCAAAGAAATAAATATATTTAAAAATATATTTCATAAAAATATATATGTTTTATAGGTTGGACCACTAAGTGAGGTGTTATGGGATTTTATTTATTCCCTAAATATATGAATTCATTTTTTTGAACTCACTCTCATAACCCGTTAAATTTCACAATTCACTCAATAATAAATCAGAACATAACCTTGTGTATAGTAGATAGTAAAGTGAGAGAAACACAAAATATTTTCAAGTTTTGGAATATAATAAAACTTCTTTCCATGTTTCTTATAGTCCCCAACATGGATTTCATACAATAAACACATGTGGATATAGCTCATTAGACACCCCAATTACTATTCTTCAGAAATTTATTAAACATCCCAATTTCAATTATCCAATTATTGGTTAGACTCCCCAGTCAAAATCCTATTAAAATTGTTTTTACTCTCCTATTATAATTTTCATAATAAACTTTGATCTTAATGTATAAAGAACTCATTATGCATTTATCTTATTCTACACCTCTTTTGGTTCGATCAAACTCATAAAATAAAATGGATCAACTTTTTTTCCTTCTAACAACTATTCGTGATCTTAAACTACTTCTTGGAACATATATATTATAATTTAATCTTTCAATAGATTTTTAATGACATGAATCCTCTTATTTATTCTCTTTCTTCGATATATATGTGGTTTCAACTCTTATAAATCTCAAATATAGTGTTTTTCAGCTCTCAATGTTCTTTAATACACAATATTCAACACTTTTATTAATATTTATACTCATATAATAGTATAACTTGAATGATATTTTTCATATTTTAAAATATGGTTGTTCCTATAATATCACTGGTAGGTAATATTAATATCTAAAACTAGATGATATATCTCTATAATGAATTCTCATTTAAAAATCATTTAAACTCGGTCAACCTTCCCATCTAAATTTTCTTTTAATGAATCGGTATTCAATCATTCTATATAGTATTCAAATATCTATGTTCATATAATAAATACCTAAAGGATACATGTATTTTTCTTGACCCACATCATTTAAAAATAATATCATCTCATGATTGTACATTAATAAATTCCATATATATATTGAATCTATGATGTTAATTCCCATGTAAAAACGTTGCCTCATTATTCTAGGACAATTCAATGTCCTCAAAATTTTCAATATTTGGAAGTAAGAAACCATAAAAGATTTTTTTCATGAATATCACACACATTCCATGCTTCTTCTAGAAATCTTCATGGGATTCCATGAACGTGGATGTTGAATTCCATTTTAACCCTTGATCCAAATGAATATACATAAAACTAAATGCATGTATCGATATTTAAAATAAGAAATCCCAATACCAAAATCTTACATCAATTATTATTATCATACATCTCTTTTCAGTGTCATATTTATCATCATTTATGTATATATTATGAATTATTCTTCCAGTGGATGGTTCTATTACCGCACTAGTACTCATGACCAAATTGTGTCGTTGGTTAATTAATCACAACTCATAATAAGTCCAGTCAAATCCTTTGAATAGATAATTAGTTTTTATAATTCCCAAAATCTTTTTATTATAAATATTGGGAATTATTTCCTTCAATTGTGTTTCCAATAACTTTATGACAATCATAATCTCTATGGCCCTTTTTCACACACTTAAAATATTAACCTGTTCCTATTTAGAATGTTCATGGAGGCTTCTTCACAAATTTTTCGTATGTAGTTGATTGATCATTCTTCTCTCGTGAATTATCACTTGAGTTACCATAAGAATACATTTTACATTTCTTATCACAAAAAAAATTGGAATAATGTGAGTTTCTAGCTTCTATTTACTTCTTAAGTGAGAAAAAAAAATTCTTCATAACATATAAAGTCTATTATATCTAATTCTTTTCCAAGAGTTTATTTTATTATACTTTATAATCATTCAATATCTCAATATGGGATAGTTATAAAACTACATGAATACCTTAAAAGTCTCATGTAGTAATCCTCATAATTTTGAATAGGTTCTTCCTCTATTTTTAAACTCATGATATGTTTTCTCCATTTTAGCGTGAAAAAAACATGAAAAGTACTTGCGGAAGAATAATTTATTCAATTAATCCAGTTATATAAATTCAAATTCATAATTTTATATTGTATTATTAATAAGATTAAATTTTTATTCAACCTCACTATCTAATATATAAATGACTATAATAACCTTCTCTTGTTCAATGAATTATATAATGGTAAATATCATTCCCATTACATTGATCCATTACTAAATAATTAGTGTATTATAAGAGCCACAGAAGGAGGCTTGTTATTTCATTATGAAAGGGTTGATAACAATATATTCATTCAATGTAGAGAGATCAAAAATGCCTTTATTATTATTTATATCTTATGAGAGATTAGTGCAAGTCATTATATTACTCTATACTCATTCTCCCATATCTTTTGGAATCTCATTAGAACAATCGCTGCATTTCCCACTACTCCCAGTATTAATTGAAATTCTCATTTATCTTTCCATTATTAAAATAAAATGATCCTAACATGTGTCGAAAATATTTTACACAATAATGGATTTTCATAATAAATAACATACAATAAATTCACCCTTAAAACCTTTTACCCTTTTATATCTTCACATTATTTTGAAAGTCCTTTATTCAACCCTCAATCAATATTAGTTTAACCAGGTTACTTTATTTTTGTCAATCTTATACTTGTGAACCTAATCCCTAAATGTAACTACGAAATAAATCATTCATAATAGTTCATGTTGTTAATATAATAAACCATATCATATCTATTATGTGTTTCTAACTAGGTGTATAGTTATAGACCCACTCATCATGCATTAGGGCGATCATGGAGAAAATAATCAAAAAAAATCCAATGTGATTCCATATATGTGAATTTGTTACAAGGATTCGTCCACATAAAACATCCCAAAAATTATTTTTTTTTCAATTAAAATCACCTAATCAATAATTCACTAATAATTTGGGATATAATCTTATAATTAGACTTAACTCTAGGGCCTTCACTAAATTTCTATGACCTTAAAAATAAATGTATTTAAATATTATTTAAAAATAACTAATCTCAAATATGATAACAACTATAGAGACAAAATCTATTCATATATAAATAATAAATTGATTCCATGTTTTAGATAACACATCTCAGAAACAATTTCACAACTTGAGAACATAATGTTTTAGTGTCTTGGAATCTAGAAACATAAACAAATTATTTTAAAACACTTGTTAACATTTCTCCATAGATTTGCTCCTCTAGACCATTTTCTAGATATATCATATGGTATAATATTGTTCATAACCTGGGGAATGGGAAAATAATAATGGGGTGTTCTTGAAAAGTAAGTGGAACTTATCAACTTGTAATATTACTTTGATCATTGTAATGATATGAAACATGATAAACGGATAATAATAAGATAAACATGTCACATGATAGAAAATTAAAATAATAAAACTTTATTAAGAATTAAAGATCATGTAATAAGAATATAATAACAAATAAAGATCATTAAAATCATCTCATAGAAGAATATAATTGAAAAAAAACATAAAATCATAACATAGTAAAGAGAAACATCATTAGAACATAGAATATCATAAACATTTATAAAATCATGGAATTAACGAATATCATGGAGAAGTGGAAAAATATATAAGCATAGAAAATATTGTGAAAAAATATTCTTATATCACATTTACACAAAAAAAATTTGTTAATAAATATTCCCACATATCATTTACACAACAAATTGCGAACAAAGCTTCCCACATTTCACTAACAGACCAAAATTGTGAAAAATGAATCCCATATATCATTCACATAATAATGTTTGGAATAAATATTCAATCATCCCAATCACACAAAATCTTCTGAATAAAAAATCCTACATCATAGTCAGACAAAATTTCATCATATCATGTAGTTTAAAACCATAACATATGGATTAGAGGGTGATGAAGAACAACACCCATCATCATCCATACATATTCATTCCATAATACACCAATCATTAAATATATCATCAAAAAAATTGGAAAGTAAATGGGTTTTATTCATCAAATCACAATGAACCATTAGAAAATGAAAATGGGTTAAATAATATATTAAGATGATATCACAAAAATTGAACTCAATATTTTAAATGGTTGATACAAAAAAACCAATAACCATAATATATTTTTTAATATGAACATTTAAAATAAAATTAATTAGAAAAAATTTCTAAATAAAAGATTATTTATTGATATATATAAAAATAGTGAATAAACCATTGACTTTGAAAGTATGGAAAATATTTTTGAACATTTTGAAAGGATCATATTGATGAACCACATTGGAAAAGAGTAAATAAAAAGTCCTTTGAAATATTATAACTAAAATATAATTATTAAATGATAAAATATATAGTTTTGAATCAAATTATAAAGAAGAAAATTTTTGGGGAAGTTAAATATGGGTATGGAGGTGAAAATATCATTATAGAGGATGAGAATTACTTTTAATACGGTTTAATTTTCCAAAAGGAAGAGAAAAAATAAATATATAGTATTTGAGTAAAAATTTGTCTCAAAATATAAAAAGGGGTAAACCATATTAAATGAAAATCAAAATATCAAGGAAAAACATTTTAACTCAACAAGATGAATGATTTATGAAAAAGATCACAATTTTGGTAATATATAAATTATATCTAAAATTAAGGAAGTTCATAAAAGGATGTGGAGTTTATATGTTCAAAAATAATATTGTGATATTATATGTGAAGGGGTAGTAGTTACCCCATAATAATGAAAATTGGTTCATAATATCAAACATGCTTCAATGGAGGGTGATTGAGATGGAAGCCCTTTCCTTGTTTCCCTATTAGTAAAATTCACCCTAAAATATTATATAATGAACATAAATTTTATAATCACATATTCCAGAACATTTTTACATATCCAAAAAAAATTTATACATAAATTTTATATTTATACCCTTGAGTGATATTATAGGTGGGTAGTCATAACATAAATAAGAAAAATAAAGGAATGATTTCGGTAGCATGATGAGTAATAAAAAACCTAATGGAATCGGTAATGATTAATAAAGTTACTCTCTCAATAATAGTATCTCACTTGGATATTATAGGATTGAATTTTAAGATGTATATAAATAATTATGTGTACATGAAATTTCTAAAACAAATGAATATCTTGATTTAAAAGGAGGATGGAGAGAATTACAAAGAGATTCTGGTAGTATGAATACTATAAAAAAGGGACTATGAAATGAGATTAATTTGAGAGAGGGGAAGTCTCTCATCCAGAGGGAATTATTTGGGTAGTAAATTATTGATTATAAAAAAAATGAATAATATTCACATGGAACTCAAAATGTATTATCCTAAAATAAGAACTTGATTTAAAATGAAGAAAATTGGGAAACATATGTATTTAATTAGAATAGTCTTATTATTAATATTGATTTATTATATTGAAATATGGGCCAAGTGGCTATAATTATTTGGTATTAATACCCAAATTATATAATTCCATCGAACGTGGTTTATAATCATCCTTTCATTTCTTGAATATCTTAGGTTGGTATGGAATATAAAATGTGAGTTCCAAATTATTTTAATTGAAGTAGATTCCATGTAAAAATATATATTCAATTTATAAAATCATATTAAATACCACTAAATGTAGAATTAATAATATTCATATAAATAATATTTCTATAAAACTCAAATTGGGAAATAAAAATAATAATTCTAGAAGTTTTCTTCGAAAATTTAATGACTATGTTGTTGATTTAATTTTCTTAAAAACATCCTGGATATATCAAGGTTCGAAAAATTAGAATCCCATAATACATTAATATATATGGAGTAGTGGATTAGTGTTTCCTAATTACCAAAATCCACATTAGAGGTTTTCATTATAAATGAATTTCTTTATCCCCAATTTTTATAGGATATTGAGGTCTATTTTTTAATAACCCATTTAATAGAAAATCTATTGTGATAATTCATATACTCATTTCATTTTAATTATTGAAAATTCATTCCCATTATTTTTTTCAGATATCCTTATGAAAATCATGAGCTCTATATACCTTATTCCTATACTTAAAACATTCAAACGTTTCTTTTAAATATGATTTTTTGATGCTTCTTCCCACATTTCTAGTACAAAGGTGATTTATATTTCTTCCCTCGTTGTTATTTATTATTTGAGTTGTCATAGTAATCTATCTTCATTTTCTTATCTCAAAAACCATATAAATAATGTGTGTTTTCGTATTCCATTTCCACCATAAGTACACATCAAAAAATTTATTCAAAACCTCTAATATCTCATATAGATAATGCCTTTCTAAGATCTAGTTTTTGGTCCCTAAAGAATCATTCCATATTAATTTCCAGGTTAGTGATAAAACTGGAGTCATATCTAGTGAGTCTCATGATTATTTCCTTATAAGTACTTATAGGTTCATCCCACTTTTATTTCATCTCATGAAATTCTCTATCCATTTTACGTGTGAAGAGTCTGAGGAAAATATAAGATAAATAATATGTTCGTGAACTCCTCCCATTAAATGGATACTACTTTCTTGTTTTTATTGTATTATTACTGGGATTACACCATTGGTCATCTAATTCATCTAAATGATAAAAAATGAACAACCTTTCCATGTTATGGGAATTGGATAATGGAAAATATCATTTCCATCACATTGCTCAATTTCTCAACAATAAGTGTATTATACAAGCCACTGAAGGAGGTTAGATGTTCCCCTGGATGACTCAATAAAAATATGATAATTCTTTGGTGATATATCAAAAATTCCTTTTTTATTATTCATATCTTGATAGAGATGAGTTAGAACCACTTAAATATTTTATACTCATTATCCCATATTATTTTGTTTCTCATTAGAAAAATCATTACATTTCCCACCACAACCATTATTTAATTAATTTATCATTGTTCAACAATAAATTTATCCAAATTGGGTTAACATGGGTAAAATATTATTAAAATCATAATGCATTATCATAATCAATAATTTAAAATAAATTTACCATTAAAACTTTTATCCCATTTATATCATCATATTATCTTATAATTCATTTAGACCATCGTATACCAATATTATTTTAACCTAGGTTTATTTATATTGAGTTATCATATACTTATCAACCCAATATTTCAATGTAACTGGAAATAAGGCCTTTAAACTGGTTCACAAAGTACATAAGCTCAACCAAATATATCTGTTGGGATTGTATAGCAAGGTGTGTAGTCTTAGTCCCACTCATCATGCATTATGGTAATGATATATTTGGTTACGAACCATCCATTTTTGGTATGGTAACCCCTAGGTGCATATGTTTTATAACCCGTCCTTTTTCTATTATCCAGACATGGATATTTTTCTAGGAAATTCATGTACTCATGATTTTACTAATATTTTGGGATGTCATCCAATACATAGAATCACTCATTGAATTTCCAGTAAATTTATCCAAACCTAATACCAAAGGTAGATAATATAATGAAAAACATAACTAATCCTCTCTTTTATATTGACTATAGAAACCCAAAATATAAATACATAAATAATAAATTGATTTTAGGCTTTAGATTGTACATATCACAAACAATTGCACAACCTGAGGGACAAATGTTTAGTGTTTTCGAGATTAGATGCATAAAAATCATATTTCATAACACTTGTTATCATTTAACCTTAATAATTCTCTTATACACCATCTTCTAGACATATTATATGTTATAATATTATTTATACCATTGGTGATGGAAAAAAAAGACCACAGTGATCTAGAATGCCTAGTAATGGAAACTTATTAACTAGTCATACCCTTTAGATCATAAACATGAGGCAAAACAAGACAAAGGGAGAATTATTAGATAAAATGATCATATGTGACTATATTAAAACATTATTGTGGATTATTGATCATTTAATAGATACATAAGAATAAATAAATATTATAAAAATAATTTCATGAAATCATATAATAGAAATAAAATGAAAATGAAATTCTTACGTAAAAAATAAGAACATAATTAGAATATAGAATATTATCAAAAAATTTAAGATCATATTAATATTGGCCATTTTATGGAAGTGTATAAAATATAAGCATATAAATTATTTTGAATAAGTATTACCATATCATGCTTAGAGAAAAAAAATCGGATCAAAGCATCTAACATATCTTTCACACAAAAAACTCATGAAAGAATATCCCCACATCTCATTTACACAAAAAACAAAAAAAAAATTATTATCTCATGTCATTCAAACAAAAAATAATATTGAAAAAATCACATTATACCTCATTAATAAAAAATATTTCAAAAAATATTCCTACATATCATTCTCTATGTATTCCACTATCTCATGTCATATGAAAATAAAACCAACAAATTGTTGGGTATCCTATTATCCCACTCATCATCATCTATATATATGAGTTTTTTAATATTCAAATCCTTCAAAATATCATAAAAACTATGGGAAATAAAATGGGTTTTATTAATCACCTAAAAAAGAACCCTCGAAAAAGAAAAATGGGTTTCATAACATTACAAGATGATATCAGGGAAATTGTTCTAAAGCTTTTAATTATTTGATAACCATAATTAATTCATCCCAATAGACTATTTTATATTAAAATTTATAAGTTGATTTATCAAAAATAATTTCCAATTAAATAGATCCTTTAGAGATATAGTGGAGAATTCTGGTGAAATAATAAATTTGTTTATTAGAAAATTCTTGTATCATAGGAAAAAAATAGGTCGTTAGAATTACTTTTAAATGTAATTTTTTGAAATGTCGAAGTGAAAACATATTGAAGAATTTTACTTTTAAAAATAATATTTGAAAGTAGATCATTGAAAAGATATAAATAGTATCAAAAATAGTGTGGAGTGGAAGACTACACAAATATTTTTAATGTACGGTAAATCCCTTTGAACATTTTTAAATAACCATGTTGAAAACCAACATTAGAAAAGAGTAACCAATATATTCTTTTTAAAATAGGTGAATGGAAATATGAAAGTCACATGTGAAAACTCATAGTTTAATCTAAATGATAAAGGAAAAAATTGGTGTGAAAAAAAAGATAATGTAATGTCTCATGGTTTTGAACTGGATGAAAATACAAAGTAATTTGGTTTTTTAATTTACTAGATGGGCCATTTTATATACTGAGATTAAGAACATAATTCCAAAAGTCAAAACACGTAAAAGTGTTGTTTTTGGACTTGGGTGAAGTCCATAGAGGTCTCATAATTGTCTCAGCGAGTTATAGAAGTGAATAGACCAAAAATCAATTTTTTTGATGATCTTTATCGGGTGCATGATTTATATAAAACCTTTCATCCCTTAGCAACCAATAGTGTAGCTATAATAGGTGTAAAATATGAATCATATATTTTGTTCATGGTTTTCTCAAATTGTGCATCCAGTATGCATGAGTAGTTTCTCTTAGGCATACCTCACACTATTAACTAAATGATTAGTGAAATTTTTTCCACATCATGCATACACTCCATGTGGGGTGCCCAAGGATTCTAGTAGAGGGAACACAATTAGCGAACAGTTTTCCAAACCATGCATAGTGTACCTATTTTAAAAAAAAAATTAAAATAACTAAATAAAAATAAAAAACATAAATCTTCCTCTCCCCTCCCCTCACTCATACGACACCCCTCCCCCTTCCTCTCTTCGAATGTGTGACAACCCCCCCCCCCTCATGACCACCTCTTCGAACACTGGTTCTACTAGATTTCTTCATGATTTCTCATTGATTATTTAAGGAATGATCTCATTCACCCTCCTCTTACTTCTTCTAATTTCCCCCCTCATTTTCACCCTATTTCATTTGGGTGAACCCTATGGTTAGTTTAAACCATATTTTTAGTTTTTCATTCGATTTTAGGCTATACGAGTGGATCCTCAGATCAGTTTTGTGGGTGTTTCATATTCTTCTGATAAAGGTGATGTGTTTTGGGAACATTTTGTTTTGTTGGCACCACATGAGGTATGTTTTCTTCCAATATTTTATTTTTCACATGTTCTTTTTGAGTCATTTTGTGATTTATGGTCCCTTATAATTTTTGTAGGGTATTTTTTCATCCTTGAGGTGGGTTTGAGTCGCTTGTGTAAATTTCAACTTACCTCATATGAATAGATAGGCATATAAGAATGAAATTTACCACATTATATGTATATTAACACATGTCAATGAATATATATACATTGTTATAGGTATTATTATGTATATATTTGAAATATTCATACATGTATATGTGGAATCAGGTGTATTCATATATATATATATATATATATATATATATAAATATGAGCATGTGTGTAATGATTCCCTTTCACATATTCATGGAAGTTTGAATATGTGTATAGGGTCTAGGATTATTTATTTCTATGTTATGGTGAATATTTTCATAGGTGTAAAGAAGAATCTTCGAGTGGTTGCCGATAAAAATGTGAAGTGATAATGTTTTCAACTTTGATACTCTTAACTTTTAGGGAGGGACACATTCCATTTTCTTATAATTTAAGAATTCTTTAGTTTCTTACTTAATGCTTACTTTGATAAATTTAATTGTGATAATAGAATAAAATTATTAAATATTCTAAATGATTTGATTGATAAAAAACTCATGATTTTATAATAATACCCCTCAAATGGTCTGAACTATTGTTTAAACAAAACAGTTGTGATAGTGATTGATATCATTCAAAGTTATGGTTTGCGTTATCCATATTTTTAAATGTTGTAACTTATTTTTTAGAAAGATGGCGTTTTTTTCATTTGAATAACATGATTTGAATTTTCATTCTCAATTAGTTTAAATGGAATGTTTTGAACATGAACTTGTTGATGTTCTTAAATGGAAAGTCCCTCATTAATAAAAAAGATTAATGAACCAAGATCCTACTAAGGGATTCTATTCATTTATTAAATATAATACACCTATTAGAAAATTGACAAATTTTTGTTAAACCATGGATCCCCTCCTAAGTGATTGGCCCATATTTCCAAGGGAATTTCCCATGTATGGAATTTTCCCTCTTGGCCGTGGTACCTTTTAAGTACCCTTGGAACATGTTAAATGAATTTACAAATTTTTATTAATTATATGGCACATATTAATTTTAATAGCATGTTCACAATGACTTCTAGCCTATAATTTAATTTTATTAAATGGATTAATTGAAATCCATTCCTCGAAATGGAATCGAACATGGGTATTGAAATGAATATGTTGTATTTGATTTTTTATTGTTTTATAAATGTAATGTGATTCCTTATTAATAACTATTATTTTATAAATTCATATCATTAGAGGTATTTACTCATGTCTTTCATTATATGTATGATTATGCCTTATACATAGTTTGTGATACGATGGTCAGGGTTCTGATGAGCGTGGAGACTCATGCTCCCTTACATCAGTTGTTGAGTATTGAAACTCACACCAGTGATACCAGTGAAATGATGATAGGGGATCTGATGAGCATGGAGAATCATGCTCTCTTACATCGGGTTTTGAGCATGACAACTCTCACTAGTGATACGATATGGTAAATGAGATTTTGAGCACTTTGTTTTATCTTAGAGTGTTTCCATGAAGATATCACTTGATAACCCATGTTATGGTAATTACACCCCCACTCTATCTAAATGTAAAGAATGTACCATATTACATGAGCTTATAGACTCAAATAATTGTCATGGATGTCTGTGAGTAACATCACGGTCCAGCTAGCACTAGTATTCTAGGTATATGGACATTAGGCATCAGTATGCACCTGGTTCATATAGGTGGATAAAATATATAACTATATATATATTATATAAAGTTCCCGATCAGACCCTTATTCTAGCTATGATCTAAAATAGGTATATCCTTTAGGTGTCCCTTTGGAACCTGGATGGGTTGATTTTTATTTATTCAGTTATTCTTATTATCAATCTATACATATACACCAGTTAATATATATTTCATAGAAGGGAATGAACTATAAATTATGGGTGAAAACCTATTGAGTCCAATATCTCACACCCTACTCAGACCTCCATTGTACTGGGGTTCCTATGTAGACCTTCTTATTCATAGGACCTTGAACCTTGCTTGTTGTTGTATGCTTGTACATCGAATTAGGAAAAAAATACCGATCTTGTGCTTGATATTCCCATAGATCTATTCATTGGGATGTTTTTCCTTTATTACATTGTTTTGATTATTTTAATATTTACTTCTTATATTTGTGGGATCATCTATCAAACATTCTTTATTTTAAATTAGCATTACCAAAATTTTATCCAAATATTATATTATTCATCATCTTCTTGTATTTCATTTAATATTTACTACTTCCACTGCTGTATGTTATTTCATAATGGAATATAATATTTTTCTACTCTGATAATTGGATATATTCTACCCACTATCACCACCTGAGACCCTCGTTGCAAGTTCATAGCCTCTAGAATATAGGGGGATGCGCTTGAGGACATGCGACCCAATGATCCAGCCACCCGTTTAGGGGTGAGTTGGGTGAAGACTTTATAAAGTGCTATTAGATCCTATTATTCCATTCCTAACTATTTGGGAGATTAAAATAGAGACTAGTAATGTGTCGATGTTGGGTAAATAATCATGTGTGGGAATGATCTCCACATCCATAAGGAAATAACCATTTAGACAGGTCTAGGATTGTTTTTCATTATTTTGATATTACATTTGAATTTTATATCACCTGGAGTGGTTGGTGTATTTTATAATGCTTATCAATTTATGGTATCAATGGTATTTTACCCTTGACCGTGTACTAAAAGGATGAATCATTATAAGAATCATTATTGGTATATATAAATTCACATCCATACATTTTATTCAATAATATGTAGCTGAATTTATTGGTTTCCTGCTGATTTAATCATGTGACTTGAGTATATTCGATGCCATTATTGTTTATGTCATTCATTTTTAGATACCTTGATCAAGTGGAATATTTAGTATGCGGATATGTTTCCATGATTTTGTTTTTCTTACCATACCCTTCTTTTTTATATTCCTTGATTATGTATTTATAACATGTTCCTCTATGTTTAAAGATTATCATAATATGATAGTTTTGTTTTGATATAAATGGTTTCATGAGATAAATATATGGTTTGCGATTAAATGGGATCCCATTTTAAATTATAAGTTGTGTGGTGGCATAAAAACTGGGAAAATGTGTCCATATCCTCAAACCATATCATGATTTTCCTAAATAGATTAGAAAATATAGTTAAAATGTAAAATGATACTGAAGTAAAATGTTAAATATGAAGGATTTCATTTAATGAGAGCCAAATTCCAAACTATAGTGTATTTTAGCTTTATAGTTTGATAAATGGAAACAAATATAACTGAAAAAAAATTTATATGAGAATGTTATAATTTGAAATGTGTTCGGATTCAATTAAATGAGATCTAGCCTTTAGTTTATATACTGCATGAGTGCTTTATAGGCTGTGAAGGGAGACATATAATCAAACCTTGTATGTGATAATGGTTATTATTCATAATTTCTTATATGTGTGAGAAGTAGTTTAATTTTAATTTGTAATAATTGGTTAAGTATCTGAATACTCAATAGGACCCATGTAGGTAATTTAGGGTATTTTTTGAATGAGATGTCTCATTTGGGGGTTTGAAAAAATTAATAAAGAGGAAACTACTGTTGGGATGTATTCTTATGAACCCAAGCTGGCTTAATGGTACCTACATAAGTCTGCTTTTCTATAAAAAATGGAGTTTTATGAGACTTTCATTTATTCTTTAATGATTTCGTTTTAATCCTTTTACTATTTAAAAGGTTGAATGTGAAATAAGTGTAATGGACATAAAATGGAAACCTATGTGGTTTCCTCTATGTAAACCATTGGGTAAGGGGAGTTGAGTATCCCTTATTATAGCCATATAATGAAATAATGATTATTTTCCTCAAGAGGTATTTTTATTTTAGAAATGGATTAAATGATATGCTTTTGATCCCAGTGCCTTTTTTAATGTTTGGAGATATTGATAGGTTTGAAGTTTTTTTCTTTTATAGTGGGCTATCTCATGGTAGGAAGCACCCTTAGAGTTTTTGTGCCTTGCTACAGCTGTGAGTTTCTGACATTTGGTTTTTCTCAGATGTGATTGTCCCTAATAGGACGGTTAGTTTCTTAATGAAATCCTTTTTCAGATGGGATGTCATGGTATCCATGACCTTTTCATGGTATTGAACATCAAGTAATTATCAGTTTTAGCTGATTGGACGTTCTAGGGGCATAGTTGGCCGATTAGTAGGTTGGGTGAATATTTCACATCCTCTAGGATGGATGACATGGCATGGAGTTTTCTAGATTAAAGGGAATATGGGGAATAGGACATTGGACTAAATCGATGGTATGAGCCATTAGATACTTGAATGAATAGGGCTAATAGCCTTTGGATAGTATTCAAGATGTTCTTTCTCTCTTCTAATTCCTCAGGGTAGTATGCGTTCACATACACTATGCCCGTCGAGTGTTAAATGGTAAACTAACCAGTTGAGTTGAGTGGAATCAGTGATCCTTGTTTTATTCAGAAGATTATTGGTTCATCACAATGGAAGACTGAAATGAGTGTTTAAAGAATTATTACATTCCAATTATTTGGCTGAATTATATACAAATCTTGTGTTTTGACATGTCAGTTAGGTTGGTCTTGATATTAAAGCCAGTTGCCCTATGTTAGCATTGAAGGTGATTCTGATCTAGAACAATCATGGGAGGGTAATCTATCTCTTATTTCTGCAACTAGGAAACATAAAATGTGGTAATTCTTATTTTGGTTATGGTGAATGTGTTATTCCATGCAAAAGGAACACAACCAAGGAAGACCCATAGTAAATGGTCAGTACTGTTTGAATACGTTCGAGGCTTGCATGTTATAAATCATGTGGGTGATTTCATAGAAGCATGATGATGTTGCGTTTGGTTTTTCATAAAACCCATTTGAAACACTTTTGATATTGGATGTAGTTTGGTGGTGAATCTTGAACGAACACAAAATTCCTTGGGTGGTGAAGGAATCGTGGTTTGATTAGTGTCGGTGTATTAGTAGATGAAGATGGGATTTTTCAAGAAGACGACCTGTAGAGGTTCGACTTTTCTTTTATAGTTTTTTTGGTTGGTTTGAAATCATTCAAATCCTCTTAGGGTACTCTTCCTTGAGAGATGATCATGTCCCTTATCATGACTTTGTCCTTCATACACTAAGTGAGCAACGATCTCATGTTTCACTAAAGATTTTAAAATCCATTGGGTTTATTGGGTGGTTTTACTCAGTGTATCATGTTGATGTGTGGTTTTTATCAAGGCAAGGTGGTTCTGGGTGATCCTTTGGGTCCAATATAGTAAATCCTTGGATGTAATTTTGGATTCTAGTTATTTCCCTTGACTCGACCGCCATAGGTTGTCTTTATGGGCTTAGTAAAGTATCTAATGTGGAAATCTAGGCCTTGTAAAAATGTATCTTACGTAACAATGGATATGAATAACTTGGGTTAGCTCCATAGACTCAAGATTAAGGAATTATGAGGTTACCTTAGACTTGTTGTTGGGATCAAATCTATTTTTTAAAGGGTAATTATTCCAGTGGGATGGATCTGAATTATACCCTTGGTCATGATGACGAATGATAGTTTAAATATTTATTTGTTTTTTTGGCTATGGAACATAATTAGAAGTGAGGTATGTTGTAACACCCCAAGCTTCCATGGTACGCTTCTCATTGAATAATACAGTAGCGTGTGTTGTACGCAACTTTGAGTTCTAACACACACCACAACCAATCAAACTAGCCGTTATGAATTGTAATACCCACTATTTGAAATTTATACATTTTATCTTTCAAAAATTACTTCTTTTTTTGATTCGGAATATCGAAATTAGCCTACGGTGAATTTTTGGTACTTTTCGGATAACTTTCATATTTTTATGAATAGTGAAAATTACTAAATTTTAATTAAAACAAATTTTTTAATTGAAATAATTAATAGTGATAAATTATGAATTTGAGTTGTTTTAAATTTTATTTAGAATATATTTTTATAATTTAATTCAACTTTGGTCATTGGACATAATTTCACATTAAAACCGGACATAAACAAGTGTCAATCTTTTGATAGTTATTGTATCGTAAGAACACGTTTTTTGTTTTGACAGCAGGAATTAATTTTAAATTAATAAATTCAATAGCTATGTTTTTAATTTGGTAAAATAGACTTCATTATTGAATTCATAATATCAAAATTAGCTTAGGGTAAATTTTTGGTATTTTTCTGAAAACTTTTAATTTTTGATGAATAGTGAAAAACACTGAGTTATAGTTTAAAACCGAATTTTTATTTAAATAATTATTTATTTTATTTAAATTATTTAATGTCAGAATAGATATATAAGACCTATATAAGTTAAATGTAATTCACTAGAGTCGGTTTATAATAATTTTAGATATATAAAAATTTCATTGAACTTTTCACTTTGTTTTACCCACCTCCTAGGAGCTTTTTCAAATTCAAATAAAACATAATTTTACCGCTTCTGTGAGCTGAATTTCGAAAATCCAAGAGCCACAGTTAATATGAAGGAATAAAATGTGGTTCAATGAGATCAAAATAATTTTTTATGAATAGTAACTTTTTACTTTTAATTTCCACGGTAAAAAGTAAATTGGGTAATTAAGGGTAAAAATGATATTAATATTACCATCACACATCTCCTAATTCTATTGGACAAGTTTATCTCGACCAAAAGCAACCTTAGGAGTAAAAGATTATCATTTAGGTCTACGTGGATTATATTAGGACATTTATTATTATTGAATTCGAAGAAGACTTAAAAGAGCTAAAATAAAAGTTTAATATCTAAAACATTTTTAATATGGGTGCATGAAAGAATCAAATAAATGGTATTATAAATATTAAAATAAATAAAATTTCAATTTTTTTACAATATAAACGAATTTTCAAGGTGAATATGACATGTTAGGATTTATTTAATGTAATTTTTTTAAGTAATCATGTTTTTATTATTTTAACAAAAAACAAATACCAAATAGGGTCAAAATTGTCATAAAATAGTTTTTAAAACAAATATTATATTATTAATTGATATAATGGTCCTAAAAATATAAGGTTTGGAAACAATACATATATAATAAAATATATGGCATTAATGAACCAATTGGGGTTCTGTTGGAAGTATATAGTATGATAATTAACTATATAGTTTAAGAATACAAGAACACACGGTAAAAGTTAAATTATTTAACATAGAGTTAAATCTGTATGATAAGGTTAAAATGGTAACCTAAACTTGTCTAAAACCTATTGGTTGAGTTTTTTTCGACCTATTCCCACCTTAGAATTTAAATAGTCAATTATTGAGCCATTAGAAACCAAATATGACTTTATTATAAAATAATATTTTAAGTTTTTCCTAAGGTTCCCATCACCCCTCTTATAAAAGGGAGCTCCCCCTTCTCTCTAATTCATACCTTCTAAGCAATTTTGCTCAACCAAACACTACCCAAATACCATCTCAAATATCCTCCCTTTATCTTAGAGGCCTTAGTTTGTTCAGAAATCCAAGCTAAAGATCCCTTTTGATCAAATCAAATGGAATAACCCTAAGAAGAGGAGGCTAAACAGACCCTCGACTAAAGAAATGTTCAAGGTAAGGGGTTTTCATCTCACTCTTTATTCCCATGAGATTCATGCCATATTTCCATTATTACCTTTTGTGTGGTGTATGTACTTCCCATAATTATATTCTTTGTGTAATACAAATTAATTTATGTTTATTTACATATTCATTGTATGATACCTCTTTCATGGGGTGTATGTTTCGTATGTTACCAAATTAGTAAGGGTTTATTTCACAATCTCTTCATTATCTGAGGTTGTTTATACATAATTATCTACTGGGACCTCTTTATCATCCACATCCATGTTTATTAAAAATGCATTTCCAAACATTTTTACAATTTTATAGAATATGGATTAAAGTTATTTATTCCCCTATTTGAATTTTTACAAGAGGTTTATAAATGAATCATTCCGTCATTTTCCAAACAAGGTCCTTTTTATCCTTTTCGAGAAAATTAAGGTAAGAATGTTTTTTAACTTATACGGAGGGTATGAATATTTTCCGCCATTATAAAGTCGTCAAAGCTTCCCTTAAAATCTTATAAGAATGTTTTCAAAATAATGGTTTTCCTTATAATTATGTGACATTTATATGATTTAAAAAAAAGAGATATTTCTCTTAAATAGTTTTGATTTAATCTATTTCAACATCCTTTGATAAATTTTACACTTGTTTTATGTTGATTTTTTATGATACAAATCATCCATATTGTATTTAAGGTTTTGGGATATGTTTGACTATGGATGATTTATTTTTATGCCATTAATGGTTTATGAAGAATTTTTTGGAATTCAGTATGATAGTTTTAATATGAATGATTATGTTATATTTCATCCTCTTCTTAAGATGAATGTGTTGGACTAGTATGTTCCGGGTTGGGGACCAGTAAAAGTAAGCCCTCTGGGTTGGTGTCCGGTTATTAGAGTCACTCTGGGTTGGTGTACGGTTATTAGAGGCACTCCGGGTTTGTGTCTGGTTATTAGAGGCACTCCGGGTTGGATTCCGGTTACAGAGGCTCTCCGGGTTGGGTTTCAGTTACAGTTATACCTTAGGTCTTGGCACGAGGCCTTGAAACAGAAATTTAAGTTCAGCATTATGCATTCCATCGTTATAAAAGTGGTTATTGATAATTCATGTGATTATTGGATTAGTAGAATATCCATGTGAATAAATAAATGACATTATTTCATTTTATTTCTGCCATATTATGATGAAGTTCAAGTTTAAAGGGCTTTTGTTTTAGTTTTATACATTTCATTAAATGTTTATGATTATTTTTGAAATTTTCCGCTGTATTTATTACCCTTACTGAGCGTTTGAGCTCACCCCTTTCTATGTTTTAATTTCCCAGGATTCCAAGATGTGTATTGTGATTGTTATGTTGGGTTAAGCCAAGGGAATAATGGTGTTAATAAAGGATTATTTATGTTGTTTTGTATGTAATGTAACATTCATGTATGTAATCTATTTTCCAAGACTGCTAAACTGATCGGTCCTTCGGGACTTGATTCCTTGTAATCATGCCAATGTATTAAAATAATGCACCGACTCTGGGTAAATGGGGTCGTGGTGTTACAGTTGTTATCAGATGATGTTTTGAAATAACCTTGGAAACTAGATATAGATAAACTCTGATTAGATCACATTACCCTAAGATAGACATTGAGGATTGGTATAAAAGAACATCCTAGAATTTTGGTAATGTAGATATTTTGTGAGTTTTTCAAGAAAATACATCACTGTCTGGATACGAAAAGGTAGAGGCAGCTCTGGCACAAATGTACCTAGGGGTAAATCCCGAAAACATCACTTTGAGCTAGACTCGAACAGGAACTGGTGCACGACAACGGGCCTTGCTTCACTCTTGGTTACGACACTCCCGGGGGATATGCTTAGGATAATTATCATTTTCTTTACAAACCATTATGAAGGGCTTATCATTATATAATTACTCAAAGAAAACATTTTTATTATTATGGATTATATCCATAAACAGTTTAATTTATGTTAAGTGTTTTACAAGTTCAGGATTAGGTATTCTTATTCATAAACTAATCTAGTGTATGCCATTGTTTTGAAATGGAGCCTAGTAGAAGGAATGAGAACCCCATCAATACACATGATCCAAAGTGTAATAAGGACCATATATTTCATGGTCCAAATATAGAATTTAGAAGGGAAATAGTCTCCCAAATATTATCATCATATGAATAAATAGTATCATTTGTTGATAAGATAAGTAAAGAATTCTCAGAGTCTTATGGATTTGAAGGGAAGGCAGAGAAGAAAAGGATGGTAGAGAGAAGGACAGATAAAGAGAAGAAGGTAAAGAAGGATTTTACCATATGAAATAACTATGGAAAGAATCACCTTAGAAAATGCTTAAAGGGAATGGGATTATGTTATAAGTGTGGAGAAAAAGGACACCAAGTATGTGACTTCAAGTGTAAGAAAAAGGTTTCAAATGTACAATGCTTCATCTGCAAGGAGTTGGGAAACTACACAAACCAATGTCAAAAATCATCAGAGTATGACCCAAATGATGCTATTGGATAATAATTGAGTTATGATACTACCTCAGAGGAAGAAGAATC
This sequence comes from Viscum album, assembly GCA_963277665.1. Taxonomy (NCBI): domain Eukaryota; kingdom Viridiplantae; phylum Streptophyta; class Magnoliopsida; order Santalales; family Viscaceae; genus Viscum; species Viscum album. The sequence continues at coordinate 1,132,643,816 of OY728142.1, read as the reverse complement.
ACTAGTGTTCTTATGTTGTTATTATAGGATTATTTCATTTGAGAGTTGTATCAATAATGTACTGGTTATAATAATTATTGAGTATATAAGGATTGTACTGCAGTACTATTTTATTAAGGACTTGAGATTGTGTGGAACCAAGAAAAGTGACTGAATAGCCGGTTAAATTTTTGGAAAATATATGGCTGAGATAAAGATAAACCATATTATGGTCATCATACAGAGGTAGTGATTTTGTAATAATACAAGATTTATTTGGGTAAATTATATTAGATATTCTTGAATACCTTGAAACAGATTAATGATTTTTCATCATTGGAGTTTACAAAATTTTTGGATAGAAGAAATATATCCAGTATTCTATATATAAAAAGGTAGTATGAATGTAATCAATAAGGTTTTATGGTAATTTAGGATGTTACCACGTTTTAAAATAATACATGGTGGAGGTGTTCACATGTTATTACATGGAAAAAAGTATCTTCATTATGTTTAAATTCCTTATAAATTTTGGATTGTGCTTTTGTATAGTATTATTTTGGATAAGTCTAAAGGTTGGAATGGATTAAGTTTGAAAGGGTATTTTTGGTTTTTTTATAAAAGGACAACACACAGACCGTGTGACAACCCGTCGCATCGGACAAAGCTGCGGTAATCGAACCCACAACCATATTGCGATTGGGATTTATTTCCTACCACTAGACTATGTGAAGTTCCTGGATGGTATAATGTAGTTTCTTTTTTTAAAGGGTCTGATTTGTGAATTTAAAATTCATTATATTTGGAACCCTATACGATTAGGATAAATAGAGTATTTTTGAGTTGTATTATGTTTTGGTGTGAAAGATGAGTTTGTGGTATAATTTTATTAATGGATAAAAATATAATTATAAAGTAAGTATATCTCTTTATGATCTTATCCAATCACATAAATAAATTCCTCAACATTAATAAAAGGAACTTAGAACAAAAATATTGTCCTATATGGTACCTTATATCATCACAAATTTATGGCTTTATGATTATTGGCCTTTTCATATCCATGTTCTCTACCAATCTCCATCAGATATTGATGGTTAAATTTCTCTTCCATATCCATATTTTCCTACATGGAACCCTAGTATGTGTTATTTTCGGTAACCTTCATACTTACCAATCTTCATTTTAAATAGAGGCCTCATTCATCCATTTTTTGATGTGGGATTTCAACTAAGATATTTTGAAATGTCAACCCCAAGTTCCAATACTGAGCATAAATTGCGAGGATGAAATTTATTGAAGGAGGGGAGAATGTAACACCCCAATCTTCCATGGAATACTTCTCTTTGAATAATACCGTAGCGTGTGATGTAGGCAACTTTGTGTTCTAACAGACACCCCAACCAATTAAACTAGCCGTTATGAATTATAATACCCACTTTTTGAAATTTTATAAATTTTATCTTTCATAATTGACTTCATTTTTGGATTTTTAATATCAAAATTATATTAGGTTAATTTTTTGGTACTTTTCTGATAACTTTTATATTTTAATGAATAGTGAAAAGTACTAAATTCTAATTGAAAACAACTTTTTCAATCGAATTAATTAATAGTGGTAAATTATGAATTATAGTGGTTTTAAATTATATTTAGAATATATTTTTACAATTTAATCCAATGTTGGTTATTGGACACAATTTCACTTTTAAACCAGACATAAACAAGTGTCAATCTTTTGATAGTTATTGTTTCTTAAAAACACGCATTTTGTTTTGATAGCAGGAATTAATTTTAAATTAATAAATGAAACATATATGTTTTTAATTTGGAAAAATTTAATTCATTTTTTAAGTTGTAATATAAAAATTAGCTTGGGGAATGTTTTTGGTATTTTTCTAAAAACTTTTAATTTTTTATGAATAGTGAAAAACACTAAGTTATAGTTTAAAACCGAATTTTTATTTAAATAATTATTTATTTTATTTAAATTATTTAATGTAAAAATAGATACATAATACCTATATAAGTTCAATGTAATTCATTGGATTCGGTTTTTAATAATTTTAGATATATAAAAATTTCACTGAACTTTTCACCGTCTTTTACCCACCTCCAAGGAGTTTTTGCATATTCACATAAAACATAATTTTACCGCTTCTGTGAGATGAATTCTGAAAATCTGAGAAACACAGTTATTTTCAAGGAGTAAAATGTGGTTCAATGAGATGATTTTTTTTTGTGAATAGTAACTCTTTTCTTTTATTTTCCACGGTTAATAGTAAATAGGGTAATTAAGGGTAAAAATGATATTAATATTACCCTCACACATGTCCTAATTCTGTTGGACAAGTTTATCTCAACCAAAAAAACCCTTAGGAATAAAATATTATCATTTAGGTCCACTTGGATTAGATTTGGACATTTATTATTATTTAATTCAAAGAATAGTTAAATGAGTTAAAATCAAAGTTTAATGACTGAAACATTTTTAATATGGGGATTTACATAAGTTAAATTATATTATAAATATTAATTAGAAATATAAAAATATTTCCTATGTCATGGTATTTAATTTATAATTTTTAGAAATTAAATAAATAAATTTATTTATAACACAATGATGATGCAGTAATTACCTTATTCATGAAAGAATCAAATAAATGGTTTTATAAATATTAAAATAAATATAATTTCGATGTTTTTATTATATACACGAATTTTCTAGGTGAATATAATATTTTATGATTGATTCAATGTATTTTTTTTGAATTAATCATGTTTTTATTATTTTAAAAAAACAAATACCAAATAGTGTCAAAATTGAGATAAAATAGTTTTAAAAAACAAATATTATATTATTAATTGATATAATGGTCCTAAAAATCTCAGGTTTAGCCAAAAGTCTTATATAATAAAATATATGACATTAATTAACCAATTGGGGTTTTATTGGCAGTATATAGTAAGCTTATTAACCATATAGTGTAAGAATAAAAGAAGACATGGTAAAAGTTAAATTATATAACTTAGAGTTAAATATAAATGGTAAGGGTAAAATGTTACTTAAACATGTATAAAACCTATTGGTTGAGTTTTTTTCTACCTATCCCCACCATAGCCATTAAATAATAATCTTTGGAGCCATTCGAAACCGAATATGAATTTATTATAAAATAATATTTTATGTTTTTTCTAAGGTGCCCCTCACCTCTCTTATAAAAGGGCACTGCCCCTTCTTTCTAATTCGCACCTTCTAAGCAATTTGGCTCGGCCAACCCCTGCCCAAATACCATCTCAAATATCCTACCTTCATCTTTGAGGCCTTAGATTGATCATAATTCCAACCTAAAGAGCCCTTTTGATCAAATCAAAAGGAAGAACCCGAAGAAGAAGAAGAGGCAAAACACACCCTCGACTAAAGGAAAGTGCAAGGTAAGGGGTTTTCATCTCACTCCTTATTCTCGTGAGATTCATGCCATATTTCTACTATTACATTTTGTGTGGTGTATGTACTAACAATAATTGTATTCTTTGTGTAACACACTTTAATTTATGTGTATGTACATTTTCATTGTATGATACCACTTTCATGTAGTGTATGTTTCGTAAGTTACCAAATTGGTAAGGGTTTATTTCACAATATCTTCATTATCCGAGGTTGTTTATACGTAATTATCTATTGGGAACAGTTTATCATCCACATCCATGTTTATTAAAAATGTATTTCAAAACATTCTTACAATTTTATAGAATATGGGTTAAATTCAATTTTACCCTTGTTTGACTTTTTAAAAGAGGTTTATAAAGGAATCTTTCCGTCTTTTTCCAAACAAGGTCGTTTTTAACCTTTTCGAAAAAATTAAGGTAAGAATGTTTTTTAACTTTTACGGCAGGTATGACTATTTTACGCCATTATAAAGTCATCGAATATTCCCTTAAAATCTTATAAGAATGTTTTCAAAATAAAGGTTTTTTCTATAATTATGTGTCTTTTAAATGATTTAAAAAAGGAGATATTTATCTCAAATAGTTTTGATTTAATATATGTCAACATCCTTTAAAAATTTTTACACTTATTTGAAGTTGATTTATTATGATACAAATCATCCATATTGTATTTATGGTTTTGTGATATGTTTGACTATGGATGAGTTATTTTTATGCCATTAATGGTTTATGATTAATGTTTTAGCATTCCGTATGCAAGTTTTAATACGAATTTTTATGTTATATTTTATCCTCTTCTTAAGATGAATGTGTTGGACTAGTATGTTCCGGGTTGGGGACCTGTAAAAGTATGCCCTCCGGGTTGGTGTCCAGTTATTAGAGGCTCTCCGGGTTGGTGTCCGGTTATTAGAGGCACTCCGGGTTGGTGTCTGGTTATTAGAGGCACTCCAGGTTAGTGTTCGGTTTATAATGGCACTCCGGGTTGGAGTCCCGTTACAGAGGCTCTCCGAGTTGGGTTTAGGTGACAGTTATCCCTTGGGTCTTGGAACGAGGCCGTGACACAGAAATTATAATTCAGAATTATGCATTCCATCTTTATGAAAGTAGTTATTGATATTGCATGTGATTATTTTATTAGTATAATATCCATGTGAATAATTAAATGGCATTATTTCATTTTATTTCTGCCATATTATGCTGAAGTTCAACTTTAAAAAGATTTTGTTTTAGTTTTATACAATGCCTTAAATTTTTATGCTTATTTTTGAAAGTTTCCACTGTATTGCTTACCCTTACTGAGAGTTTGAGCTCACACCTTTCTATGTTTTATTTTCCCAGGATTCCAAGAAGTGTATTGTGATTGTGATTTACTGTTAAGCCATAGGAATAATGGCATTTATAAAGGATTATTTATGTTGTTTTGTATGTAATGTAACATTCATGTTTGTAATCTATTTTCCAAGACTTCTAAGCCGATCGGTCCTTCGGGACTTTATTCCTTGTAATCATTCCAATGTATTAAAATAATGCACCGACTCTGGTTAACTGGGGTCGGGGTGTTACATATGGAATTAAATGGTGGTGTTGTCTATTAGCACAATTTAACTTGAGATATATCATTATTTTTCTATTTAAATTACTCTAGACATCTAATCCAAGCATTGTGAAAATGCTCGGACAGAGTGGCATGACTCGGGATCCTTCTTGTTAAATGAGTACAGTTGGTGAAGAACCATTTTAAAGCATTTCATTAGGTTAATATGAGTGCAGTATATGTTAGCTTGGGCACTTCATGAAAATCCTTCTCCTACTAACTAATCAAGATCGGTGGGGAATAAACTATTTTACCAATTCAAAATCCCTTCAATAATGTCTCATGGATGCTTAGAGGCATTCTTTGTATGTCAATTTAAACGATAGATATGTCGTGGTTTGGAATTGGACCCTTTCTAATGGTTAAAGACTATGGTGGAAAGCACTATCGTTCAAATTTTTAAAGAGGAAATGGAATGATCAAGCCTCTGGTTAAATGAGCTTGGGTAAGAACCATTACAATATTTAGTTGGAAAGTGAGAATTGTCTTGTCTCTTATGAGATTAAATGATGCTTGATTAAATTATCCTCGAAGGTGCATTGGGAATTTGGAAATTCAATGCGACAGTTATAACATGAATTCACGAAACTTTTTGGTTGTGTGATGTTTTCATTGTTCCAAAAGGCTTGTTGGGGATGATATGTTCTAAGGTGTGGAGGTTTTAATGATCAATGATTTTGAACCGAATGAAAATCCAAAGGAATTTGAATTTTTCATTTACAAGATGGGATTTTTTACAGACCGAGCTTTAGAAAATAATTTTGAAATTTGAAACACATAAAAGTGTTGTTTTTGGACTTGGGTGAAGGTCCAAGAGGTCTCCAAGTTGACTTGATGAGTTTTGGAATCATATGGATCTGAAATAAACTAGGTGGGGTTCTATATATTGGGTGCATAGTTTGTTTAAAATTGTGCGGCCCTCATTAGAAAACCGTGAAAATATAGTAGGTGAAAAAATGTGAAGCACATGGGCTGCATATGGTTTTATCAAACCATGTTCCAAACCCATATGGGTAGTGAAACTTATGTATACCATCACTCTATTAACTACACCATTGGAACATGGTTTTCCAAACCGTATGGCCAACCCATGAAGGGTTCCCTAGTTTTCCAGAAGATGGTACATGTTTTGTGAACATTTTTCCAAACCTTGCTTCCAAAAAACCCTACATGGTGTACCTATTTTAAAAATTAAATTAAAATTATTAAATAAAAATAAAAAATCATTTATAAACTAAATCTATCACTCTCCCTATACTCACTCATGAAACACCCCTCCCCAATTACTCTCTAGGTGCAAATGAACCACCTCATGACCTTCTATTCACAGATCCATTTCACTATATTTCTTCATGATTTATCATCGACTCCTCTAGGTAATATCTCTTACTCCATCCTCTTACTTTTGGGGTTTTTTCATCTCTTTCTATAACCTACACTATTCAGATGAACCCTTGGGTTGTTGTTAACCATATTATTGGTTTTTAATTTGCTTCTAGGTTGTGCGAAAGTATTCTCATGTGAAGTTTTTGGGTGTTTCATTATACCTCATGAAAGACGATGAGTTTTGGGTGATATTTGTTTTTTCACCACCACTTGAGGTAAATTTTATTTCGTTGTTTTTTTATCACTTTTTGTTTTTGGGTCCTTCAGGATTTAGGGTCCCCCATTATTTTTATAGTGTGTTTGTTCTAACTTGAGGTGGGTTCGAGTCACCGAAGTCAAAGGTGATGTAACACATATGCATTGGTAGGTATATTAATATATATGTTTTCATGTAATATGTACATTCATCAATGATAGTTAATATATATATATATATGAGGCTAGGTTTTATTACTTATATATATGAAAAATTCATACTTGTGTAACTAGAAATAAGTACATACTTATATGACAATGTGTATAAGGATCCACTTGCACATTTTCATGGCCTTTTGAATATATTCATAGGGGATATGTTTTGTTATGTATATACAGAGGTGCATATTCTTGGAGTCCAGAAGAAGCAGATATGCATGTTTTACGATGAAAACATCAAGTGCCAAAGTGTTTATATTTCTTACTCTTATTTTGAAGGTAGGGTCCCTTTCCATTTCATTTTAATTAAAACTAATTTAGTTTTCTATTTAATACTTCACTTGATAAATTGAATTGTGATGATTGAATGAAATTATTAAATATTCTAAATGTTTTGTTTGATAAAGAAAGTCATGTATTTATAATAAACCCCCTTGAATCAAGTGCAATGTATTCTAATTCTTTTTGAGATAATTACTAATATCCTTCTTATTTATGGCTTGAGTTCTCTCTATGATTTCATATTGGTGCTTGTTTTGTGTAAAGTTATAAATTTTCCCCTCTGAATAACATGAATTGAGTTATCATTATCTATTATTTTAGATGGAATATATGGGTTAGGACATTCATGATCATCCTAAAATATTAGGCCCTCTATAATATAAAAGCTTTGTGAACCATGTTCATTATAAGGGCTTGGAATGATTTTTAAATGATATTTTATAGGTAAGAAATAGATAAATTTTTGTTAAACCAATGCCCCCACACCTATGTGATTAGACCAAAATTACAAGTGAATCTCCCATTTATGCAATTTTCCCTCTTTACTAGGTTACCGTCTATATACCCTTGAAACATGTAAAATAAATTTTGATGTTTTTTTAATTAAATGAAATGTATTCATATGAATAGATTGTTCATTATGACTTTTTTCCCATAATTTAATTGTATTAAATGGTGTAAATGAATGGATTCCTTGAAATGAAATTGAACATGGCTATTTAAATTCATAGGAGGTATTGGAATATAAATTTTATTATAAATTTAATGTGATTCCTTAGTGATAACCAGTTATATATTAATTCCTAGAACGAGAGGTACTACATCACAGATTGAATTATAAGTATCATTACACCTTATACATGGATTGTGATATAATGGTAAGAGTTCTGATGAGCATGGTTACTCATGCTCATTTACATTGGGTGTTAATCTGGGAGACTCGCACCCATGGTACATGTGATATGATGGTAAGGATTTTGATGAGCATGGAGACACAAGGTCTCTTTAATTGGGTGTTTATCATGGAGACTAGGACTAGTGATACAAAATGGGTGATGAAATTTTGAGTTCCATGTTTAATGTTATAGTGTTTAATGGGTATGCTCAATATCTATCCCAAGTGATAGGCAACACACCCTCACTCTATTAAGATATAGGGAATTTACCTTATTGCATGATAATATAGCTTCATAGACTAGTCATAGATGTCTATGAGTTATATCCCAGTCCTTTTAGAACTAGTATTCCTGGTATAGGTCCACTATGAATTTGTACACACTTGTTTAATAAAGGTGGATGGAAAACAGAACTATACTATATATATAATATTATATGTATAGTTCTTGATCAGACACATATTCTGGCTATAAAAAAATTAGGTATAGCAATTAGGTGTTACCCTTAGGACCCAGGACAGATGGATGTTTCTTTATTCAGTTATTCTTAATATCTCTCTATACATGAAGACAACATAATTTATATTTCATGAAATGAATTTGGATAGACACCATGGGTGCCAAACTGTTGAGATTTATATCTCACACCATTCTCTAGAAGTCATTTCACTAGGGTACTTGAGTATACCATCTTATTCCTATGAGCTTGTACCTTTCTTGATTTTATATGATTTTACTTTTTGTTAGGTGAAAAGGAACGAGTTGGTGCTCAATATTCCCATGGAGTTAGTCATTGGGAAGTTTTCCCCTTATTACATTTTATTTATTATTGTAATATTTACTTCTTATACTTGTTGCATCATATAAAAAACAAGATTTTTTTGTTAAATTGGAATTGGATAAATATTATTCAATGATTATATTATTCTTATACTAATTATAATTCATTTATTATTTCTTATTATGTTGTATGTTATTTCATAATTGAGTATAACTTTTTTCCACTATGATAAGAGAGTATAGTATCCCCACTATTATATCCTAAGACACTTGCTACTAGTTAACATCCTATGGAATATGGGGATACACAATGAAGGCCATGTGACCCACTAATCCAGCCAACCATTTCATGGTGAGGCTGGTTGGGATGTGGGAGATAAACATAGGAAACCATCATTAAGGAGGTTGGGAATTATTTTTTACACTATTACATTTTTAGGAAGGACGAGAACTCATAAATAATAAAAATATGAATCAACATTTATCTCCCAAGATAGAAATAGGGTAACCATATAAAATTAAAAGTTGAGATCAAGGAGAAACATTATAACTCATGAAACATATTGAGTTATGAGAACCATCAAATTTTAGGTAATATATCTATTATATCCCAAAGTAAGGAAGATCATGAAAGGAAGTGACATTTCCAATTTAAAAAATAATTCACGGTTTTATAAATCATGGGGGAAGTAGTTACACTATAGAAATGAATCTTGGTGAATAATACGAAGCATGCTTCAATCAATGTTCATTAAGATAGAATCACTTACCTTGTTTCCCCACTTAGTCAAGTACACCCAAAAATATTATATAATAAAAATGAATATAATCATATACTTCTTCAGAATAATTTAATATCCATAAAATTTTATAATATCTATTTATATTGATACCCATGAATAACATTATAGTTGGGTAATCGTAACACAATGATGAAAATTGAAGGATTGATTTTAGTGGCATGATGAGTTTCAAAAGGATTATGGAATGGGTTTACACATTAAGAAATGTGTTATTTAATTAATAGGGAATATATTGTACATTAAAGTCCCAATTATGAACCTAAATAATAATAGTTACATGTGAATAAAAATCTTTTTAAAAAAAGAAGTTCTTGAATTGAAAAGAGGAGGGAGATAATCATGAAGCGATTTCAGAAACATGACGACTATAGAAAGAGGATATGAAATTAGATTAATGTGAGAGAATGGTAGTGTCTCATCAATTGGGAATAATTTGTACAATAAAATATTTATTATAAGTACATGTAATAATATCCACATGTAATTCAAAAAGTATTATCATAAAAGTGGTACTTAAATGAAAATGGGGAGGTGGAGAAACCTTTCCTATGAAAGTAGCTTCCTAATTAATGAAAAGACTCATTAGAACCTTAGAAACACATTGGGATGGATTTCTAGAGAGTCATTGATAGGAAATTCATGATAAATTCGTTTGGGGTTGAGAAGGATGATACAATGGGTGGGATTGAGCTTCTTTTATAAGTGAAAAAGTTGTGCTTTTTCATGGCATATGAATTTAGGTTAGGGGTAAGAATGGAATGTCATGAGTGTTAAGTAGGTTAAGTTAGTTAGGTGATTTTAGTAGATAAATGTTAGGTGAGATATGATAGTATGAATTTCATTCCTAAAAATTCAATATATTAGGAGTGAATTTCCTTTTGATTGTTTAAAACTTGTGATAATTCATTTATAGATTTTAACAATTCTTAATCGTGATTAAAAATTAACTATGGTGGTTAAAAAAATTAGACATGTTGAATAAGAATTTGGGCTCCATTTAACCTAATTAAATCCTAAAATTGAAGAATATTAAATTCTAAATCAAAACATATAATGTATAGAAAAACCATTTTTGGAAAAAGATGATGTTTTCTTTGTAAGGTGTTACTAATCTTATTTTACTTTTATTACCAATTAAATGAGTTTTAATTTATTAATATATATATTTAATATTTTTTTTAGAGTATTAAATTTAAATAGATTATTTCAATTTGAAATATATTCAAAATTTAGAAAATCCTCATTATTTTTAAAATAACTTTTTAACATGGTAAATTTTTATACCTTAGTTAAGTAAATATTTATTCCAAAAAAATAAATTTGACCATACTTTATTATGTGGATGTAATTATTCATAATTGTAAAACCGTTTGTTCTTATTAAATTCATAAAAAACTAAAATGTACATTCTATATAATAATGTGTAATTTATTAAAACAATTTTAGAAAAATACTACAGGAGTTCAAAAACATAAAATACTATTTTGTAAATTGTAATCAATATTTAAAAATTTATAATTTCAATTATAAAATAAATATATTCTAGTGAAATATTTTTCATAAAATTATAACTCATACCTATATACATATAACCGTATGAAATCTGTGATATTAACAAAAATCTTATATTGCATTATTTACGTAAAAGTAAAATATTTAAAAAAAAATACAGAATAAGATTATATGTTTATGGTTAATCCAAAAATGATATTAATTTTTTAAAATTAAATTTCCAAAATTTTATATTTCAATATTTAAATAAAATCCAGAAATATATTATAAGTTGCTCTTATTACCAAATTGATTTTTTAAAATATAAGCCATTATTGGTTCTTATTTCTATTAAAGTATTACATAATTTATTTGTAATATATTTTTCATCTTATGAATATATTTTATTATTTTTCTTTAATAATAATATACCTAATTTCTTGATGTAGAATTCCAATTTTATAAAGATATATTTTTAAGAGAAAAATGATTTTTGTAGTTGTTATTGCTATACTAATAGATTTTCATTTGTATTTAAAATATGATTTATTTTAATTATTAGCATATTTAATAATGTGTTTACTCATATTTATACTGGATAATTCAATGTCTAGGTTTTAACAGTTATATTTAAAAATTATATTTTACATAAATATATCTGTGTTTTGTTTTATTTCAGTATTTTATATAACATTAGTTTTATATGGTCTAGAATTTTGGGTCATTAGATTCTCCACCCCCAAATAAATTACATCCTCATAATTTTAATCATCATATACAATGAAAAATACCCAAGGTTATATAGATTATAGAGATGACCTAGGATGTAATTTCTTGAGAGATATGAACCTTTTAATATTTGGAAACATATCTCTTTCCTCAGAAAAGGGTTTTCCCAAATATTGTAATTTTATCTAGATATTTTGGTAAATAGTCTTTCATTATTTGTTATTGAGACCAAAATTATATAATTTTATTCTACTTAGTGTCCATAATCATACTTTAATTTTTGTAATTTCTTAGGATGGAATGAAATATAAAATTTTAGTTCTTTAATCTCACAATTGATGTAGGATATGTGACCCCCGGTCTGGGTGCCACACACAGGTTCCCCAAGACATTTAGTCGCATGACCGCATGCATGTATCCCTATATACTAGAAGCTATTGACCAGTAGTGAGGATCTAATATAGCAGCATAGAGAGACTAGATAATCTTTATAAAAGAATCAACAAAGTTGAGAATAACCAAGCAATAATAAAAAACAATAACCAACAACCAGAATAATAAAACAACTAGAAAAATCAATTTCACATTCAAAAACTAAACTGAAAACAATATCTATAACTAATTAGTTAATATATAATTGAAATTCATTGTCAAGTATCAAAATGAAAACACAAAATAAAGACACTAAAAACTGCACAAAGTGGGTCCTAACATCAATTCTAGTTGCCTCATCTATGGTCCATCCCAACTCAGCCATCTAACATAGAGACCTTTCCCTAATAATGTCTTGTAAACATGAATTCCATTTTGGTATCAATCTGGCAGCCTGAGTAGGGTGTGAGTATAACTCAGTAGGCCATTACCAATGGTGTTGGAAACAATATCCAGTCATTATAAGTGTATATCGTTTTATAAAGAATAATGTGAAAAGAATAAAGTAAATAGTTATCACATTTCATTATTATTTCATTAATTACATAAATCCTTGGGTTCGTGATGACACATGTACAATCAATACCTTCTTTGGTCTATACCAGAGATTGAACAATCCCTAGGGGATATCACATATCACAATACCATGGTTATCATTTATAATTCTATTTTAATTAAAAACATGGATAATTGGAACCAAAGTTCAATTCCAATCTCATGGGCATAGAAAAACATGCCTTACAATATCTGGGTATTTTGAGACTCTTTCCCAATCCCACACATCAATGTCACATGGTTATTTGGTGGTGAAACCATTATCTTAGACTCGCAATCATACATGGGTATTTGGAGCCTCAGTCTATATCCCACACCTCAATGTCATATATTAGTATTTGGAGCCTTGTTCATTATCCCAAACCCACTACCACATATTGGAATTTGGATCCTCATTCCCTAGCCCACACCTCAATGAAATATATGGCTCTTTGGATCCTCTGTCCATGTCCCACACAAACTAACACATATATAAAAAATATCCCAATACCACACAAATAAAAATCTCATATACATCAAGGTTATGGATAATTAAAATTCTTATCAAAAATTATCATTAATGTTTTCCTTTTAAATTTAACACAAGATTCGTTATTATTTTTTCAATCACATCGAATAATATGAACAATTCATTATTAAACCCTTTGTCAACATTTAATCTAAAAAGTCATTTCCCCTTCCAAGTTAATACCTAAATCCCTTAATTACCATTAATCAATCAATTCATCATTGTACTAATTAATAAATTCCATATTTTATAAATCAATAAATCCAAAAATCGATCAATTGAACTATAACACAATCCCATCAATTGGAAAATTTCATTACCCCATCAATCATTCAATTCCAGAAAACAGTAATTAATTAAAAAATTTCATAAACATGAATTAAGGTGAAATTTATAAATGTGCAATTTTGATTTCAAGATTAAATAAACTAAATTGAAATCAAGACTTTAGGGATTTGATAATAGATGTCCAACCTCAAGAGAGTTGATAGATGTTTGGCAATGAAAATCAAAAAATTGAACTGGAACGTTCAATTTCAAAATGAATAATGAGATATGGACCCAAAACATAGAAAAAAATTTAATGTTCTAATATTTCTCAAAACCTAGACCTAGATCCATAACCAATGGGTGAATACAACCCTTGAAAAGATGATATTAATACAAGAGAGAGGGATGAAACTTGTTGGGACAAGATCTATTATCACTAGAGGTGAAGATATGTAAAACAAATATTTGATTCTCTATGAATATAGTTGAGAGGCCCCTATAATCTGGATAGAAGCCTCTAAAAACCATAGATATTTGTTAGGGTCGTGTTAGGGTTTTTTGGAATATAATATGGGGGTTTATGATTTTTTAATGAATTTTAGGGTGATTATTTTTCTCAATGCACAATTTTTAGTATGGGGTGTAGAGTTTTCTCTAACCATGTTCCTAACCGTGCACCTCCTTGCAAGGGTTAAACAATTACTAGTAGTTGGGAACATGGTTTGTAGGACCATGGACCAACCATGTAATAACTTTCTATCCATTGTATCATGGTTTCCTTGGGTAGGGTGCACATTTTGGGAAAACCATGGGTAAACAATGAATTTCCATGAAAACCCTAAAAAAATACCAATTTCACCCAAATTATCCAAAGACATGCCACAGTCAATATATAACCAAAAAATTGAAAACAAATTCCATTGAAATAGCATGATACATTTATAGAAAAGGTTGGGATCTTACAATATCTACATCTTATAGAAGACCATCCTCAAGGTTTACTCCCTATAAATTCTAAGATTCCATGTTTAGAAGAATAGGCCAATGATCGAACATATCTACTCATTTATCCTTAGTTTCCTCTTGAAAACGGCATCGTATCCACAATAAATGGACTATTAGCATAGTCTTTCTCCGAAACACATCCCTATTGTGATTTTAAACACATAAAGATTTTCCTTCAAGAATGCATCGGTCCTAAGCTCAACATCATCCACATCAATCACATGAGAAGGGGTGGGGTGATACTACCGACGATGTGAAACATGAGAAATGTCATTCATATCACACTAACAATGTGGAAGATCCATTAATTAAACGACTGGCCTAAATCTATCCATAATCTCAAATGGACCAACGAACCTAGGTGCAGGCTGTCCATGCCTCAGAATCTTACAATCATCATCAATTGTTAATATTTATTAAGAAAGAATGAAAGTTGAGAAACAAGACATGAACCAAAAAAGGACAAAGGTACAAGTCCCATGTATTAAAAACAACTATAATAGAGTGACCTAAAGCAATTGAGGCCATGTTCATCCCCTCTAATTTGATTAACCCCCTCTGGATTTAGGAGAAGGGTGCTAGGGAAGCATGTGACACTGGGGCCCTGATCCACTCCTTCCAAATAAGAGAGATGGTCTACTACACTATTTTCATCCCTCCATGTATAGACCACTAGAGTGATGTTTCCATGGATGGATTTTCATTTTCGAATGATGTAGGTAATCGAATAGGGTGTGGTTCCTTTTGCACGAATAGATTCACAAATAACAATGGAGTTAGTTGCAAACTGGGATAGAACAATGATATTTTAGACACAAAGTTACAGTCTTGTAATCATTGCATTAGCTTTATATTTGATTGAGATCCCATATCCATAGTATAGAGTTTAGGATAGAATGAAACTATCTCAGTAGTCGCAAACAACACCTCCACCACGAATGATCCCCTCCATGCATGATCTATCAACATTGAGTTTGAAACTGAAAAATTGCGGATGCCACACACCCACTTCCCCCCAATACTCAACATTGATAGGAGGACCCAAAGCCGCATTACCTTGCAGAAATATCATAAAGGGTGTATCACATAGGTTGTTGATACCACTAGCCACATATACTAGAATGGATCAAGTTCTCATTATGATGGATCTTTAAGTGGATGAGATAGCTTTATATTTGGATTTATTCCGGGCCTACAAAATGCACCAGTATCTCGAATTCTAAATGATATATCTTGATTATTTTTAAAAGTTCATATCATGCAATCCATGAAACCATTTCTCAAAGAAATTTTCTCCTAGATTACCTTTGTATGATATAGTAGTGAAATCTTGAAAAAAGATTGACACTTCTAGAGCCCATTCGCTCTCTAATAAGTGGGGGTTCGTGGTTTCATCCATAAAGGATTAGAAGTAGTGGAACCTAGAGGCAAGGTTTATACCCATCTTTTTAACTTCTTCATCCATGAGAGACTCATGGTTTAGAATCCTCCATGTTATAATATTATATTTTACAGTTATTTTCTTGCACCAAATCATGCTGTTCTAGCTATCCCATCGATCCTGATGAGAAAGTCCTATGCTGTGAAGTACCATGAGGTGGAGGGGTGAATATGGATCTGTCTAGTTCAGAGTTGATGATAAAAAGACTATAATCCACCTGCTTATTCTTATCCAGAAAAGAATGAATAAAACAGGGATGCATACTGGCATCTTTAAAAGAGATGAAGTGAACAAGATTCCCCAGGAAGACAATCTATAACACCACCCAGTTGTGGTGCCATAAGAGAATGTTGTCTTCACCCATGCTCCACCTTGACTGATGATAGAGAGTCAGGATGTATGGGGAAACCATGTACCACAAGGGGGAATCATTGGCACTAACATAGTCTAAATTCCCAATGACTATGTAGGACGTTATCTTGCCGTAATGGTTATAGTCTTCCACTATCAACTGGGTGATATTCACTTGCCGGATCTGGATGGTATCCTCCATGTTTCTCACATTAACCCCACCTTTAGTAATTTTCCTCACCATCATTATCTATGTAATCCAATGATTTATTCATTTAGCCAGTGCATCAAAAATGAAACTAGCCATAATTTTGTCAATATTAGAGATGACCCCCTCTGGTACCTTGATAGATGAGAGGGCATGGATTGGAATCACAGATAGAACACTATTGACAAAATTGATGCGGCCCTCAAAGGATTGTAAGCGGTTCATCCATTTGAGCATGCGGCTCATGATATTGTTCACAATGCACTTGAAGTGGTAGATGCGGGTTCTTCCTTATGTGATCGGGGTGCGGAGATACTAAATTGAGAATGATCTTTTCTGCATGTACAATTGGTTTCATAGGGAGGAAACCTGCCTGGGTCTGCATTTGTTAGAGATATAGAGATATCTCTCTGATTTGTTGATTAACTGGCCGCTCCAATAGAAATATTCTTCCAATGTTATATTGTGACCAAGAACCAATCTCTAACTATCATTAGTGAAGAAAATCGAATCATCATCAAACAAAAAATGTGATATAGGGGGAAGGTTCCTTCCCCTGTGGTAGGGAAGGATCTCCCAGTAGATACCCTTCTATTAATAAGTCGACCGAGGGTGTCTGGAAGAAGAATGAAGATGGTCTGAAATATGGGGTCCCCTTCCCTATTCATTTATGTAGGCTTAAAATACCATGATATTTTTCCATGAAAGACAATTCCATTCATGGAGATCTCACACATTTGAAAATGAGGTCTGTAGCCTAGGGGGAGAGACCCATACCCAAGAAAACCCTATTAAGGAAGACCCATTTCATTCTATCAAAATTTTTATTCACATCCATATTTAATACCATATTCGATCTATGGCTATTGAGATTGATAACTCAAAAAATTTCTTGATCCAAAACTATTGCTCCCTGTATAGAACGTTTTTTCAGAAAGCCATGTTGTTCGAGGGAAACCCACCTAGGGGTGTACATGGATAGCCTCGTGTCAATGATACTTGACAGGATCATATAGGTGATGTTACACATAGCTGTCAGCATATAATGGGGAATAGAGGATGAAACATTTATCATATGGATCATGAATAGCATTGTAGCACCAGCTACCCTTGGTAGTTTTCCACCTCGATGGATGTATTGAATTTCTACGATGATATATACTTTAACCACTTTCCATGATCCCCGGTAGAAATACCTTAGAAAGACATTTGGTCCTGGAGCACTATTTGGGTTGAGGTTCCTCATATCCTCATGTAACTTCATCTCTTCTAGGATATCTTCATGAAAGGAATTGTCCGGGTTAGATATCATATTGGGAATTAATTCCATAATCTATGTGTCCCCTCTATGATATCAATGCACCATGTTCATGTTAGGACATGAAAAAATGTTTTTAATGAATGAAAAATTCATTCCCCCCAACTACATCTCTATAATTTGAGGATGATCCATCCTACAACATGATATTAGGATCAAAATTTTGGCTCATCCATTTTATGCATGTGTGAAAGTAGGATATATTTTTGATACCTTCATGCAGCAATTTTACTCTCAATTTATCCAAACCAATGCGTTTCGGTTTCAGAATAAGGTCCTCCTGAAAGGAATTTTGTTTAGATAATTCCTCAAACACCACATCATCCCAAGCAACCTTCAACCTGATATCCAGTTGATAAATGGCCTATTTGAGAGTTTCTTTGTCCTCATCAGCAATTGATATGCCCTTAGACCATGAATGATTCCTGTGTTTTAGACGACATAACTTGTTGTGGATAGCTACCCAATAGTGGGATAGACTGGGGGACTCCCATACCTCACTGACCAGTCAATAGTATCCCGGGATACTAATACAATGGCTATAAAATCGGAAACATTCGTACCCTCCTTGCATGAGATCCAAAAATACTAGCAAAGGGGAGTGATCAGATAAACCGTGGACACAATGATCAACCTTAGCATCGAGATACGTGGAAATGGCATGGATGTTGGCATGAAAAGGATATAAATAACTCCAACAGTCTCTACTCCCTTTTTGATGGTTACACTATGTCAAATGATCCCCAGAGTACCCCATATCAAGATGATCCTTACTATCCCAGAATTGAGAAAAGGCTAGGATGGCCGATCAGGGTAAAGTGCTCCAACCCTTCTTCTCAGTTGGGTTGGTGGTTATGTTTAAGTTAGTGCCCATGATCCCAGGATAGTCTTATGGATCAATTTTAATGATATCTTTCCCCAAAACATCGATCCATTATGCGTCGCAACATCCAAACATGAAGGAGATGATGAGGGAATCAACTTCAGTATGCACATTCACCTTGATATGTTGGCTTCCATCTTGAATAAAATCCACATTTACATCCTTTCTTCATATGATCCAAATAAGAAGGTTAGTTAGGTCTGTTTGGTTTCCAGTGTGCATTCAGACCTTACGAGCAAACTCATTAATTCTTGATGTTCTTTGTTTATGTTCCAGGATAGTGGAAATGTAGGCCTTGTGTTTTTTTGGATTCTATGAAAATGATGTATGTTTTAACCTGCGTGACGATGCCCCCAGATTTCCAAATGAGAATATGTATAATTTGAAAGTAGGGGTTCGGGCTTTGGCCCCAGGAAACTTGGCGTTTAGTATGTTGGAGGATGAACACTCCTGCACAGTTTTGGATCATTCTCTTATACAAACTCTAATTCTCAGAGATGATTATGATCTCCCTAGAGAATACAAAAGTGAACGAAAAATGGAGGATCACCCTCTTATCTCAGAATCCGATAATGGCCTAATATTGGTGACTCCGAAAGGAAAATATGATCACCCTATGTGAACTTTTATTTTCATATATGTCAATCAAAATATGACCTATATATACTATGATACATATCCACACACATTTATATTATCTAAAACTTCTCTGTTGTATCCATAATGAGACCTAGTCCCAATAACCCTGACTCAACATTCTCCATCCAATATATAGATAATATATAAGGTCTAATATAAAGATCCGCATATAGTTAAATATGCATAGTTTTATGGTATCTATTTTTATTGGTAAACTCCACCAATGATATGTTTTCTCCCAATACACACAAATGTGTAAGAAACAGGCCCAAAGCATATCATCCAAAACCTATATAGTACATTATAACTACCCATCATTATTTGGGAGAAAACATTTACTCAATAAAACCTATGTAACAAGAGCCTTATGTAAGCCCTTTCATAATATTAAAGTATATTGAAAGTCATGGTATGAAACTATACTTTGTGGGACCCTGTGAAGATGAACTATCTCTTAAATGTATAATCTCCCAACCAGTCTATCGATAACGTC
Source organism: Viscum album (assembly GCA_963277665.1). Lineage (NCBI taxonomy): Eukaryota > Viridiplantae > Streptophyta > Magnoliopsida > Santalales > Viscaceae > Viscum > Viscum album. The sequence goes on along the minus strand of OY728142.1, from coordinate 1,132,623,909 downwards.
TTCCGTATAAGAATGTAATGCACTACATTCATTAGTCGATCTACTAGAACCCAAATACTGTCATTCTTTAGAGGTTTCCATGGGAGTCCCACAAAAAAGGTTGTGGAAATGTCATCAAACATCCATTATTGAATGGGAAAGGAATTTAGTAAACCACCAGTGTATTGATGCTTGTCCTTCACCTATTTATAGGTTTATCATCATGTCACGAACATTTCAATCACCGTTTTTATGCATGACCACCAATATTTCCGACGCTGGTCACAATACATTTTGGAGAATCCTAGATGTACCTCTTATGTCAAGTAATAAAATCCATGCACCGAATATTCACACATAAAAGTTGGCATGATAATATGGCCCCAGACATAGATGATCTCGTCCTTATATAATGTCTGATTGGAAGGTGTATCCATACCTATAAGGATTTTCCTCATGGAAAATCACTATGAATCATCATATTGACTATATCTGATTGAGATCAAAAGTGTGGACTCAACTGCTACTGATATGACTTTTATCTATTCCTATACTTCTTGATCCACAACATACATCTCATCCAACAAGTTAATCATCTTCCACTCAGAAATAAACTACTAAACTGTCTGAGTATGAGATTTTCATCTCAATGTGTCATAAAAAATGTTCCCCTTCCTAGATGTACATGATTGATCAATTTTAAAGAAATTAATATACTAAAACCATCTTCGTTTCTAGGGTTTCAATTCCCACTGTTAAAAGATATACTTTAAGAACTTGTTGTTGGTATACACACTAAAATTCTCACCCAATAGATAAAGCTTCCAAAACATCATGTCATAAAACAATGAAGATTAATTGGGGTCATCTGTAGGGTAGTTCCATTCAAGGGGAATCAACTTTTGTAACACCCTAAAATTTTGTAAAAAAATAATTTATTTTTATTAATTTAATCTTTAAGATATTTTTCATTTCATACAAAACATAAAATAGTTTTTTATATATTATATAACCATGTTTGGATAGAATTATATGCAACACCAAGTTAATTATGTACTAAAAATAACATTATGTTTATAATTACCTATAAAAAATACTGGGGTTTTATTACATTAAAAGCAATAATGACTTTCCCTGATTGATTTTGTAACACACAAGACTGACTTTTATCAATCAATAATATATTATAAAAAATATTATTATTTAATATAATAAGATATAATTGTGCCATTAAATTTTAAGTTATGAATAATATTAAATAACTTATAAAAATAGATAGTTGAATTCACTGGTTAAAAAGTAATTGTAAATGAATATAAGAACCAATTGAAAATCATGGGAATGTTTTTATAAAAAATACTTTTATTATCATAATGGAATTTTATTATAGTAAATGAAAATAAATAAAATTGGGGAATTATATTAATGAAATATATATTTTATATATTCAATCACATATTTTTTTTCATTCATTTAATATATTTTATAGGAACTATATAGGAACATACCTAATATTACACATAAAAATCTATATTTTTGTAATAGCAGTTTTACAACCTTTTAATGGATACGTATTTTAAATCTCAATTTTGGATGTTTTAAAAAATTTATGTGTAAGAATAATATTTTTTTGAAATAAAAACATAAATTTTTTTTAGGGTGCATTTTTTTTATTCTTCTTTGAGGTTTTTTTTTGATGATTAGTGAAAAATAATGAATTTTAATTGAAAACAATTTTTTTCTAATTTATTTATAAGGAAAAATTATATTATCAATAGGTTTTAATGTATAATTATATAAATAATACATCAACTAATAAAATTTATTTCATTTGGATTAATTTCACTTTAAAATTACGTATAGAAACCTAGAAAACATTTGAACATTTTCACTTCAAAAACCTGTATAGTCAATCCAACATCAGAAATAATTTTAAATGAATTTCTAAAAAAAATTTGATTTTAATTTTGAAAAATGGATTCCATATTTGGATCCATAAAAATTTATAATTTCTAAAAAAAGTCATGTTCTTTCACCAAAAATATTTTTAATGTAAATAAAAATAATTACAATGATTATGTGGAAATTTAGCTTAACAAGAGACTAAACTTTATATTAAGGGCCAAAATGGAATATAGAATTTTCCAAAATAAATTTTATAGAAATATTTATACCCTATACAAACATTTATAAAATTTCATATATTATTGTTTTTTCCTCTTCATTGGGGAAACATGGGTTGAATTCCCTTTCAAAAAATGCTCAGGAATGCCACTCCTCCATTAAAAAAACTCACACCTCCTGCATCCTCACACATCTCAAGACACTTTTGGTTGAACATGATCTGACCAAATAGATCCTAAAAATTCCTACCCTAAACATATATTCCACATCTTGGGTATACATCCATCTAAAAAATCTATTTGGTGAAAGACAATAAGAGATAGCCAAGTAATAGGTAACGTCCTTCCTCAAGATATATAGTTTTATTACGATTTTCCACCCATAAAATATTCTTATTCCATGATTATTTGATTACCTAGTTATCCTAAATAAAATGAGATGTTTTTATTATAATTTTTCAACCTAAAATTACATATAATTCCATATAATTGGTAACGAACTTACCATTCTTATGTACGATGCACAACCGCCTTGTGAGATGATGTTGTTAATTTTTCAATTACCACCTCTCAATGGTTTAAAATTGTGACGAAAATATATTTTTATATGATATATATGATATATTTGATGTATTTATTCTTATATAACAATTATATAACACATTCCTTCATTCTTTCCATTTTGTGTAAATATAATAATTTAATTTGGGGAAGTGTGGATTACTACCTCCACAAACTGATGTGATTCATTCACACTCTACATGAAATGTATTAAGGATGGATTTAGTAAACTTATATGATATATATGGTATATATGATATAATAATGAAACTATAACTATTATATATATATATATATCATTCCACTTAATTTCTTCTTTTTAATATGATAATTAAACAAAAACGACATTCATGTGTACGTATGGCATACCATCTCCATTAACAGTATATTCAATTTAATATTTATGACTTTAATATATTGATATAAATACATATATAATGAATATGAGTGATATTTATATCATTTTTTACATTCTGGAAATCATGTTATAAGTATGATTACAAAATGTATAACCAATTAAGACACATGGAAAAAACAAAGTAGATATTACGTGAAACATAACCTTAACATGGAAGTGTTAATAAGTGGGTGACATAAATCCATATATGGTATTATATATAAGAATATTTTTCTATAAAATAATTAAAATAAACTTATATTTATTATATCTGTGTTTTTATTGAGTACTGAGAGAGTCAAGTCTTAGGGTACACGAATTTAATCTCACAATATATTTCTGTGATATACATGTCAATTTAACAAATTGGTTCTTTTTTGTGGTGTAAATATTATAATATTACGTGTTATATCATTAATTTCTTTTATTTAATCATATTAGAAGTTTTAAATTATTTTATTCTCTCATGGGGATCAAGATACTAATGTTACTCAAGTAGTAAGGGAATTTCATCTCACTTTTTATTTTTTTGAGACACAAGCCATATTCACCACTCGATTCTTTTGTGGGGTGTACATATTGAATTATGACATGTTATATCATTAATTTCAATTTTTATTGATATTAAAATAATTAAATGATTTTATTCTCTCACGGGTATCACGATTATAATATTACTCAAGTAGTTTGGAAATTCCATTGCCCTTTTTATTTTTAGTATATATATTCCATTTTCAACAATCTCTTATTTTGGGTGGTGTATATATTTCCATATAAAATTTTATGCAATTAGTTTAATTTATTTAATTATATTATAAGAAATAAATTATGTTATTATATCATGGGTATCATTATTAAAATGTTACTCATGTATTAATGGTGTTTCATCTCATTTGTTATTTGTGTGAGATTCATATCTTATTCACCACTCGTTTCATTTTTGTGTTGTGTATAATTCCCATGGATGTATTCAAGTTTTATTATAATTAAATTTATGATTATTTACATTTCCATTTTATTATCATTATTTCACAGGGGTTATGTTTCCAGTGTTACCAAATCAGTAAAGCAATTTTATCTCAATTTTCCTTCCTTGAGATACGTGTCATATCGTGCATCTATATTTTTCTATGAGGTGTATATAATGACTTTTGAAATATTATATCATGAATTTCATTCTATTACTTATAGTTTAATACTCATGTAATGTTATTATTTCAATTATAATTTAATGTTACCAAAGTTGTAATTGTTTATAGCTTAAATATCATTATTTATAAAAACAAATTATGACTATGATTACATTGAAAAAATCGTATGATATATATCTCAATTACTCTCATAAATATTTTTACCCAATATATAGGCATGTTATATCCATGAAATGGTACAATTTTACACTATTTTTTACTTAATATAATTATGAAAATGTTTTTATGAAAATAAATATTTTTTCTCCTTTTGGTCATAAATATATGTTCTTCCAAAACCATGTTGGATAAACAAGTATTAAAAAAAGTATGTCTAAAAAGTTTTTAAAACTATTTCATGTTAATTTTATTACTTTTCAAGTAAAAATATTTTAAAAATTTCATCATTCATTCTTTATTTGTTTTCAAAAGGTTATTTTCATAGAAAATGATTTCAATGAATTAAAGATTTGTTTATATGTTTTCAAATAATTTTAACAGAAAAGGGTTTCCAAAATAATGTTAATCCTTATTTTTTTTATTTTTATAGTATTTTGAAATAAAATGTATTTCAAAATGTTTTAAATATTATTTATCAGATTTCAAGGTGTTTTTTATGAAATTGGTTTCCAGAATATTTTCAATATTCCTTTATAATTTTTCTAAGATATTTTAAAACAAAATTTTTTTCAAAATGATTTATGTTTCAAAAATATTTTTTAATATCAACAAATATATTTTCCCCATGATTTGTTTAAATAAATTGTAAAACCTTATTTATAAGAAAATTATTTTGAAATGGTTTTATGAAAAGTATTTTTGAATAAAATCTATTTTCCTTAAGGAATGTTCCACGTGATCCTTCAAAATATTTTCCCATCTAATATGGAATGGTTTTATATAGTTTAATATCATTGGGGACATGATCCAAGAATACCATTTATATACTTTTTTGAATGGTTAATATTTTTATGGCATGATATTTACGAAACCTATTTTTCTTCCACGTGTTATATGATTTTGAAACCTTATTCTTTTCATGGGATATAATATAGTGATGTGATTATCAAACCCTTTCCTTTTTCATAGTTTATGATCTAGGGAAGCATTAATGATCCCCAATTCATTTCATGGGTCATGGTATATTGAATTATTTATTATCCTATGGAACGTGCACATATGATGTCATTGTGTGATGGATGGGGCTAGTATCTACCTCTAATTCATTGGGTAATGATGTATGACACATGAGTATATATGTTATGCCTGAACCTGATTAAATTTTCACAAATTTGTTTCCTGAAATTTATTACTTGTTCACAATGTAATGCATGGACCAAGTTGGATGCCCATAATTTTATGCGTGAACCTGATTAAATATTCACAATTTTATGAGGGAGCCTTATTATATGTTCATAATGTTATGTTTGAACCTGATTACATTTCCAAAATGTTATGCATGGACCTAGTTACATGTCCATAAGTTTATGGGTGTACCGGATTACATGTTCACAATGTTATGTGTTAACCTGATTACATGTTCACAACATGATGCATGGACTTAGTTTCATGTCTATAAGTTTATACAGGTGATATATTTCATGTCCTAATAAAAATCAGTTAACCTATTTTTACTTATCCTTGTTCACAATGTTATAATCTGATGCATATGAAACAATTATATTTCTTTTTAATATTTTATAATTTCATGATTTTTCCCTGATTATCTCCTGATTCATGTCTTATGAATTACTAATATTTATTCCATGATTCATGTTTTCAATCTTTGATATACATCGTATGATTTTATAATGATATGATCATGTTATCCTGACTTTATTCTCATGTTATGCTTATATATCTCCCTGGTTTACCCTAAATAAGAATATGAGCTTACACATTTTTATGTTTCCTTCCCCCAGGTTATGAAGATAGTTTTATTTATGATGTGTCTAAGAGGGGCGCTAGTCACAAATAATCTAGTAAGAGATAATTTATCCCACTTATGTTCAAGCATTTATGTTTCCATATTTCTAAAATAACTAATATAATATGGTGTTTGGGAACCTATTTGAGTAACATAATAAGTATTTCGAAAATATTATGTAATGTCTATGTATGTTAATATTGGCTTCTATAACTGATGTGACCCATACACCAGAACCCGATCTCCTTGTACCATCACTACTAAAATATCGATCATAGAAGCATCAAAAAACTCTCTATATTCTTCACCTGACTCTGGTAGGATCAATATTTGTGTTGTTTTCAAACACTTCTATATCTTTTTAATGGTATTTTCATATTCCCTAGACCACTCTTACTTCATTCCCTTCTTGGTCTATCCTAAAAGTGGTGATTGCAAGTAATAAATGTCCTGAATGAACTTCATATAATATCCTTCATATCCTAGTAAATTGTGGATATTGAAAAATATTTTGGCCTACTCCCAAGAAACAACTTCCAAAACCTACTATAGGTTCACTAAAACAACTTCCTACAAGATAATGTGACTCATTAAGTGTAACTGATTAATCTATAATTGGAATGTAAATATATTGGTGTATATTTAATGCTCTCTAAACGTACTATAGATGATGTCAAGATATTGGTAATGAGCATCACGAGTCTTGGAATACACCAATATTTCATTCAAAAATACTACCACAAACTAATGCAGGTACAAGTGAGTGATTCTTTTCATTAAGGACAGAAACACTACAGGATAATTCATCAATCGAAACAGTATCATGATGAACTCATAAAGGACGTAACTACTTCTAAATGTAGTCCAAGTTATATTATAAGGTCTAACTATCAGATAATGATGCCACGATATCTTGTAAATCTTATAGAAATCACAAGATCCTCTCAAATGGTCAAATAGATCATCGATGAGCTGAAGAGGATACTAGTTCTTTATTATTACCTAGTTCCACATCCAGTAATCAACACACAAGAACAACACCCCATCATCCTTCATTAAAAATAAAACTAGTGAACTCTAAGGTGTTATATTCTAATGGATAAACCACAAATCCATCAACTCTTCCAACTGAGTCTTATGCTCTTGATGATTTATTGGTTCCCTTTTGTATGGTGGAATAGAAACTTTCTTAGAACCCAACATGAAATTAATAAAAAAATTCACTTCTCTATTAGGTGGAATCCCTCAAATGTCTTCAAAAATAAATTCCTAGAACCAATAAAACATGGGAGGAAATATATCATTCATTGTAGCCTCCTAATCTTGCAAAAATACTAAAAACCTAGGTGGTGAGCTCTTCTAGTTGCTGATGAACTGGACATGCACGACCCACCTAGATATCACATTGTTCATGATGAATATAATTGTCACCCCCTATAGACATAAAAGGAACTCTGCCTTGGTAAAAATATATGTGGGTTTAGTACACCACTAACCAGTCCATACCCATAATTAGGCCAATGTTTGGAATATATATAATTTAGAGACCCTAAAGGAAACAACCCTCCACTACCATGAGAGAACACCCTTTTCATAAGCATATGTTTCTCGACTATACTACAAAAGGTGTATCGATCATCATAAATCCACTCAAAAACTCCATTAATAGACTCAAACTATTCACAGGTTGTTCATATATAATGGAAAGAGTGGAACTAGTATCAAAAAAGGCACTGCCAAGTATATATGTTACATGAATAGGAACTATAACATTTGATAGTTCGGGTTCAATATCCACTACTATAGGATAGATTTCAAGAAATTATACTACTCTATTCCTTATGATATAGTCTGAGTCCTCTAAAGCTGCACCACTCTGGTGATATGTGTGCTCTTTTTGAAAACACCTCATCCACTTTCTCTAACGCTGCAGCTAATATAACTCCAACTAATAGAAATATTTGGTATAGAAGACCACCTTCAATAACTCTAATTATACCAATATGACCAATCATTACCCATATATCATGGGTTCCTGTAGAACCTCTATAAATTTTCCATCCCTCCACAAGCACATCACTCTACTAGTAGTTGGGGAAAATGTGTAAAAAAGTGTCCTGACCTACCACACTAGTGGAAAATCACTCGGGTAAGATCATAAGCAACTGATCCTTCTCCCTTTCCATTATTTATTCCAAATATATATTCAATATTCTCATAATGACACTTCATACCCTTGTAATAAATACCTTTTTATCATCTAAATAAAATCACTTGTCCTCCACAAGAAGATTCATTAAAGTTCCCCTTAGATATGAGAGGCTAATCCACTAGTTCAAAAACAATTCACCCAAAGGATATTAACTTGGGAATTAATCTCACATTTAATATTGTCTTGAAAACACCCTTCAATAGATGATTTATCCCCATCTAGCACTGGAGAAAATTATTCCAGGATAGTAAAGTTAATATCACAGTATATCATGGACATTTTCCCATGGGTTAAAAAAATGATCTCAAATACCCCATCATGCCTTAGTGTCTCTAGATAAAATTTCTCTATTAAATTCTCCAAAATTTCCTTCCATAACAAAATATATTAATTCCCTGTCTGAGACTTAACATCCGACCATTTCTTCACTGATACTCATAAAATAAAAGAAAACATGACTTTCTTCTCTAATAAGTGTCTTAAAAAGGTCATGTATTTTTGGATTGAATCAATGAAGAACTCAGATACTTTAGGTCCACCCTCTACGGTAAAATTTGGACGGGGATGTATCTAAAACACACATGTCTGGACAGAAATTACCTCCAAAACCGACTATGGGTATCCCTCCATAAACTGCATGAAAATAGAAAAGTTCCCTTCGAACTCCTCTAAAGATCCTTCACCCAGAACTATCATTGCCTCAGGTACCAATATTAGAGGATCATTTCCAACCATATCATCATGTCATACTATCTACAAATATCATTGCTGATTAAAATATCTACAATAAAAAAGACCCAACTTAAAACAAATTTAACAACATTAACACAATTAATAAGGAGGATTCACATATATACACAACAAGTCAATCCCCCATTTCCGAAAACATTGTCAAAACCGAGAAACTATCACAAACCTATACCATTTTACATCTTGGTCATGGTTAATAATGGAAAAAACATTCTCATTCTATATTATTTCATTAAACACACAATTATTCCAATTTTTCTTCATCTTAAACATTCAATTCCTTATCAAACATTATTTTTTATTCAATTACATAAGAATGGAAAAACATTTCAATTTCAAGAACTTGCCAAAAAGCTGATTTTCAATGTGTGACTAAATATGATTCATGTCACAATAATTCATGAGTTCATAGAATGATGAATGAATAATCAATTTTCATTCCATATTTGGCCATGAGTCAAATTTTGAAAAATATCAAAAAAAAGAATCATATCTCACAAAAATTTCGTCACACGAGTTGAAATAACATCCAATCAAAACAAAAATCAATAATATCAAAAATTCCACCTTGGGTACTTGGGTTTTCCCGCCATACATGGATATTTACTCCCCTTCCCAAGATCATGTAAAAGGTGTTACTCTTCCTAGTTTCATATCCTACTATCATAAATAGTTATAAAAAATAAATGAAAAGAAAACTCCTTTGATACCAGTTTGGGACATCCCAACTAGAGTTCCGTAGACCGGTGCCCCGATTCAGTCGATCACAAGACCTCCAACACACTTCCCTACACACTAGAGGTTTCTGACTAGAATTGAGGGTCTAATATATCAATATGGGGATATTACACTCTCTTTATAAAAGTATAAAATGGTGAAAATAAACATGTAATAACTAATTGAAAATAACCAAAAACCAGAATAATACAATAAGCTGAACAACAAGTATCACATTGTGAACCATAAATAAAAACAACATCCATAAATAAAACATAGATATTTCATACCAAATAACTGTCATGATTTGAAATAAAAACACAAAATAAATAAACTAAAAACACCCCTAAGTGGTTTCTAAAACTACATCAGGTTCCCCCATCCATGCTCTATCCCAACATATCCATCAAATATAGTGTCATTTCCCTTATCCTATCATGAAAACAAGAAGTTTATTCAGGTATCAATCATGCAGCCTAAGTAAGTTGTGAGTAAAAATCATTATTTTACCACCAATGGAATCTAAAATAATGTAAGATCAATTATAGGGTATGTAGTTGTATAAATAATAATGTTCAAGGTATAAATTATATAGTTATCACATTTTAATATTCATTAATTGGCCACAAAAATCCTCAGGTTCATGATGAAAACCATAGTATCAATATCTTCATTAGCTTGTGATGGATTCTGAACTATCCCTAAGTGATATCACATATCATAATTCCATAATTATCTTTTATCATTTCATTTAAATTCATATCATGACCAATTTGATCAATAGTTGAATGAAAATATCATGGTTATATGAAATCATGTCTAACACCATATGGGTATTTAGAGCCTCTGTCCCTATCTAAATCCTTAAAGTCACATTGGTATTTGGTGCCTCAATCCCTTTCCCACACTTGGTATCAAATATGGGTATTTGGAGCCTTAGTACATGTCCCACACCTCAATGACACATATGGGTATTTGATGTCTCAGTCCTTATACCACACTTGTTATCACATATGGGTATTTGGAGTATCAGTCCCCATTCCACACCCTAATGTCACATATGGGTATTTGTAGCATCATTCATTATCCCACACTTACTAAAACATATATATAAAATATCACAATATCATGAAAATCAAAATTTTATATACATCAAGGTTATTCTTCATTAATATTCATATCAAACATTTTCATTAAGGTGTAACTTTTAAATTTATCATAATAATCATAATTATTATTTAAATCAAACGGAATAATATGAAAATTTTATCACTAAACCCTTCTCTAAACATTTTATCCAATAATTCATTGACCCTTCAATTTTGATAAAAAAATTACTTAATTCCAATTAGTCAATCAATTCAACATTCTAATAATCTATGAATTTAAAATTCTATTAGTCTACCAATTTCACAATCCATCAATTCAACAATTACACCATCCCATAAATTGTCCAATTTTCATTAAGGTGCAACATTTCAATTTATCACAACAATCATAATTATTATTTAAATCACACGGAATAATATGAACAATTCATCATCAAACCCTTTCTCAAAATTTTATCTAAGAATTCATTGACCCTTCAATTTTGATAAAAAAATTCCTTAATTCTCATTAATAAATCAATTCAACATTATAATAATATATCAATTTAACATTCTGTTAATCTACCAATTTCACAATCTATCAATTCAAAAATTACACCATCCCATAAATTGTCCAATTTAATTACCCCATTAATCATTCAATTACACAATCCATTAAATAATTTACCCATTTAATTAATTCAATTCAAAATGAAATTGCTAAAAAAGAAAGAGAGATTTCACTATTACATACAGAAAATTGAAATTAAGACTTTTGGAATTTGAAAACAGGCCACATATCACAAGATCATTGATGGACACTTTTGTAACGACCCGGACCCAGCTGGCCACCTGAACAGTGCCGAACGGGTCGGGTTTCACTACCTTAGGTGCACCTCCCCTAAACTACAAAAGCTACCGACTAGAAGAGAGGGTCTGTTAGGTATATTGGGGAGGATATACCCTCTCGGAGGATCATAATAAGGGTACTAGTCCATGTACAACAGTAAAGATGCAACGGAAAATAAATGACTCATCAGACTCGAACTAGAACCACAGAGCGGAAGCATAATCAATATAGATAAATAGGAGAAGAAATAAATATAACAACAGTAGTGGAAATAAACACAACAACTATATGATAACATGTAACTACTACTAAATAGTAAAACATGCAACCAAAGAAGGTCATACACAAATGAATATAAAAAGGGCGCCAATGGATAACTAACAGCAGCTACAACAAGTAAGCATGCCGATTCAGAAAGGAATGAAAATCAATGTAAACCCCAGCTAGGCATGACCTCGAGGTCCATACCATCTCCATTAAATAACTAATGCAGCCCAGCTCCTGAAGCTGGCCTTTTCCCTGCACGTAAATCTATAAAGTCTGCATGCATCCCGAAGGGCCCGTGCAGGGTGTGAGACAAATCTCAGTAGGATACCACCCAACGGTGTGTACCAAATATATGTGTTTAAGCAGTCATACATTACAAGGAAAGCAGTAAACAATACAGTGATGTAGTAAACACAAACTCCCCTGGTGCTCAACAGCCACCATGAAGTATCACCTGCTTCGGCCAACGCCGAAATCTCTGTCATGTAACTCGGTACCATGTGCCACCTAACATCTCGTATATCAAGTACTGACGTCCCGAATTCACTTCTAAGGATAGTAACCTGGAACCTTCTGCCTCCTAACACCTCGTGTCTCAAGTACCGACGTCCCGAAGGCACGCCCAAGAATAGTAATATGGCACCATGTGCCTCCTGACACCTCGTGTCTCAAGCTATCCCCTAATGGCTCCTCACCTCCCACGTGGATTTCTACGGAAAACACCCCCAACCAAAATACCTAACCGCAACTATGGGGGCCTCTACCCAAACGAGTGGTCAAAACCACCTCATCACAGAGTATCTTAGTGTGCACACTACTCAATGTTCTGGGTGAGCGATAATCACCAAAATAACACCTAAGCCACCAAAACATCTGACACCTCGTGTCCCTGCAACCATGATACTCAAGTCTGATGGCATCACCATCCTAGGAACCCGGGCCATGCCCAACCTGACAGTGGTACTGCCTCAAGCCGACGTCCATGACGCCCAATCCCGTGGTCAAAACCACCCAAAGTAACCCGGGCCAATCCCAACATGTCATGCGCATCACTCAAGAATATCCGGGTCATTCCCAACACCACCAAAAGGGTCCAGAAGACGCAATTCAGCAATTACATATATAAAATATATAAACAGAAAATATAAAATGGGAAAAAAATACTAAACAGTTGAATTGCACTATGAGAGGTGATGTCCCATACTAGCACCGAGGTCTTAAATGCCTATAACAATTTATAAAAGGATTTAATAAATTAAACTAAACATTTTAACACATTTTAAATTTCAATTAAAACCATTTTGGCATTCCCCACCCAAAATGCCCCGATGAGTCACGAACCCTCACCCGGCCTGCTCATGAAGACTAGTAAAAGGGCATACCTAAAGGCACCCCATAAGTCTCACAAGCAATTTAATATCAAATACCATATAAAATGGGTCCCGCTCAAAATACCCGAAAATGCACCGAAGGCCACGTCATCCAAAAAACCACGAAAACACAAAATGAGGTATGCACCACCTACCTGAGACTCGTATGATGCTACTCCTCTGATAACAACCACCAATTCGGTCTAAAACGTTGTAAATCTAAAAACGATTCAATACCGTTCAAACACCTATAACACATTCTATAACTAAAATCAAACAAAACGTCTAAAGTGGAATTGAGGCCTTATAGAGGGGGTTCCAACGCATCAATCAGAGATTGAAACGGGTCTCAGACAGACGATCGGGAGAAGAAACAGGATCCGACTATCTTGGTTTGCGAAACCGGGCAGAGGAAATGTTTTCTGCCTCAAAATGAGGCTACTGCCCAATTTAGCGCAAAAAAAGAAGAAACTACACGGTGTGTAATTTAAGACTACACGCCGTGTATATCATTTAACTGTTCATTTGGCGGCTGGAAATCTGCTGACTTACATTTCGAACCTACCAACATGAGTACACGGCAGGTACTGATGGGTACACGGCGTGTACCCAGTTTATCTTCTATTCCTCACCAACTTACCCACATGCCATGTATATCCCTCACACACGGCTAGAATACACGGCATGTCCAAGGGGAACATGATGTGTACCTGGTTCTACCCGGCCAACCGGCCAACACACCACGTATGGCCACTAGACAGTCTGGGGTACATAGCGTGTAATAAGAAATTTCTAAACGGTCATCACATGGCATGTACTCGGGGAGCACATGGCCGGTCACTCGCATAACCTATACACGGCGTGTACTTAATTTACATGGTGTGTAGTCTGGAAATTTCTAGAAACTTTCCATTTTCTATAGTTTCCTCAAAAACCAGTCAAAAATTCAAACAGGGTCAGGATTTTGACCAGTTCTAAAAACTCTTGTTCTTACAAACTCCCCACCTTTACGTAGCTCATCCCCGAGTTACCAAAATAAACTCAGAGATGGCACCAAACACGCCCATCTGGGTTAAACAACCTGGACTACCCCGGTCCCAAGGTTCTGGATAAATTATTCAAGGGGCCCCCACCTTAGGAATTGCCTACGCGGTCTCAACCAACAAATCTCAAAGCAACCAAGGTTTACTAACCTATTTTCCAGATGCATAGTCCTCCCATGATGCATCGTCACCCATTCACCCCATTGGCGCTACTGTGTTGTTCCCAACACCCAATGCATCCTGCACTTCATCGGTGTCTGCCTCTACGAGGTCCTGGTGTCTAGTACCTCAAATAACCCACATCCGCGATGCCCCGATTCCCACAACACCTCAAGTAACCCGCATCCTCGATGCCCTGATGCTACACATATCATACATATATATATGAAATATATCACACAACCGATATGGTGCCAATCCCACTGACTATAATCTAGTCAGTCCACATAGATCATGTGCACCAAGTGCACTCAAAACAGACATGCCTGTACAGGTCATGTCAAAAAGGAAACATGGAGATCACGGACACACCGTGGTGTAACTCTAACCATCGTCAGCTCACCATCCTGCTCAGCCTCTAGAATCTCCACGACGTGCATGTGGCCAGAAATATGGTTGCCTGATGCATGACCTACCTACGGTGCTGCTCCAGTCACCGGCCACTGACCCCTCAACTGGGTCCCACCATCTCTGTCACGACCTCCGGGCACAACTGAACCTCGACTACCCTCTCTGAGTACCGAACCTGAACCAACGCCAGATGCAACATTCTCTCATGTTCCCTTCTTGTCGGCTATCTGAGAAGGCTTCCAACAAAACCTCTCTAGATGCCTGCCATGTCCACATGACTGGCACTCTTTCGGAGGCCTATCGCAATGTGCCCGAACATGTCCCAACTGTCCACACTGGAAGAAAATCACCGAAGAACTACCACGAGGTAGTCTAGTTGAATCCCTATCCTGACTGCTCTACTGGAACTCATCTCGTCCTCGCTTCCTCTTGTCCGAACCATCACCTGATGTTGTCACCCTACCCAAGCGAGATTTCTCTCTCCCATTTCCCTTGGCTATGAGCGCCTAATTCACCACCTCAGAGAAGGAACCCACCCTAAAGATGTTCACCTTGACCTAAATGGTGTGTCGTAAGCCATCCTTGAAATACCTCACCCTAGCTACATTATTTCTCACCATACCAGGTGCAAAGGGAGACAAATCTGTGAAAGTATCTGTGTATTCCATGACGGACACAACTCTCTGATGAAGACTCAAGGACTACCGATCTCTCTCTACCCTTAGTGTCTCTGGGTAGAAGTCCTCAAATAAACTATCCTCAATGTCCTTCCATGCCGGTCCGTCGTACCTACGAGCCTGAACCTGTACGTCCCACCAACGCTTTTCCGGTCCTCTCAGTATGTACGTCCCCAGCTTGACCCTCCGCCCTGGAGGCATCTCGAGCTTCTTGAAGATCATCTACATTCTCTCTATCTAGTTCTCAGCTGCCTGCGGACCACCCTCACCCTGAAAAAGCAGTAGGTGCTTCGACTATAACTCCCTCGTCAGGTACGCCATCGAAGGCTCTGTACCATGTGCTCCTCTGTCAATCCCCTGTAGGACACGCACCTGGCTAGATCAGAGCTTATCATCAACCCATGGTCCGAACGTTTCCAAACCCGGCTGCTATCCTGCCTGCACTAGATCCTGAACTTGATCCTGTCCCTGAGCCTGTACTTGCAGCTCATGCTCTGCCTGTACCGAATTATGAACCTGATCCTACGACACTGTATCATCTTCTGCCTGATGCTTTATCGAGTCATGAAGGAGAAACCTTCTGAATTCCATAAATGGTCAGACAACCCATATATATATATATATGACAATATATTCTACGCTGATAAAGAAAGCAGTAAAAGGAAGTGCATAACAACTACCCTTACTCCCCCCTCACCGCAACCCATGTCCCATGACATCCTAGTCTACTGGCCTCCTTACCCGCCCTCAACAGAGCCAAGTATCAAAAGTAACTGAAGCCATGCCCATCGTAACAACTCACATTTCCTCAAACCGATGACCGAGTCGCCCAATCCTGACAGTTACACTGCCTCAGCCATAGTACCTACCTGCTCTCATAAGAGTCAGACCCAAAATACCGCAACATGCCATTCTACAAATATATAAATCATGGAACATCACATTTAAATAAACAAGAAATTCTATCAAGAGTATTACCTATTCCCATTTCAAAGCATACATAGCATGGAAATTGATTTTTATTCACAAGGAATTATCACATCCCAAAGCATATGTGCAATTATGAAATTGAAATATCCTAAAATGTGCCTATCAAAAGACAAGCAACCAAGCCTTGCCATACCGGGCTAAGGTAAAATTATACCATACCATACCAGGTGAAGGGTCACATATAAAAATAGATTAACTCACACACCAAGTGAGCCACAATGGTGGAAATCATATAAACCATAATCTGAGTAAAAGAAAAATAACAATTTCTACGCATGGAAACTTGATCCATCCCTCGTACCTGGGACTGCAGGCACCCAAGCACAAGCTAACAACCCAGTTCTAGTAACAAAAACCTATCTTTATTCTACCATATCCCAAATAGTAAAACCATCATAAATAAAAAAGAGAATCCTCAATCTCATTAGTATCCAAAAAAACACTGCTACTAAATCCTTGTGAAGAACTTCTCTGATACCACTTTGTAACGACCCGGACCCGGCCGGCCACCCGAACAGTACCGAACTGGTCGGGTGTCACTACCTTAGGTGCACATCCCCTGAACGTCAATGTCTTCCGACTAGCAGCGAGTGTCTGGTAGGTATAGTGGGGAGGCTATACCCTCTCGGAGGGTCATAATAAGGGTATTGGTCCAAGTATAACAGTAAAGATGCAGCGGAAAATAAATTACTCAGCAGACTTTAACCAGACCCGCAGAGCGAAAGAATAATGAATATATATAAATAGTAGAAGCAATAAATATAACAAAAACTGCATAAATAAACACAACAGCATGCTGATAACATGTAACTACTACTAAATAGTAAAACAAGCATCCAAAGTAGGTCATACGCAACTGAATATAAAAAGGGAGCCGATGGCTAACCTACAGTAGCTACAACAAGTAAGCATAGTGATTCAGAAAAGAAATCAAATCAAAGTAAACCCCACCTAGGCATGACCTCAAGGTCCATACCATCTCCATACAATAACTAACACAACCCAGCTCTTGAAGCTGGCCTTTTCCCTGCACGTAAATCCATAAAGTCTGCACGCATCCCGAAGGGCCAGTCGAGGGTGTCAGACAAATCTCAGTAGGATACCACCCAACGGTGCATACCAAATATATGTGTTTAAGAAGTCATGAATTACATGGAAAGTAGTAAAAAATAAAGTGAAAAAGTAAACACAAACTCCACTAGTGATCAACAGCCGCCATGGAGTATCACCTACTTCGGCCAATGCCGGAATCTCTATCATGTAACCTGGAACCATGTGCCATCTGACAGCTCGTGTCTCAAGTATCGACATCCCGAAGGCATGCCCAAGGATAGTAACCTGACACACTGTTCCTCCTGACACCTCGTGTCTCAAGTACCAACGTCCCGAAGGCACGCCCAAGAATAGTAACCAGAACCGTGTGCCTCCTAACACCTCGTGTCTTAGGCTATCCCCTGAAGGCTCCCCACATCCCACATGGAATTACATGACAATCCCACCCAACCAAAATACCTAACTACAACTACAGAGGCCTCTAACCACATGAGTGGTCAAAACCACCTCATCACAGAGTATCTCTGTGTGCACACTACTCAATGTTCTGGGTGAGCGGTAATCACAAAAATAGTACCTAAGCCACCAAAACATCTGACACATCGTGTCTCTATGTCCATGCCGCTCAATTCTGATGGCTTCACCATCCTAGTAACCTGGGTCCTACCAAACCTAATAGTGGTACTACCTCAAGATGACATCCATGACGCCCAATCCCGTGGTCAAAACCTCCCAAAGTAACCCAGGCAACGCCCAACCTGTGATCCGCATCACTCAATAATATCCGGGCCATGCCCAACACCACCCAAAGGGTCCAGAAGATGCAATTAATCGATTTCATATATAACATATTTAAACAGAAAACATAATCTATAAAAACAAACTAAACAGTTGAATTACACAATGTGAGGTGTTGTCCCATACTAGCACTGAGGTATTAAATGCCTCTAACAATTTATAACAGGATTTAATAAATTAAACTAAACAGTTTAACACATTTAATATTTCAATTAAAACCATTTTGGCATTCCCCAGCCAAAATAGCCCGATGATCCACGACCCCTCACCCAGACCTCTCATGAAAACTAGTAACATGGCATACCCAGTGGCACCCCATAGGTCCCACAAGCACTTTAACATGAAATAGCAGATAAAACAGGTCACACTCAAAATACCCGAAAACGCGCCGAAGGCCTCGTCACCTAAACAACCACAAAAACACAAAATGAGGTATGCACCACGTACCCTAGACTCATATGACGCTACTCCTCCAGGAACATCCGCCAATTCGGTCTAAAACACAGAAAATCTACAAAATATTCAATACTGTTCAAATTCCTATAACTCTTTATATAATGAAAATAAAACAAAACAGCCAAAGGGGAGTCGAGGTTTTATCGAGGGGGTTACAATGCATCAGTCGGAGTTCGAAACGGGTCTCAGACGGATGATAGGCAGATGAAATAAGATCCAGCCGACTTGTTTCATGAAACCAGGTGATGGAAATGTGTTCTGCCTCAAAACGAGGCTACTGCCCATTTCAGTGAAAAAATGAAACTACACGGTGTGTAATTTAGGACTACATATCGTGTATATCATTTAACTGTTCATTTGGCAGCTGTAAATCCGCCGACTTACTTTCCGAACACGCTGACATGAGTACACAACATGTACTGATGGGTACACGACATGTACCTGGTTTCTCTTATCTTCCTCACCGACATACCCACACGCCATGTATATCCCTCACACATGTCTAGACTACACGGCATGTCCGAGGGGAACACGGCATGTACCTGGTTCTACCCAGACAACAGGCCTACACGCCATGTATGGCCACCACACGGTCAGGGGTATATGACATATTTAAAACTACAAGGCCTGTAGTAAGAAATATATACACGGTCATCACACGGAATGTACTCGGTGAGCACTCGGACGATCACTCGCTTAACCTATACATGGCGTGTACTTAATGTACATGGCGTATAGTCTAGAAATTTCTAGAAACTTCCCGTTTTCTCCAGTTTCTGTATAAACCAGTTAAAAATTTAATCAGGGTCAGGATTTTGACATGTTCTAAAAATTCGGGTTCATAAACTTGAAAACATAAATAATAAAATTTAAGATTAATCTTCAATTTCATAATGAATAATGAGATATAGTTCCAAAACCACGATCCAAAATTAAACCTATTAAGATATATCAAAACCTATATCTATATCCATCACTAATAGGGAAAAAATAAATTTAAAAGATGAGAGAAATATTTGATAGAGGATGGAAACCAGTCAGGATGAGATTTATTACTAGGAGAGGTGTAGATCTATGAAATTGGATTCTTTATTTTTGAATAATGGTGTTCAGAAACCCATTAAACCCATCGAAGAGTCTCAAAAAATGAGAGAAATGTGTTACGATCAAGGAGAGTTGTTTTGGTATATAATACGAGTTTCTTTGTATTATTTTATGAATTTTTGAGGATTTATTTTGCCATGGAATGGTCTCCTTTATGAGCCACATGGTTTTCCATAACCTTGAACCTCCTCACACATGTCTCGTGGTTATTACAAGGAGGAAAAATGGTTTGATAAACCATATTCCTACCATGAAATCACTCTCTATATGAGGTTTCAAGACTTGTTGTGGTGGGGTGCATGGTTTGCGAAAACCATGTTCCAACTATTCGCTTCTAAAAACCCTCTAAAAACATCCGAAGTTCAGCCAAACACTCCCAAGGCTTGCTTTATCCAATGTATAACCAAGAAATTATATCTCAATTTTATTATGATGATTCCAATGAAAAAACATGATGAAGATAATCTATTAAACTACTCCCATTCAATATAGTCAACTTCATCCATCTATTTTGTATTCTAAATTGAATTCCACAATTCATTAGCCTTATTATCTAAATGATAAAGTGACTGAAAAACCTTCTAATTTTGTAAGCCCTAAATAATGAAAAATATATTTTCTATCACAATTATCCATTTCTTAACAACATGTTGATTGAAATATTTACCGATGGAAGGGAAATTGTTTACACATAAAATAACTAAGAGCAATCTACTCATTCCATGGTGAAATTTGATCATAAAATTTATCATAATTCATATATTGTTTGAGTTGTGTGAGAATCACCACAAGATTATGTACTCATTCACCCATATCATTTATTTCTCATTAGAACAATAATTAAATTTTAGACCACAACCATTGTTAAATTAATTTTCCCTTGATGTAGGAATCACTGAAACAAAATGAATTTAATGAGAATAGAAATCATATAACATGAAAAGTTATCATAATCAACAATATATAATAGATTTATCCTTATAAAATTTTACCCTTTTATATCATCACATTATATTATAATTCCTTTAGTATGGTCTATATTAATCTTAGTAAAACTTTGGTGAATTTTAAATTGGGATATCTTATACTTCTCAATTGTATCCCTCAATGTAAATAGAAAATCAATCATTTATAAATGTTTTTAATGAATATATGGACAACCAAAGAATATCCTCCAAGAGTTCCCAATAGAGTTTACATTATCAAGTCCACTCATTGTGAATCTAGGTAATGATCTATTCAATTATCAACTAACACTTTACCAGTTGATTTCCCCTAGGTGCATCCGTTCTATAAACACAACCACTTTGTAGCATACAGAAATGGATTCTATTCTTATAAAACAACGTACTCAAGACTTTACCAATATTTTGTGATAAAATCTTTTATGTAGAGTCATCTCTAGGGATTTCACAATGGTTATATAATTATAATTCCATTAATAGATAACATAATATCCAAAAATAGATATACCCTATTTTAATACAAACTATAGTGTCCCAAGATAAACATACATAAATAATAAATTGATTTTTTGTTTTAGATAATATATATCACAAACATTTTCACAACCTAAGGATAGAAATAATTAGTGTTGTCGATACTGGACACATAAAAATCATAATTTTCAACAATTTACATTTCTTCCTTACCAGTCTCATCTAAACAATCTTCTTTACTAATTATATGATATAATTATCATTGTAACCTAGTGAATAAAAACATAAGAAAGAGGTTAGTAAAAATTTTAATAATGGAAAATTATCATCTTTTCATAGATATTTGACCATAAATATGAGGTAAAACATTTTCAAGGGAGAATTATTGGATAGAAAGATCACGCAATCAAAAATGACAACTATAAAACATTATTAAGAATTAAAGATCATGGAATATAAACATAAGAACACAGAATGAAAATATTAATCATGTATTAAAAGTGTACAATAAATATAAAACATAATACGAAATCATAACATTAGTAATATAATCTTCATTAAAATGTATAATAACATAAAAATTTCGAAATAAGCCACATTTTAGAGAACTGAAATAAACATATTACATGAAAATAATGTGAACAAATATCCCCTCATCATGTTCATGCAAAAAACATGTGATCAAAGATTCATTGTTTTAATTCACACTAGAAACTTGTGAAATAGGCTTCCCATACATCATTCACACAAAAACCATTTGAACAAATCTTACCATATATAAATAAAAAAATAACTTGTGAACAAATCATTATGTATCTCATTAAATAATTTTTTTAACAACACTCACCATATCTCATTAATTCAAGATTTATTAATTTATTGTAATATTAAACATTAACAATGTGAGGGAGGTCGATATACTACCCCATCTATCATAATCCATACAAATGAGTTCCATAATATGCAAATAATTTTGTATATCATGAAAACTCATTGGAAATAAAATGGGTTTTTTTATTACATCACATAGAAACCATGGAAATGAAAATTGGGTTTCAAAACATTTCATGATGACATCACTGAAATTTATATCAATAATATAAATGTTGTTACCATAAATTCAAACAGTAAAATAGAGTATTTCATAGAAAAATTTCTTAGGCGATTCATCAAAAAAAATTTAAAAATAAATATTGTCTTTAGACATATATGGAATAATTTTGGTGAAATTATTTAGAATTTATTTTTAATACTCTCTTATATTTGGTGTGAATAATAAAGTTATTAGTTTTGGAAAGTCATTTTTAAAAATTAGAAGTGAAAAATCACTAATAAATTTAAGTTTTTAAAATAATATTAAATAATATAGATTTAAAAATACATAAATTTCATTAAAAATAATGTCAAGTGAAATATAATTTTTTTTTCCGAAAGTATGGAAAATCGTTTAGAACATTTAGAAATAACCTTGTTAGATAAACACATTGGAAAAGTGAACCCAAAACATAATTTTTATAATATGATAATGGAAATATGAAAGTCATATAAAAAAATATTTTTTATCTCTAATTATAAATGAGAACATTAATTGGAACAAAAATGAATATTAACAAAGAAAGGAAACCGTCATTAAGATGGCTGAGAATTATTATTAAGATAGTTACATTTTCAAGAAGGAATAAAACTCATAAATAAGTAATATTTGAATTAAAATTAGTCTTCTAATATAGAAATATTGTATACTATATTAAATATAAATTTACTCTCAAGTAGAAACATTATAATTTAGGAAAAAAATTGAAAACCATCACATTTTAAGAAATATATCAATCATATCCCAAAAAATTGATGAAAATGAATGGAAATGTTGTTTCTATATTTGAAATTAATTTATGATATCATAAGTGAATGGGTTAGTAGTTACATTACACAAATAAGGATTGGTGAAAAGGATCATGCATGCCTCAATTAAGGATGATTGAGACATAATTACTTACATTACCATCTTAATCAAATAAAGAATAAAATATTTTATAAAAAACATAAATAACAAAATAAACTATTTAAGAATATTTTTAATATATATAAACATTTATATGATCAATTTATGTGGATACACTTGAATGATATTAGAGTTGGCTTGTTGCAACATCAAGATTGAAAATCAAAGAATGATTTTGACAACATGATGTGTATTCAAAAGGATTATAGAATGGGTTTAATGAGAATGACAGGTATCATAATATTAATTAAAAGTAACTTGGATATTAAAGGGAAGATTATTAAAACATGGAAGAATAATTACATGTATATAATACTCTTTACAACAAAGGAAGTTCAAGAATTGATAAGAGGGAGAGAGAATTACAATGAGATATTGGTTATATGAAGAATATACATAAGGGACTATGAAATGATCTTAATTTGAGATAAGGGTAGTCTCTAGTAAATAATAAATAATTTGTACAATAAAGGATTTATGCTGAACACATGTATGAATAGTCTTATGGAAATCAAAATTTATTATTGCAAAAGAAGTAATTGAATAAAAAGGTGGAGGTGGAGAAACCTTACCTTTATTGGTAGCTTTATAAAGATTGAAAGGATTACATTGAACCTTAGTAAATCCTTGGGAGGAATTTAGAGAGGAATAAGAATGGTAAGTTCATAAACAACTCCGTTGGGGTGGAGAGGAATGGGATAATGGGTTGGAGTGAGCTCCAATTATTGGTAAAAGAGGGGTGTTTTCATGGAAACTAATGTTAGAAAATGGATGAGAATGAAATCACATGGGTGTTTGGTTTGTGGGACATGTGGGTATGAATTTTATACCTAAAAATTATTTATAAGAGTAAATTACCTTTTAATTATTTAATATTTGAGATAATTTATTTACCCAATTTAATATTTATTAATATTTATTAAAAATTAAAGATGTCAATGATTGATCTTTTTAAAATATAATATAACCCTTAATAAAAAGGTTAAACATTATGAATCTGCATTTTTCTCCATTTAATATATTTAAATTTCAAAATATGATAAAATTAAATTTTAAATCCCAACATTTAATGTATTGAAAAACCATTGTTGTAAAAATACGATGTTTTAATTGTTGGGTTTATTAATATTATTGGACAATGATAAAAAATTAAATTAAGGTTAATTTATTCATATATATATTTAAAAATTATGTTGAATTATTAAATTTAATTATACAAATTTAATTTAAAAAATACGGAATATTTAGAAATTCATCATTCTTAAAAAAATAATTATTTTATTATGGTAACTAATTTTTACTCAATTAACTTAATATTTATTAATAAAAATAAATTGGTTATAATTTGATAATTTAGACATAATTATTTTAATTTTTAATTCTATTTCAAATGATCAAATTCCTAAAATTTTTAAAAACGAATTTTAATATAATAAATGAATAATGTATTATTATTTTTTGAAGAATATTACATGAGTTCTAAAATATTAAAAATAGGATTATTAAATATAATCCAAAATTTAAAATGTATAATTTCTATTATAAAATATAAATTTTAAATGAAAATGTTTTCATAAAATTTTATTTCGTACTTATATACTAATAATGGTATAAAATCCGTGATTTTAGTAATAATGATATATTACATTGTTTTCCTAAAAATCTAATGTTTCAAAAAACTAAAAAATATTCATATTATATTTAAATCATTAATATAAGTCGAAAAAATTCTTTTCTTTATATAAATTAAATTTATTAAATTTTAGTATTCAATATTTAAATAAAATACAAAAACATAGTGGTAAACGATTTATATTGGAAAATATGTTTTTTAATTATCAAGTATTATTTATTCCTAATTCATATTAGTTAATAATTAATTCATTGGTAATAATTTATTCATATTATTAATTTTTTTTATTTAATCATTAAATTATTGGTTTCTTGAAATAAATCAAAATTTTTAGAAAGGTTTATTTTTAATAAAAAATGAATTTCTTTGTTGATTTAGCAATACTAATTAAATTTCATTAGTATTAAAAGATTCATTTTTTAAATTATACTGATATATCATAATGTGGTTACTACTATTCATACATAATAATTCAATGATTAGGTTTTAATATTTATATATAATATGTATATTTTATATCAATATATCCTGGTTTTTATTTTAGTTTGTTGTTGCGCATCATATTAGTTTTACAATATGTTATATTCTCATACTCACGATTGATTCTAAAACTAATGTCTAATGCAATTTTTGGTATTTCTTCGTTGGTTCATGTTGTTAGTTGGAATAACGTTTGATAAATTTAACTCATGCATCCAATGATCAATCAACACATCTCACCTCATATTTTATTGTATTCAAACTCAATATAGCTTGGATTTACACATGATTAATTATTAATATGATATGTCCTTCTATAATGCTACACATAGTTACTCAAATATTGTGGTAAACCATTGGGTGATAAACTCATTATATAGGTAATCTGTTCATGGTAGATTTTTTCTTCTTGAGGTAGCTCTAAGGTGCATGGTTGATCATCTAACCATGTAGAATGCAAAGGATATCCATTGTTAAGATAATGTTTTCAAAGGTTAAATATGAAATTAATTTCGATCTAATGACATTAATTTATAATATCATATGACCTTATTCATTTATGTACATTAAATAATAGAACACTATGAAAACACACAGAGTTGTCACTCATCAAAAAATTTCCCAGATTTTTAATGGTTAAATTTTGTGTTGCCTCTTCCCCATGTCAGATCCATCATAGGGGTACTGGGGTCTCTCTATATCCTTTCCTGAAATCCTACATGATATAGTATTACCACATCATTCATGTGTAAAGACATTACAACATTCACACCATCCATGAACCCATGACTTCTTATGTATAGTCTCTATATATGTCTCTCCCATATGATACCTTGGATATCTAGGTCAAAGTGGCTCTTATGTGGATGACTCCATTCATATACGGGTGGTTGATTGGGTTCCTTGTTTGGATTTTAGTTGGATAAATTCTTAATTATCACTTATAAAAAAACATTCTCTATTTAAAATGACTCATAATATTAATATTCATATCATAAAATATTCATCATGCAAATATTTCTTTTAAAGGACTTTTCATAATCTCCATTAATAAAATATTAATATATTTTCCTCTTGTGAATGATAAGAATTCTCTAAACATAATTCACACAAGTCATTAGACTTTAATAATAGTTATCTAATTATTAGATATATTCATGAGGATATAATCTATAATAATCTTATAAGTATCACCACTTTCTATATCTAAGCACCAATTGACATATTAAAAACAATTAAAATCAAGAAATTTGGGATCACTAACCTTTTATACGTTTATATTGATGTGCATCTAGATTATGTTTTTCCTAAGAAATTTAAATGATTTTTTTTTCTTCACTATGGAGGTAGAGAGTTATTGGTGAGATATAGTGACCCGTGAGCCAAATTTATAATTAATAAATCATTTGTAATATAAACATTCATTATATTACAACACCCAACATTGATAGAGCTTTTATCTTGGAATATTATGTTCTCAAAATATTAATACACGTAAACAATTAAGGTTTATTTAAATATTTTAGAAAATTAAACTTATTAAATTTTATAATATTATTAATACATGTAACCACTTAGTGACACACAACAATGTAAGGGTGCACTCTGTAAAGGGGGAATAATTGGAGTAATTGAGAGGCATAAGTCAATATGAGTACATGGTTGAGAATATTAATCATCATCCCATCACAAACATACAATCAAAAATATAATAATTATATGAAAGATATATTCAATGTCAAATATTCAAAAAAAATGACACATCATAATTCAGGTATTTTATCAAAGATATCATTACATAATGGAAAAATGTAACTGTATTATATCCATGCATAACATTTCATAAAAATATAATTTAACAATTTAAATGAATAATGATATAAAGAGGTATAAAGATTCCTCCAATGAATTGGAGGTATATTTAACTATAAAACCACCTTACATACCATAATATATTCAAAATCATTCATTCAATATAAAGAAGAAAAATCAATCATGTATAAACTTAAAATAATTCCATGAGAAGAGAAATGGTTTCGTAATAACATAAAAAATAATATGTTATTATACAAAAATGAATATTATTGAATTAGGAGTGTAATAAATTATTTGGTAGATTCAATATTAGAATTAGTAAATAAAAATAGTATAGGACATGAAGAGAGTAGGATACCAAAAAATAGTAATGAAATAGTGGTTTTGAAAATAATTTTTTTATAAAAAACATTAGAGATTGGTAATAATTCATTACAAAATAGACATGGATATACCTAGAATATGGAAAAGTAAAATGAAATAAATACACATAATGATAATTTATAAGAATAATAGGAAAAATTCATGGGGATATATAATATAAACCTATCTAAAAAGGAAATAATTGTAGTGTCCTATTTCCTTAGGCCCCATTTTTCGTCCCACTTCCACCTCCTTAATAACTAAATTATGTTCATTAAAACGTTGGCATAGAATTATTTTACATTAAATTAAATTATTATTCATTATTTTATATCATTGGAAATTAATTATTAACATTTATTAATAAAATAAAGTTGTGATAAAATATTTTCTCTAATTAATCAATTTTCATTTCAATTTATTGGTTTTGAGAATTATAATATATCCATTTGTTAAATTTCATATAGAAGGACAAAAATATATAAATAATATATTTATCTAGTATATATATATATTTTACTAACCATTAATTATTGAAAAGAAAATTAATGAATTGATAACGTCCTTGAGTTTGGTAAATCCAATAAATAATAAGACATATTGAAATATGGAGAGAGATTATATATATATACTATAAATATTCGTTAATTTTTATAAATTAATATAATAACTTTTATAACTCATATAATTTTTAATTTATTAGTTTCTAAATTTTAAAAATTAAATGAGGATAGGAGAATCAAATAATTATCATGGAAATAAGAATACATAATGTTAATATTTTTTTCTAAAGTTTACCTGTTTTCTAAAAGAATAATGCATTAAAGGCATGAAATTGAGGGATATAAGAACATATTCAAGGATTTAAGGAGTATTAATAAGTTGTATTTTATAAAATCTAGGTAAATGTGATGGATGTTTAAAGTGATTTTCCATGGGGGAGAGAGGGTTTTTAAACATAAAGGGGAGGGGTATTTTGGGTTGAAATAATGAATAAAAGATTATTTCATGATCAAAGACTAAAATAGTGGCCTTATTTAGGAATGATAAAACTATTTTAAAAAATAAATTTATTTTCATGAATTTATAAAATGAAAGCACAAAATTTATTTGTTTACAGAAAATAATGGAATAAAAAATGAAAAATAGATTTTTACTGAAATAAATTATCATTTTCGACTATAGAAATTTATTTTTAGGTTTAGAAATTTATTTTCTGTTTTTTAATGGAATATTTATCTTATTAAAAACCATTTAGTTTGAGAAAACCATAATATAGTTTATTATGTCATTACTAAACCCAAATTATTTTATTAAATACATTTTATCTGAAAAATTGTATCTTTTATTATTCAAATAATTTCATCTTATTTAGAAAAATTATAAAAAATAATCGTTTTCTAGTTTTAAGATATTTATTTAAAATATTTCATTCATTTCATAAATATAACATTCAAAAATTATTTAATTTAAAAATATAAATATTAATATAAAATATTAATATTTCAAAAATTAAGTTAAAATAATGTTTATTAAAAATATAAAATTATAATTTATTTGGTTTAATTAATTTGTAAAATAATTTATCAAATTATAATATTTATATTCATTTGATCTATACAATGTAAGAATCGCATACAAGTGATTCTATAAATTTAATGGTTAAGTTACAATTTTAACGACATGATATTTATACATATAGTAATGTTACTATTAAAATGTTTATATTGCCTTTATACATCATATAAAAACAATATAATTCATTTATTACTCATAGTCTTAGTTTCTATTCATTTTTTTAAAAGGTTGGGGCCGAAGTCTCATTTTTTATTATTAAATCAAAGAAAAGTCCTCTTAACTGGGTAGAGGGAAACCCATTACATAGCTCAAAGTCCCAGTGGGCTTGTAGCCCATTACATAGCCCGTAGGCCCGAATTTTTTGCCCAATTCACATTCTGTGAATAGTAACCCGCCTTCTATAGTACCCGCACAGTACCGCCGCCGCTACAGTGCCCTGCCGCCGCTACAGTACCCGCTGATGAACAGTGTCGCCGCTGCTACAGTATCACTACATTACACTACAGTAACCTGCACCCAATGGGTTTTGAACCACCATTTTTCCTGTAGCATTATGGGGTGCTTACCACTAAGCCAAACCCCGACTACATCTTAGTTTCTATTCATATTTATCTATAAAATTTAAAAAATTACAATAATGTTTATTTTGTTTTCTTTATATTTTTAATTTTTTTGAATGTATATATTTTTAAGAGACCATAAACCTTTGAATTTTAAAATTCCAGTATGTTTTTTTAATTTTTCCTCACTATACTATTTTTCCTTTTAGGGAGTGTATTTTTCCATCGTACAATCAATATTTTTGAAATAAAGTATGGTATTTTTTTATTATATTATGTATCTGATTTATATTATAACTTATACATATATGTGTCATAATTGTTTATTAAGAAGAAAAACTTATATATTATTATGTCTAGGCAATTTTATAGAATATTGGTTCTTACGAAGTTTATGGAATTTTATGTTTCCATGAGAGGGTCTTTATTTTTGTGTACTTATTTCGTGTCTATATTGGCCTTCCTTTGTTGTCTTATACACATTATGCTATATTCATTCTTTTTATTATACATTATGTTGTTTTATATAATTGTTAGTATATTAAATTGATCATAATATATTTAAATTCAATTTATCTTATCTGGTATTATTATTATTTTTATATTTTCTGGTTGTGTAATGTTTAATTCAATGAAACAATATTTTGAAATATTAATAAAATCATGGCATGAGGAGATTTTGATATTTGATTTAAAATCATTTACAAATAAAATTATATCTTTATATTTTTATATATTTCATAACTTCTGTAATCAGGAGTACATACATAAGGCCTAATGACATTCTATCTTGGATTGGGTTTGGTTAGTAGTGGTGGACTAGGTCAATTGTGAGAAATGATATTAGTTTTGTATTGTAGGGTGGTGGGCGTGGAGATAGGTTATTCTAAAACTCATGATGTAGTTATAAAAAGGTGTAACCAATATATTTGAAATGAACCATTATTTATTGAATGTGTTGGAAGATCAAGTGGTTATGTACCAACTCATAAGATTTTTTTTATTTTAATAGTTATTTAGAATCCCAGTAAAATCCATCCAAGCTATGGGTAGGTACACAAAACCTCTTGTACATACTCAGGTGGATACGCCACTTGAGTTATAGTGATAAAACCCCGTAATATTTCAATATAATGTAATTATTAAATACATAAATGAGTTTTCAAAGATAATCAATCAAATTTGGCCGTTCCTTAACATTGCTAATGAAGATAAATTGATGTTTTATAATTACATTCTATATGGAATTTTTATACAATGATTATATTTGGTATTTTTGGATTAAATAAACAATATAATATCTTAGGATTATTTTAAAAAGTTTATTATGCTAGAATTTCTTACTAGAATCTCTGGGAATATAATATTATTGAATTATTTGATATACCGTAGGAAAATATTATTGTGCTTTAATATATTATTTGCTTTAAAAATTGGGTTCTTTTTTCAATTTCTTTATCAATGAGAAATTATTTGACTGATTATATCTTTGAATTGGAAATTTCATCAAAAGTAAAACTAAGAGTAGTGATATTTTTCTCCCTTTCAAATATTGAACTAGTAAAAAATCAATAATAGAGAAAAAGGGATGATGGAAAACCATGTGTGTGAAAGAAAATGAATCAATCAACTATGTGAAGATATAAACTCAAATATGTGATAGTAGAGGAGGCGAGATGATATCTCATACAATATTGGGGAATCTTATGATCGATAGGTTTTAATATATTATTTTTATTATTTAAAGGGAATTAATAATTATATATTTATAGTGTGAATTTTTTTTTCAAGTAATGATAAATAATAACATGAAAATAATAATTTTACATTATCTTAGTTGGGTTTTTCAATCTGAATGAATAATATAGCATTTAACATTATATATTTAATATTGATGTTACAATGAGAATGAAGTATCATAGGCGAAGGAAGGTATGACTAAGTAGATTGGTTCCTAGTAGTTTTCACATTTTAAGATGAATGATTTTATAACTACAAAGGGATCACAACAATCACCATCTCTATACGGATTAATATATTCACTTAATAATGTTTATGGAATTTTTTTTATGAACGAGAATAATCATAGAGTGATACAAGCCTGAACTTCTTCTTTTTTTTTGTTTCTTGATTCTTTTTGTATTTAATGTTTTAATATAGATTTATTTTACTATTGTATTATTATACATGTAGTAGATCAATTATCCTTATATGTATAAATGACGTCTCACATATTTAATATCTCAAGACCATTGGGAGAGAAGAACAAATAAGGGTTTGGATGATTATCCTACATTATTATGATAGGTTTCATGAAATTATTTTGGGACTTCATAGTCCTTTTCATGATCATGTTTTATATCATCAAAGGAATGGATTAGGTAGTACTATGTCAGAAATAAATTGACCATTTTGGTTGAATGGTTCCTTTTACTCCCCTATATGGTAATATACATACTTTAAAGGAATAACATGACATTAATATTATTAAAGGGAAATTTTTTATGAAATTTTATTGGGTGTATATATTTATTGTTATGATATATCTCTTTTATGGTGATAGAGCCATGTGGTTACAAGTTTTTAAAATATTTTGAATCCATACCCAACTACTTTTTCTAATGATTCTTCTAGAATATCTTATAAGATAGATGTAATTTGTTTTTATTTACATCATTAATAGGGATAGTTATATAAACATAAATTTTTTCTTAGAGGATAACATTTAACAAGCTCATATCGATGTTCATTCAGTTAGAGGACTTGGTGAATAAATGGTTTTTTAGTCAAGCACCTCACCTTTGGATCCACTGATACTCTTTATTAATAAATAAGATGGAAGTTTTTTCTTGAATGTGAATTATATAAAGATAAATCCTATAATATTTGATAATAAATTTTTTTAGTATTGATAACATATTTGAATTATTAATTAATTTAAGATATATTCTTGAGATTAATTTCTAGTCATGTTATCATCAACATCCAGTAAATAAGAAGATATTAAAAATGTTTATTTTCAAAGTAATATTTACCTATAATGTTTTTTGGTTTTGCCTTTTTTTTCTTTACAAAACTCAATAAATTTTCATAGAAATTATGGATGACATATTTCCTTGATATATTTACACTTCTTTAATGCTATTCATTGATAACTATTGGTGTATTCAAAATCAAGGTATGAAAATGAAAAACATTTATAGTTCATGTAGATTAACTTTTGGATGATCATATCTATGTAAAATTATATGAATATAATTTTTTATTGGAAGTAACTCTTCATGCACAAGTTATTTTCTGAAGAAGAAAATCAGTTTCTCTCAATACGATTAGTAGAATTGTATCATTTATGGTAGGTTCCATTTAAATTTTTCTTTTTTAAATTATTAAATATTTATTTCTTACATTTCACACCTTGCATAAGTACTAATTTGTGATTTATAAATTTTAGTAAAATTATGTGATTTGAAATGAAGTGATTTTCACTTATTTTGACTGAATGGATTGTCTATTTATACTTCACACAACATGTGTGTGAGAAATTGACCAGTTGGACTTTAGAAGCAATTTATTGTCCCTAGAGTATGGTTTGGGTTGGAAAATTATTTTTGGATTCTTAAATGTATTCTCAAATGATTAAGGATTGGAAAATGTTGTGTTTGATCCTTTTTGGAAATGGTGTGTTTGGTTCATTGAAAATGGTTGGTTACTATAATGTTTTTATAGGACCATTTGATACTTTTACAGGTTAGTCCAATTTTGAAAACTCTATTTAGAGGATACATGTTTGTGTTGAATGTTAGGGTGGTCCTTGGTATTGAACTCCCTTAGGATGTAATGGTTGAAAGTTAAGAGATTGTTCAATGAGATTATTCGGGGCTTGGTTCTTGTGTTTCTGATCACTCTATATATATATAAGCATGGTTGGTTACTTGTTTAGTTTTTGTTATCACACCCTAACTTTAGACATGACAAGGGAACTTTGTATAGCTAGTGGATTTTCCATGAACCGTTGTTTCTCTAGTTTAGATTATGCACTGGCTAATGACCCTTAGTATGGACTATTCTCTACTTTAGGATGTTGCCCCTCTGTTAGGCTATATTGGTTAAGACTGAGCATGTAGAATATTAATGTCAATGGGTGAGGCATTTCTATAGTATGAATCATGTTTCACTATGATCTATATTATCCCCTGCAATCTTAGGTTCTTCCATTCTCTCATGGAACTAATTTTTTTTACAACATATACTTTTGGTTATTTTTTTGGATTGGTTAACCTTGTATTCTAAATTCCATTTCCCTTAATATTTTATTATTTATCATACTCTACTATATGTTTTATATCATTGTCAAAATATGACAACTGGTTTTAAATAGGTTACATGGGAAATGTTTTTATAATGTTTTCAACTCTTTCCCACTTTATAAATTAAAACATCAATATTTATTCTCCATGTCTATTTATTTTAAATATAAAATATCCATCTGGGAAAAGATTCCAGTTTTTTAATAAAAAGGAAAATGGATCATGATTAGTTTTGGAGAGAATGTATGTGAAATACCTATTTCTATATATTTTACATCAAACATGAAATTAATGATCATTATTTATGGTAAATTAATTGGGGATAGATTTTTTTAGGCACACCTACTAAGATTTCATATTCATGCATATAAACAATTTGTTTAGTCTCGGGATTCATTATGTTTAAACCTACGATTTATTATTCATTCTATAGAGTCCACTTCATCCATTTATTTTGTATTCAAAATTGGATTCCACCATTAATCAGCCTCATTGTCTAAATGATAAAGTGATAGAACAACCTTATCATTTTGTAAGTACTAGAGAATTAAAAATATTTTTTCTATCACAATGATCCATTTCTTATCAACATGTGGATTTAAATATCCACTGAAGGAGGGTGTTTTTTTCTAAATAATACAACTAATAAAAATATACTCATTCTTTGGTGAGAGTTTCACATAGTATATCATTATTCATATCTTGGAAGAGTTGAGTGAAAATAACCACAATATTATGTTCTGCTATACCCATTTCATTTATTTCTCATTAGAAAAATAATTACATTTCACAACACCACCATTATTAAATTATTTTTCCCTTGATCTTGGAATTACTAAAAGATGAATTGATGTGAATGTAAAAAATATTACATAAAAAGTAATCATAATCAATAATATATAATATATTTACCCTTAAAACATTTTACCCTTTAATATCATCACATTATCCTATAATACTTTAGTATAGTCTATATTAATAATAGTTTAACATTGGTTAATTTTTAATTGGGTTTTCTTATACTTATCAACTGAATCCCTCAATGTAACTAGTAAAACAATAATTTATAGAGGCTTTTAATGAGCATATGATAAACCAAAGAAAATACCCCATGTGTTCCCAACAAGGTGTACATTCATAGGTCCACTCATTTTTAATCCAGTTGATGATCAATTCAATTTTCAACTAATACTCTTCGGGTTGATTACCCCTAGGTTCATCTATTCCACTCTTGTATAAACTTTAGAGCATCCAAACAAGGGTTCTTTTATTAAAAAACCATATACTTAGGACTTTCCAAATTTTTTTGACAACATCATATACATGGAATTATCTATGGGGATTTCACTAGGGTTCTATAACTCTAAATCCATTGATAGATAAAATAATATCCAAGAATAGATAAAACCTCTTTTGATACCAACTATATTGTCCCAAGAAACATACATTAATAATACATTGATTCTATTATTTATATAATATATCTCAGAAATAGTTTCCAAACACAAGGATAAAAATGATTAGTTCCATGGATAATCGACACATAAAAATATTATTTTACAACACTTGTCAAAATTTATTCTTTACTGTTATCATATAAAAACTCTTCTATACATATTATATTATATAATTTTCAATGTAAGCTAGTTATTAAAGACATAATAAAGGGGTGAGAAAAAATTTCAATAAAGGAAACATATCAAATTTCAATAGATATTTGATCATAAACATGATATAAAATATTATCAAAGGATAATTATCAGAAAAAAGATCACGAGAACATAAA
Source organism: Viscum album (assembly GCA_963277665.1). Classification (NCBI taxonomy): domain Eukaryota; kingdom Viridiplantae; phylum Streptophyta; class Magnoliopsida; order Santalales; family Viscaceae; genus Viscum; species Viscum album. The sequence continues at coordinate 1,132,587,824 of OY728142.1, read as the reverse complement.
TGACAACCATAAAACGTTATTAAGCATAAAGGATCATGTCATATAAATGTAAGAACAAAAAAAGACAATATAATTATTTTATTAATATCATATAATAAAAATAAAACTGAATAATAAATCATAACATAAAAGAGAGAAACATCATTAAAAAGTAAAATTATATAAACATTTGGAAATAAGGAACATTTTAGAGAATTATAATAAACATATTCAAATAAAATCATGTTGACAATGATTCCCACATCACTTTCACATGAAAAAATTGTGAAAACAATTTCACACAATTTCTGTTACACTAAATACATGTGAATAAAGATTCCTATATATCGTACAAAAAAGACATTTGAAAAAATCTTACCATCTATAAAGCACACAAAATAATTGTGAATTTTTTTCCCATATCTCATTCGAAAAAAATTGTGAACAAAGCTCACTATATCTCATTCATTTAAAATTTATTCATCTCATGTAATATAAAACATTAGCCAATGTGATGTAGGGTAATATAGTACCCTACTCGTTATCATCCATACATATTAGTTACATAATATGATTATTATTAATTATATCATTAAAACCCACGGTAAATAAAATTGGTTTTATTTATCACATCACATAGAAAAAATGGAAAATAAAAATAGGTTTCCCAATATTTCATGATGATATCACTGAAATTGATATCATGAATATAAGTGATTTTACCCAAAATGAAATCAATAAAATAGTTTATTTCAGAAAAAAAATTATAAGGTGATTCATCACAAAAAATTTCAAAAGAAATTTTGACTTTAGGAATGTTGTGAATTATTATGATGAAATTATATATAATTTTTTTTTAAAAATGCTCTTATATTTTGTGTAAATAATAAAGTTAACACAATGAAAAGTCATTTCATAAAAAATTTGACGTGAAAAATCATTTAAAAATTTTATTTTTTAAAATAATATTCAATAATATAGATTTAAAAATACATAAAGGTTATAAAAAATAATGTTAATTGAAAGATAGAAACATTAATTTTGAATGTATGGAAAATACTTTATAACATTTTTATATGACCATGTTAAAAAACCAAATCGAAATATTCTACCCAAAACATAATTTTTATTAGAGGATAATAGAAATATGAAGGTCACATAAGAAGAAAAAATATTTTTATCTCTAATTATAATGGAGAGAATTTATAGGAATAGATAATATTAATAAGGAGGAGAAACCATATTTTAGGAGGGTGATAATTATTATTATCAAAATTATATTTTTCAGAAGGAATAGAACACGTAAATAAGTAGTATTTGAATTAAAATTCATTTTCCAAGATAGAAATAGGGTATAATATATTAAATATAAATTTAATAACAGGGGAAAAGATTATATGTCAAGAATAAAATTGAAAACCATCAATTTTTTTGAAAGATATCAAACACATTCAAATGAAAGGAAGAAAATTAATGGAAATGACGTTTCAATGTTTGTAAGTAATTTATAATATTATAAGTTATGGGGGTAGTATTTACACCTTAGGAATGAGGATTGGTGTAAAATATCATGCATGCCTCAATTAAGGATGAATGATAGATTATCCCTTTCATTATTTAAAAGACCAATAAAAAACAATAATCTCTTATATAAAAAACATAAATAACACAATGAATTATTTAAGAAAAAATTTCATATCTATAAACATCTAAATGATCCATTTATATGGACAAACATGAATTATTTTATTGTTTGTTAGTTGTAACATGATGATTAAAAATCAGGGAATGATTTTGACCACATGATGAGTATTAAAAGGGAATATAGAATGGTTTTAGTGAGTGTTAAAGGTAGTATATTAATAATTACATGTAACATGGACAGTAAAGGTTTGATTATGAACATGTGGAAGAATAATTACATGGATATAATGATCATTACAAAAAAGGAAGATCATGAATTGAAAATGAGACAGAGATAATTACAAAGAGATGTATATAGTATAAAGACTATACAAAAGGGATTATGAAATAGGATTAATTTTAGGGAAGGGTATTTTGTAGTAAATATAAAATCATTTTGACAATAAAGGATTTATTTTGAATACAAGGAAGAATAGTCACATGGAATTAAAAATTTATTATCACAAAAGAAGTAATTGAATCAAAAATAGTAGGCGGAAAACCCTTTCCATTCTTGGTAGATTCATAAATATTTATAGGATTAATAAGAGCCATAGATAATACATGGGAGGTCTTTATATTGGAATAATAGTGGGAAATTCTTGAACAACGCCTTTAGGGTGGAGAGGGATAAATGAATGGGTTTGAGTGAGATTATTTTATTCGTAAAAGATGGGTGTTTTCATGAAAAGTAATGTTAGGAAAGGGATGTGAACAAAATCACATTGGTGATTGGTAGGTAGGATAGGTTGGTATTAATTTTATATTTATAAATGATTTATAGAAGGACTAATTTACCTTTTAACTATATTCAATTCGAGATACTTCATTTTCCCATTTTTATATTTATTAATCCTTATTAAAAATTAACCATGTTAATTATTTAAAATATAAAAATATAATATGACTCTTATAAAAAATTTAAAAATTAAAAATATGAATTTTTTCTCCATTTAATGTAATTTAATTTTAAATACAATAAAATTAACTTCTAAATCTAATCATTTAATGTGTCAAAAACTAATTTTGTGAAAAGATGATGTTTTAATTAGTAGGATTATTAATAATATTGGACATTGATTACAAATTAAATGAATGTCAATTTAGTTATTTATATATATATTAATTTTTTGGAGTATTAATTTAAAATATACCCATTTAGTTTAAAAATTACACAACATTTAAAAAAGAGTATTCTCTGAAAAAAATTTGTCTTATTGTGGTAACTATTTTTTATGTAAGGATACGTAATATTTATTCTTAAAAATAAATTGGTTATTATTTGATAATTTAGACCTAATTATTTTAAATTTTACATCTATTTTATATGATTCAATTCCTAAAAGTTTGAAATAGTAATTTTAATATAATAAATATCTAATTTATAAATCATTTCTTAAAAAATAAACATGAGTTCTTAAATATATATTATAATATTATTAAATATAATGAAAATTTTAAAATGTATAATTTCAACTATATAATACATATTATTAAATGAAAATCGTCTCATAAATGATATATTTCATTATTTACCTAAAAATAAAATACTTTAGAAAAATCCAATATATTAATCTTACCTTAAAATCATTAATATTAGTCAAAAAATAATATCCTTTATTCAGATTAAATTTATAAAACTTGAGTATTCAAAATTTAAATAAAATATCATAACATTGTGGTAAATAGTTCATATTGGAAAAAAGGTTTTTAAATTGTCAACTATTTTTTATTTCTTTTTTCTATTAGTTAATATTAAATTCATTGGTATAATATTATTCATATTATTACTAAATTTTATTTTTATTTAATCACAATATAATTTTTCTCTTGAAATAAATCACTAATTTTAAAAGATTTATTTTTAATCAGCAAATGCTTTCTTTTGTTGATTTAGCTATACAAATTCTATTTCATTAGTATTACCAGTTTCATTTTTTAATTATTCCCATATTTCCTAATGTCTTTACTCCTATTCATACCAACTAATTTAATATATTGGTATTAATAATTAAATACAATATTTTTATTATATATAATATATCATGGTTTTCATTTTAGTTTGGTGTATCATGTCATATTAGTTTTACAATATGGTATATTCTCATACTCACGACTGATTCTCAAACAAATAGGTTATTCTCTTTTAGGTATTTCTTCATTGGTTCATGTGGTTAGTTGTAATCTCATATGTTCGATTCAACCCATGAAAGGAATGATCAATCAACACATCTCACCTCATGGTTTATTATATTCAAAATCAAAATAACTTGGATTTATACATGTTTAATTATTTTTATGGTATTGGATTCTAATATTATTCACACAGTAACTCATTTATTTTGGTAGAACATGTTTTTTTAAAGTCATTACATATTCAATGTGTTTATGGTAGGTTATTCCTTCTTGTGGTAACTCGAAGGCTCACGACTGATCATCTTACCCTGTAGAATGCACAGTCTGTCCATTGTTAAGCTATATTATTCAGTGGTTAAATATGTAAATAGTTTTGATCTAATGAAATTAATTCATCATATCATATGACCCTCTTAATTTATATATTTTAAAAAATATTACAATATGACACACACGTAGAGTTTTCACACATCAAAAAAGATTCACGATTTTCGATGCTTAAGAGTTGTGTTGCCTCCTCCCCTAGTCAAATCAAGGCTTATTGGTATTGGGGTCTCCCAATATCCTTTCCTGACATCCCACATGAAAGAGTATTACCACCTATTTTACATGTGACTTCTTTCCAACATGCACACCATCCATAAACCCATGAATTGCCATGTATAGTATCTACATATGTCTCTCCCATATGCTATCATGGACAACCAGAGTGTCTCTTATGTGGTTGACTATATTCCAACACAAGTGGTTGATTGGGTTCCTCGGTTGAATTTAGGATGGATAATTTTTTAATGATCACTTATAAAAATTTATTTTCTAAATGAATCAAATAAATCTCAACATTCCTATCCTAAAATATTCTTCATGCAAATATATCTTTTCGTGGTTATATCATAAGCTCAATTTATAAAATATCAATATACTTTCCTCTTTTGAATGATGAAAATTCTCTAAATATCATTCGCACATGTCATTAGATTTTAATAACATTTCTCTAATTATTATATATATTCTTGAGGATCTAATATGTAAAATATTATAAGTATCACCTTTTTCTATATACAAAAACCAGTTTAAATATTTAAATAATATTAAAAAATATTAAATCATTCAATTTGGGATCACTAAATCTTTTATGAGTATAGTTATGTGCATATAGATTATGTTTTTTCATGAGAAATTTATATGAAACATTTTTTCTTAGCAATGGAGGTGGGGGGTTATTGGTGACCTATAGTGACCCATGAACCTAATTTATAATTAATAAATTCATTTATGATTAAAATAAATTATATTACAACTCCAGTAATTGATAGCTTTGTTATGTTTGAAAAATATGTTCACAAAATATTAATACATGTATCCACTTGGGGACATACATCAATGCAAGGTTGCACTCAATAAAGGGGGAATAATTGGATTAATTGAGTGGCATAAGTGCATATGAGTACGTGGGAGAGAATATTAATCCTCATACCATCACAATAATATGATCAGAAAATAGAAGAATCTTATGGAGTATAAATTGAATGTGAAATATTCATAACAATGACACATCATAAGTCAAGTATTTTTTAGGAAATATATTATTACATAATGGAAAAATGTAACTGTATCATATCCTTGCATAACATTTTATACAAATCTATTTAATCATGTATATGAATAATGATATAAATAGTAATAAAAATTTAATCAATGCATTAGAGGGATTTGTAATTATAGGACCACCTTCCATATTTAAATATATTAAAAACAATGCATTCAATATAAAAATGAAACAAACATCATGAAGAAACAGAAAATAAACCCATGATAAGAGAAATGGTTTCATAATAATATCAAAAATATTTTGTCCTTGAATAAACATAAATATTACTTAATTAAGAGTCTAATAAATTATTTGGGATATTAATTATTATAATTAAAAAAATAGTATTTTACATGAATAGATATGGAAAGAAAAAAATATTAATCAAATAATGGTTTCAAAAATAATGCCTTTATGAAAACCATTAGAGGATTGTAATCATTCATTAAAAAATAGACATGAATATCCCATGAATATGGAATAGTAAAATGAAATAAATACACATAATGATTATTTATAAGAATCATAGGAATAATTTATGGGGATAGATAATATAACCCTCACTAGAAAGGGAAGAGTTTGAGAGTCCTCTAACCTTAGGAACCATTTTTTGTCCCACTTATTCCACATTAATAACTACATTCTGTTCATTAAAACCTTATTATAAAAGGATTTTACATTAAGTTTATTTATTATTTATTATTTTATATTATTTTGAATTACTTATTATATTTTTTAAAATATAAAGGTATGATGAAATATTTTTTCAAATTATGCCATTTTCATTTCAATTTATTTGTTTTGAACATTATAATATATCCATTAGTTAAATTACCTATAGAAGTATATAAATATATAAAAATATATATGTATCTATTATATATATATTGTTTAGTAACCAATAATTAAGACGATGAAAATTAAAAAACTTACAACATCCTTGGGTATGGTAAATTCAACAAATTAGAAGACACGTTAAAATAGGGTAAGAGAAAATATATATATATATATTAAATAGTTTTTAATTTCTCTAAAGTAATATAATAACATTTATACCTCATATAATTATTAATCTATTAGTTTTTAAATTTTCAAAATGAAATGAGATTAGGAGAATTATTTAATTAAAATGAAAGTAAGTAGAAAAAATGTTAATTTATTTCAACAGTTTAACTATTTTCTAAAGAACTAATTCCTTGAAGTTATGAAATCTAGTGAGATAAAAACATCATAAAGTATTTAAGGTGTATTAGTGGGAGGGATTTTATAAAATCTAGGTAAATGGGATGAATTTTAAAAGAGATTTTCCATTTGGGAGAGGGGGTATTTAAACATATATGGGAGGGGTAATTTTGGTTGAAATCTTGAATAAAATACTATTTCATGATCAAGGATTAAAATATTATCCTTAATTAGGAATATTAAAACTATTTTGAAAAATAAATATAATTTTTATGAATTTTATAAAATAACACCTCGAAATATATTAGTTTACACAAAATGATGGCATAAAAAATGAAAAATAGGTTTTAATGAAATAAATTATCATTTTTGACAATGAAAATTACTTTTTAGCTTTAGAATTTAATTTTTTTTGTTTTTAAATTGAATATTTATCTTATAAAAAACTATTTAGTTTGATAAAATGATACTATAAATTATTATGTCATTATTAAAACCAATTTATTTTATAAAATATACTATATCTAAAAAATTTTATTTTTTTACTATTAAAATAATTTCATCTTATTTTGAAAGATTATAAAATATAAACCTTATCTAGTTTCAACATAATGATTTAATAATTTTCATTCATTTCATCAATATAATTTTCATGAATTATTTAATTTAAAAATATTAATATTAATATAAAAATTAATATTACAAAAATTCTATGAAAATATTTCTTATTAAAAATATAAAATTAAAATTTCATAAATTTAGTTAATTGGAATAATACTGTATCAAATTATAATATTTATATTCATTTATTTTGTACAATGTAAGAATAACATTAATGTCGTTCTATAATTTCTATGGTTAAGTTACAAATTTAACGACATGATAAATATTCCTATAGTCATATTACTATTAAAATATTTATATTTCCTTTATCGATCTGATAAACACCATATAATTCATTTATTCATCATTTTCTTAGTTTTTAATCATCTTTATCTATATAATTTACTAAATTGAAATCATTTTTCTATTATTTTATTCACATTTTATGTCTTTTTATTTTTTTATTTTAAGAAGCTATATACCAATGGATTTTAAAATTCAAGTTATGTTATTTATCTATTCCAATTATACTATATTTCATTTTAGGGAATTTACCATTCCTCTGTATAATCTATATTTATGAAATAATTTTGGGTTTGTTTTTATTATGATGTTTATGTGATTTATATAATAACTTATACATATATGTATCATCTTTATTTATTATGAAGAAAAAATTTCATATTGTTAAGTCTGGGTAATTTCATAGATGATTAGTTCTTAAGGATTTTGTGGAACATGATGTTTCCCTGGGAGACTATTTATTTTGGTGTACTTACTTTGTGTCCATTTTCTATTATTTTATAGTCTTGTACAAATTTTTTTTGTTTGGATTCTTTTTTTATGATTTATATTGTTTTTTATTTTTTTAATGAATAAAATTGATTATATTATGTTTAAGATCAATTTATTTTTTTTGGTTTTTATTATCTTTTTTGATGTTGAAATGTTGAATTCATTGAAACCATATTTTAAAATTTAAATAAATTCTTGGCATGAGGAGAGTGTGAAATTTTATCTAAAACATTCACTAATAAAATTGTCTCATTCTATTTTTATCTATTTAATAACTTTAGAAATATGTAATACATACATAAGGCCTAATGACATTCCATCTTGGATTGGGTTTGGTTGGTAGTGTTGGACTAGGTCAGGTGTCAGATATATTTTTAGTTTTGTATGGTAGAGAGGTGTGTGTGGAAATATATAATGCTAAAACTCATGAGGTAGTTATAAAATGGTGTAACCAACATATTTTTAATAAAATACTATTTATATAATGTGTTGAATGTTCAAAAGGTTATGTAACACCTTATACGTTTCTATTTTTCTTAATTGTATATGTATTCATCTTAATGAAAAAAATGAATATTTATTCATCATGGAGGCATATATTTTTACAAGTTTCATTATTCTTAAATTTATTTAAAATAATTAATGGTTTATTATGTTAAATGATTTTAAAGGGTCTTTTATTAAAAACGTGAGCTTTCAAAAAGGGTTTATTATTTGGGAAATGTATTATCTTTAGGATATAGATCCATTTTGGATAATTTAATATTTCTTTTGATTGTTTGGTATTTAAAAAAACTCATCACCTAAGACTTTGATTATTATATCATTCTTAGAAAATGTAGAATAATTATTCCAAGGTGAGTTTATACTGATTGGTGAGATATATAAATTGATTATATTTTATTTAATGATATATCACCATGTTAATAGTTCTTTAGAAGCCCGATAAAAGCATTAAAAAATATGTATAAGTATGAAAAACATATTGTACCTATTCAGGTGGATACATATCTTGTGTTCTAGTGAAAACACCGAATTTTATTTCAGGAAAATGTAATTATAAAAGATAGAAAAGAGTTTTTAAAGAAAATCAATCAATAATATAAGTTCCTTAACATTGCTAATGAAGCTAAATTGATATTTTATAATTACATTCAATATGGATTTGCATCAAATAATGTTATTTGGTAGTTTAGGAAAAACTAAACAATTGAATATCTAAGGATTCTTTTGAATTTTTTTATATTCTATATTGTCTTATTAGATTATTTGGGTATATATAATATTATGTAATTATTTTATATATAGTAGTAAAACATAACTATGTTATAATATATTATATTATTTAAAAATAAGGTTTTTTATTTATTTATCAATGATAAATTATTTTATTGATTATATATTTGAATTGGGAATTTGAAAAAAATAAAATAAGGGGTAGTGATATTTTTTCCAATTCAAATATTCATGTAGTAAAAAAATCAATAATAGATAAAAGGGAATAATGAGAAACCATGTGTGAGAAAAAATTATTCACTCAACTAAGTGGAGATAGAAACTCAAATAGTGGATAGAAGAAGAGGCGAGATGATATCTCATATATGATTATGGAATCTTATGATTGATAGGTTGTAATGTATTTTTTTATTTTTAAAGGGAAGTACTAAATATATATTTCTAGTGTGAATATTTTTTTCATTTAAAGATAAATTATACCATGAAACTAATAATTTTACATTACTGTAGTTGTTTTTTCCATGTGGAATAATAATATAGCATTTAATATAATATATCTAACATTGAAGTTAAAATGAGACTGAAGTATCACAAGGTAAGGATGGTATGACTCAACAGATTGGTTCTTAGTAGTATACACATATTAAATGGAATGATTCTATAACTACAAAGCGATCACAATGAGAACTATCTATATTGGGATTAATATATCAAACTAATAAAGTTTAGGGAATTTGTTTATCAATTAGAAATATGTTGGAGTGATAAATGCATGAACTTCTACTATAAATTTTTTTTCTTGATTCTTCAAGTATTTATACATTTTTTTATAGAGGTTAATTTTACAATTTTATTATTATACAAGTAGTAGATCAATTCTCCTTAATATAGAATTGATATCTCATGTACTTCATATATCAACACCATTAGGAGAGAAGAAACAATAAGGGTTTGGATGTTAATCCTGCATTTTTATGATAGAATGAAAGAAATATTTTTGGGATGTCCTTGTCATTTTCATAGTCATGTTTCATAACATCAAAGGAAGGGATTGGCCAAATCTATGTGAGGAATACATTGACTATTTTGGTTGAAATGTTATTTTTACCCCTCCAAATGGCAATATACTTACATTTAAGGTATAAACAAGAAATGGATATTTATAACGACAAAAGTTTTATGAAATTTTCCCAGTGTATATATTTTTTGATATGATATCTCTCTTTTACGGTGATGAAGGCTGGTAGATGATAGAATTTTCAAAATATTTTGAATTGTTACCAACTATTTTTTTCTAATGATTCATTTAGAGTGTATTCATAGACAAATTTAAAAATTTTCTATTTATTTTATTCCCAAGGATAGTTATATACACATAAATTTGTTCTTATAGGCTAACAATTAACAAACTCAAATGGATGTTAATTCAGTTAGAGTACTTGGTGAATAATGGGTTTTGAGTCAAACACTTCACCATTGGATCCACTGATACTATCTATTAATAAATAATAACTAATTGTTTTCTTTTATGTGAATTATATAAAGATAAATTTTTTCATATTTGATAACAATTTTTTTAATTATTGGAAACTTATTTGAATAATTAAATATTGTAAGACTGAATTCTGATATTAATTTCTAGTGATGTTATCATTAACTTCTGGTAATAAAGAATATTTTCCTACTTTATATTTTCATAGTAGTATTTACCACTAATATTATTTGGTTATGCATTTGGTTCTTACCTAACTCTATAAATTTTCATATAATTTATGGCTCATATATTTCTTGGAAATATTTACTCTTTTTTCATGGTATTCATTGATAACATATGTTTGTATTCAAAATCATGTCATGAACATGATAAAAATTTATAATTTATGATTACTACCTTTTGGATTATCATACTTATAGAAAATTATATAAATATTATTTCTTGATAAAATAATTTCGTATTCGTTCACATGTTATTTTCAGAATGAAAAAATCAAGTTCTCTTGAGAAGGTAAATAAAATTGTGTCATAGGAAGCACAAAAGAATATTTTCTAATTATATATATTTTTGTTACTATCTAGATATTATAGAATTTCAATAATGTTTTTTTTAATTTCTTTTCTTCATCATTTTAATATTTTTTTAGGAAGGATATACCATAACAATTGACCTTGGAATGTCAAAAAACATTTAACGAGGTTATTAATCTCATAACATCGGTGAAGATTTTTATATTTATTGAACTGAGAGAGTGACATGTCAAATATTATGAATACTAAATGACTAAAATAATATATTTATATATATAGTGTAATCATAGAATCATTAAAGATGCATAAATAATGATATTAAATGATAATAATTACTGAACACTATACCTAGAGCTCATAGTCTTGGACATGCAATTGAAAATTTTCACAAGTACACATTTGTTTAAAAATTTATAGTGTAGACTAATAAAAATCTCATAAAGTATATATTTTATTAGTGTAATTTGAATTTATGAAAATTTTTTTACACAATGTGACTTCATTAATTTGACATTGAACAATTTTGTTAACTTGAAAAAAGGAATATGGAATCTATTTCCTTGATCCAAAAATTAGTTTTGATTATAGTTATGGAAGGTAATGATCATTGGAAACTCAATACTGTGTGGGCCGAGATGTGTTTTTTTATTTAAAATAAAAAATATATGATTTTTTCAATTATAATAGTCACCTATACCTTGGTGGATCAGGTAATAGAGACTCAATTTTCTTATCAAGAATGTGATTCTATGGAGGAATACATAAATAGTGGGAAGATGTTAGATGGATGGTATAAAATACTAGATTTGATGCTATATTTTAAAAACCTTATGCTTCCCCACAATGTGAGGTGAGGTTTTAAATGTGTTCCATCATTAAAAAAATATTTTTCACCCTCGTTAAAGAAAAATGAACAATGAAGTGATATAAAAATTTTACTGGCTTAGAATGAAGAATGGGGTTTTGGTAGATTCCACCTTGTTTTTTAAACCAAAAAATGGGTAAGAAAAACTTTCTATCACCTTTATAAGTGAGAAAATTCAATAATATAGAGACTATTTTCTGAACCACATATTAGCTTGTATTATATCCACATTATAGATTGTTATATAATGTGTTGCAAATATCCCATTTTGTAAAAAATGATTTGGATATTTTACTTGTAATATGTTTTAGTCACATTTATTTAGATCCATATGAAATATTTTAATATAATTGGGTTTAATTACTATTGGTTAGGGATCCACATAATGATACATCAATCATGTTTTCAAATTAGAATAGTCAAGGAATTAATACAGTACTATTTCAATAAAGTTACAATAAAACATATTGATGTGGGGTACTGTTTTGTAGTAACATCTATCTGAATTTGGATTTGGTCCCATTTTACAAGGAATTTTAGATGTTGAGATGGAGGGGAATCCATGGTGGACCTATGAGAATTATAGAAGAGTATATTGAAGACTACTTGGGTGAAATAAAATTTAAGGGTGGTCAGAATTTGATATGGTTGGATGTGGAAAAATATATTATGAGTGGATTAGCTCACACCAATTCAATACCCATGTTTGGGGTGGTAATAGAAGACCAAAAACACTACTTTGGGGAGGCACGTGGAAAGAAGGATGAGGATGAGTTGTTCTAGTGTGGGTCTTTGGGGCACTTTTCCATAGTCATTGTGTCGCTAGGCATTTAGGTCATTTAGTATTCAAATACATGTGTACCTCTAGACTTAAGAGTAATGTAAGGTTTTCATGTCAACCCAGTTAAAAAATGGATTATCTTGGAAATAAACAACAGCTTATGTCCTTAAATCTAATGGAAAATACATTAGTATGTTTTCTTTCGTTAGATGTTAACATTAACGAATAAATGTGGGGTGTAAATTTTTCATTAATTGGTTGTGACTTGATCTCATTACAAATAATGAAACCCTAAAACATCCCAATGATGGGATGTCAAATGGTGGGGAGCATTGTGGGATCCCCATTTGTGGCATAAAAATATATTTTAGAAGAATTATTAGGTTTTCATATTTTCTTTTAAAATTTAATGTAGAACATTGAGGAATTTAGTGTTTCTTGGTAAAATTCACAGGGCATGTGTTCTCTAACCATCCTATAAATATTCTATATTCCATGAATTAAGAACAAATGTACAGTATACTAGTTTTTTATTAAAAACAATGCATCATTGAAATACTTGGTTAGGGTGAGAATCACATTATAGTTTCATTATCCATCAAGAATGTATTAAAACAATTTATAAATATAAATGTTAACACAAAATTTTTATATATTTTTAATTTTTATGAAAATTACCTTTTCTATATCTTTATATAGATAGTGGGATACTTTTTAATCTCTAAGGGTTTTTAAAATTTTATCAGTGTAGATATCATCTCCTCTTAATATTAAGGTGTTTGAGGATTAAATCAATGGTATCCTACAACTTAATTATTTCTCTCATTTTTTTTATTTTTCTTCTAATAAAAAAATCATACAGGGGATGTTTTTAGTAGATATTATATTGGGATTATTATAAATTAGGGAACTTATTTATATGTTTTGTAAGAGGATTAACAGAGGTTTTATCTCTATCATAGAAATGTTTACTTACTGTACTAGAATTTAAAGGTATGATATATTTTTTTTCAACCTATTATTTGATAGTTTTTGTTGAATTTAATGTTTTATTTTATAAAAAATCATTTAAATTTTGATAAAGTGAGTTATAAATTTGGATTTTGATATTTTTTATTTTGTTTTTGTATGTGTGAGTGTTAGTGTTTTTTAAAAAATATGAAGTTGGAAAAAGTATACCAATGGCCATGGATTACTATTTCATGGTTGATAAAATTAACTTTGATAAATGGTGATATGTATTTTATATTGAGTGTGTAAATATATGAGATGATATCCACTATTTTTGTGGAAACCAACTCCTCAAGTGGGTGAGTTGATTACTATGGATATATTCTTGAGATGTGATTTTCAGTTAGATGGGTAATCATTCAGTCATATGTCGAGATACCATATAAGTTGATATTTGGTTTTTATGACTTTTGTATTCTTATGGATTTTGAAATAGACATGTTCATATGAGTTGACTACATTGATATTTTGGGATTTATTGTATTTTTGGTTGGTGAGATTAGTATATAGATTGATACTAAAATGGTTTTATTTTATTACATCACATGGTATGGGTTGGGCATATTTTTATAATATATATATATATATGAATATACATTATTTTACATTTAAGTGTTTCAAAAGAATTCATTAGGAAAATTTTATAGATATTTATTACATACCTCTACATGTAAACCGTAGTGTGAATATATATTATATTTGTGACGATACATGAAATAGGAAGATGGGTTTATTTTCTAGTGATGGGATGTAGTCTATTAGATGTAATACAAAGGTTAAGGGGCTTACTAGAGACTTATGGGTGGTTATGGATTTTTTGGTAGTTAGATTTGTAATAGGAAACTCCTATTTTTATGAAGTTATTTTGTATCCATACGGAATTTACTTTTTGTTCATGTACACATTAAGCATTATCATTGGTTTTGAATAAATTTTAAATTTTTTAATATTTTTGAAATGTATAACATCAATTACATTATACGACAATATAAATTTATATAGTGTTATGCATATTATAGGTATTTACTGGTGTTGGAATATCTCACATATATATATCATAATGAAACATTTGTATAATAATAATATAAGGAGAGTATTTTTTTAGAAGAATCACCCCCAATAGTATTTTTTATATCAAAAAAAAAATTTTATTCAACTTTGGTGATTAGTGGGATCAGCCTTTGGCCTAGAAATGTTTTATGTTTTCTCGGTTTGGAGAAATGGTGACTGATTGGGTTAGAATGTTACTTGGATCACAACATCATGTCCACAACTCATCAAATCATGGGTAACAGCATTGAATGATCAATATTCAATAATATTAAATTATTACATAAATTAAAATGTAACACGATTTTATAGATTAGTGATAAAAAAAATTAAAATATGCAACTCAAGGAGTTCCTTAATCTAATAGAAAACACAAAACATATCCCATGGGCTTAACTATTTAAATATCCCAATAGATTCATACCCAAACCCTATATATATCACTTTTCCCATTGGATCCTAGACCTCCAGGTACCACATATTTCCCCGTAGACACATGGTCCCTTCAGTAAGGCCCACCCAAACGCCCAAACAAGTCATCCAACTAATGAATGCTCCCACAGGCCAACACATTGTCTTTCTAGTGTGCTTTTTTCCTTACTCGCACACACCATGGGAAACCCCATAGATGGTCACCCATTATTATCACTACTCCAGTACAAGAATTCTTACCTATGGAGTTAAAATAAGATAAGATCCTGAATGAAAGGTGACCCTTTTTGGCATGGGTAGTAAAATTTATTCTTTTATGTCTAACTATTTTAGGGGCGTTACACTATCCACCAATTAAATTCACAACTCCTTTTTTGTGGACCCCACATAATAGGCACTGGAAGTACCACTACACTTCCGATTATGTATTATCTTTGATACCACTTGTCAATACCTAACCTTCCCTGAGCATTGAAACTATTCATCTGACCAAATGTGTCTCTTATACAACCTTGGATTCTATAACAACACACCATATGATATTACTCATTGTGGTTTCCTATCATAATAATTATTTTCCCCACACATCATCACTTCTTCCATGGTGAATGAAGTTGTATTTGTTCATGTTTTTGGGTGATTTATCTAGGTATTTTATTCATTAATTCCCACTATTATTTCTTATTAAATTTCCCTAGGGGTTCCACTCCTCCCTTGGTGTCCTTGGTCTTGAGTTTGTGTTTCTTTGAGATAAAATTGGGGGTGTTTTCAGTTTCCCCTTAGTTTTCATTGCCTTCTTGGTCCATTTTTGGGTTGTCTCGGGTTGTAGATGTAAAATCCATCATGTATTGAGGTTGTATTCCATTAAATTATTCCATTTAATTTTAAAAAATATTGATTTCTTAATTTTCTCACCTTCAATGGATACAAATTAGTGATTTATAATTTTTCATATAATTATTCGATTTGAAATGAAGTGATTTCTCCCTTATTTTCACTAAATGTATTTTTTAATTTATACTTTAAAAAACTTTTGTTTGATAAATTTGATAGTTCGCATTTAGAAGTAATTTGTAGTCTCTAGATTATGTTTTTGGTAGGAAAATATTTTTTGGGTTCTTAAATGTATATTTAATTTCTTATGGATTTTTAAATGGTGTGTTTGAACATTTTTGGAAATTGTGTGTTTGGTTCATTTAAAATGGTTGGTTACAAGAACGTTTTTAAAGGCCCATTTGGTACTTTTATACATTGGTGAACTATTGAAAACTCTATTTGGAGGATACATGTTTGTGTTGAATGGTATGGGAGGTCTGTGGTATGGAAGTACCTTAGGATTTAATGGTTAAAAGTCAAAATATTGTTCATTGGGGTTATTTAGGGTTTGGTTCTTGTGTGTGTGATCATGGTATATATATATTCATATAAGAATGGTTGGTTACTTTTTTGGGTTTAATTGGAAAACCCCCACTTTATACATGACATGGGTACCTGGTGTAGCTTGAGGATTTTCCATGAATGATTGTTTCTATAGTGTTGATTATGCACTGGCTAGTGTCCCTTAGTATGTACCATGCCCTACTTTGGGTTTGTGTACCTTAGTTTGGACAAGTACATTAAGATTGAGCATGTGGAGGATTTATGTTTATGGGTGAGTCATTCTTATAGTATGAGTTAGGGTTTACTGTGTTCTAGATTATCCCCTGAGCTCCTAGGTTATCCCATGATCTCATGGCACTTAATTTTATAACATAGTTACTGTATGTTCCATGTTTGTTATGGTTACCCTTGTATGATACATTAAATTTCCATTACATTATTTAGTTATCCTACTCTAATATAAGGTTTATATCTTCGTTAAAAAATGAAATTTAGTTTTAAATAGGTTTTAAGAGAAATGTTTTGATAATTTTTTAGACACTTACCCTATTTCAAAATTAAAACATAAATATTTATTCTCATTCTCGAATTATTTTAAATAAAAAATGCATCTTGGAAAATAATCCATTTTTAAATAAAAAGGGAAATGAATCATAATTTTTTTTGTGAGAAAAAATGTGAAAACTCTATTTTGATATATTGTACTTCACACATTAAATTGATGATATTTGCTTAAGGGTAATTCATTGGGGATGGTTTTTTTCTGGAACACCTTCTGAGATTTAATATTCATGCATATAAGTCATTCTTTTTTATAGTATTAGGTGAAACATCCAACATGGTCTTGATGATCATGGATTATTTTTGGCTTTGGGGTCAGAGAGTAGCCCTCCAGGTCCCATGGAGATGTGATGGTCTTGTGGTTTGGTTGGTTTTATTTCTTTTCTTGTTCTGTTAGATATATATATGTTTGGTTTGGTTATTGTATTTAGTTTGGGTATCACTAATTTATTTTATAACAAAATTATTTATTTACTAGAAAAAATTATTCCCATTGGTTATTATTGATGCCCTTTGTTCTTCTCGCCATCCTGAGAGGATCGAGAACACCTCTTGGGTCATGCCGTGGGCTAGATCGGGTGACTGATTTAGGGTAGAACTAGGTTGGTTCATGAAAAAAATGGTATGATATCATAGGTTCTTTAGATTACCAGCCTTTAGAACGCCCTTTTTTATTTGGGATGTCATGGTAGATGGAGTAAGACTATCAATACATGGGTACTGATATGACTAAGGGTCCGAACAATTGTTTCTATTCTAAACCTTGGGTTACCATGTGGTGTTATGTTTTGTTTGGATTTTTTGGGTTTTTTGGTTGTTCTTTTCTTGGGTGAAATGAATTTAGTATTTCTCTTGTGGTCTTAGTGAGGTCATAGGGCCTATCAAGGCATGTGGATCCAAGTAAATTGTCTTGAAAAACTATATATGATGTCGGCGTTATTTGCATACTACTTCAAAACATATGACAAATTCATCTAATGATACTAATTTTCCGTCATGGTTTAGTTTTTGGTTCTTATTAATTTTGATACCATTTTAAAAAAATTGTTTTCAATTGTGAAAAAATGGATATCAAGTGATAATTTTTGGGATTTTTAAAATGATAAATTTGGTTTAAAATATATTTATCTAAAACATTGGGTATTTTATTTTTACATTAAGAGTATATTTATAGAATTGGTTTTTATTAAATGATTTTTGGTTGAATGAGGCTTGTTTAATACTGAGTAATTGGGTGTGGTTGGAAATTTACTGGATTATTTAGGTAATCATGATCATTTTCATCAAAATGTGGTTGATTAAATAATAGAGTTTTAAAACTGTTTTTAGTTTAGTGGTTAGTGGATATTTTAAAAGAGGTTTTGGAATTTTATTTCAAATGGTTCATTTAATGTTTTATGTTTCTGTGTGATGATTCTTTGATGGTCAGTAGTTTTGGATTTAGTTTTGATTTTATGATGTTTAGATTACACCACACCTAATATTTTATTAAATTTAGTGTGAATCTACAGGTGGTTCACCACATGCAGTATCTCCACTTAATCATCTTAAAGTTTTCATCATTGAGTTTCGAAAGCCGAACCCTCTTTCATTTTATGGTCAAGTGGATCGTTTTTAAGAGGAAGTGTGTATGTGATGAATCAAAATGATTTTTGATTTACTTGAGATACCCGAGTCTCTAAACGTTATGTTCACTACCTCTATATTCAATGGTCCGATTTCGAAGTGGTGGAAGTCAGACATTAAAACTAGTCCTTGAAAATATTTCTCCTAGGAATTCATCGAGGCATCATTAATCCAACAGTACTTACTGAGGATCCGAAGGTAAAAAGGGTGATGGAGATTTAACAAGAGTAGAAAGGTTATGGATCAATGTTAATTTTAATTCTTTATTTGTGGATCTAGTTCCTTATATTCTACAATGGGGGAGGATGATTCCCTAAAGTCTTGGAATGTGGAGAATGGGAGGCATCTAGATATATTGTTGAAGGCATTAGAGTTTGAACTATGTTCCTTTACTGACGTAGTGCCGAAAAGGTACAAGTTGAATATATGTTACCTTGAGTTCCTTAGGTAGCTAACCTTCCTTTAGTTGTTGGTGGTGGTGAATAAAATTTCAGATTAGAGCTCGAAATGTGGCCTGATGTGGGTGATGTTGGTAGCAGAATTAAGAGGCAAACTGATCTTTAATTTTATTCTTAAAGGACTTGGATCATGGTGTCTCATCAATGTGGTGGGGTCGTTCAAAATAATTAGTTGTCTCCTAATACTCCAAAGACCATACATAACTATGATATCTTTGATAAATTATAGTTGTTTTTGGGTGTGGTATTTCTAGGAAGTGATGTGGAGCCAAGTACACATCTTAAAAAGACCCCACAACCCGTTTTTAGGAGTACGATGATGATCTAGGTCTAGTTTAAAGTTTCTTTTTTGTAAATGTTTTTTTTGTAATGATTGTAGTGAACCTTTTGACAGCCTTTATTATAATTGAAGTGTATTGTGAGGAATTATAAATTTTTTCATCTTGGTGGGGAGCATGTTTTTTTGTACTTGTTTTTTTATTGGTCCATTCATGGTGTTGGTTCACAATTGTTCCAGTTTGGAAGCTCGAGATTTAGAGATGGTGTTGGTTTGGCATCCAGTTGAAATTATTAAAATGGTTGGGAGTCCAATATATTCTCTTATTTTGGTTGAAGTAATCCCTCATATTTATCTGTTTTCCTTCCTTTTTTTCTCTAAGGAGTTGTTTAGAAGATACCCTTTTGTTTTATATGAGTTAAGGTGTTTAGTTTTTTATTTGGGATTTCTCATTATTTCTAGAGGAATGGGTTGGATCAAAGGGATACTTTCATATAAGATAGGTGAATTCTATTTTGATAGTGGTTGAGGTGTTTGGCGGTTTGAGGAGTTAAACCATGTCAGTGTGTGGACCTTTCTCTTTGTCTGATCAAAAGGAAAAATTGAGTATTTTAAAAAGGATAAATAATAATAGTATGGATAATTTTAGCACCCATGTTTTTATTTTATTATTTTATTTTGTTTTATCATTTGTCATTTAGATAATATTTTGAGTTTTAGAGGTTTCACACTAAAATATATAGTTTCTAGATATTTTTCTTCTATTGGATGATTTACGTGAAAATATAATAGGTAAATGTGCAGCCTCTTCAGGATGAGTCTATTTTCAGTTCATTTTGATCTCAAATGGTTTTACATACATGGGTTGTACATGGTTTGGATAAAAATGTGCAGATCCTAGGAGAAACCATGTGGGTTCTTCGGTGTCATTGGTCTAGGTCACATAACCTGACCATAGTTAGCCAAACCATGTTAATGGAATGTTCATGGTTCTTTAATTTTATATAGAACCATGTTTCACTTTTGATGGAAGGATTCCCAATCCATGTGGCCAAAGCATTTGGGTTTCTATTTTCTCGAGTAACGGGTTCACTTTGGCACACAATTTACCAAACCATTCAGTCAAACCATTCCCAATGACCAGTTCATTAAGAATTTGAAATTAATTTTCTTCCCTATTTATATTTTAACCACAAAACACCTCTTTTACTACAATATTAGAACATTAAAATGCAAAGGATATCCTCCCTTCTTCCCCACGCCTCTTCTCCTCTCCAATATAGAATCCAAGCGGATTGGTTCAAGTTATGGGGTGATTTATCTATGTATTATCCTAAACTATTAATCCTATTCCTTATTATTTAATTTTCTATTGGGATACTCTACAACCTTGGTCCTCTTGGTATAGTGTTTGTGTTTCATTGAGTTTAAATTATGGGTTTTTCATTTTTAAGGTTCATTGTGGTTTCTCTTTCCTTCTTAGACCATTGTTGAGTTGTTTTATGTGTTCATTGTTTAAGATCCTATGGGTTGAGTTAGATTTCCGTAAAGATTTCCTTTTAATTTAATAATCATTGATTGATTTATTTTCTAACCTTCCATGTGTTTTAATTAGTAATGTAATATTTTTTTGGAAACTTTTTGACCTAAAATAAAATGAATTTTTCCTTTTTGGACTAAATGGATTTTTTATATAAAGCGTACACTACAAGTGTTTGATAAATTGTCTGGTTTGACATTATAAGTAATTTATGGTCCCTAGAGTATTTTTTGGGTTGGAAAATGTGTTTTGGTTGCTTAAATGTATTTATAAATATTTTAGGATTTATAAAATGCATGTTTGATCCTTTATAGAATCAATATGATTGGTTATTTGAAAATATTTGGTTAGTTAAAAATTTTTAAAGGCACTTTTAGAACAATTATAGGTTTTTACACATTTGAAAACACTCCGTGGATGATCTTTTCACCTTTTTTTCATTTAATGGTATGAGAGGTCCTGTGTATGACAATCCTTTGTGAACTATTGGTTGAAATAAAAGATATTATTCCTTGGGGTGATTCATGGGTCGGCACTTGTGTGTTTTATCATGCTATATATACAATCATGGTTTTTTTATTTTTTTGGGTTTTGATTGGAACATCCCCTCTTTAGACATGAGATAAAAACCTAACATAACAAGTGGATTTTATCGAAATGGTTTCTGTAGTAGTTTAGATTACAAACTAGCTAGTGGATCATTATATGGACATTTCTCTACTTTGGGATTAACCCCTGCAGTTAGGGCAGGTATTTTAAGACCAATAATGTGGGAAGATTGTTTTCCTTGGGTGAGGCATGCCTATGGTATAAGTCAAGTTTTAGTATGTTCTATAATATATCCTAAGCTCATAGGTTCTCTCATGTTTTCATTGAACATAGTTGTTTATGTCAAAGAGTTTGGGAACCTTTTTTGGGTTTGTTAATCTTGTATAAAACATTAAATTTCCATTGTTGTGTGATTATTTAATCTACTCTATTTTATGGTGTAGCTCCCTCTTAAAATATGAAAATTAGTTTTTAAAGGATTTTAGGAGAAATGAATTGAGAAAATTTTACAATCAATCTCCCTTTTAAAATTTAAACATCATTTTATCATATCCCTCTCTCTTTCTTTATAATGAAACAGATCCATATTAGAAAATATAATAGTTAACAAAAAAATGGAAATGGTCCATGATTTTTTTTGAATATATTATACGTGAAAAACCTGTTATTATATATTGTATTTCAAACCCAAAATCTATGATATTTTTATAAGAAAAATGAATTTGTAATAGATTTTTTTGGGAACACCTATTGAGATATAATACTCACCCCTCTACTTATTTCTCATTTTTAGTCTCATGGGATGGTTCCATCTTGGTATCGATCGCTGTATGAAATTTTGGGTTTTTGGGATCAGGGAGTGACCCTTGGCATCACATGGCAATGAGGTGGTATGTTGGTTTAGTTGGTTTTATTTCTTTTCATTTGTTTTTCTACCTATGTAGATGCGTAGTCTTGTTATTGTATTAAGATTCACCATCTATTTTTTATTTTATTTATTGGGTGAAAATATTCCCATTGATTCTAGTTGATTCTCTTGGTGAAAGTCTCCTGCCTGAGAGGATCGATAACACCTCTTAGGACTTGTTGCGGGGTGGCTCAGGTGACCATTTCAAGGATTTCCCAAACTGGTTCGTGACAGAAAAAATAATTCATTTCATAATTACATCATTGCTTTACCTAACGTTCACCAATCCCTTATGCATATTTTTTTCATTATCATATAATTTTTTTGTAATACCTGAGGCCCTACTAGAGTAGAGAAACACCATATCATGAACTATGACATAATGCACATGATAAATAGCCTTCATTCATGAGTATTTTGATAAGTTTATTTTAGGTTTTGTAGGATTTAATTTTAATAAAATAATAATTATATTAGAACTCATAATTAATATAAAATCATAAGTTGAATGTTCAAGATTTTTTTACAATAGTTATTTTTTATGTGAATTTAGAAAAATATGGGTTTTACAAAAATTGTAATTTTTATTTATATGAGAAATATCTAAATGTTTATAAAACCTTCTAAATGTTCAAAAAAATGATTAATGACTAAAACTATGTGTTTCTAAAAACTATTCTTATATTATAAAACATACATTTTCCATTTTATTATCTTACGTAATTTTTTCAAATAAAAGAGTTTAATTTTTGTTTTTCATTTAATTTAATATTATTTGGGTGAAATTTGGCTTTGGATTTCAATGTAAGCCACATGAAATTTCATTTTATCATAATAAAAAAATTCATTTCATGAAAATCAGAAACATTGATATCATTAACCTCAACATAATTATGATGGTTAAAAATACACGTTTTCTAAAAATAGGTTTTACACATGCTAATTTCAAAATTAATTTTAATGTTACCTAAAAATATTGATTTTATATGATAAAATATAATTTATATTTATAATAATTATTTCTAGATTATTAAACAACTCTAATAATTTTTTAGTCATTGTACGAAAATTACATAGATTAAATATTTGTTACCATGTTAATGTAAAATGGTTTTTCTGAACGAAATAAATACATAAGAGTTATTTAAATTTCATATAATTAAATTAGACAAATATATTTTTAATTATGATCGTAATATGAATTTTAAACATATAAAAATATATTTAAACACTAATTTAATAAATAATTAAATGTAAATAATACTAAAAAACACTTACTTTATAAAAAGTAAATTTTCAATAAAAAAATTTCATATATCTTATGTTATAATTTAATAGTTGATTACTCAAATTTATTATTTTAATTATATTAAATGAATTCAAAATTAATATTTATAATGTAAATTTTTATAATATGGTACATCTTCTATTTTTAGTAGAAAAATAATTACTGAGTTTAATTTTAAATCAATTTTAATAAGGGTATAATTTGGTAAATAAATTATCTCAAATTAATATTAATTAAAATGAGAGATACCCCTTATAGAAAGAATTTTTTGTTATATAAGCCAATCCCACATGTCTCACATAACACTTATCCGCCTAAATCTTCTAACCCACCTAACTATCATTTTATTCCACACCTACCCTTTACCTAACATTAGTTTCCACGATAAAGAACCTATTTTTTTATATATAAAAGTATCTCACTATCGACAATTCTCTCATCCCCATACACCAAAATTGAATTTATCATGAAATTTCCCTCCTTATCACTTTCTAAATAAATCCCAAGGAGTTCATAAGGTTCTAAAGATTCCTCAGAAGCATTAAAAATATACCTATCAAGGTAAGGGTTTCTAATCCTTCGCATTCCTTGTTTAATTGAAATTATGTTATTATAATACCATTTCTTCATATTTATTTGATTCTATTTTCATGGTATTATCACCCATTATATAACTTGTTAATGAGAGACAACTCATCCTCTTTAATTAGTGACTTTTTTCAATTCCATTATTATACTGACTTAAGGGATCTCATTCTACCACTATAATTTTCAATTCAAAAGCATTATTATAATATCCTAATTCTTGAAATAATATCAAACTATCACCATTTAATATATTTACAATGTTATTTACTATCATTAATTACTTTTCCTAATACTTTTTAGTTCCAAAAAATCAAAATTTCCTGAAAGTAAAGACTATATAATTTTTCAAGCATTGAAATTCATATTTGGACGCTAATAATTGTCTTTGGTTGTAGAATAGGCACACCTAGTGGTAATCACCTAGAAAAGAGTTTTTTAAATCATTGAATCAACTGTCACCCCGATGCATTATGAGTGAGATTAAGACTACACAACTAGCTTGACACTCTTGGGGGATTTTCATTAGAATATTAACATGCTCTTTTTGGACCATGATGGATGATTTCCCCACCATTTTTATGGTATCTTACTAGTGAAAATTATTGAGATCAATTAATATCTTCTATTGATAACCTAACACTTTGAATTTACCCATTAGAATTATGTTAAATTTATTTACTTAATGAGGTTACATATGTTTACATTGATAATATTTAAATACCGAAAAAAATTAAGGGATGTTTTTTTATTTTTCTTGGGAATTTTACAAGAATGCAGTTTCTGACGACACCCGATTCTGAGGCCCGGTGTGCCCGAAATCTTTATCCAATGTTTCGCTCAGGTACGTTCAGTGAACGAATGAGGGGGTTTTTCTAATTTTTGAACTGGTGCTCGGAATCAAATTCTGAGGGCATCGATGGAATCACATCGCCAGTATTTGCTTAGAAACATCTTTTTCAGAGTTGCGTTTGCTCGGGTGTGGTTTTTAATTTTTTGGGGTTAAGTTAAGAAATAAAATAAAAGTGGCACAACCGATTCTTATTATATTTTGCTTAACTTAAGTTAAGTGGATGATGTGTGACCCACAATATCCAACCCACTTGGTATGTTATTTGTGAGGTGGGGCCCACACGAACCCCACCATTTCTTTTCTTCTAAGTAACGCACCTGCATCCCACCCTTTAATGAAGTCAACTCTTCCATTTAATCTGGATAATAAACGCCTCATTAATTGGGCTGTTTTAAACTCCTCAATTAATTGTTCGTTTTGTTTCTTTTGAAATTCAAACGTTGGATTGTGCGTTAATAAAATAAGACAACTCTTATTTTATTTGTGTTGGAACTTGTTGCATGGAGAGGATTTGGAGAAAATCCTTCTTCATTGACGAAGAATGCAAAGAACGTGAAGAATGCCGGATCCTCGGAGATCTACGACACAACGCTTCTTCCTTAACGTTCCTTCTTCTATGACATTTCTCCGCGACGTGACGATCCTCCCTCTGCGACGCCTTCTTCCGCGGCGGTTATTTCTGCAACGAATCCTCGCTCATCGAATTCGACGAGGTAGGGATTTATTATAGTTGTTGTTCCTGAATTCTTCTGTTTCCTTTCTTATTTTCCATTGGAGCCACCTGTTACCGCAATAACGGGAGGGGGTCGGACCGCACGAACACGACCAACCCTCATCTCCCTTTTGGTTGTTTGATATTATTGCGGCACGAGCAAGGCAACGCGGTGCCGAAGCACCGCACGTGAATTATTAAGAAAAGGGGGAGAAGCGCAGCGCCATCGCGCTGCACCATTGAAGACTAACTAAATACGCGATGCCGTCGCTCCATGCCGGAGAACCACAATAGCACCCCAGCCGGAGCGGGGACGCGGCGGAGAAGAGAGACCAGCCTTTACCGGTCCCGTGGCGGTAGCAGCCGGCCGGCCAGAGTGCGCCGGCCGGTCAGGTAAAAATCGGGGGTTTGTAACCCCCGGTCGGCCAGTAGGTGCGGCCCCCAACATGGGATCTGCGGGTTCTCAACGCGAGGGGGCATCGCCCCCCCCCCCCCTTCTAAGATCGCCCGTAACGGTCGAGCCGGCCGCCTGGCCACCCGGCCAGTGCCAGCGCGCCAGGCCGAGCCGCCGGGCCGGGCTGGGCCGCGCCTAAGCCGAGCCGGGCCACGCCATCTGGGACGGGCCACGCCCCAGTGGCCCGGACCCGGACCCGGTTCGGGTCGACCCGGATCAGCCCGACCCTGGGGGTATCGGGCAGGGTCGGACCGGGCCCGAACCACCTAATACCAAACCTCATTCGGTCTATTTCCCATAACATGGGATCCAGACCTACAATCGACATACCATCAGTTGCGTAGCAATCCTTGGATCGAGACGGTCGTTTCGGTATATTACACTCTGATTTTTTGAGAAATTTGGGTTCGGCCGGGTTGGTTTGTACAAGAAACCAACCGAGCCCTCGGAGCGGAAACACTTATAACATAATATCCGGACATTCGATTGATGTGCCGTCGACTTTGATGGATTCCTCTAGGTGAGACGGACCTTTTGGCTTACTATGCTAAAGGATTCAATGTAGGTGGAGTATGGTAGGGTTGGTTTTGACTTAAAAACCAACTGGGCCCCGAGTACGAAAAATCCAATAACTCTCAGACCGGGCGTCCGATTGATGCGATGTATGATACATTGAGTTTCTATTGATGATACAGAACTTTTGGACACATCAACTCCAGACTAAGTGTCAGTTGATGTATCGGCCCCTCGGCTCGTGGAGCAGACCCTCCAAAACAAGCTTGCTATGTGTGGGAACCCTAAAGTTGGCTGCGACTGCGACGACGATGATGACTGTGCAGAAATTCTCCTAAGATTCAGCGACGACGACTACAGTACTCAGATATCCTACGTGGATCAGTCCTACCAATCCTGTGTGGGTCAGATCCTATGTGGATCAGCACTCATAGGTCCTATGTGGGCCAGCGCCTACAGATCCTGTGTGGGTCCGATCCTGTGTGGGTCATTGCGGGGGTTAGTTACCTATCGATCCAGTGTGGGTCAGATCCTTTATGGGTCATTGCGGGGGTTAGTTACCTATTGATCCTGTGTGGGTTAGATCGTTTGTGGGTCATTGCAGTGGTTAGTTACCTATCGATCCTGTGTGGTTCAGATCCTTTGTAGGTCATTGCGGGGGTTAGTAACTATCGATCCTTTGTGGGTCCGACGGCTTAGATGAATCAATGGCTATATCTGATCATCTCTATCGTCATACAAAGAATTATACCTGTGTGAGCTGAATCTTGACTTGCATTACTATGTGGATTATGTTATGCTTTCCTTTGTGGATCGTGTTGTGATTTCCTATGTGGATGAGATCGATCTTTGGCTCGGATGTTGTAGTGAACTGGAATTGACGACTCAGGTATATGTATGGGAATATACCTAAGTATAATCGGATTTTACATTGTGATTGTAGCTTTCCTTTGTGTATTATCCTTTGTGGATTCTGGGAGACCTTCGGGGGTCTCTGGGTCCCTACTAAGAAGCTTATACTGACCCCTGCACGGGCTATGCCCGCACTATGTTGTGTTGGTTGTAGACGATGGACAACGCTGATCGTGGTTGAGGCACGAGGAGAAGGTTGGTACCTAGAGGTGGACCATTGGGCGGGACGTACACGGAGCAGACGACTGGAACCGAGGAGTTGTGGAGGCTATTTGTACCCACCCCTCAGGTGGGACTTCCAATGGACGGCTCGAGTCTGCGGATTTACTTTCAGTTGTTGTTTTCCCTTTCCAGTTTTACTTTACTTTCAGTTTGGGTTTGTATTCTGGCCCACTTACTTTTCTGCACTTACTGTTGTACCCAGTTTTTACATAGTGTTTACTTCTTCTGCTTGCTTGCTCTATGGTGTTGTTTACATTACAAAGGTAATGCCTTCCCTTTTTATCGGGAATTACGCCTTGGTACTAGTCGCCAGCCCCTGGCCTATGGAAGGCGGGTTTGGGGTAGTCACGGCACGGGCCCCGAGGACGGGTCATGACAAATTAGTATCAGAGGAGTTCGGTTCTACCGCAGAACTCGGGACTTTGATCTTTTTCTATGTGAAGAAATACTGTTAAGTGTATTGAGTGTGGTTATCAGTCCAGGGAGTCCAGTTTTGGTGCGGCGGCCGACGTATACGTACACCAGGACCCAGACTTCTGATTTCCAACTTAATGCACGAAAACATTGATTGCATGTGTGTTTCAAGTTCTCTTTGTGATTAATTTGTGTCAGCTCACCAGGTATACTGTTTGACAGTGGCACACCTATTTCTTTTCAGGATGGCCCCACGACGGCAGCCAGCTAGGGTTCCGAGAGTTGTGCGTGACGACAGCCCACCGAGCGACGAGGCCTCGGTATAGGGCCCTTTGACAGCAGAGGCACCGGTGGTACCTCTATACGCCGAGACACCGATGCTACCAGCCCCAGCTGCTGACGATGCATGTCGCCTTAGTGCACTGCATGAGTTTCAGCACCAGTGACTGCCTAGGATCCGTGGGGAGATGGACCCTCTGGTAGCCGAGGATTGGCTGGAGGTAGTCGTACAGGTTTTCAGGTTAGTGAGTACACCAGCAGACCTCATGGTGATCCTCGCAGTGAGCCTCCTACACGTGGCATCAGGCAGATGGTGGAGCTTGATGCTCCAGGTGCATGATGACGCATCTCTCCTCTGTATGGACTTTTAGAGCCTCTTACTCTTAGAGTTCATCCCAGCCACCCCCCGTGCGGTGCGCATCCAGGAGCTTCTACAGCTGCAGTAGGGAAGCTTGACGGTTTCCCAGTAATCGGTGAGATTTACCGATCTCTCGCGCTACTCGACAGACATGGTACGAGACCCATTCTTCCAAGCCCAGACCTTCGAGCAGGGATTGAGGCAGAATATCATGGCATCGCTGATCTCCCTCAGCATTCCGACACATGCAGGGGTAATAGAGAGAGCCCTTCTGGTCGAGAGTTTCCATGCTGAGCCTGCATCAGCAGCGAGACCTACCGCAGGGCGGCACGTAGCAGAGTCTTCTGCAGTAGGCAGTCGACGGATGAATCATGGGTCCAAGTAGACCAGACCCTCAAGAAGATGACCTGAGGACAGTAGCTCAGCAGTGCGGGGAACACAGCGCGGAGCCAGTCTTTCGAGAGGCAGACAATGCTATGCATGCGGTGGGCAAGGCCACATGGCTCGTGACTGCCTGACCCGCCGTGCCAAGGACCAGCAGATGGTTGAGGGGCCACCCAGGAAAAGGTAGAGGGTCGACTGTGGAGGTCCTCAGGGAGCAGGCAGATGAGGTAGAGGTGTTTTCCGAGTAGCAGGTGGTGGGAGACGCTTTGAGGCTCTACCAACACCACCACTCGGAGGTCCACCCCGACCATAGGGAGCTGGGGGGTAGAGACAGGCACAGATGCAGGAAGCAGAGGCCTACGACCACGGAACACCCAAGGTGATTTGAGGTACTATCTGTGTCTATTCCACCCTTGCAGTAGTTCTTATAGACATAGGAGCGAGTCATTCATTCATAGCCACTTCCCTTGTTCAGAGCTCGGAGATTCCGACAGAGCCGTTGGCTCGATCCTTATGGCTAGAGACTCCTACGGGATCATACTCGATGATTATGCACTGGTTCCGACAGTGTGAGCTTACTTTAGGAGGTGAGAGCTTCGGTTGGGATCTTCTTTTAGCGGCGTCGAGGCCTTACGACGTCATCTTGGGCATGTATTAGTTATCTACAGTCCATGCTCAAATTGACTGTATTAGGCGCAAGGTGCGATGTGTACGCACCTACGGGAGTAGGTTCACCTTCACCGGCAAGAAGAGATCCTTCGCAGCACAGGATGGAATCCTGCAGAGGAGAGGAAAACCCATCACACATCATATGGCTAGACTCATCCTAGGAGTAGTTTAAGTGTGGAGTCTTAGTTTTCTTGCAGTGGTGGATTAGTATGCTGACGTTTTCCCCGACGACGTTCCATGACTACCTCCTCACCGAGAGGTAGAATTTTATATTGACCTATACCCCGGGACAGCCCCGATATCCACTCCAGCGTATTGGATGGCCCTCGCTGAGCTTTGAGGGCTACGAGTATAGTTGGAGGACTTGTAGGAAAATGGATTCATCCGACCCATTGTTTCTCCCTGGGCTTCCCCGATATTGTTCGCTAAGAAGGCGGACGGGTGCTTGCGACATTGTGTCGACTATAATCTCCTGAACCTGGTGACAATTAGGAACAAGAATCCACTACCGAGGATTGATGACCTCTTCAATCTGCTCAAGGGAGCACGGTGGTTCTCAAAGATAGACCTCAGTTCAGGCTATCATCAGCTCAGAGTTCGGGACGAGGTCGTGCAGAAGACGACCTTCAGATGTCGGTATGGCCACTATGAGTTCTTGGTTATGCCATTCAGCATAACCAATGCTCCAGTAGTGTTGATGGGCCTCATGAACAGGATATTTTAGCCATACCTCGATCAATTTGTCGTGGTCTTCATCGATGAAATTTTGATATACTCGACCACTGAGGAGGAGCATGCCTACCACATGCGGGTTGTACTAGACACACTCTGAGAGAACCAGATTTATGGAAAGCTCTCGAAGTGTCAGTTCTGGATACGTGAGGTCCACTTCTTGGGACACATCATCTCTGAGGCAAGAGTTGCAGTGGATCCTATGAAGATCAAGGCAGTGCTAGCTTAGGAGCCTCCCGGGAGTGTTACAGAGGTGCAGAGTTTCTTGGGACTACCTGAATACTACCGGAGATTTGTTCCAGACTTCTCCAGAGTTGCGGAACCACTCTCAGCTTTGAAGAAGAAGGGGAAACCCTTTGTGTGGTCAACAGATGTTAGCAGAGTTTCCAAGAGCTAAGATAGAGATTGACCAGCGCTCTATCTTGAGGTTTTAGGAGGAGGGAGTAGGGTATGTAGTCTACTATGATGCATCTGGGACCAGACTTGGGTATGTCATGATGCAGGAGGGAGCAGTGATCCCCTATGGATTACATCGGTTGAGGCCGCATAAACAGAACTATGCTACCCATGACATGGAGTTAGGAGCAGTGGTCTTTGCTCAGAATATGTGGTGACACTATCTTATGGGAGAGCGCATTACAGTCTATTCTAACCATCAGAGACTCATGTACCTCTTCTCTCAAAAGGACCTGAACCTGAGACAATGGTGATGGCTCGAGCTCCTCAAGGACTATGACTTTGAAATAGTCTATACTCCTGGGAAGGGGAACATAGTAGCCGATGCTCTCAGCCGGAGGACGGGCATTCAGCTACTTGGGGTGGTGACAGAGCAGCTAGCCGCTTTGCAGATATACTATGTGGATAGAGATGGAGCAACCTTCCATCAGTCACTCACAGTCACTCCTCCACTACTACAGCGGGTTACAGAGGCACAACATGGGGACACTGACTGTGAGACGCGGCATGCGTAGATATCCTCAGGACAGGCACCAGATGGTTTCTCTGTAGGAGGAGAGCACGACGTCCTTTTCAGAGGACGTACCTTGGTACCAGTTGCTTTACGAGAAGAGGTGCTGAGAGAGTTTCACACTTCCACTTTGGCAGTACATCCTGGCATAGCGAAGCTGTTCTAGGATCTTAGACGAAAGCACTGGTGGCCAAGCATGAAGAAAGCTGTGGTAGAGTTTGTTTCTCAATGCCTCACCGGCCAGCAGGTGAAGGCAGAGAACCAGGTACCATTAGGCTTGGTACAACCCTTGGATGTCCCGAAGTGGAAGTGAGATGGGATATATATGGACTTTGTGACTGGACTTCCACGCACATCCAGGGTTCACTACTCCATTTGGGTGATTGTCGACCGACTCACCAAGTCGGCTCACTTATTACCCATCAGAGAGAAGGGCTCAGTAGAGCTATTGGGACGTCTCTACGTTTAGGAGATTGTACAGATTCACGGTGTACCATCATCTATCGTCCCCGATCAAGATTCTCCCTTTATTTCCTGGCTTTGGAAGGGGTTGGGAGAGGCGTTCGGGATGTAGCTACGTCTGAGCACCGCCTTTCACCCTCAGACAGATGGTTAGACGGAGAGGACCATTTAGACTCTCGAGGACATGCTCTGCACATGTGTCCTCGACTTTTGTCATAGCTGGGAGGACCACCTACCCTTGGTGGAGTTCGTGTACAACAATAGCTACCACTCCACCATCGGGATGGCACCATACGAGGTGTTGTTCGGCCGACCTTGAAGATCTCCATGGTGCGGGAAAGACCCTGGGGAGTCAGCACTTGTGGGACCAGAGATGGTCCAGGCCACGACAGAGAAGGTCCAGGTCATCCAGGAGTGGATGAGGATAGCTCAGAGCCGGCAGAAGTCTTATGCTGATAGGAGGAGGAGGCCACTAGAGTTCGAGGATGGCGACCACGTCTTCTTGCGGGTCTCACCTCGATGTGGATTACAGAGATTTGGCTGAGGCGGTAAGTTATCTTTGCGCTTCATCAGAACATTCCCGGTCCTCAGCAGGATTGGTGAGGTGGATTATCGCCTGTCTCTACCACCTCACTTGCACCGGGTGCACGACGTCTTCCACGTATCCCAACTGAGGAGATACGTGCATGACCCGACGCATATCATTGACCATGGGGAGCTAGACGTTGATGATGGCGTGGATTTTTCAGAGGTCCTGGTGGAGATTGTGGATCGACAAGAGTGGGTCCTACATGGACGGTTGATTCCTCTAGTGTGTATCAGATGGCAGCACAGGAACCTCCAGGAGAGCACTTGAGAGCGGGAGGCTCAGATGTGTGCTCTGTACCCACATTTGTTTCCCTAGTTTATGATATATCTTTACGGGGACGTAAAGCCCTGAGGTGGTTGTGATGTAAAGACCCGAAAAATTCAAGGAAATTTTTTCTTAATTTTCTTGGGAATTTTACATGAACGCAGTTTCTGACGGCACCCAATTCCGAGGCCCGGTGTGCCTAGAATCGTTTTCCTAAGTTTAGCTCAGGTACGTTCAGTGAACGAACGAGCGGGTTTTTCTAACTTTTGAACCGGTTCTCAGAATCATATTCTGAGGGCACCGATGGAATCATAGCGCCTGTATTTTCTTAGAATCATCTTTTCCAGAGTAGCGTTTGCTCGGGTGTGGTTTTTAATTTTTTGGGGTTAAATTAAGAAATAAAATAAAAGTGGCACAACCGATTTTTATTTTATTTTACTTAACTTAAGTTAAGTGGATGATGTGGGACCCACAATATCATACCCACTTGGTAGGATATTTGTGAGGTGGGGGCCACATGAACCCAACCGTTTCTTTTCTTCTAACTAATGCACCCGCACCCCCCTTTTTAATGATGTCAACTCTTGCGTTTAATATGGATATTAAACGCCTCATTAATTGGGTGGTTTTAAACTCCTCAATTAATTGTTTGTTTCATTTCTTTTTAAATTCAAACGTTGGATTGTGCGTTAATAAAATAAGACAACTCTTATTTTATTTGTGTTGGACCTTGTTGCGTGGAAAGCATTTGGGGAAAAGCCTTCTACTTCAATGAAGAACGCAAAGAACGCGAAGAAGGTGAAGAATGCTGGATCCTCAGAGATCGACGACGCGAAGCTTCTTCCGTAACGTTACTTCTTCCGTGACGCTTCTCCGCGACGCGATGATCCTCATTCCACGACTCCTTCTTCTGTGACAGTTATTTCCGCAACGAATCCCCACTCATCGAATTTGATGAGGTAGGGATTTATTATAGTTGTTGTTCGTGAATTCTTCCATTGCCTTTCTTCTTTTCCATTAGAGCCGCCTGTTACTGCAATAATGGGAGGGGGTCAGAATGCACGAACACGACCGACCCTCCTCTCCCTTTTGGTTGTTTGATATTGTTGCGGCAGGAGCAAGGCAACGCAGTGCCGAAGCACTGCACGGCAATTATTAAGAAAAGGGGGAGAACCGCAGTGTTGTCGCGCCGCTCCATTGAAGAAGAACCAAAGACGCGGTGCCGTCGCGCCATGCCGTTGAAGATGAACCAAAGACGCGGCGCCATCACGCCACACCCTTGAAGATGAACCAACGACGTGGCGACGTCATGCCGCTCTGTTGAAGACGAACCAAAGACACAGGGCCATCGCGCCGCGCCGGAGAACCACAAAAGCACCCCGGCCGGAGCGGGGCCTCGGCAGAGGGGGGTGGCACCGTCGCCCCGCGCCGGACAGACCAAGGCCGCAGCCGGTTCCAGGCTGTGGCGGAGCAGAGGGACCGGCCCTTGCTGGTCCTGTGGTGGCTGCAGCCGGCCGGCCATAGAGGGCCGGCGGTCAGGGAAGAACTGGGGGTTCGTAACCTCCGGTCGGCCAGCAGGTGCAGCCCCCCACATGGGGCCCGCGAGTTCTCAACGCGGGGGGGGGGGGGGGGGGGGGGGGGCAGTGCGCCCCCCTCCTCTTCCCTCGGCCGTAACGGCCGAGCCGGTCGCCTGGCCACCCGGCCAGCGCCGGTGCACCGGGCCACGCCCATGCCTGGCCGGGCTGCGCGAGCCGGACCGGGCCGCACCCAGGCCGGGCCTGACCTGGACCCAGTTGGGGTCGACCCAGTTCGGGCCGACCCAGGGGGTATCGGGGGAGGTCGGTCTGGGCCTGAACCCCCTAATACCGAACCTCTTTCGGTCTTTTGCCCATAACATGAGCTTCAGACCTCCTATTGAAGCACACTCAGTTGCGTAGCGATCCTTGGATCGAGACGGTCATTTCAATATATTACACTCAGGTTTCGGAGAACTTTGGGTTCGGCCGGGTTGGTTCGTACACGAAACAAACCGGGCCTTGGGAGTGGAAACACTTATAACCTAAGCTCCGGACGTCCGATTGACGTGCCGTCGACTTTGATGGATTTCTCTAGGTGATACAGACCTTTTGGCTTACTCTGCTCGAGGTTTGGATACAGGTGGAGTACGGTCGGGTTGGTTTTGACTTAAACACTAACCGGACCACTAGGACGAAAAAGCCAATAACACTCAGACCGGGCGTCCGATTGACACGCCCTCAGTGACGTTGAGTTCCTATTGACGATATTGAACTTTTGGATACAGCAACTCCGTACTATTTTTTAGTTGATGTATCAGACCCTTAGCTCATGGAGCGGACCCTCCGAAACGAGTTTGCTATGTGCGGGAACCCTAGAGCTGGCTGCGACTGCGACGATGATGACGACTGTGCAGAAATCCTCCGGGGATTCGGCGGTGATGACTACATCACTCAGCGATCCTACGTGGAGATGTGCTACCGATCCTGTGTGGGTCATATCCTGTGTGGGTCAGCGCTCAGCGGTCTTGTGTAGGCCAGCGCCCACAGATCTTGTGTGGCTCTGATCCTGTGTGGGTCATTGCGGGGGTTAGTTACCTATCGATCATGTGTGGGTCAGATCCTTTGTGGGTCATTGCGGAGGTTAGTTACCTATCGATCCGGTGTGGGTCAGATCCTTTGTGGGTCATTGCGGGGGTTAGTACCTATCGATATTTTGTTGGTCCGATGGCTTAGATTAATCAGTGGCCATATCTGATCATCTCTATCACCATACGAAGAAGTATACCTGTGTGAGATGAATCTTGACTTTCTATCCTATGTGGATTACGTTATGCTTTCCTGTGTGGATCGGGTTGTGATTTCCTGGGTGGATGTGATCGAACTTGGGCTCGGAGGTTGGAACGAACTGGAATTGATGACTTAGGTATATGTATGGGAATATACCTAAGTGGAGTCAGATGTTACTTTGTGATTATATCTTTCTTTTGTGGATTATCCTTTTTGGATTTTGGGAGACCTTTGTGGTTATCAGGGTCCCTACTGAGTAGCTTATACTCACCCCTGCACGGGCTATGCCCGCACTACGTTGTGTTGGTTGCAGGTGATTGACAACGCTGATCGTGGTTGAGGCACGAGGAGCAGGTCGGTACCTGGAGGTGGACCATTGGGAGGGACGTACACGGAGAGGACAACTGGACCCGAGGAGCTGTGGAGGCTATCTATACCCACCCTTTAGGTGGGAATTCTAGTGGACGGCTCGAGGTCGTGGCTTTACTTTCAGTTGTTGTTTTCCCATTCGAGTTGTACTTTACTTTTAGTTTGTGTTTGTATTATGGCCCACATACTTTTCCGCACTTACTATTGTACCCAGTTTTTACATAGTGTTTACTTCTTCTTCTTGCTTGCTCTGTGGTGTTGTTTACTTTACAAAGGAAATGCCTTCCCTTTTTACCGGGAATTACGACTTAGTTCTAGTCGCCAGCCCCAGGCCTATGGATGGCGGGCTTGGGGTAGTCACGGCATGGGCCCCGAGGACTGGTCGTGACATAATACCCCATAATTTTTATGATGATTATTTATTGTTTAACTATCCACCTTTAAAACACCCTGAGTTTTTATGATTATTTTTTTCAAATTAATTTAATTTTTTTGGTAACATTCATTAAAAAAACCAAAACATTAGCTTACGTTATACACAACATCATGTTTTAATGAACAATGTTGTTTTATTAATATTATGATTTAAAATGACCGTTATAATATAACATTTTAAATTTGAGATATTAATAATAATAAATAATTCTAAAAAATTATGTATAATAGTTTTATATAATGAAAAAATATTGATAAAAAGTAAATAATTTGCGATAAAGTCTTTATATCTTAATTTCTTAAGAAATGTATTTTAATTTTATCTTGTGAAAAATAAAGAAAATTATTTTTTTACATTTAGAAAATGAATTTGATAAAATTAATTTCATTATTGAAATCATAATTTCCAAATTTTTTTAGGTTTAATTTTTTGAATTTATCTAAAAATATTAATTTTCTAGTGAATACTACAAAATTGTGATTTTTATTGAGAACATCTTTTTTATTTAAATAATTTAATAAATATTTTTTCTTTAAAAATGGTTTTAAATTTAGAAATACATAAATTATTTTTATATTAATCTAATTAAATCCATTATAATCATTTATACGTTTCATTTAGATATGAAAATTTTTAAACATTTTAATATTCTGTCCTTGAAAACCCACATTTTTTCATGGTTTTGTGATTAATTTTGAATTATATTATACCATTTTTATTTGTGGAATTTCTAAAAATAGATTCCATATTTTTAATTAGGTTAATTTATATTATATAATACGTTCATCTTAATTTTTATGTCCATGAGTACTAAAAATAGTGCAAATTAATTACCTTGATTAAGTTGAAAAAGGGTTTAACGGGGGTTTAAATAAAAGGATAAAAAGAAAAATGACCTAGAAATTTTTTCAACACCCATTTTATGGACATATTTATACCATAAAACATTTTTTTTGATAATGTTCCACTATGAATCCTTTTGAAATGAGAAAAACATGGGTACACCATTTTATTTTTTGAAATTGTATGTGTGTCACTTACCTCCCTTATATAAGGAAACCACTACCCTCTTCTATTACAACATCCCAATTCATTTGATTCAAGAAATCTCAAATAAATTCATTTTATAAATTCTTTAATATCATCATATAGTCCTTATTTTGGTTCGAATTCCAACAGAAGAATAATTTTGCTGAAAACCAAAAAAAAGTTGCCTAATGAAGAGGTAACACATCTAACATCGCATTTTACTTTATTTATTTCTCCACCTCTTTAAATTTTCACTAAAACATAATTATATAATAATAACACTATATTAAATAAATTCATATATTTTTATGTTATGTTAATAACTAAAAACCTTATCCTTTTACATCTGATCCAATATGAAACCACCATTCAGGTACATGGCGGACTACCATCTCAGGAACTAATGTTAATTTTTTTTTTCAGGTCAACACTTCCCAAATTTGGATATGTTTTTGGATGAAATGTTAATATATGATATTTATGATATTATTTTACCTATTTAATTATTATATCACATATAACTTCATACTTTCAATAATGTGTGAATATGATAACGACACTTGTGTTTACAAAAGACTACCTCATTGTGAAGAGATGTGATTCATTAAAATGTTATATAATAGTTAATAAGGATGGGTTTAATGAAAATACGTGATATATATGACCTAAAAATGAATATATAATGATAATATTTACTTACATTTATTTATTTCATTCCATCTAGAAGTTGGGAACAACTTTCATGTGTACGTACAACACACCGTATCTATGAATGGTGTATTTCATTTTCAAACTCTAACTAATATTGATTGAACTATATATATATAATGAATATATATGATATTTATACAATTTTTAAAACTATGTATATGACTAAACCATGAAAAATTTAAGGGGACCAAAAATAAAAAATCAAAGGAATCACAAAAAACAACACCTTTATTATATGAAACATGAATTTAACATGGAATTTTTAATAAAAGTCAATGAATGGTCATAATTAAATAATATATAGTATGAGATACACATTAATATTTCTATAAAAAGAAACTATTTATTATAAATGATAACTAAATGTGTATAGTGAATTTATAGACTTAAGAACTATGGGATTTGTGTCTCACTTTTATTTTTTGTGAGACACAAGCCATCTTCACCATGTGTCTATTTTATGTGTTGCATATTCTTATAATGAATGTATTTTATGATTAATATCCTAAAAATTATGATATATTACTTATAATTTTATGAAATCTGTTTCGTGGGGTTTACATTTCAAATGTTACCAAAGGGGTAAGAGAGTTTTTCCTAAGTATTTCATTCATTGAGACATATGTTAAGTTATGAACCTATACTATTTTATGATATGTATATAACTAAAATTTGACAATTAATATCATGAATTTATTTTTTCATGATATTTTAATTTTCATTGAATTTAATTCCTTCATGGGAATTATAATTTAAAGTAACCAATGAATTAAGAGATTTTTTATGCAATCTCATCGTATATCGAGATTGTTTATTATTATGCTTCCAAAGATGAAATATTATGATATATCTCTAAAATAACTCATGGATTTTCTTATATAATGGTTATATCATGAGAATACATTTTCCTTTAATTTTTTTCTATTTATTTATTCAAGAGTTAAAAAGAATGTTTTTATGAAAAATCATCTTTATTTCTCTCTTCAGTCAAAAAATATTTTTCTTCAAAAACCTTGTTTTCTAAAAGTGATTTCAAAATCAGTTTATATCCTTAAAATTTTTTATTAATGAAAATTTTAACCATTTTTAATATTCAAATAAATAATTGAAAGAATATTCATGTCATTTTTAAACGGTTCCAAATTATATTTTTCTAAAAATGTGAAAGAAATATTCATTTTAACATTTATGGCATGAATATAATTTTAAACTTTCATGAACAATAATTTTCTCATATAATTATTATAAGATTAAAATTTTATTTTCAAATAAAATTATTTTGAATTTTTTAAAATTTCTAGACGTTTTTTTAAATTGGAAAAGATATTTTTATCAAGAAATGATTAAAATGATATTTAAAGAATACCTTGTATATTTACTTTGGTATTTAAAAGGAAAAGGATTTTGAAAGTTTTTTATGGTTTAAAAATTGTATTTCAATGTTGAAAGGCTATTTTATCGAAGACATGTTACATGTAATATTTCAAAATCGTTTTCCATCTAATTTTGCATACTTTTATGTAAACTAGTCTTAAATGGGGATATGCTCTAAGTACACCATTATTTTTATTTCTCTGAATGTTTTATGAAGGATTGATGTTTATGAAACATTTTCTTATTCCATGTGTTGTACTAGGAGGTAATTATTTTGAAACCCACTTATTTTAAGAGGTTATAAAATGATGAAATCGTGAAATGATTATGAAACCTATATCTTTTATGATATGATGAAATATTTATGAAACCTATTTCATTTCATGGTTTATGATATGATTAATGTTTTATGATCTTATAGAACAGATTTGAATGATTTTTATTATGTGATGTGTGAGACATATATCTCTCTCTAATTAGTTGGGTAAATATTTATATCAAATTAGACAGACAAGACTGAAATGGGGAGTGAACCTAGTTTAATAAGGTACTTTGTCCACTATGATGGTCTTGAGAGTGAACCTTGAATACTAAGATGGTTTGGGTAGTGAAACAATTACACTATTATAGCATTGGTATTGATATGTTAATACTAGGGAATGGATTTCACATTCTTATATTTAGGACATAATTCTATGTCTCATACCATTGTTATACTTTCATAGATCTTGTTCTCAGATTTCTTTTTGATTCATGTCTTATGAAATCACAATCATTATGTCATGACTCAATATTATTATATTTGATATGTAGGGTATGATTTTAAACAGTT
Source organism: Viscum album (assembly GCA_963277665.1). Classification (NCBI taxonomy): domain Eukaryota; kingdom Viridiplantae; phylum Streptophyta; class Magnoliopsida; order Santalales; family Viscaceae; genus Viscum; species Viscum album. The sequence continues at coordinate 1,132,546,945 of OY728142.1, read as the reverse complement.
ATGATCATGTTCTCATACCCTTGTTCTCATGTTATTCTTATATATCTCCCTTTATTACCCTTACTGATTATCTGAGATCAACCTTTCTTATGTTTCCTTTCCCCAGGTTATGAAGAATTATAATATATATAATTTTTCTAAGAAGGTATATAGTTATTAGGAACATAGTGGGAGATGATGTAGTTCATATATAAAATAGTTCTTTAGGATTCCATGTTTCCAAAATTCACTATATCTTTTATGATTCCCATGCGTCTATTTGTTCAAAATATTGAATCTTTCCATAAAAGTTGTAATATCTATATATGAAAAGCATGGTTCTCTATAGTTGGTATAATATGACAGGTTTAGTTAATCATTATAATCCATGATGAGAATAATTATTATGATTCCTAAAGATATGTCTAATTATAATTATATTAAATAGAAAACAGATTGGAAAATTTCATGGAAATTCAGTAAAGGATAGAGTGAGTGGTTATCCCATAATTACATCCATGTAGGGATACTAAAATTAGACATGTCTATTAAAAAAAGAAACATAGGTGTAATTAATGTGGAAATGTAACATTATTCTAGACTTTATTGTCACGTGGTGCATGAAAACTTGACTTGTTGAAGACCATGTTTGACACTCTAGAGAGATATGCTTTGGAAATTTACAAAATCATTATGGTCCATGATGAAGTATTTAAATAAATGATGAATATGAATGACCTAGGATAAACCGAATGTTTTATATATTAAAAGTATTATCTCAGGATTTATACATCCTATAAGTAACTATCATGATTATGTGGGTCCCCCATATAATTATTATTTCTTACATTAGGATTTTTCATTTTAGTCAATGGATGGAACCTGAAAGAGAAATATAAATGATGATTATGGTGGAAAATTCAATGATTTTCCTTCAAAGAATTAAAATTTTATGTGAGCATGAATGAAAAATCTCATTATCATTCTCATGATTCTTTCTAAAGAAATGAATCTTGCTATACTTCTAAACAAGCAATGAATGGAATACAATTTTATTAAGACCTCCATAAAGAAACCTAAAACTACTTTCAGTGGATATAAAGATACACTAGTTTACCATTATATTAATACCACTAAAAATATATTTTCTATTATACATTTATCATAATAAAAAAATGACATTTTTGGATATCTATTGTTTAGAATGTGAAGGGAATAAATGATGGACTCTTATTAAGATTTCAAGGGAACCCAATAAAAGTGACTCCATGGATTGGGATGAGTTCAGGAATGGATTTTCCAATAATTAATTTCATCATATTATTTATACTAATATAGAGATGTATTTATTTTAGATAATGAAAAAGGATGATGAAACCATTTATACCTATAATGAATATTTTACAATACATGTGAGGTACCCTTCTGGTATTATTATCCCACCAAAACATATGGTTGAATTATTAATTAGTGCCTCAATACCAGGTATCTGAAGGTAATCAAAAAAATACACTTATATAGACATGAAGAGATTGTTTAATGTTTTGTCAAGGTGTAAATAGAGTCTAGAGTTAAATATCAGTCTCATGGTTGTGATAAGAACAGAAAAATGTAATTCAGATGAAAATCTAAAAACCATAGAGGGAGGAAGTTACTATTACATTATTACCAATGTTTGGAAATAGAAATTAGGTGAATCCTCTTAAGAAGAATAATAAATTTTTTAAGTGTGGAAGGGATGATTATTGGCCAATAAAATTCTAATGTGTTGGTAAGAAGTCGTCTAATGATAGATTTAGAGGGAAGGTTAAAAAAATTAACCACAAAAAATAATGTGATTCAAAGTCAAGAAGTACGGGAATTATGCAAACTAGTGACAAAATATGAAGGTTATTAATGACGATAGATATTATAAACAACATAAATTGATATAGTAAGGAAAATATCACATGATAATTGTTTCTAATGACTACTATGATGAAAATGTGGTGAATTTACACTTACCATCCACTCTAAAACTTATAATGACTTATTTTACTATATATTTACACCTTCCTTTATATATGAAAAATTTTCTAAGGGTATAAAGATACCACCCAAATGATTAGATTTACAATTATAAGTAATAACCTTATTGGTATAATGATCTCATATCAAGTATATGATTCTTTTTTTATTGAAGTTTTAGATAGTTTTCTTCTTAAAAATATTATCATTATTACCTTGGTTGAATTTGATGCTATTTGGGGCCTGAATTAGCTTTCTCTACATAAATACTAATACAAATCAAAGGAAGGGATGTTTCATTTGATATTAAAAACCAGCCTATGACTAACTATCAATAAAATAATAAATATTAATTTTTGATAAAATATCATCCATTATATTGGATATTTTACATATTCAAGTGGTTTGTCTATCACATATGTTTTTTGAGAAGCTCACCACTAATGATATACGTATTCTGGATGAGTTTGTTTATGTCTTTCTAGAATATTTTCCTAGCAATCCAGAAAAAGGTGATGTAGATTTCCTTATATAACTCATATATGGTGCCACACTAATTTCAAAGACACCCTATATAATGGTCCTGATTGAATTATAGGAATTCATGAAGAAACTCCAAGAGAACCTTTACCAAATATTCATTAAGAAATGTGTGCAACCTTGGGGTTCACATATAAGTCCCCACCCTTAATCCTTACTTAATATTGAGTTATTACAAGATTACACATTGAGGATCTTTTCAGGTTTAGAGTTTTAGAGAATTAGATCATAAAACATGCATTACATTCCACATTTAAACAAAGTGGTTACATAAAAGATAGTATTAATTTTTCCCATCAATGGAAACATATTTAAAATAAAACATGGATTCATTCTTGACACTTCCTTGACACTATCATCACATCATGTACATTTCACTTGACCTGTGAAAATCATTTCAGAAACTCGGGATGAGCATAAGAAGCTCAGTAAGGGTTATAAAAATATGGAAAGAAAAAATGAGTTCATATATACATAAGAATGAAATAATACTTTACTCATAAAACATAGGAACTTTAACATACCTCATCAAATCATGATTAAATCATAGAATTCATAATACATAAAGGTAACTTGAGGCATTCATAACATTCTTACGTAGGGAGTAACCCACTTGGTTACGTTTGGAATACCCATCATAGTATATTCCCTAAATCTCTTTGGAGAAACCTTAACGTTTAACTCCTTCGTATTACCCAATGAATTAGAGAGATATATCAGGCTCACCCACCCTTAGTTTATCATGGAACCACCCGTCTTCATAACAATTCCCAAGAACTATAACATAATCATATCACATAAAACATGCATAAAGGAAACATAAAAATTCCATATTTCAATCACAAGATATTAATAAAACACATTGTTATAATAATAACATTATGAAAACCATTTTAAATACCAAAATAAAATAAAAGTAAAACAAAGGATTTATTTTTCATTCAAAAAAAGTTACGACTTATAGAGGAATCTGAAACTCAAATAATGGTCACGGCAGTGGAAAAGTCGTTGTCGCCACATAAATATGAAAAAAACATTCCTTTTGTCATTTAGTTAATGATTCATATCAAAAAATATTCCTTTTGAATAAGCGTAAATGTCAAAGGGTTTTATACACCGTATAAAAGAAAGTTGTGTATAAAAAAAATATTCCTCAATGAATGGAGATTGAGACGAAGTCCCTTACCTCGTATCCGACTTGAGTTGATCATTCATTAATCTCCTGAATAATAAACTTGGGTTAATATATACTTGCTTAAGAACAATTTTTAAGTTCATTATTCCTTTTATATAATTTATTACCATGTCATGAACACTATGTTATTATTTAATTTTATAACGGTCATTTTAACGATCATTAGTACTTGAGTCAAAAATAAACTTCTTATATTTACAAGTTGTTCACGTAGTCAAATATCCATTATCTCAAGAATTATATTCATGATGTAGATTCCATATATATCATATATATCTAGTATATACATAAATTTTTAATATTACATAATCATTTAGACGTAAGAAATGAAATGCACCATTCATGGAGACGGTAAGCCGTACGTACGCATGAACGCTACTTTCATTTCTATGGAATTAAAACTAAATGATAGATATGTATATTTTAATTACAGAATTATATTCATCATTTAGATGTAACATAAATCATATATATCCATTATAGATACGTACTTATAGTAGTACATTACATTTGGGGATAAGAAATGAAATGCACCATTTATGGAGACGGTAAGCCGTACGTACGCATGAACGCTACTTTCATTTCTATCTCATACTTTAATGGAATTAAAACATAATGATACATAATATTATTATAATTCCAGTATGGTATGATATATAATATCACTAAATCTATCGTTTATACGTACCACATACGGTATTAACGAATCAAATCACTTTGAGGGGTCGGTAGTCAGCACATCCTAAAATGAAGATATCGCATATACCCATAATGGAAGCCGTAAAGGTATGAAATAAATGAAAAATACACAAGATTAAGTAAAAAATAAACATATTATATATCATATATAAATATAGTGATATCTTAATGGCCTCCTTTTAAGGTGTTATAAGAATATTGATCAATCATAGTTTCGTGAGGCAGAAATTTGCCATCCATAGAAACCGAATGTTCTTTGACCATTAGATGTAGGTGTGTGTAAGTGTAGCTCGAATGCTTCTTATAAAAACAGACTAGTATATTGGATATACTAGATATGTTACAAAATAACTGAATAAAAAGAGTTTATGGGGTTGGAGAAGCAAAATAAAACATAAGAACACAAGAGAAGACACTACATTTAAATCGGGTAACTCTTTTTGATTTGAGCTCAAAGGATTCCTTGGGAAGACTTCTTCCCAAAGTGAGGCTTCTAGGAGTAATAAAGGGATGTGTAGAGACAAAATGATAAGGGTTTGGCTGATCCAAAGGCCTTAGAGGTGTAGGTAAGGAGGTATATGTGGGGGCCTTTTATAAGAGGAGAGGAGGCGCACTCTTGGAAAGTTACAAAATGTTACTTTATTTTCAAATGAGTTTCGGATTTTAAAGGTCCCAAATTAATGTATTTAGAGGGTAAGGTGATAATGGTTCGAAATATACTCATCCAATAGGTCTTTTACAAGTGTAGGCCTTATATGTTACATTATCTTTTTATTTTATTTAAATCTTTAAATAATGAGGTAATCGCTACATCATCATGATGTCTTAATAATTTAATTTATTTAATGTCTAAAAATTATGAAAAAAATACTATGATGTAGGAAATATTTTTATATTTCCAATTAATATTTATAGTTCAAAATATCATTTATGTCGACAAAATTATAAATATTTTACTCAGGTGATACATTCTTTGTTATATTTGACTTTCTTAAAAAATAAAAAGACAAAAAGTCACATTCACACAAAAGTGATTACATGGGGTCCCCAAGTTTGGCACAAGACATACCATGGTCGGTCATGAGACAACCAGTAGCCTTAGGGCACATTTTGGTGTCATTTTTTATTATTATGATATTATTTTATTTTCCTTAACTACACGATTACTCATTAATCAAGATAATTAAAGATAATTACGGTCGTTACTATTCATAATGTCCAAAAACAAAAGAGTCTTAATTAGATAATTTAGACCTTCTGATTCCAAATATGGAATCCATTTTACCAAATTCCAAACACTGAAATTGCAATAATTTATTTAGAAATAATTCCCGTTGTCAAAACAAATAGCGTGGTTTTTTGAAACAATATCTATGAAAAGTTTGGCATTAGTTTATGCCCAATTACAAAGTGAAATTAATCTTAATGAACACCATTGAATTAAATGGTAAAAATATATTCAGATTAAACTTTAAGAAAAATTAAAAAGATAATCTACCCATATAATTAAATTAGATGAAAAAGCAGTTTTGATGTAAAATGCAGTATTTTTCACTATTCATTAAAAAATGAACATTGACAGAAAAATACCAAAAATTTATCCAATGTAAATTTCAATGTCCCAATCATAAATAATATGTTTATTTTGAGAAATAGAGATTATTAAATTGTCAAAATTTTGATTTAAAAATGGTTTTCCATCAAAATTCATTAAAACAATCTTTTAAAAATATTAGTATATTCCATGCATAAGATTGGATTTATTCTCATTCTAAGCCTCTAAAACACTATCTAATTCATTAATATACATAGATAAAAATATCTATTATTCATTACTTACTTGGGATGTTACACCCTTCCCCCCTTTAGAAAATTGCATCCCCGCAATTTATTTACTTATCGAATAAGTGGGGGTATTTATCCCTCATTGCATTTTCAGATTCCCATGTTGCCTCTTCAATCATGTGGTTTTTCCACAAAACCATTACCTGATGAATCACCTTATTCCGTAACACTTGCTCCATGTGGTCCAGAATCTGGACCGGTTGTTCCTTATAAGATAGGTTCTCTTCCAGCAGAACTACCTCTGGACTGAAAACATGAGATAGATCTGGCATGTACTTCCTTAACATTGAAACATGAAAAACATTGTGTAACTAAGATAAATTCGGAGGTAAAGACACTCAGTATGCAACTGATCCAACTCTCTCCAGAATTTCATATGGTCTAATTATCCTTGGACTCAACTTTCCTTTCTTACCAAATCGCATCACACTTTTCCATGGTGGTACTTTGACAAAAACATGATCACCTATCTCAAAAGAGAGATCCTTCCTCCTGTTGTCTGCATAACTCTTCTGCCTGCCTTGAGTTGTTCTCATGTGTTTTTGTATCAGCTAAACTTTTTCTGCCAACTCTTCTACCACTTCTGGTCCCATCAACTTCCTTTCACCCACTTCATCCCAGAAAGTTGGAGTTCGACACCGCTTCCCATATAATGCCTCAAATGGTTCCATCTGTATACTGGAATGAAAACTATTATTATATGAAAACTCATCCAAAGAAAGATGTTGGTCCCAAATTCCCAAATAATCCATCGAACAAGCACGTAACATATATTCCAAAGTCTGAATTGTTTGTTCTGATTGCCCATCTGATTGAGGATGAAAAGATGTACTAAAATTTAATTCAGTACCCAATGACTTCTGAATGCCTTTCCAAAAGTTAGAAGTGAACCTGGGATCACAGTCAGATACAACAGAGAGAGGAACTCCATGTAACCTGACTATCTCTTTAAGATACAAATGGGAAAGTTGATCTAGGGAAAAAGTATCTCATATAGCAAGGAAATGAGCAGATTTTTTCAAGCTATCAACAATAACCCAGACTGCATTATTACCTCGAGATGTATTTGGAAATCACACAAAATAGTCTATGGATATATTCTCCCATTTCCACTCTGGCACTGGTAAAGGCAGAAGTATCCCTTTCGGTAACTGCCGCTCTACTTTAACCTATTGACATGTCAAACACTTCACAGAAAAATCAGAAACCTCTCTTTTCATTCCGTCCCACCAGTAATACTCCCGAAGATCTCTATACATCTTAGTATTTCCAGGATGAACTAAAAACGGAGAACTATGAGCTTCACATAACAACTCTCTCTTCAATTGTGAATCACAAGGCACACACAATATCTTCCAAAATCTCAAAACACAATCATAATCAATGTTGAATTCATGCAACTTACCCTTCTGAACCAGCTCTACCTTTTTCTGCAACTCACTGTCTTGCTTATGTTCTTGCTTGATTATATCTGATAGAGATGATTTCACTGATACCTGAAACAAAACAGAAGTACATCCTGCACCAACAACTTCTCTGCCAAAGATCATCAAATCCTTAAACAAAGGTTCAAATTCCAAATGCAACATTACTAATGAAGCATTACTTTTTCGACTCAAATCATCAGCAACTTTATTTGCTTTTCCCAGATGGTAATGCATTGTACAATCATAATCCTTGATTAATTATACCCATATCCTCTATCTCATGTTTAATTATTTCTGATTCAATATATACTTTAAACTTTTGTGATCAGTATATATTTCACACTTTACTCCCTACAAATGATGCCTCCAAATTTTTAAAGCGAAACCAATAGCAGCTAATTCAAAATCATGTGTAGGGTAATTTACCTCATGAGTTTTCAACTGTCATGAAGCATAAGCAATTACCTGATCATTCTACATTAGGACACAACCAAGTCCTTTCAATGAAGCATTACTGTAGATAACAAACTCACCATTCTTGGAAGGTAGTACCAAAACAGGATCATTCACCAATCTTCTTTTCAACTCCTGAAAACAATCATCACATTATTTTGTTCAGATAATCTTAACACCCTTCCGAGTTAGCTTAGACATTAGACTAGATAACTGTGAAAAGTTTCTAACAAACCTTTAGTTATAGCCTGCCAAACCAAGGAAAATATGAATCTCAGTTACCTTTGTGGGTCTTGGCCATTCTTCAACAACCTTTGTTTTTTCAGGATCAACAGTTATCCCATCTTTAGAAACAATGTGACCAAGGAAAGAAATTTGTTGCAAACAAAACTCACACTTGCTGAATTTCCCATACAATTTCTTTTCTTTCATGGTTTTCAAAATAACCCTTAAATGTCTTTCATGCTTCTCTTTACTTTTATAAAACACCAAAATATCATCAATGAAAACAACAAAAAACTTATCCAAGAATTCATGGAAAATTCTATTTATTAAGTCCATGAATACAGTAGGTGCATTGGTTAGCCCAAAAGGCATTACTACAAATTCAGAATGGCCATATCTTGTATGGAAGACGGTCTTCGGAATATCTGATTCTTTTACCTTCAATTGATGGTACCCCGATCTTAGGTCAATCATTGAAAAATACTGAGCTCCCTGGAGCTAATCAAACAAATCATCGATATGAGGCAAAGGATATTTGTTCTTAACAGTGATGTTATTCAATGCTCTATAATCAATGCAAAGTCTCATAGAACCATACTTCTTTTTAGCAAATAAAACAGGAGCACCCCATGGTGATGTCCTAGGTTGAATGAAACCTTTCTCTAATAAATCTTGCAATTGCTCCTTCAACTCTAAAAGTTCAGTTTGAGCCATTCGATAAGGGGGTTTTGAAATTGGCTTAGCATCAGGAACTAAGTCAACAGTAAATTCAACTTCCCGATCTGGTATTATTCCAGGAAACTCATCAAGAAAAACATCAGGATACTCATTTACCACTCGCACATCATTAATCTGTACAGTTCCTTTTTTTTTCAACAATATGTGCAAGGTAACATTAATTTCCATATTTTACAAGTTTCTCAGCCTCTTGATATGTTATCAAAATTAAGGGTTCATTCTTTTACAAAAACTGAAAGTCTTTCTGAAAAGAAACTTCTTTAGCTCTACAGTCAATCATAGCATGGTAAATAGAGATCCAATCCATACCCAAGATAACATCAAAATCTACTAGAGGTAGAACAATTAGGTTTTTAAGTAGTTTATTTCCAAGGATAATGATAGGAAGATTCTTGTAAATTCTTTTTCCGTCAACATTTCCCCCAGGTATTTTTACCACAAGTTCAGGAGTCATTTATTGAGATGGTATTCCCATTTTACTATAAAAGGTTTCAGAGATGAAAGAATGTGTAGACCCTGATTCAAACAACACAAAGGCATAATCTGAAAAAACAAACAATGTACCTGATACAACTTCATTTGATGGCCCGACATCTGCTGAAGTAGTTGCAAAGGATTTCACCACCCCTTTCTGCTTGTAGTCTAACTACTTCCCATCACTCAAGCTCTTTATCAGACACTCGTTTGCATAGTGACCCATCTCATTGCACTTAAAACATTTCACTAACTATAAATCGAATTTGGACTTACCATCATCTTGATCTTTTTCAGTGCAGTCACGATCCTTATGTCCCATCTTACCACATCGGTAACAATTTCCAGAATTCATAAGACATTCCCCAGCATGCCTTTTACCACATTTATCAAAAAATGGAAACTTAGTTTTCTTACAGTCAGACCTTTTTGATGAATTATTTCCTTTCTCCTACCACCTCGGTCTCTTCATTTGCTGGTTGTTATAGAACACATGATCATCGTTAAACTCCATTTCCACCTTCACAGCACATCGAACAAGCTTTTCATAACTTTTGAAATCACGAGAAGATAATGACATTCAATATTTTGGCTTTAATATTGTGTAAAAAAGATTGATTTTACTATCAAGGTCTCAGGTAAAATTTGGAGCATACCTTTCCAATCGAGTGAACCTTTCTTCATAGGTAGCCACTGAGTCTTCCTCTTGCATCAATTCCAGGAATTGTTTTTCCATCCTAAGTCGATGAGCCTTAGGAAAATAATTCTCAAGAAACATACCTTTGAATTCATCCCAGTCGAGAGCATAAAACTCATCAACATCCCTGATATTTTTAACTATCTACCACCACTGATCTGCTTCACCCTCTAAATGGTAAATAGCAAGAATAACCTTTTGATTTTATGAACACCACATGAAATCAAAAATATTATCCAGTTCTTATACACCCTTTATCTAGCACAGGGTCAGATGATCCTCTGAATGATGGGGGATGTTGCCTCATGAAATGTTCCACCACTGACATGTTCCTCTATGGTTGATCTGGCTGATCTCGTGCATGGATACCACCACCATTTTTCGCTTGAGTCAACTGCGCCATTACTGCAACAAACTATTCAGTACCAATTACGACCATCTCAGGATGCTGATTCGGAAGGTTATTTCCTTTTGTATGCCTTCCTAGCATTGCTTTCCTATTTCCTCTGTGGAAAACCATTCTGAACAAACATGTCTTAGATGAAGCAGCATGGAAATCTTCAAATGATATATCATTTCAATTTGACCACAAAAAAATATTTTTTGATAATCATTTAATAAAATTCTAAATCCTAAAGTTATCTAAACCACCTCAGATACCAACTATAAGGCCCCATCCTTAAACCTTACTTAATCTTGAGTTATTACAAGATTACACATTGAGGATCTTTTCAGGTTTATAGTTTTAGAGAAATAGATCATAAAACTTGCATTACATTCCACATTTAAACAAAGTGGTTACATAAAAGATAGTATTCATTTTCCCCATCAATGGAAACATATTTAAAATAAAACATGGATTATTTATTGACACTTCCATGACACTATCATCACATCAAGCACCTTTCCCTTGACCTATGAAAATCATTTAAAAAACATAGGATGAACATAAAAATCTTAGTAAGTGTTATAAAAATATGGAATGGAAAGATGAGTTCATATATACATAAGAATGAAATCATAATTTACCCATAAAACATAGGCACTTTAACATACCTCATAAAATCATGAATAAATCATAGAAATCATACGACTTAAAGGTTACTTGAGGCATTCATAAAATTATTACGTAGGGAGTAACCCTCTTGGTTACATTTGGAATACCAATCACAGTATACTCCCTAAATCTCTTCGGAGAAACCTTAATGTTTAACTCCTTCATGTTACCCAATGCATTGGAGAGCTATATCGGGTTCACCCGCCCTTAGTTTATCACGGAACCACCCGTCTTCATAACAATTCCCAAGAACCATAACATAATCATATCACATAAAACATGCATAAAGCAAACATAACATTTCCACATTTCAATCACAAGATATCAATACAACACATTGATATAATAAAAACATTTTTAAAACCATTTTCAATACCAAAATAAAAGAAAAGTAAAACATGGGATTTATTTTTCATTCAAAAAAAGTTACGGCTTATAGAGGAAGCCGAAACTCAAATAATGGTCACAGTGGCAGAGAAGTCGTTGTCGCCGCATACGTACGGCAAAAAAACATTCCTTTTGTCAGTTAGTAAACGCTTCGTATGAAAAAAGATTCCTTTTGAATACGTGTATAATTCAAAGGGGGTCATACACCGTATAAAAGAAAGTTGTGTATAAAACAAAATATGCCTCAATGAATGGAGATTGAGGCGAAGTCCCTTACCTCGTATCCGACATGACTTTATCGTTCTTTAATCTCCTGAATAATAAACTTGAGTTAATTTATACTTGATTAAGAAGATTTTTCAAGTTCATTATTCCTTTTATATAATTTATTACCATGTCATGAAAAATATGTTATTATTTAAGTTTATAATGTTTATTTTAACGATCATTGGTACTTGAGTCAAAAATGAACTTCTTATATTTACAAGTTGTTCATGTAGTCAAATATCCATTATCTCAAGAATGATATTCATGATGTAGATGCCATATATATCATATATATCCAGTATATACATGCATTTATAATATTACATAATCATTTAGACGTAAGAAATGAAATGCACCATTCATGGAGACGCTAAGCCGTACGTACGCATGAATGCTGCTTTTATTTCTATGGAATTAAAACTAAATGATATATATGTATATTTTAATTCCAGAATTATATTCATCATTTAGATGTAACATAAATCTTATATATCCATTATATATATGTACTTATAATATTACATTACATTTGGGGATAAGAAATGAAATGCACCGTTCATGGAGACGGTAAGCCGTACGTATGCATGACCGCTACTTTCATTTCTATCTCATACTTTAATGGAATTAAAACATAATGATACATAATATTATTATAATTATTGTATGGTATCATATATAATATCATTTAATATATCCTTTATACGTACCACATATGGTATTAACGAATCAAATCACTTTAAGGGGGCGGTAGTCTGCACTTCCTAAAATGAAGATATCGCGTATACCCATAATGGAAGCCATAAAGGTATGCCACAAATGAAAAATACAGATGCTTAAGGAAAACATAAAAATATTATATATTATATATAAATATAGTGACATATTAATGGAATCCTTTGAAGGTGTTAGAATAATATTGAACAATCAATGTTTCATGAGGCAGAAATTCTCCATCCACAGAAACAGTATGTTCTTTAACCATTAGATGTAGGTGTGTGTAAGTGTATCTCGAATGATTCTTATAAAAAAATCCTAGTATATTGAATATACTGTAGTTTTTACAAAATAATTGAATAAAAAGTGTTTAGGGGGTTGGATAAGAAAAATAAAACATAAGAACACAAGAGTAGACACTACCTTTAAATCAGGTGACTCTTTTTGATTTGAGCTCAAATGCTTCCTTGGAAAGACTTCGGCACAAAGTGAGGATTATAGGAGTAATAGAGGGATGTGAAGAGACAAAATGAGCAGGGATTGTCCGAGCCAAAGGCTTGAGAGGTGTGGGTAAGAAGGTAGAGGTGGGGGCCTTTTATAAGAGGAGAGGAGGGGCACTCTTGGAATGTTACAAAATGTGACTTTATTTTCAAATGAGTTTCGGATTTTAAAGGTCCCAAATTGATTTATTTCGAGGATAAGGTGATAAGGGTTATAAATATACTCATCCAATAGGGCTTTGACAAGTTTAGGTCTTAGATTTTACATTATCTTTTTATTTTTTTTAAATATTTAAATAATGAGGTAATCGTTGCATCATCATGATGTCATAAATATTTTAATTTATTTAATGCCTAAAAATTATGAAACAAATACTATGATATATGAAATAGTTTTATATTTACAATGAATATTTATAGTCCAAAATATAAATTATGTAGACAAAATTAAAAATGGTTTACTTAGGTGATACATTCTTTGTTATATTTAACTTTCTTAAAAAATAAAAAGATAAAAAGTCACTTTCACACAAAAGTGATTTCATGGGGTCCCCATGTTTGGAACAAGGCATCTGATGGTCGGCCATGAGACAAACAGTAGCATTAGGACACATTTTGGTGTCATTTTTTATTATTATGATATTATTTTATTTTCCTTATCTACCAGATTACTCATTAATCAAGATAATTAAAGATAATTATGGTCATTACTATTCATAATGTCCAAAAACAAAAGAGACATAATTATATAATTTCGACCCTATTATTCCAAATATGGAATCCATTTTACAAATTCCAATCACAGAAATTGCAATAATTTATTTAAAAATAATTCACGTTGTCAAAACAAATAGCGGGTTTTTTTTGAAACAATATCTATGAAAAGTTTGGCATTAGTTTATGCCCAATTTTAAAGTGAAATTAATCCTAATGACCAAAATTGGATTAAATGGTAAAAATATATTCAGATTACACTTTAAGACCAATTAAAAAGATAATCTAACCATATAATTAAATTAGATGAAAAATCAGTTTTGATGTAAAACGCGGTATTTTTCACTATTCATTAAAAAATGAACATTATCAGAAAAATACCAAAAATTTATCCAATGTAACTTTAAATGTACCAATAATAAAGAATATTTTTATTTTGACAAATAGAGATTATAAAATTGTCTAAAGTTTTATTTAAAAATGGTTTTCCATCAAAAGGCAGTAAAACAATCTTTTAAAAATATTAGTGTATTCCATGCGTAAGATTGGATTTATTCTATTTTTAAGCCTCTAAAACACTATCTAATTCATAAATATACATAGATAAAAATATCTATTATTCATTACTTACTTTGGATGTAACATCACATATTATTTTTTATTAAATAATGATAGGTTTATGTGACTCTCCATTGATTATCAAAAGTTGAATATGTTTATGGTTAAGAAAATGTTTACTTTTCCCCATATTCATGACATGTTTGAGCAACTACATAAAGTTAAATTCTTTATTAAGATTGACCACTTTTCTAGATATCATTAATATAACGTTAGTAAGGATTATATACCTAATATAACATTGCATAAAATGTATGGAAACTATAAATATATATTGATTCCATTCAGTATTACTAATGACTCAGTTATCTTCATTTATTTAATGAATAACATCTATTGAGATTACCTTGACTGGTTTGTGGTGGTTTTTTATAGTTGATGTTATTATGTATTAAAATAGAAATTAATAGTATGAATATCACTTGTGAGTTGTACTAAATATTCTATATAGGATAAAATATATGATTTTTTTTAAAATGTCAATTTTGGGTGAAAAAGGTTTTACTTTTGGGTTATATAATCATAAGAGAGGGTATATCATTACAGACATCAAATAATGGGGCTATTGATTTTTGGCCCAGACCAACTAAAATGAATGATATCCAATGTTATCTTGGTTTTTCTAGATAATATGAATGGTCTATGGAGATTTTATCATGACTATATAATCCACTCAGAATGTTAACATCGATGTTATCCATGTTCCTCTGGACATAAAAATGTAATGATAATTTCTATTAACATAAGAGAATATTGGTCCATTAACATGTTCTTATATTACCCTATTGTGTATAATGGTTATTAATCTATAGTTATTCATTGAATATGAGATTGTGATGTGTTCTCATGATGATGTAAATGGTTATAGATTATGCGTCATTAAAGATGAATATCCCGGAGAAAACATACCCAAATCATGATTTGGAGTTAGATATAGTAATTTTTCATTAAGGATGTAGAATAAATATCATTGTGGAGAAAAGTTTGATATATATTACACTCAACCATGTTTAAAGTATAAACTAACATCAAAGTTCAATATGTTACTGTAAATATGGATAGAGTTGATTAAAGATTATGAATACTTACTACATTACCACCATGAGAATTAAAACATGGTGGTTGATGCCTTGAGTTGAAAAGATCATGATAGAAAATCTATGACATGGATAAAAAAAGATCAAATAAATCTAGATATAAGAAATAATTTTTCTTGAAATAGTGTAGGAATGGGAGATATATTATCTTGTTCCATTTAATTTTAACCCATCTATCTAAGTGAAGATTAATGAGGTTGAGAAAAAAGATGTATAGCTTTAAAAGAAGGTTTTAAATGTTCTAGAGTTTATCCTTGACCATGAATGAACGATATGGTTCAAGATCCACATATTTTCCCCTTAAATACTAGATTTAATGAAATAGTTTATAGGGAATGATAATATCTCTTCATTCTCTATTCATTATGGAATCATGAAGATTCATAGAGAATTAAAAGAACCCTTTTCAGGAGATGAAATGAAGATAGATATCGCAGAGATAATATCAGGGTTATTTATATGTCAATAAGATAAGTATGAGAAGAAAAATTTAAATGATATCTTACATTCATTAGCCAAACCATAGTGGAATTTTGAAAACATCAACATGGATTTTGTCGTCAAACTCCACAAAACATTTAAAGGACATAATTCTATATGGGTTATAGTCAACCTCTGTACAAAATCATAAAAAATAATCACTATCAGAGGTTTATTATATTGTTATTTTGTATACATAATATACATTAAATAAGTGTTAAGGTTTCAAGGAATACCACATTCATTTATATAATATGAAGATCTAATTTTTACCTCAATGTTCTGGAAAATTCTTCTGCATGATTGTGATACAATGTTGAGTTTTAGGACTTTGTATCATCCTCAAATAGATGATCAGTATAAGAGAATAATTAATATCTATGAGGATATTTTGTGATACTATTATATGGATTTAAATTTTGTTTGGGATAAAATCCTTTATCTAGTTGAGTTTTCATAAAACTATAGCTTTCACTTGTGCATTCAGAAGGATCCTTATGAAGCCCTCTACTGAAAAAAGTATAGAGCTCTAATGTCCTATAATTAATTTAGGGAATAAAATATATTGGGACCAAATATTTATAATTAAATGGTAGATAATGATAGATCCACTAAGTAACACATTATCTAAATGTAAATTTCGCAAAAAAGAAATGTTGATAACCACCTCTGTGATCTAGAATTTGAAGTTAGCGTGAAAAAAAGTTTCTTAGAATTTATCTACAGAATAAATTTATGTGAATGGGGAAGAAATGGAAGATAATTTCTATGTATATTGGACCCTTTGAGATTCTTCATTGTATTGTAAAAATAACCAATTTTTTTTGGATCCTCATCCAAACCACTACCAAGGCAAGATGTGTTTCATGTATCTCTTTTATGGAAGTATATGTTTGACCCTTCACATGTACTAAACTCAAAGGTCATACCATTATAGCATGATATTTATTATAAGAATCAAATAATGACGATTCTATATCACATAGGTATTGTTTTAGGAAATAAAACCACTCACCTTGTCAAATATTTGTGGTGGAACAACCAATTTGAGGATGTTTTGCGGTAACATGAGGATTAAATGAAGAAGAAGTATATTAAGTTTTTTACCAATGTGATAGAATTTTGATACAATTTTTTTTAATGTAAGTAGAATATAACAATATTACTTTTTATGATTGTTTTGGGTGAATTATATTTCTTTGATAACTTTAATTCCATGCAACACTAAGTTTAACTTGTGTTATGTGCAACACTGAGTTTTACAAAATGTGATATATTATAAATATTACAATTTAATTGTGACCATTAAATAAAACCCAATAAATTAAGATATAGGGATATTAATTAATAATTTTTAAATATTATTTATAATGTTTTTATAAGAAGAACAAATATTGATAAAATTTTTATAATTTTCATCAAAGTCTTTATATAATATTATCTTAATTATAATTTAATTTTTCTTGTGAAAAAATAATAAAATATTTTTTTTTGAAATTTTACAAAATTAAATCAATAAAATAATTTTAATTTTTTTAATAAAAATTTCATATTTATCTTAGGATTATGTTTTTGGATTTTTTTGAACAGATTAATTTTGTAGTGAATAGTGAAAAATACTGGTTTTTATTGAAAACCAGCTTCTCTTTTAAACAATTTATATGGTTAGTTTTTGTTTTTAAATGAGTTTAAAAGTGAAATTATCTCAATTATATATAATGTAATCGAATTTATTCCATTTTAATCATTTTAAAATTAAATTTTCAAATAAAATCATTTAAAATTTTGATCATTTTCTCTTTGAAAATTAGCTTTCTCATCATGGATATAAGATTAACATTAAATCAAATTATTCCACTTCTACATGTGTAATTTGGGAAAATATATCCCATATTTTGATTACTAATAATTTATATTTCCTAATAAGTGCAAATTATTTTTTGACCATAATTAATAGTAAAAATAGTAAAAATAATTTATTGTTGTAATGGTGAAAATGGGTTTACCAAGTGGTCTAACTAAAAGGATAAGGTGTGAAATGGCCAGGAA
This sequence comes from Viscum album, assembly GCA_963277665.1. NCBI lineage: Eukaryota > Viridiplantae > Streptophyta > Magnoliopsida > Santalales > Viscaceae > Viscum > Viscum album. The sequence goes on along the minus strand of OY728142.1, from coordinate 1,132,528,783 downwards.
ACATGTAAAACAACCATTTTAGAGAAAAATATCAAACTTATGACATATATTCTTCTATAATGTCTCATTTATATGACCAGTGAAATGATAAAAATGTAGGCACATATTTTTGTTTTTGATAATTACAAGTGTGTCACTGTGACAACTGGGCCCTGGTTACAACACAGACACCCCACCTTAACATGGTCGTCGGGTTCTGGCCTACCAGGTACCCCAGTTGCCCCGTAGACACGTGAGGACCACCCACATGCCTGAACGGGTCGTCTGACTAATGATAGTCCCCACAGGCCAACACATGTCCTTTCTAGTGTGCTTTGTCCTCACTCACACACACCCTAGGAAACTTCCCAGGAGGTCACCCATCCTGATAACTACTCCAGGACAAGCACGCTTAACTGTGGAGTTCTAATCAGGTAGGCTTCCGAAAAGGAAGGTGCACCTTGTTGACATGAGTCATATCATTTAGTCATTTAACCCTTTATCATTTGGGGATGTTACACTCACCCCCCCTTTAGTGCACAACGCCCTCGTTGTGGGCCCTATATATCTACCCAGGCAGTGCACCGCACTTAAGACTGGGTTCCTCCTCTGATACCAAATGTGACAACTGAGCCCTGGTTACAGCACAGACACCCCGCCTTAACATGGTCGTCGGGTTCTGGCATACCAGGTACCCCAGTTGCCCCGCAGACACGTGGGGCCCACCCACATACCTGAACGGGTCATCTGACTAATGATAGTCCCCACAGGTCACACACACCCTGGGAAACTTCCCAGGAGGTCACCCATCCTGATAACTACTCCAGGCCAAGCACGCTTAACTGTGGAGTTCTAATCAGGTAGGCTTCCGAAAAGGAAGGTACACCTTGTTGACATGAGTCATATCATTTAGTCATTTAACCCTTTATCATTTGGGGATGTTACAGTCACTCAGTCCCCTTATAAAAGGCCACTACTATCCTCTCCTATTCATACATAAAATATAATTTATTTAGTCAAATACATAAAAAATAACATTATTATTTTCCTCATATCATCCTGTAATTTGTTTTATTCATAAATCCTTCTTAAAATTCTTTTATTGGAAACCAAAAGAAGATTTCTAATGAAGAGGTAACACCTCTAATTGAGTGTTTATTTTTTTATTTATCCAACTACATATATTATTAATAAAACCATATTATATTTTAATATAAGTATCTTACAAAAAAATAACATTTTTTTATGTTATGATCATAACCTAAAAATATATCCACTTCCATCAAATGGGATACAAAATCATCATTTGAGTGTACGACAGACTACCGCCTCGTGAACCGATGCTATTGTTTCTACATCAACACCACCCAAGTCTAGATATAATGATAAAATAAATGTTTATATATGATATTTATGATATTATTATACTATTTTAATTATTATATCACATATAATTTTATAATTTCCATTCTATAGAAATTTATTAATGTCGTTTGTGTGTACGACAGATTGCTGCCTAACGAGACGATTTGACTCGTTCATGATTTATATGGGAGGTAATAAGGATTGTTTTATTGAAAATATTATATATATATACTTGAAAAAATAATTATTATTTAAAGGTAAAATATTTCTTACTTTTCATTCCTTCAATTCATTGAGAAAATAGTAACAACACTCATGCGTACTTAAGACCAATTGTCTCCAGGAATGGTGTTTTACATTTTTAAACTCTAACAATTATGGATTACACTAGAAATATATATAATGATTATTTATGATATATATATATATATATATATATATCATGTTTTAAATTATGATGATTATGCAACCATTATCAATATAATTGAATAATAAAAATCAAAATATTCCTAAGAAACAAATCATTTATTTCCCAAAACATTAAAATAACATGGAATTGATAAAAATGGGTAATAAAATGTAATAATTAAATAATATATGATATGTTATATATTAATGATTCTTTATTATATTTATAGTAAAATTCTATATAATACACTAGAGTTTTGAACATTTATAATGGAATTGAAGACTTAAGCTATATGTTATTTCCGTCTCACATTTATTTTCCATGGGACATAAGAAATATTCACCACCTGATTATTTTAAGTTGTGTATATACTAAACATGAATTTATATTATCCTTTTTATTCTTAAAATTATTGGTATCTACATATACATTTTTTATCTTTCCTTCAAGTGTTTTGTTATCTAAAAGTGATCACAACATTAAGGGATTTTTGTCTCAATTTTCCTTCCTTGAGACATATGTTATGTTACAAACCAATAATCATTTATGAACAGTACATATATCCCATTTAATATTTAATTACATGAATTTTATTTTCATAATTATACATTAATTTTAATTTAATTTTATTCTTTTATGGGGCTTACAACTAAATGCCACCGAACTGGTTATAGTTTTATGTTATATCATCAGTATTTGTCAGGATTTTTTTTATAATTTTGTATCTAAGGATGATATATTATAATAGATATATCAATAAATTCTTGAATTTTTATATCCTATATTTATGCTATGAGAATACATGTTTTTCTATAATTTTCTTCTCTTTATGTACTTAAGATTATAATTTTTTTTGAAAATATTCTTTATTTTTTATCTTCGGTCGAAAACCATAATTATTCTAAAACCTTGATTTCTAAAAGTGTTTTAATTTTTTTTAAATTATAATATTTATTTATTAATGAATCATTTTTCCATGTTTTAATGCTCATAAATATTTTAAAATAAATATTCATGTCATTTTACAAACAATTCCTTTTTTTATTTTATAAAAAAGGTAAAAGGAATCTTCATTTTAATGTGTATGGAATGATCAGATTTCTAAACCATAATTCCAAATCATTTATATAGAGATCCATTTATATGTTTCAGTAGTTACGTTCAATGAGAATTTTTTTGATACTATTTTAGCTTTAGAATGTGTTTTTTAAAGTTAAAAGAATATTTTACTTAATAAATGAATTAAATGATCTTTAATGATTCCTTTTTATGTTTCCAATGACTAATTCAAGGAAATTAATTTTGAAAATTTTTATATTTTTAAAAAATATATTTCAATTTAGAATGGATATTTTTATCATGAATGGTTCTAAGAAACCTTTCAAAATAATTTCCCAAATAAAATGAAATCCTTTGTTATAACCAATAATTTTCCAGGGATATGATCAAATAACACTATTATTATTTTTTCAGTGACTGGTATGAGCTGGAATGAAGTTTATGAAACCTATTTCTATTCTATAGTTTATACCATGCATGGATGCTTATGAAACATGCTTCTTTTTATGATAAAATATATGATGAAACGATGAAATTATTATGAAACTATCTATTTTCCATAGGTTATGATAAGATGAAATTATTACAAAATCTATTTCATTTCATTTGTTATTATATAATTAATGTTTTTGATTTGGTGGAACATATACATATGACTTTAACTATATGATAGATGTGACATATATGTCCCTTAAATTCATTGGTTATAGATTTATATATCATGAAATAGACAGGTGTGGAGTGGGGAGTGAATCCAATTCAATAAATAAATTTGTTATCTTTGATGGTCATATGAGAAAACCTTTAATTCTATAATAATTTTGAAAGTGAACCCATTCCACTATGATAACATTTTTATGATCCTGGAATACTACAGAAATCATTTTATATGGTAATTTTTATTCAATAATTCTATGTATTATTTCAATGATATTCTCTCCTGAATCATGTTATTTAATATCTTTATGATTAATAACTTATGAAATTCTAGAATTTATTCAATGACTCATGATTATGATCTTTGACATGTATTTTATGGTTTTCAATTGTCATTATCATGTTTTCATACCCATATGCTCATTTTATACTTACATATCTTCCTAGTTTTCCCATACTAATCTTCTGATGTGGCCCTTTATTATGTTTCATTTCCCAAGGATATGAAGAACAATATAATGTCTAATATCTCTTATAAGGGTTTCATTTATGTAGAACATAGTGGAAGATTATTTAGTTGACATATGACCCAGATTTTTTAGGTTTCTATGTTTTTAATGGCATGATATCTTTACAATCCTTAGGCATGTGTTGTTTATATCTATATATAGAAATCTTTGTTCACTATAAATTCATTATCTAGATGGGATAAGATCATGTTATCCCATTTATCGACATGGGAAAAGGTATTGACATAATGTATATCATTATTCCAATATGAATGATCATTGGAAAGCTAAATATCTATTATTTACACAAAAACCTTCATTCCCTAGATGGGTTATGACTATGTCATCCCTTTTATTAACATGGGGAAAAGTATTATAATTCCTTATATTGGTATTATAATAAATAATATTAGGGGTAATTTTTATTATAAATTTTTTATTTATGATCTTATATAATGAATTCATTGAACAAAAACAAGTGATTGATGGGTTCTAAAATTATATATCCCGTCGATGCATCTGTAGGTCTCATAAGACAAACATTTTGGTATATTTTGGGGTATTCTAACCCAGAATAAGATTTTTCTATGATGGTAGGATCCTGATTTCTTAGATTAATGAATTTAATTAGTTGTCCTAAATTATTAATTACTTTTCTAACTACCCAATTATTATTATCCATTGTATTCATTTTCATTTCTATCCATGGAGATATTATGATTCCATTTTCAGTTTAATGTGTCTTCATGTTGTTTATTTATTTCTACTATATCACTTTTTTCCAAGATTTTGTTATATTGGATTCCATTTCATGCTACCATGTATTGATCACCTGATAAAATTTTATTTGTTTTCTTTTTCCTAATAAACCTAGTGGAAAACATTGTGTGAGTTTCAATGATATGATAAAGGGATAAAAATTTAATCACAATGTGTTCTTGTTGTATCTAATTTTTTCAAATGTAATGAATGCATGAATCTTGACTTTCAAGATTACTATGTTGTTGTATTGTTTATTAACTCTTATATTCTATAATAATAATTAAATATAAATACTGGTTTTGATAATTTTGTTTCTAGGATATTATAGTTGGTATCAAAGAAAGATTACTAGGAACCTTTGTCACTAGATTGAGAGGAACCAAGTAACAGAACACCAGTACTATGAAAAACTGACAATATTTATATGGAACAAATTATAAATCATAATATAAATCTTATATTACAATTAAATATCCTAATATAATTATTTGTATTTCATTACAGAGAGATAGAGACTAAAAGAAGAAATAGAATCCTTATTGACACAGATAGTTAGTGCACAGATTTCCCCCATGAGGGAATGAAAAAATTTGTATATTAGGATTATAAAATCATAACTATATTAAGGTATTTGACCAGGTTATAACGCGTAACATTTCCCACATAAAATAGGCTAATGATCAATATAATGGTGTAACTATTTGGGATAACTTCATGCGATACTAACTTAAAAAATTTATTATAACTACTAATTTATTGGTAGATAAATAGTGGATCAAGTCTCTAGAGAAGGTATTTCTCACCTAGGGATGTAATGAAAAGAAACATTATTCATAGAGGTATATCATCATATGGAATATTTAAAACAAATTATGATCACTAGACCAAAACACTAAAAAAATATAAGATAAAGCACATGGAATGGGTAAATTTTAAGGAAATATTTTATAAGAAATACATTCCTCATTATAAATTTGATGAAATATAAATGAAATTATTCAATATTTCATAAAAGGAAGACGAAATTGTGGCTGATTATTGGTCTATCATTTAAGGGTTAGAAAAACATGGTATAGACAATATACTTTGATTAAAAATAAATATTGATAAATTATTAGTTGGGTTAGTGATGAGCTGTTAAAGGGTGGTGGTCTTCCACACCTTTTCACCACATAAGGATATAGTCTCAAGAACCATTATGATATAAGATATATATTATATTATACTGAATATTTATCCAATTCCTATATGTAAAACCCAATTTAGAATGAAACAAGTTGAGCATGTATATTTGATGAATCAACTACAAGAGTTGTGTAATATGGTATTTATACATAATAGTGATTTTCCACACGAGCCACTATTTTATTCATTAAAAAAATGTAGGTTATATTATATTGTGAATCTATTATGAGGAGACAAAGGAAATTATTGTAAATAATAATTATCCTCTACCCGAAATTGATGAACTATTTTTTAACATGAATGAGAAAAATAATTTTCAAACACTAATATTCACTCTATTTATCATCTATTAAGAATGAAGAAGGATGATAAACTGAATAGGAAATTCCAAACAAGGTATTGAAATTATTATATTATGTTAAGGCCTTTTTGATCGAATGATTTAACTATTGTCTTTATGGATATGATGAATAGATTATTCAAGGATTAACATGATAAATTTTTTATGGTATTCATTAATGATATATTGATATACAATATAAGATATGAGGTGAATAAATTTCATATGTGAATAATTCATGAGACCCTAAAAAATGAATTATATGTGAAATATAGTACGTGCAAATTTTGGATCAATGAATATTCTATTCTTATCCATATTGTTTCGAAGGATTGAATATATATTGAACCTTCTAAGAATATGATAGTCAAAGAATTTATTACATCGAAAAATCAAAACAATATATATAGTTTCATAATCTTATTAGGTTTCTATCGATGGTTTTTTTTCGAGATTTCTTTTACCTCTCCATAATGTTAACCAAGTTGACATGTAAAAGAGTTAAATTCATATTGTCAATGGAATGTGAGGAAACCACTGAAGAGCTGAATATGATACTGAATTGTGAATTTATAATAACATCACCACAAGGTATGAAAGGATTCATAATATATTATTATTCATAAAAAAGTACTTTTTCTACATTTATGCATAAATATATGGTGGTTATATATGCATGAAATAAATTGAAAAATAAATGAACCGAACTATCCAACTCATGACCTTGAGCTAGAAGTGGAAATATTTTCTTTAAAAATATGATGACACTACCTATATGGTGAATGTTTCGATATATATATATAGCCCACAATACTTTTTATTATATATTATCAATTATGTTGCTCAACCTAAGGTAAATAATATGTATGAAACTATTCAAGGACTGTGATTTCTCAATACATTATTCCCCCTAGAAGGTAAACAAGGTGGTTGGGTCATTGAGAAGGAGCAACAATGGATTTAAAAACATGATAAAGAGGTAAAATGTATCTCTTATGAAAAGATCATGTAAATATGGATATGGTTATACATAGGAAATCGGAGCCATCATTCTTCATAAAAGAAATTACTAAACCATACTTAATAAAAATGATATAGAAGTCAAAGATAGACGATGGGGACATATAAAGGTATATTAATGTTGTAAATGATGGGAACATGATAGGATTAATCTATAGAGATAGTGTGTTAAGGTTTTTAAATATGACATTTCTTCCATCCATAATGAATCTAAATTGGTATCCTCTATAATAATCACATAGGTCAAATTTCTATATACATACTGGTATCAAAAAAATGTATAGGGATTAAAGAGAACGTTTCTTTTGGGATGAAATAAAGTTGAAAATTGCATACTATATATCCAAATTCTTTGTATTCATAGATGTAAATGATGAATTAAAACACTCTAATAGAGTCATAAAACCTCTTCCAACACCTATATGGAAGTATGAAATTATTTCAATGGACCATTAAACTAGACTTTCAAGAAATTCATGGAAGAAAGATTCTAGATGGTTCATCAATGATCGTATTACTATGTTTCCTCATTTATTATCAATAAGATAAGATCAGATCATTAAACTCCTTGCATTGATATATATATATATATATATATTAATTTTTTAGTCTTTATTTTGAACCTATCTCAATTTTATCTCATCTTGACCCTCTATTATCATCGAAATTCATAAAGAGTCTTCAAAGGGAACTCAACACTAAGATACATTTAAGCACCTCCTATCATATCCAAACATATGGGTAGTATAAATAAAATATATAGAATGTTTTTTACATACTAATAAAAAGTTATTTTTACTAAAAATGTATTTTGTATTACTATAAACCTTTGGTATATTTTTCATAAAGTAATATATTATATTAAAGCATCCATATTGTACCATACAGAGAATTGTCTGGTAAGAGGTGTATAACTCTAACTTGTTGGAAAGATTATAATGACCCAAGATTTACATACTTGCATATTACCCCTTTATGGATTAATATTCTTCACAATTTAAAAACACATGCTTGAGGTCCATAATATCTTAGTGAATTTGGAAACTTATAATATATTCTTCGAACGTGTGAAATATCTTAAAAATTTCTCATAAATATCGTCCCATTAAGTACTCCTACATAAAATCATTCTTTATATACTGGGGAAAAGAAAACATTAAAATGGTTATCTCAGATGCTCAGTATGGGTTAACAAGGAAAATATAAAATAACACATTAACATATGAATGTAAAAACATGAACATTCTTTTAGAAAACAATTTAATATATAACATATATTAAAATATTGAGTTATAGAATAAATCATGATAGTTCATAATCCATAAATCATAATGGAATGTTGAACCATGGGAGAATAGATTTCAAATAAAACATAGAATTATGGAAAACACATATGAATAAAAAATAATTTCTATATAATCTAAGGCTCATTTCAAAAACCATCATAGTGGAAAACGTTATATTCTGAACTGAGTTCACTATTCTTTCCAGCCCTGTATTACTAAACAAGATTTACCTTCCATTCATTCACGGTATTATTGATCAAGATTTACTTTTCCTTCAAGTCATGAATATCTAATAAGATATAAATATTTACTAAATGCATTAGTGGGAGATATTAGTCCCACACATCTCAGAATAAAATAATTCTTACATATTCCACAAAAACATAAATAATTCATCATAGCTTAACCCAAATAATAAAACTGGTTTCTTCAACATCATTCCATCATAATCCATATAAAAAATGGATTACATAAATTTTATTCTATAATAAGTACAACTAAACCATATTAATAATCAGGATATAAACATAACCCTATTCGCATAATTTCATCTTGGATGGATTACAAAATTTATAAAATAGTTGAAATTAATTCTTGATGAAAACATCCTTTCTTCTTTAGTTTTTTTACTTTATCAAAATGTCAAGATTTTTTTGAAAACATTATATGAAAATATAGTTTAAATATTTTAAAATATGATCAATGTAAATAAGGCATTATGAAAATGTAAAAACCTATTCATTCCATAAAAGTTAAAAGAGAACATTTTTCTCATACTTTGGTCAAAAATTCAAAAACTTTCTCATAAAGAAAATGAAAAAAATATACCTTCCAAACTATTATCGAAAAATTTACCATTGTGTAAAATTTATTTTAATCCATAGTAGAATAATAAAAATAATATTAATAATATTTATGTATAAAACATAGACAATGATGATAAATTTACAACAACAAATACTTATGTATAAACAATATTTGATAAAAATATGAGATATAAAAATTATCTCATACGAATTTATAATTAGTCAAATCATATGAATCATAAAATAAAAAAAATTATATGAATTTTATAACCTTAAATTTAAGATTCATAAAAACATTCCTGGGCTGCAAAAACACTACTCCAACGAAATAGTTTGTGTATAGTGCATATGTCCCACAAAAATAAAATTGAAACAAAATAATCCCTTAGCTTAGGTATGATATCGTTTTTATGTACCTGAACCTCATGTATAATGATATAAATAATTTAATTTATTTATTCCAGAATCATAGTCATTTTTATTTTATCATATATGATAATATTATCATCATATTGTTTGTAACATTTCATTGATACTTGTTATTCATGTATTAACTACTTTATGTTCATATTCTGGTATTGTTGAATAATTTTTCAGTTCCCCTTGTTAGGTCCTAGATATATCATAAAAAATTATATTTATATAATATATACCATATTTATTCATTATGTACATTTATATATTAATTATTTAATTAATATCTTGTATAATGAGATGCATCGTATAATGGAGACGGTAGACCATTCGTACACACGAACGATGATATAATTCCAATAATTATGAAATGGTTTTGAAGTGGATTATAAATATATTGTTATAGAATAAATATAAACTTATAATAATCATATATAATTATTATTTCCATAATTATACCCATAAATGTAATGTGGTTGTGAAAAACATATTACACCACGACGTGGGGATAGTAAGCCATACATACACGCATGTGGTAATTTTATCTTTCGTAGGATAAATGGAAAGTGGAATAAAGATGTTCCATAACCATAATAACATATAATTATATATTGTATACTTTATTTATTGATTAATAATTGGAAAAAAATTTAATTTTAATTAGAACAAGAAACAATTTTAAAATAACCGGTACAAGAGGTTACCTATTTTTAAACGAGAGACCCCTAGATCACCTATTAAAGGCATTACAATTGGTATTTTGAGAAGAAGAAGAAATTAGAATGTGACTAGTTATTTTGAGAAGATAAATGGGTAAGAGATGAATGATATTAAAGGATAGAAATGAATTAATGAAATGAGGGAGGATGTTTCTATTTATAACTGAGGTGAGGAGCAGCTTTGGAATCTCCAAAAATATTAATTTACAATAAAATAAAATCCAATTTGAAAACATCTAAAATGTCTTATTTTAAAATATTAGATTTGATAAGGTTTTAATGTCATCATCCAAACATTTTTAAACATTTTGGATTTAATTTTAAACAAAATCATATTGTTTTATCTTGAATTATTCACTTTTAATTTTAAATAAGGTAATAAATTATTCAATATTATAAAAGTATAATTTTTAATTATTAGAATTCAATTAAACCATAAATGAATAATATTTAATATTTTAGAGTATAATATAATTATTTTAGGTTTTATAAAATATTTTATGATTTTTAAAAAAATAAATAAAACATTTTGTTGAAAAATATCAATAGTGTCAATTTTGACACTATTAATTTAATGGGTTTTTAAAAATATCAAGATAGGAAATTAGCCTTGAAAAAAATATTACATTATACCTATATGGGGACAGTTTAAACAATAATTTTATTTGGATATCTTAATTATAGAAATTCTCTTTATTTTTGAACTTTTCATATTATTAATATTATATTTCAATTAATAAAATAATTACTACTTATGTTTTATGTAATTATTTAATATAATTATTTTTTGTGTAAAAAATAAAAAAAAAGATAATATTATGGATATAAATACTATATAATTAATAATAATAATTTTATTAAAATATATCTCTTTGAAGATCCTATATTAAAAATGTTATATGTATTAAAACTGGAATGTGGAAACATCAACATCACTTTAAATAAAATAATATAAGTTTCATAATCTATTCTATAAGGATCTAAATAGTAATTAAATCAACCCTAGGATTTTTATGAATTATATATACTAAATCAATAATATTTGGTCAAGTGTTTATATCTTTAAATGGTTGTTATGATTTTAATAAAAATTAGTTTATTGATTTGTCATCAATTAAATAATTTCTGTATCATGAATATATAAACCGTTATAGTAATTATTTATTTACTAAAAATTAAAAATAAATTACCATTATAAATAAAAACATTTAATATTTAAAATGAGAATTTATAATCAAATTTATCTTCTGTATCACCTTATATTAAAAATTATTTACTTAATATAATTTGAGTAAGACATTTTTAACTTCACTTTAACTAAAATATATTAAATTCCCTAATCTCATTCAAGTGGATTAAAAAGAGTATAATTTAGACCAAAGGACGGTTTTTGTCGATTATCAGTCATCAAATTATATTAGGACAAGTGTGAAGGAAAATTTATAATATTATATTTACCCTTAATTACACGATTTAAGTTTTTATTGTATTAATATAAATTACTAAAGGGAGTATTCATAATTCCCAAAAACATAAAATAAATCTAAACATGTAATTTGGAACCAAAAATTAAAAATATAGAATCCATTTTTAAAAATATAAATCCCATCAGTTTTTTAAAAAAATTTAAAATTAATCTTGTTGTGATAATGGAAAACATGATTTTTAAAGAATGAACATTGTAGGAGATTAAAATGTTTTTACATAAAAATTCTTGGTAAAGTTAATTCCAATTAAATAAATTTTATTGAATGATAAAAATATATTATTTTATTTATTTTAATCTATTTAATAATTAAATTTAACCAAAGTAATTTTTTTGATGAAAAAAGTTGTTTTCAATTAAAATTTAGTGATTTTCACTATTCATCAAAACATTAAAGTTATCTGAAAAATATCATCAATTCATCTAATGTAAATTTTTGAAAAACGCTTATAAATAATAAGAATATTACTTTATTTATAATATATAAATGTTTAAAATCTAGATATGAAATGGGGTATTCATCAAAAGGATGAAAAAGTACATTTTTTTAAAAATATTTCATTTATCCGAAAAATTGAATTTGTTCTCATATATTTTAAATAAAACATAAAAGGGGAATTTTAAAAATTTGATTTAATATATTACATATATATTACATTAATAAAATTTATAAAGGTGATTTTATTATTGTATTATTTCAATTATTTTCATTTAAATAGTTTTTCAGAAAAAAAAATTCATTTTATTTAAAAACATTTTATTTTCATTTATAATTTATTTATCATCAAAGTGTAAGGAATATTTTCATAATTTAGTTAATACTATTCATACATCCATTATAATTGCTAGTTTATAAGGTAACAAAATAATATTTTTTTCTTTTCTTTAAATAAGTCTTGCATGAAATGAATTCTATAAAAAGTACATGAAATTGTGTGCAACACAAGCCAAAAATTGTGTTGCGTATATCATAAGCTATGCCAGTATTGCATGTAACTCAAGATTTTACTAGTTTTGTATAAAACACAAGACATCAATTAAATTAAATTAAGAAAAAATAATTAAATATATAAATAAAATAATATAAAATATAAATCTCATAAAAATCGTGAGGTGTTACATTCTACCCCCCTTAAAATTTATTTCACCCACAAAATTTGTCTAGGTTTAAACAGGATTAATAAATTAAATATTTTTTATACTAACCCAAATCAGAAAAATAATTCCTAAAAGATGATTATGTAAAGGAATGATGAAAAATATAAATATTAACCAAAATAAATCAGAATTGGGTTTCCACATAGGAGAACATAAATAGAAAGTGAAAAAAGGATATATGAGAGATATATAACAAGGAAGTTATGATGGAGAGTGATATAGAAAAGGGTTAAGAGAAAGTTAACAATAAAAAATACATAAATATGTGATGATTTAAGGGGCCATTTTATACCTTATAAATTATGGTATTTTGGTAACATTTTTTTAATTTAATAAAATTTCTTTATAGATGATTAATGAGAAGAAATAATTACCTGATTTTGTATAGTCTCATCATTTTCTTGTGCCTGGATCAATTTTTACTTCATCTCATATTCCAAAAAATGAATTTTAATTTTTACTGCTGAAGTGTTAGTAGATCATGATATACATTAATAAGATGATAAGACATTCTATCTATATTGAAAAATGTTAAAACAAGTTATCAAATATGCAAAATTCTACCTATGGTTAGATATTACTTTATTATAGAAAATTTCATCCTATGTTAAACATAAACATTCCATAAATTGATAAGTATAATATCCATATTAAAGATTAAAAATACTAATCATTTAAAAGAGGTCCACAAACACATCATAACCTTTATCCCTCTTATATCATATGGTATCTATTATTGGCCACATTCCAAACAAGTGAACACCTTCATCATGAATTCTCTTGTTTCATGGTAATAACCTAAATTACCATAAAACCATAGTGAAGATATGCATGCTTTAAAAAATTAACTCATTCCATATATCATAATTTCCAACAATTCTATATGCTATATCTATGATATCATAAATCACATTGTCATCATATTTGTCTCGAGTTCATTAATATGATAATTCAACTCTTTATTTCCTTATCCCAACATTATGCACATATTAAAGGCCATCCTTCCCACAATTGTTTTTTCTAAAAAATAATATTCGAATCACTTTTCAAGGATATCGGTGCCATTCAGTGTATACTATCAGATACAAATGATAAAACCATATTAGACCAATAAATATTTCATTATTCCCTAACACCATACAAGAGATTTTATAATGTTATTCTAGAATCCCATTACATAAAAATTAAATCATTTTACCCCATCGTTGTTAAACTCTATATCAGTAATAGTAATCAAATGAGATTTAGATTTGCATTTTTCATTAAGAGTTTTCTAATTTCGATCATCACTAATAACCCCTGGAATAGGGAATCTATTGATATAGTTCCCCATATCCTTTCACCATTAGAATTTTAGTGTGGAAGGTGCATCATCTTTATCCATTTCTCTATTCTCATCATTTTCTATCAGTTTCCCATTACATTGAAACTCAACCGTCTAATGACCATATTTTATATTCTTAAAACATTTCTCAGTCCCTTTTAAGATAATATACACCATACGTTTTTCCACACTTTGAGCATGAATAAACACATATCTTATTTTTACCATTGATATGATATTTTCCATTGAACTTCATCTTATGTTTCTTGTCAAACCCATGAGATTGATATGAAAACCCTACATCCATTTCTACCATGATAACAAAAGGATCAATATCTTCATTGCTACTAAATTCCCCCAGATGAATTTTTTTTTTAGTTACTGAAAAACTTATCGACATTACATTTTGGTTGGATGAAAATTCCAAAAGAGTACCTTGAAAGTCTTGTAAAATATTCCACATATATACCATTAGATTTATCATCCTTTGATTAAGCTCAAGTAATTATTTTTCCATCATTATTTGAAGAATATAAGGAAAGTACATTTTGAAAAATATGTTCATAATCTCGTCCCATTACATGGATTCAATTTTAATGTACTGCCTTGTATTATTTATTAGAGTCCACCACTAGCCTACATCATCTTCTAAATGATAAAAAACCAAAATGAATTTTTTATGTTACAAATAGTGAAAGACAATAAATATATTTTCTATTATACTGATCCATTATTATTAAATTAATTTGATATAAAGACAAACTGAAAGATGGTGGATTTTTCCTCATGAAAGACTCAATACAATGTTGTTCCCATTTATCTTCAAGTGGATTTATAGAAATATTCATAGATTTTGTAAGTATAGATATAAGTTTTTTTATTCCAACTCCCATTACATTTGGTTTTTCAAGAGGAAAATCATTTCATTTCGTATTTCATTCATCAATAACATAGTTCCTTTAGGTTCTATCAATTTTTTTAAACCCAAAAATAATAGTGTGAGAGGAAAGAATATTTCTAGGTAAATTACATAATATATGGGAACTACGTTCAATCTCTAACATCTAAGTTTTAGTCAAAGTTTAACCATGATCATTACCAAAATTCAAGGATTTTAACATATAATAGACATATCCTCAAGAACATCCTAATATATTTATATGTATTTATAGGGATCTCACTAATGTTTTCTCATCATAGTTTCCAAATATTAACTAAACCTTTCCTCTAATACCAACTATAGTGACCCATACTTCACATAAATAGTTATTACTTCGAAATTGAATAATATTCATTACAAAAAATAAATAATTCATGATAGGATCTTATACGTATAAGTTCCTTAGAAACTAGAAAATATAAACAAATGGTTCATAATATATCTTCATTGTCTCCCACTTGTTCTTTGAAAAGTATACCACTTTTTGACACATCTTAATTAATACCCTTCTTCATGAACTCGAGAAAGGAAACATAAAAAGTGGTGAGCTCAGATGGTCAATATGGGTAAATAGGGAGATATACAATGTATCATACTAATAAAACATAAGAACATAACATTTGAAATTCATATCCTGTATATTAAGCATCATTATATCATTCCATGTGATAAATCATAAAATTTCATAAGAAGCAATGAATGTAATCTGAAAATTCAAAAAATAAGACATGAAATTTTTTCATATACAAATAAAAATAAAAAATCATTTCCATCTTCACCAAGGAACGTTTCCAAGACCATCATAGTGTACAAAGAGCAATATTGAACATTGTTCACTCTTAGTTTTAGACCTATGATACTAAACATGATTTTCTCACTATTAGAGCCCTGTATTGCTGAACCAAATTTACATACCATTCTATTCATTTATATATCTTTAGATCTAAATAAATACCAAATTAATTAGAGGGAGATATAGTTCCAACACATCTCATTATGATATAATTATTATGTGTACAACAAAAACATAAGGCATTCATCATATCATATCCCAAAGAATAAACTCGGTTTCTAATAAATCATTCCATCATAATCTATAAAAAAATGGATTTCCTAAATATAACTCCTTCATAATGACAATAAAATCATAGTAATAATAGGGTTTTAAACAAAACCCTATTCATATAATGTCATCTTTGATGGAATTTTTTTTGATAAAACACTTGAAATTAATTCTTGACGAAAATGTTCTTTTATCTTCAAGAACAATTTTTTTTCTCAAAATTCAATCCTATTTTAAAATAAATGAATTAGTTTGAATATATAATTTAAATATTATAATGTAAGATTCATGTAAATAAGGTTTTATGAAAATTTCAAAATCTATTCACGTCGTAAAAGTTAAAAGAGAACATACTTCTTGTACTTTTTTTTTGGAATGTCAGAAAGTACCTTGTATTGAATATGAGAAAAGATTCCTTTCATACCATTTCGTAAAAATTTACCAGTTTAAAATTTATTTTGAACAATTTTATAATAATATAAATAATATTTATAATACATATATATAAAACATGGATACGGTTGACAAATATACCACAGTAAACACTTACGTAAAAACAATCTTGGATAAAGAAACGAGATTGCAAAATTTTCCCTTACAAGTTAATAATCAGTAGAATCATATGAATCATAAAAAAAATAAAATAAAATTAATATTAAAATATTTATATTATGAAAAATATAAAACTTCATGGGAAGCATAAAAACCACTCAAAATAAATAGGTGTTGTATAAGGCATATGTCCCACATAAATAAAAGTGAAACAAAATAATCTGTTACCTTAGGTCTGATATCCATTGTATTTATCTGAAACTATAGTATAATTATATATATATTGTAATTTATTTATTTTAGAATCGTATTAATTTATATTATATCATATATGATCATATTATCATCAGTTTTTTTTCTAACAACTCATTGTTACTCGTTATTCGATTATTAACTGCTTTATGTTCTAATGCATGTTTTGTTGAATAAGTTATGGGTATCTTTATTAGATAATATTTATATTATTAAAAAATTATATTCATATAATATATACCATATTTATTAATTATTAAAATTTATATAATCATTCTTTAAGGGATATATTGTTTAATTAGTAACATTGCATTGTGGAGACGGTAGGTCGTACATACGGACAAGTGACGATATCATTCCAAAAATTGTGATATAGATTTAAGTGGATGATATATATATATATATATTGTTCTAAAATAAAAATATAATAATAATAATAATATATATTTATTATTTACATCATTATACCCATCCCTGAAAAGTGGTTGTGAAAATTAGATTACACCACAGTGTGGAGACGAAAAGCCGTATGTACGCGTGCATTGTGATTTCGTTTTTAATAGGATGGATTGAAACTGGAATAAGGTTCTTACATAACCATAGTAAAATCTTATTATATAGGTGATACAAGAGTCATTAATTAATAATGGAAAAATATGTAATAGGATGTATAATAAGAAATAAGTTTGAAAGAATCGGTAGAAGAGATTACCTCTTCTTTAGTGAGCTCCATCTTGATGTCCTCTTAATTAAAGTAGGATTGGTGATTAGAGAAGAAAAATAAATCTAGAATATGTCTAGGGATGTTTAGAATGGAAACTTTTAGGGGAAGGATGAGCATGATGTCTCAGTATGATATGATTAAATGAGGTAGAATGATTCATTTTATAATTGAGGTGAGGGGAACCTTTGGAATCTCAAAAAATGAAAATTTATAATAATAAAAATCTCATAAAAAACCTCCAAAATGTATAAGTTTGGAAGATGAGATGAGATAATGTCTTAATATCATGAGGAAATAGTTTTTAGACTTCGTTTGAGTTCATTTTAAACCTTATCAATTCGTTTTAATCATAATTACTCTATTTTAATTTTAACATGTGTAAAAAAATTCAACATTAAAATAGTTTAATTTCTACATATTTGATATCAATTATAAGATAAATGAACAACATAAAACATTTTAGTGTAATACAGAATTATTTAATATTTTTGAAAATATTTTTTGAATTTTGAAAAATTAAATAATTCTTTTTTTTGATAGAATATCACTTGTGTCAATTTTGAAACTATTCATTTAATAGAATTTTAAAAATATCTAGATAAGATGTTATGTCATGATATAACCCGATGGGGTCTAGGCCAATACTCCCAAATCCCACCCCCAATATGCCTGGGGCTAGTGACTACCATCAAGAAGGAAAATTAGTAACATGTGAGGTGTGGAATATATACCTGTATGGAAACATGCATATCCAAAATCAAAAAAGGATTAAAGGTAAAAATTAAACACCACCAATTCATGAATACATCTATATCCCACAACCATTGTAACTAAAAGTGAAAGAATGGATAATCAACACCCACCAAATAAAGCTGAAAATGCTTCCAACCAACATAGATACAGCAGATCGATGTTAACTGCATTTTTCTAATATCTCATCGACCAAGATCCAGTAAACACCTCTGTCTATCAAGGTCACTAAGCTCTGCTTAATTAGATCCTCTAAATACTCCATTAAAAGGAATATGGTCTGCAAAATACACAAAACATGTGCAGGAAATGCCTGTGAATTGGTGAGTATATTAATTCTCGGTAGGCTCCCAAAAAATCCCAAAATAAAAAACGGAGAAACTGTAACGCCCCAACACTAGTTACCCAGAGTCGGTGAATTATTACATAACATTGTCATGATCACATGAAAGATAAAATCTAGAAAGACCTATTAGTTTAGTAGCCTTAGAAACACTAGATATATTAAAAAAGTTTTACATTACAACATAAAAATGAAAAATACAACAAGATAGTCTCCATAGTCCACACTCTTCTCCCCTCATACTATCCCTGCAGTTATTTCATAATTTACTTCTTCACATCCAGGGAAAAGGAAATCTTAGAAAAGGGGTGAGCTAAAATTCCCATTAAGGATAACAATATAGCGGAAACTTTCATAAATGAGAATAAACATTTAAGGCAATATTTAACTAAAACAAAAGACTTTTAAAATTGAACATGAACGTATTATGGAAAAGTAAAATGAAATAATTCCATTTTCTTATTCACATAGATATTATACTAATCGAATAATCACATGCAATATCAATAACCACTTTCATAATGATGGAATGCATAATTCCATACTATCATAACCACATAGCCAAGGCCTCATGCCATGACTACAAATAAGATTTTTCCAAGGCCTTGTGATAAGACATTTGTCTGTCTCATGAGACCTACTGATGCATCGAGGAGCTATAGCGGGCTCCAGCCATCACATATTAAGTCTCATGGATTCCCATATGAAAAGGTTTAAACATAACATAAACATTCGTATTAAAACTAGCATACGAAATGTAAATACTTCATCCATAAACCATGAATGGTATAAAAATAACACATCCACAGTCAAAAATATCACAAAGAGTTCAATACAATATAGAAGTTTTGTATCATAAATAATCAACTTAAAATAATCTCAAAATCCATCAAAGGATATTGACATAGATAAAATCAAAACTCTTTTTAGAGAAATATATTTTTATATTTTGAAATCATTTAAGTTTGATATATCTATAAAATAAAAAAATTTCTTTGAAAATATTCTTATAATATTGTAAGGGAAACTTCGAAGATTTTATAATGGTGGAAAATAGCCGCACCCGCCGTATAAGTTAAAAAAACATTCTTACCTTAATTTTGTCAAAAAGGTCAAAAAGGACCTTGTTTGGAAAACGACGGAAAGATTCTGTTATAAACCACTTATAAAAGTCAACAAGGGTATAAATGAATTTAACCCATATTCTAGTAAATAGTAAAAAAAATTCAAATACATTTTTAAGAAACATGGATGTGGATGATACAGAAGTCCTAGTAGATTATTACGTATAAACAAAATCGGATAATGAAGATATTGCGAAATAAACCCTTACCTTGTACTTTTCCTTTGTTGGGGTAGGTTGACATCTTGAATAATGGTGAAATAATTGATATTAAATTATAAAAGAATCATATATATTAATATGATATCATATATGATCTTTTAACATTGCTTTGTTAATAATATTTTAGAATTATCTTCATTTCGGGTGTTAAATTTCTCATTTTCTTTTATATGTTTTGTTACATAAGCCATGTTTTTCATGGATATGTTGTTTCTTATTCATATCCATAATTAGATCAAGTCCTTAAACATTATTTTTAAATCATCAAATGATAATTATACTTGAATGGATACGATGGAGAATGAATCACATCGCGTTCGTGGAGACGGTAGTCCGTACGTACACACGAGTGACAATATCATTCTTTTGATATTAAAATAATATATAATTGGATAGCATATAATATATAAATAATCATTATCATGTTATATTTATTATTTACATGAATTAAAAATCATTATTATACCCATCCAAATAATAATATATTGAATAACAATTACACCACGACGTGGAGACGGTAAGCCGTACGTACACACGTATAGTGACATGTCATTCAAAGGATGGAGAGAATACTGACTATGGTTGTACCATATTTAAAATAATATTATAGTATATAGCAGATACTGGATTCTTTATTTTAGAAAGGTAATAACAAAGAAAGAAGAAGTTGAAGAAGAAATGAATTTGAAAAAGGTGGTGAAAACATTACCTCTTCTTCGATTTATTCCTTTTGATTTGATCAAAAGGGCTACATAGGTTGGCTTTATGATCAAACTAAGGCCTATAGGTTGTAGTGAGGTAAGTTTAGAGAGTATTTGGGTAGGGTTTGGCCCAACCAAAAGGCTTTTAAGGTGTGAATTAATGAGACGGGGGAGTGCCTTTTTATAAGAGGGGTGAGGGGCACCTTTGCAAAAGCTAGAAATATTATTTATAATAAATTCATATTTGATTTCTAATGGATCCAAAGTAGATTATTTAAAGTTTAAGGTGGGTATGGGTCTAAAACTACTAAACCAATAGAATTTATATAGGTTTGGGTCATTATATTAACCTTATCTTATAGTTTTAACTCTTAGTTAATTAGTTTGACACTTACCATGTCACTTTGTATTTTTATATTATATAGTTAATAAACATAATATATACCTCCAAGAGACCCCAAAGTGGTCCATTAATGATACAACTATCATGATATTATTCTCTTGGCCGATCCATATATTTTTAGGAATTTAATGTCAATTAATAATATAATATTTGTTTTTAAAACTCTTTTATGTCAATTTTGACACTATTCAATAATTGATTTTTGTAAAAATCATAATAGAGTTATTACTTCGAAAAAAGTTAATTAAATAAATATTAACATTTCATATTATCCTATAAAATTATTGGTATTTATAAAAAGTGTCAAATTACATTTATTTGGGTATTTATAATATCAATTATTCTAATTTTTCATTAATTAAGTAATTAATGCATCACAATTGTGTCATAAATAAATTATATTATATAATATCTAAAAATTATAAAGAAAATATAATTATGTATTAAATCTTTTTATATTTCTAATTAATATTTATAGTCTAAATTACAACATATATAACCCTATGTAAAAATTGTTTTTTAAAAGATATATGCTTTTGTCATTTTTGTACTTATTATAACATAATTAAAATAAAGTGTCCCTGTCACCTACAATTGACTCCATGAGGTCCCAAAATCGACCTAAATATGCCCATGGTAGTAAAGGTATCCACCAATAATGTTAGGAAGCATTTTAGGGTAATTTAGTATTATTATAATATTATTTTTAACCATTATTTACCAGATTTACCTTTTAACCATGGTAAATAAAATATTTACCGAAGTAATTATTCAAAATGTCTAAAAATAAAAGATACCTATTTAAACAATTTGTACATCTTGATTCCAAATATGGAATCCATTTTTCCAAATTCAAAACACAGAAGTGGCAGAAATTAATTTAAAATTAATTCCAGTTGTCAAAACAAAAAGCGTGTTTTTAAGTTATAATAACTATCAAAAGATTGATACTTGTTTATGCCCGGTTTAATTGTGAAATTATGTCTAATTACCAAAATTGTATTAAATGGTAAAAATATATTCTAAATATACTTTAAAACCACTCAAATTCATAATTTATCACTATTAATGATTTTGATTAAAAAATTTTTTTTTTAATTAAAATTTAGTCATTTTCACTATTCATCAAAATATTAAAGTTATCCGAAAAGTACCAAAATTTCACCTTAGGCTAAATTTGATACTCAGAATCCAAAAATGAAGTCCATTTTGAGAGATAGAATTTCTAAAATTTTAAAAAGTAGGTATTACTATTCATAATGGCTAGTTTGATTGGTTGTGGTGTGTGTTAGAATTCGATGTTGCGTACAACACACATTATTGCATTATTCAAAGATAAGTGTACCGTATAAGCTTGGGGCACTACATTCTCCCTTCCTTCAAATAATTTCATCCTCGAAATTTCTAGAATACTACTGCATGAAAAGACTCGGGTGGTTCTTCATCACAAGTTCCTCGGGTTCCCACATTGCCTCTTCCATCTTATGGTTTCTCCACAAGACATTTACCAGACGAGTCGTCTAGTTCTTCAGTACATGGTCTCTTGTATCATGAAACTTGAAGGGATCTTCACAATAAGACAGATCGGGTTCCAGTTCTAATTCCTCATAAGTGAGTACATGTGATGGGTCAGGCATGTATTTCCTCAATAGAGATACGTGGAACACATCGTGAACTTTGGAGAGACTTGGCGGCATTGCCAATTGGTAAGATACAACCCCAATTTGTTCAATAATTTCGAAAGTTCTGATTTACATGGGACTCAATTTACCTTTCTTACAAAAATGTATGACTCCCTTCTATGAAGATACCTTCAGGAAAATATGATCACCGACTTGAAATTACAAATCCTTCCTTCGATTGTCGGCATATCTCTTCTGCCTACATTGAGCTGCTTTGATATGGTTTTGGATTACCTTCACCTCTTCCATCATTTTCTCCACTAGTTCTGGGCCTACAAGTTTTCTTTCACCAACGTCATCCCAACAGGATGGTGTGCGACATCACTTTCCATATAATGCTTCATATGGTGCGATCTGAAAACTCGAATGGAAGCTATTGTTATAGGAAAATTCTACCAGAGTTAAATATTGATCCCACATACCCTGAAATCAAGTGATTAGGATCTCAACATGTCTTCTAAGGTTTTAATAGTTCGTTATAATTGTCCATCTGTTTGAGGGTGGTAGGCAGTGCTCAAATGAAGTTTAGTATCCAAGGCTTTTTGAAGACTTTTCTAGAATCTTGAAGTAAAACGGGGATCACGATCAGAAACAATCGATTAGGGTACTCCATGAAGTCTCACCACTTCATCAATATATAGTCTTGCTAGACGTTCTAGTGTTATATCTTCTCTTATAGCAAGAAAATGTGCTTCATTGGTAAGACGATCAACAATAACCAATATTGCATTATTCTTTCTAGGTGTATTTTGTATCCCCATGACAAAGTCCATCGTTATATTGTCCCATTTCCACTCCGGTATGGGAAGAGGTTGCATGACTCCTCCAGGCGGTTTCCTTCCAACATTCACTTGTTGACAAACCATACATCTTGACACAAAATCAGCAATCTCCCTCTTCATGTTGTCCCACTAAAAATGTTCCTTCAAATATCTATATATTTTGGTGCTCCCATGGTGTATATTGAAATTGGAACTATGAGCATCATCCAACAATTTCCTTTTTAGATCTGGTATATCGGGAACACAAAGTATCTTCCCAAATTTCAAAATTCAATCTTCATACACAAAGTCTCTCAATCTCCCATCATTCACAGCTTTAATCTTCTTTTGAAATTCTTCATCATCGGTCTGAGAACTCTTAATCCTCTCTAGTAAATATGTTTTGTACACCATTTGAAAAAGCATTGATGTTTCACCTTCACTGGTTATTCCCATGTCCATCTTCAGTAGATCCATAAAAATTTGATCACTTTCAATTCTCATATTGTTTAAAACACCATGATATTTTCTGATCAAAGCATCTGCCACCTTTTTTGCCTTCCCCTAGTGTTATTGTATCGTTCAATCATAATCCTTGAGTAATTAAAGCCATCTCATTTGCCTCATGTTGTGTTATTTTTGTGAGAAAATATACTTCAAACTCTTGTGATCATCATAAATAACACATTTTTCACCATAGAGGTAGTGCCTCTATATCTTCAAAGAAATGATCACATCTGCTAACTCAAGATCATGAGTAGGATATTTTTGTTAATGAATTTTCAGGTGTCGTTATGCATAGGCAATAATCCTATCAATCTGCATAAGGACACAACCAAGTCCTTTCTTCGATGCATCAATATAAATAATGAACCCATCATTCCCCGATGATAGAGTCAATATAGGAGCATTGACTAATATTCTCTTAGGTTCTTCGAAAAATTCTCCACACTCTTTTTTCGAAACAAATTTAACCCCTTTACGTGTGAGCTTTGTTAATGGGTTATCCAATTGGGCAAAATTCTGGACGGAACGTCGATAATAACCTGCTAAACCAATAAAACTACGTAGCTCAGTTATACTCGTTGGTGCAGGCCATTCTTGGATTACCATGGTCTATGAAGGATCAACAATGATTCTATACTTAGAGATAATATGGCCAAGAAAAGAAATCTCCTGAAGCCAGAATTCACAAATGCTAAACTTCCCATATAATTCATGTATTCTCAGAGTCTTTAGGATAATGCGCAAGTGATTTTCATGATCTTCGTAGCTTTTAGAGTATACCAATATATAATCAATAAATACCACCAAAAATTCATTGAGATATTCCTTAAAAACTCTATTCATTAGATCCATGAATACAGAGGGTGAATTAGTAAATCCAAAAGGCATTACTGTAAACTCATAATGCCCGTACCTGGTTTGAAATGTTGTCTTCAGAATGTCTTCCTTCTTCAAACACAACTGATGGTATCCAGATCGAAGGTAAATCTTTGAAAAGTATTGAGCTCCATGAAGTTGGTCAAATAAATCATCAATGTGAGGTAGGGGATACTTGTTATTTATTGTGATAGCATTGATCTCCTTGTAGTTAATACATAACCTCATAGATCCATCTTTCTTTTTAACAAAAAGAATAGGGGATCCCCATGGAGAAACACTAGGGTGAATAAATCCCTTATTACTCAATTCCTCTAGTTGTTTCTTTAGTTCAACTAATTCTATAGTGGACATTCTATAAGGGGTCTTCGATATAGTCCTTGATCCAGGAAATAAATCAACGGAAAACTAAACTTCTCGTTCTGGAGGATGTCCAAGTAAATCATCTGGAAAGACATCTACATATTCTTTCACAATATGTACATCCTCTAATTAAACATTCTTTTCCTCACCCATAGTCATTTCATTCTCCTCCTCCCCAATAATTGAATTTAGTTGAGATAATGGGGGTGGATCTAGATAAGAATTTGGTGGTGATGATTCTGCTCTAATGATAAGGTGTTCTTTATCATCATTATAAAAAAAATCGGAACCTCCTTCTTACAATAAATCTTTGCATCATGGTCCGAAATCCAGTCCATACCGAGGATTATATCAAACTAAATCATAGGTATGATGATGAGATCAGCAGATAAAGAACATTTATGTGCTCTAATGGGGAGTGATTCACAAAACATTGTTGCAATGATACTTCCCTTGGGAGTTTTAACGGATAACTCATTTGTTAAATCAAATTGGAAATATCTAATTTTCTTAGAAAACTGGGAAGATATGAAACAATGCGATGATCTAGAATCAAATAATGTATTTGCTAAACTTGAGGAAACCATTAAATTACCTCCCACCATGTCTTTCAAAGCTTCTACCTCAGTAGTAGTGATAACATAAACTTGGCCTTGATCCCTTGGCCTTTTCTGAGGTATGTTCCCCTGACTCTTAGGACATTCATTTGCATAATGTCTCATATCCCTACAATTGTAGCACTGAACATCGGTAGCTTCCTTATTCCCTTTTCAATCATGAGCTTGGTGGCCTTTTTCACCAAACTTGTAATAGACTCACGTTTCTTTTAAGAAAGTACCAGGGTGTTTTTTCCCACATTTACTGCAGGATGGATATTCAACTTTTCCCTTCTTCCCTTTATTTCCATTCCCAAATTGATTAGAAGATCTCTTCTTCTCTTGCTTTTCTTTAAAGTCATATGACTTAGTGAATTATTTCTCTGCCTTGATAGCACATGAGACAATGTCTTCGTATGATGAGAAGGATTGTGAGAATAATGCTCGACGGAGAAACGGTTTTAACCCATCAAAGAAATTATCAATCTTACTTCTTGGGTTATGTATATAATCTTTAACCTACCTTTCTAACCTTATAATGGTAGCCTCATACTTTGCGACATTCTCATCCTCCTTTTTTCTCAGACTCAGAAATTGCCTTTCCATATCTGCTCGATGGTCACGAGGAAAGTATTTTTCTACAAATAGATCTTTGAACTCCCTGCATTACATAGTTGATACTTCATCATCTTCCTTCATGTTTTGATTCAATGACTACTATTTATCAGCATCTCTAGTGAGGCGGTAAACTACCATGATAACTTTTTACCTTTCAGTACTCCCCAAAGCCTGAAATATTTTCTCTAGGGAATTTATCTGTTGCTCAGCTACTAAGGGATTTGTACTCCCACTGAATGTTGGTGGTTGTTGCCTCATAAAGCTATCTAACATTGATACTCCACATTGCGGATCAGGGTGCTCTATACGGGTAAGGTTATTATTCATAACCTGAGTCAGTTGTCCTAGTATGGTGATTAGATAATCGGCACCTGTTGCATCACCAGCTCTACTATAATTATCTTGAGCAGGAGGGAAATCCCTACATTGAGTGTGTGCATTGATAAAGTTTCCATTTCTTCCACTAGGTGCCATTTCTAAACAATAGAATAAACTAGATCAGTTTATGGATTAAAATACATAATTTCATTCTTATAAAACACTTAACATAAGTTAAACTATTTATGGATATAATCCATAATCATCAAATTTTTGTCTTTGAGGAAGTATATACTCATAAACCCTTCATAATGATTTGTAAAGAAATTGATAGGTATCCTAATAATATCCCCTGGGAGTGTTATAACCAAGAGTGGATCAAGGCCCGTTGTTGTGCACCAGTTCTCGTTCGAGTCTAGATCAAAGAAGTGTTTTCAGGTTTTACCCCTAGGTACATCTGTGCCAGAGCCGCCTTTACCTACTTCTATCCAGACAGGTATTTATTGCTCGTAAAATTCACAAAATCTCTAAAATAACCAAATTCTAGGAAGTTCGTCTATACTAATTATCAAAGTCCATCTAAAATATATGTGCTCTAATCAGAGTTTATCTAAATCTACCTTCCAAGGTCTGTACTATACTTCCTCTGATAGAAACTATAACGCCCCAACCCCAGTTTCCCAGAGTCTGTGTATTTTTAAAAAACATTGGCATGATCACAAGAAAGATAAAATCTCGAAAGTATTATTAGTTTAGTATCCTTGGAAACACTAGATATATTCGTAATGTTTTACATTAAAACATAAAAATGAAAACTACAACAACATTGTCTCCATAGTCCACACTCTTATCCCCTCATACTGTCCCTGGAGTTCATTCATAATTTACTTTTTCACATCCTGGGAAAAATAAATCATAGAAAAGGGGTGATCTCAAATGCCCAGTAAGGATAACAATATAGCAGAAACATTCATAAATAAGAATAAACATTTAAGGAAATGTATAACATGAAAAAAATCCATTTAAACTTGACCTTCAACATAGTATGGAAAAATAAAATGAAATAATGTCATTTACTTTTTCACATTGATATTCTAATAATCGAATAATCACATGCAATATCAATAACCACTTTCATAATGATGGAATGCATAATGCCAGACTATCATAACCACATAGCCATGTCCTCGTAACAAGACTAGAAATAATATTTTTCCAAGGCCATGTGCCAAGACACTAGTTTTTCTCATTTGACCTACCGATGTATCGAGGAGCTATAGTGGGCTCCACCCATCACATATTAAGTCCAATTCATTCCCATATGAAAATGTTTAAACATAAAATAAACATTTGTATTAAAACTAGCATAAAAAATGTAAATACTTCATCCATAAACCATTAATGGAATAAAAATAACACATACACAGTCAAACATATCACAAAAACTTCAATACAATATATAAGTTTTGTATCCTAATAAATCAATGTCAAGTAAGCTTAAAATCCATCAAAGGATGTTGACATAGATGAAATCAAAACACTTTTTAGAGAAATATCTCTACTATTTTGAAATCATTCTAGAGTCATATATCTATAAAATACAACATTTTCATTGAAAATATTATGATAATCTTGTAAGGGAAACTTCGACGATTTTATAATGGCGGAAAATAGCCGCACCTTCCATATAAGTTAAAAAAACATTCTTACCTTATTTCTGTTGAAAAGGTTAAAAAGGACCTTGTTTGGAAAATGACGGAAAGATTCCTTTATAAAAAACTTATAAAAGTCAACAAGGTTATAAATGACTTTAACCCATATTCTAGTAAGTAGTAAAAAAAATGTTTTGAAATACATTTTTAAGAAACATGGATGTGGATGATAAAGAAGGCCCAGTAGATTATTACGTATAAACAACCTCGGATAATGAAGAGATTGCGAAATAAACCATTACCTTGTACATTTCCTTGGTTGGGGTAGGTTAAACTCTTGAATAAAGGTAAAATAATTGTTATTAAATTAGACAAGAATCATATATATTAATATGATATCATATATGATCTTTTAACATTTCTTTGTTAATAATATTTTAGAATTATCGTCATTTCGGGTGTTAACTTACTCATTTTCTTTTATATGTTTTGTTAAATAAGCCATGTTTTTCATGGATAGGTTGTATCTTATTCATATACATAATGATATCAAGTCCTTAAAAATTATTTTTAAATCATCAAATGATAATTATACTTGAATGGATATGAGGGAGAATGAATCTCATCGCATTCGTGGAGACGGTAGTCCGTAGGTATGCACGAGCGACAATATCATTCTTTTGATATTAAAATAATATATAATTAAATGTTATATCATATATACAAAATAATTATCATGTTATATTTATTATTTATATTAATTACAAATCATTATTATACCCATCCAAATAATAATATATTGAATAACAATTACACCATGACGTGGAGACAGTAAGTCGTACGTACGCACGTATGGTGACATGTCATTCAAAGGATGGATAGAATACTGAATATGGTTGTACCATATTTATAATATTATTACAGTATATATGAGATACTGGATTCATTATTTTGGAATGGGAATAACAAATAAAGAATAAGTTGATGAAGAAATGAATTTGAAAAAGTGTGGTGAAAACATTATCTCTTCTTCGGGTTCTTCCTTTTGATTTGATCAAAAGGGCTCATTAGGTTAGATTTATGATCAAACTAAGGCCTCTAGGTTGTAGTGAGGGGATTTGAGAGAGTATTTGGTCAATGTATGGCCGAACCAAAAGGATTTGATGGTGTGAATGAATGAGAAGGGGGAGTGCCCTTTTATAAGAGGGGTGAGAGGCACCTTTGGAAAAGCTAGAAATATTATTTTATAATAAGTTCATATTTGGTTTCTAATGGCTCCAAAGTGGATTATTTATAGGTTAAGGTGGGTATGGGTCGAAAACCACTCAAACAATAGAATTTTTATAGGTTTGGGTCATTATAACCTTATCTTTTAGTTTTAACTCTAAGTTAATTAGTTTGACACTTACCACGAAACATTGTATTTTTATATTATATAGTAAATAAACTTACTATATACCTCCAAGAGTCCAACAAGTGGTCTATTAATGATAAAACTATCATGATATATGTCTCATGGAAGAAAATTAGATTTTTTGGAATTTAATATCAATTAATAATATAATATTTGTTTTAAAAACTCTTTTATGTCAATTCTGACACTATTCACTAATTGATTTTTGTAAAAAACATAACAGAATGATTACTTCTAACAATGTTAAGTAAACCGATCCTGACATGTCATATTATCCTAGAAAATTATTGGTATTTATATAAAGTCTCAAATTACATTTATTGGGGTATTTATAATATCAATTATTCTAATTTTTCATTAATTAAGTAATTACTGCATCACCATTGTGTCATAAATAAATTAAATTATAAAATGTCTAAAAATTATAAATAAAAAACTATTATATAGGAAGTATTTTTTTATTTCTAATTAATATTTTTAGTCTAAAATCCAACATATATAACCCTATGTAAAAATTGTTTTTCTAAAAGATATATGCTTATGTCATTTTTGTATTTATTTTAACTTAATTAAAATAAAGTGTCCCTATCACCTACAAGTGGCTCCATGAGGTCCCAAAATCGACCCAAAGATGCCCATGGTAGGAAATTTATCCACCAATAATTTTAGGATGCATTTTAGTGTAATTTAGTATTATTATAATATTATTTGTTAACCCTTATTTACCGGATTTACCCTTTAACCATTGTAAATAAAATATTTACCGAAGTAATTATTCAAAATGTCTAAAAATAAAAGTTACCTATTTACACAATTTGGAAATCCTGATTCAAAATATGGAATCAATTTTTCTAAATTCAAAACACATAAGTGGAAGAAATTAATTTAAAATTAATTCCCGCTGTCAAAACAAAAAGCGTGTTTTTAAGATATGATAACTATCAAAAGAATAATACTTGTTTATGTCCGGTTTAATTGTGAAATTATCTCTATTGAGAAAAATAGTATTTAATGGTAAAAATATATTCTAACTATAATTTAAAACCACTAAAATTCATAATTTATCACTAATAATTATTTTCATTAAAAAAGTTGTTTTTCATTAAAATTTAGTAATTTTCACTATTCATCAAAATATTAAAGTTACCCGAAAAGTACCAAAATTTCACCTTTGGATAAATTCGATACTCTGAATCCAAAAATGAAGTCTATTTTTAGTGGTAAAATTTATAAAATTTTAAAAAGTAGGCATTACTATTCATAACGGCTAGTTTGATTGGTTGTGGTGTGTGTTAGAATTCGATGTTGCGTAAAACACACACTATTGCATTATTCAAAGAGAAGAATACCGTAGATGCTTCGGGTGCTATAGAAACTAAAAGGAAATAGTCCACTCAACCTAGCCAGAGGGAAATCCAATTGAGAGGGAAAATCCACATTAAACAATCCTCAGCTGTACATGAAATATCAACTCAGTCCACCCAGGGTGTCAACCCCGATATGTGAAAACACCATAGGGACTATCAGAAATCACCAAGATATACTCATATCAGACTCCAAGTCTCATAAGGTTCCAACCTTGTAACCAGAAAAAATATTCTCTTCATAGTCTCATACCCTAACATAAATCTAGAAGAACACACTCCATGAGCCCATCCATTCCATATGACACCCATTTGAGATATTCACTCCATTTGGAACAACTTCATCATTCCTAATGGTACATCTGAGAGAATGTGCTCCATTAGTGACATCTGTCTTGGTCTGAATCTTGTTCTTAGAACTAGAGTTCATTTAATCACTACCTCGATCCTAGAGTAAGCAAAAGAAACCCATGAGTAGAGGCCCTCCTTTCACCACTGCACATTGTTGAGTGGGCGCTTTTCCATACTAGGCATCACATGCATCCTATCTAACAACAGAGAATGGAGGGACTGACTCCTCTCCAATGCCCTGCATTTTATGGAGTAATTACCATAAATAAATTTAGAAACCTCTATCACTCATTTTAATAGTGGACCACGCCTTAGTACATCGAGGGATTATTAACCCCTATATTGGAATCATTCACATCTAGAGGATGGGTCCATTCTTCGTAACAATATCCCACACCCGAGGGTGCTCAAATATCAATAGGTGACCTACACTATGATGCTAGTTAGATATAGGGAAGTACTACTTCATATGTGAGGACCTACACCCTAATCCACCATGGGAGTACTACTCATGAAGGAACCACACCTGGATACGACATGGGAGTATCACTTTTTAAATCGAGGATCCACATAAAAAACCGGTAGGGGAATACCACTTTGTGACTAGAGGAATCACATCCTGATAGGTCAGGGGAGTGCCAAATCTAATATATCATTTACTACGTGGTACCTACACCCTAACATGATTTGGGAGTTCTGGCCCCAAGCTTTCAGACCCAATCCCTGACATTACAATGTAGTACCGAATTTTCACGAACAACACGTATAGAGGAACCACACCCTTGTGAGAAGGGGAGTACCCAATCTATCAATACGTAATATATAGAGGAGCCACACCCTGGTCCAATAAGCGAGTACTAAATCCATGGATAGAGGACCCACTCCTTGGTCCAATAGTGGAGTACCTACTCTACCATCAGGATTGTCTTGGGGAAACCAAGACCCTAGTCCATCGGATGAGTAACACACCCATAGGAAATTACCCAAAGGTAACAAAACCATGCCCGAAACGTGGGGAGTCCTATATTCATCTATGTAGTGAGTTAATGGAAACTCATATCCTAGTCCAATATGGGAGTAACAATCCTAACATCCCTCTATACAAGCCACATCACTCTTCAAAATTGACTTACTACCTCTCGAAAAGTGTCTTAATAAATTTACACCACCTCATATCTCATAATCCAAAACGAATCAACCATTTCATCCTATGTGGAAAACCACTAAGGATAGAATAATTACAAGATAGAATCTGAGTCCTATAGAAAGAGATATGGAAGACAGAATATCCCCAGAGGATCTCCTATTAGTACAAAGTGTGCACCAGGGAACATTCGGTGTGTGAAACCACATGATAACTTTACCAAGTATCTTTTCCACATAGGTTACACCCCATGTAGAGGTTAACAACATGTAGAGGAGGTACATTCCATGTCCCTCATCTCTCATCCCCTGGTCCTCTTCATCTTCTACATGGACCTACCGACCATGACCGTCACTCACCATGTATCCCATACTACATACCGTGTTTGGATTAACGACCACCTTCCAGTTTAGTTTACACATGTTTGTGTAACGAACACCATGTCTTTGTATGTTGGAAATGTGTTAGTACATGACCATTTGTTTTCACACAACTATCTCAAGCCATCTACTAAGATTACATGGTTTAGGGAAGTACACAATGTGTAACCCCTATACACCACGTGTAGTCCCAAATATTCATATTTCCTTTATAGTAATAGATATAAAACACATTTCACTAAACAAGACACTATTTAGAAGGTTACTACTATCAGGAATCGCCTTTAAATCACATAAATCTCCCTGATTCAACCAAAAACCAAAATATATTCCAAGAAGGGGTCATAAATATTTGCAATAGGGCTCTAGAACCATTGGTCAATGGAGAACAAAATGTACCAAGTAAAAAACTACAATCCTCGAACCTAATTGGAGAAACGCTGAAGATTTGTATGAATAATGATACCCGTGTCATTCTGGTTCTCGATATGATGATGAAATGCTTCATATATGGAGGTCAAGGGCACCGCGTTGCGTGGATTCAGCATCAATTTCTTCATCTTTAAAAGGAGGAGAGGCGAAACAGTCCTTGGTTGGTCCATGCATGTATGAGGGTAGGGTGTGGGAGGAATTGGTTTTAAGAAATTAAAACCAATTAATTTCCCTCTCAATTCCAGGTCACTGAAATGGCCCAATGAACAAATCTCTCGGTGTAGACAACCTTAGGACATGACTTGTGTAAAAATTCATCCCAGACTCAACGACAGTACTTGAAATCCAATACGAGACATGGAACATGATTTATTAACATTTATATAGAAATTACACTCACAAGAAAAAAATTTTAATATTTTTAATATCACCACACCAAGGCTCCAAGGGCCCCGTCATCTCATTACGACTCAATGTACATATCCAGAAATATTTTCCAAAATATTCAAAAGACCATTAGGTCAAAAACAATGTTCTTAAATTCTCCCATCCATAAGGATTACTTTCCAAAAAAGTGAAATAATAAGTTCAAGGGAAAAACGGAGATCCACACTAGAATCACACAATAGGGAGCTCAGAAACGGTTCATGTGATTCTTACAAGCACGAAAATAATGAAACCAGAAATATTAAACCAATATTAGGTCCATATTCTAGTGGGAAATCAACACTGAACAAAAAAGAACGTCCCATTAGCTCCGATAGTTGGGAAAACACCAATCACCATGGTACATCTGCAGTCATGGGGTTTAGTGGTACACCACCTTACTAAACTAACACAAATACCGATGGAACCATACAGTTCACATCCAACCCTAGATAGGCTGTACAATATCATCCTCAAGAGTTTTTCAATCAAGTTTGACGCTGATCACAAGAGGATATTCACCAAAAAATTTGGGCTGCCCAAGAGTAGGTACTAGGTCTTATTAGATCATTCATCTACAAAACTCCAATTGTAACACATCTCCACAAAACATAAACACTACATCACCCACTTGTGGAATCCAAGATGAGTATAGATGTTAGTAAACCAATCCATACTATAGAAACAACATAGGGCCTATCTCTACCGCTACTCAATGATTCTATGAAAGCATATTCTTTTTCCGGGGTGGCCATGCTAAAGGGGGTAAAGCAGGAAAAAAGTCTGTGTTCAGGGCCAAGACCTGCTCAAACACATCCTTGCATAACCTCTCCCTAAATACAAAACTCTATGGAACTCATCCACTACATCTCCATACTATCCATGTCTGGTGGAACTAACTCACCCACATTGTTCTGATTGTGTCACAATAATGCATCCCAGTAGGGAAATCATCCCCCTTCCACGTGAGTTCAATGTTACATTCAATAGCTCCACATCCTCCTCAATCATGTCATGTACAAAGATTATTCCAAACACATGAGGGTGGTAATGAAAAACAATTAGCCGCCCAAACACACATTGGGTCTTACTAGGTCCTCTGTTGCAATTAACAACACCTGGTTCTACCGACGCCCCGTATCACCCTTCTTAAACCTCGAGCATGTGAAATAAATAAAACAGTACCCACAAAAGTTTCTAACAATTTCTACTATATAATGTAGAAAGGACACAAGGTGTACCACTATTCATTATCAGAACTTTTAGATTGAATACCTCCATGACTGTAGCATTCCTCACCCATATTCTCCAGCTCCCAGAACCTCGAATGGACCACCTAGGGGTAACGGTAGAAACACATTGAACCACCAACCACCTCATTATAATATTCCTGATCCTCTGTATAATCCTCCACCTCACATAACTCTTTTCTACAAGCGTTATCCGTACCAGGGTGACTCATCACCAGAGCCCTCTCAAATGCATGAAGGGTTGGAAATTCCCTGGCGAGATGTCTCGGACCATCACAAGCATAAGACCTTGTCTACTATAGTTGACCAAATACTCAACACTGATCATGCAGTACAGACCAATATGTTTTTGTCTAGGCATGGGTATGCCTCCTTTATCATGATCCTATTAACTTTCTTCTACCAACTCCGGTAGATGCCTCAATCTCATGACCAAAACTACGGGTCACATCCACCTATTCTTAATCCAAGAAACTTTCCACCACCGTAGCTTACTCTAGAACTACAACATAGTTGTTAAAGCGCAACAGAATCACAAACACCCTGATATCCCAAAGAAATCCCTACTCAAAGGTCCATGCTCTGAAGAACGGATCCCAAACCATATCCAAGGAGTATCACATAATTTATTTGAACCTCTGTGACAACTCCTACACTATTATTCTACACGTAAAAATATATAGAACCTCCAAGATACACACTAATCTCAATGGGGATGGATTAAAATCTTCCATGAAGAGTTTCCCATACTCTTTTCAAGTGAGAATCACCACCCCATGAGTCTATATCACCAGAATCCACTATCTCCCATTGAACCCTGCCGAAGTATCACCTCTATGACTACCATTAAATTGAGAAGTGTCCTCACTATGTAGAGAAATTGAGTGACTTCCAAGAGCTAGTTATTTTTGACTTGGGGGCCTTGATCCCCATTGTACCTTAGATGTTACTACCAATGTAACTCATGTGGTGCACACAACCTACGCACATCATCATACAGGAATTCTAATAAAACATGCAGCTCAACATGTGGTGGCACCATTGAGAAACCGCACAATGGTAATGCATTAGAAACTATATCATATACTGAAGCCTCATCCCGAGGTATAAAATCATCATGATCACATTGTAGAATCCGATCTTTCTATATTTGTCAAGGAAACATGAAATAGAATCAATATGTATCATGATCAAAGAGTATATCTGGGGAGAAGACTCATGAATGAAAGAACAAAACTGAAACCCTATCATATATGATGAGCATTCCATTTCTTTCCTAGTGACTAATATCCTAATATACTGATTAAAAAAAGTAGGTTATCAGAGTCCTGGCGAATGGATATGTTAGCCTTAGCACCAGCACATGAACATATAGCCTAAGATCCTAACTTGAAACATCCTACCACTGTCTCTATGCAACCCAATCCAAGATGAATACACTACAGTACCATTGGGGAATTGACCACCTTGCATACCACTCTATTAGGAAATGAATATACGGGGCTGAGGTTGAAAATCCAGAAGACCGCTTCCAATAGGACAGGGGTAGGCGACGAGAACTAAGAAGGCATATCCCTAACATGAGAGGCATTTAATATGCACATATATACATGAAAACATATTCAAACTCAAAAAATGATAAAAATGAAAAAACCAAAAGAAACCAATGAATGCTTACATATATATCCCGGAACTAGAGAATAAGATATGTTTTAAAAAAAAATAAGGGGGCAAATTCATACCAAAGAAAAATGTATAAGCATACAACCTCTTCAGCATGATGAAATCCCTATAAATAGCTATTGTCACAATGGTCCTCAACCAAACTATGATAAAAACCTCGATCTGTAAAGCTTTCTAGGCTTCTCTTACATTAGCTACACTATAGACTCTTTTGAAAGGCTTGTGGTATACACAAGATACATAACATTTTTGAGAAAATACCTTGAAGGGGTGAGTATAAAAATACTCAATAAGCACACTAAAACCCCCAGTAAAAAAGGGAGAAAATGAAAGGCAACAGTTCTCTCAAGCTAGACATAGGGAAAGCCAATTGAGAGAGAAACCCTACCTCTAACCATAATCAACCATTCATGACAAGACATCTCAGTCTACCTAGGGTGTCAACCTTGACATGTGACAACCCTAAAAGGACTCCCAGAAATCACCCAGATATACACGTCTCAGACTCCAAGTCTCATGAGGTTCCAAACTCATAACCATCAATAGGATTATCCTCATAGGTTTTAACCATAACATAAAACAAAGAGAACACACTCAAAAATATCATCTATCCTATATGGAACCCATCTGAGAGATGTAATATATCAGGACCAACTCTATAATTCATAATGGTTTGTTTGAGAGAATTTGATCCATCAGGATCATCTTACTAGGTCCAAATATAGTACCCAGTACATAAGGTTTATTATATTTAAAAATAAGTAAATATAAAATACTAGATCACATTTTATCTACATCATCTATGGATTATTCTATCATAAATAGAACCCCTTTTGAAAAATATAACATAGTACTATTATTCATATCCTAGGAAAAGAAACATAAGGAAGTGTGATTTAGATGATCATTAAGGGTAGAAAAGGTAGATATCAATAATATCATTATCATAAGACATAAGAAAGAATGAATTTGTTTTGAAATTATGTCTTGATTATCAAATATCATGATATCTTGTTAATGGATAAATCATAGAAGTTCATAAAGAACCTATTTAATGATAACAAAACACAAGACATAAAATTGTGGCCTAAAAATATCAATATAAAATGATTTCAATATTAGAAAAGTCTCATTTCCCAGACCATCGTAGAGGAAAAAGTTCATTATTGAACCGAGTTCACTACATGTTCCATCCCTATATTACTGAATGTTGTTTACTTCCCATTCCAGCAATGTATTATTTATCCGAGATCATTTACCAATTTAGCACTATTTACCTCATGGGATATATATTATTATCGAATGCATTGTATGGAGATATAGTTTCCACCAATCAGATAATGAAAACCTTATATATGTGTTATATATGAACATAAATAATTTATTATATTAGAACCCATAAAAATGGTTTTCTTAAACATTGTTACATAATAACATAAACCATCGAAAAGAAATGGGTTTCATAAATATAATTCGATCATAATAAAAATCAACAATACAATTATTAAGGATCATATCCTTGAAAAGTACCCTTAATAAAGCATAATTAACATCAAATAATTTTACAATATAGGGAAAATAACTGTGAGATATCAATTGAAAATAATTTATGAATATAATATGCTTTTTTCTTTGAAAATGTTTCATTTTATTAAAATTCCATCAAATTTTAAATGAAAACGTTTTATCATAAACATAACTTGAAGGATATTATGGGAAGTTTCATTTCATGAATGATTCATAAAAGGAGAAAATTATGTTCATGTCGTATAAAATAAGAAAACATTTTTCTCGTACTTTTTCCTGAAAAGTCACAATGTACCTCATTAGGAATATAAAAAAAAGATTCATTTCAAAATATTTTTTTAAAATTCATAAATGGGTAAAAATGAATTCAAAAAATTGTTAATGTATAGTAAAAATATTTTAGAATGCATTTTTAAAAAACATATACATAGAAGAGAAATATTTTCCATAAAATACTTAAGTATAAACAGTCTGAGATAATAATGAGATATTGTAATTAACCTTTATCTTAGGTTTGATTTCCATCGTACATATTAAAAAAAATCCAATATAATGGATTAAATAATGTTATTATTTTATTCTAGAAACATATTAACATTTATGATATCAATAATGATCAAATTATCACTTGTTTATTAATAATATTTCATCAATACTATTATTTAGGTTGTTAACTACATCATTTTTTAGGAATGTTCGGGCATATAAGTCCATATTGTTGATAAAAATATATTGCTTCATCATTAAAATAATGATATTAAGTAAATTTATATCATATTTATTCATTAAATAAATATATCTAGCCATTATTCATTTTTGAATATGGAAAAAGAATCACATCGCATTGTTGAGACGATATGCCCTACACATGCACAAGTGACTGTACAATTCCCTTAATAGTAAATTAGTGAGGAAGTGGATAATTTATTATTTTTATAGAATAAATACTATGTTATAATTATTATATATACCTATTAAATACATTATTATAACCATAAAATTATAGTAGTGATGAAAAATATATTACACTTCGACGAGAAGATAGTAAGTCGTATGCCAATAGGCATGTGGATTTTGAATTCTATCGGATGGATAAAATGTTTAATATGGTTCTTAAATAATCATAATAACATCTTAGAATATATATTTTGTGGGATTTATTACTTTTTAATGGAAAAATTACATGAATAGTAAGTATAAGATGAAATAATATGGAAAGAGTCGGTGAAGATGATTATGTCTTCTTTAGAGAAATTCCTCTAAATATCTCCAAAGAGACACTAGGGTTTTTTCTTTTTAGAAGAAAATAACCTCAAACATTTGGATATAGATTTTTAGAAGATCATTTATTTGGGTTTTTCAATCTTAAATGAACAATGCGATGCGAATTAGTGAGAGAGGAGGTGCCCTTTTATAATTGAAGTGAGTGGCACTTTTGGAATTTTCAAAATTGTTAATTTATAACAAATTAAATGTCAAGAAAAATGACATAAAAAGGACATTTAATGGAATATATGATGATATAAGATTCTAATAATCAAATATAAAATATTTTAGAATTTTTTTACCTTATTATTTTGATTAACACTTTGTTAGCCTATTTTAATTTTAACTTAGCTAAAAAACAATTCAATGTTAAAATGTTCTAAATTTTACTTATGTTATGTAAATTAAATTACAAATTAAAATATATAAAATTATAGACTATATTAAATTTTTATGTATTTTTGAATAATTTATGAAAATATTATTTTGATGAATATTATTAGTGTAAATTTTGAAAGTATCAATTAGATAGATTTTTAAATATATAAACCAAACGTCTTAACTTAAATAAAAATATTTTATTACATATTTAAGCATCCAAGTTCATAAATGACATTAACTTATTGAATTAATAATATAAAATTATATTTATTTTATTTATTTTATTTTTTTATTATCATTTATTTGATATTTAAATTTCTAAAATAATTACTACATCTTTTCCGAGTAATTTTTTAATATAATTATTTGTTCAAAAAGAATTAAAAATAAAATTCCATGAATATGGTAATAATTAAATATTTAATGATAGTATTAATATCAGATATATATTTTTTGTAACCCTATATAAAAAATTATCTATTATTTAAAAGATGAATGTGACATTCAATTTTAATAAATAAAATATTGTAAATACAATAATTTCATCAAAGTGACACGAAAAGTTAAAAACAAATTTATACAATGAAAATGTGTTTTATAAGTTAAACATTTTCAGTTAGATTAATTCATAACATTAATTTTTCATCATGTAAACAAAACAAGTATATTAAAAAACAAATAATTCGACATTTTGTGACTTTCTATAATTTAAATATTATTTAAGTAATATTAAAAAAAAGTGTCAATTCAATTTTTTTTTTGATCTTTATGTGTTAAGTGTTGATATATATTCATCCAATAAAATTTTCGAAAGTGTTAGAGTCATTTTATGGTCTCTATAATTTTATTTTTCATTAAAATTACTTAATTTACCATTTACCAAGTAACAACATTTATAAAATTTACAATTAAAATTCGAAAAAATAAAATAGAAATATATAAAAAAAATTGGACCTTCTGAATCCAAAATTTTCATCCATTTTAAAAAAATTGAAAAGAAAAATTAACAAAATTTAATTTAAAATAAAAGAGATAGAATGTCCTGAAAAATGTTTTTTCATAAAAATGATTGTTTAAAACAGAAAATGTTTTCATAATAAATTTATGTTTAAAATCACATAACAGACCATTAATAGTTTTATTTTAAAGAAAAATAAAATAATTAAAATTTAAAAATAATCCATAATATAAATTTACCATATGAATACATAAAATAACACGCATTTGTCAATTAAAATATGTATTTTCCCTATTCCATATAAAAATGTTTTCTGAAATAATAATTTTAAGATAATATTGATATATTTAATTAAAAAATTATATTAATATGGCTAATTTTTTTCCAGAAATTATAATAGTTAATAAAAATAAGAAAAATTCACTTTTGATGAAAATGTATTTTTTGAAGATCAAAGTGATTTTTCTAAAAATTGTGTGATCATTTTCTAAGAATGTACAAATACATTCATATTGAATTGGACCATTATATATATTTCATAAATTATTTATTAAATTGATTCTTATAATTTTAATAGTTATGTTATAGAAGTCATTTTATACAAATAGTGTATTCTGGTTCATTTAATCTCACAGTTCCATGCAATGAAATATTTTGAATAATTAAAATTATTTAAAGAGAAATATTTATTATAATATTAGTGTGTTACATTATAACCTCCATAAAATGAATCTTCCATAAAAAATATTTCACATGGATAAAACAATATGATGATACATCTACCTCATCACATCTATAGGATCTCATGTAGCTTCCTCAAATTACTAGTTCCACCACAAAACATTAACCAAGAGAGTTATATTTTTTTGTAGAACATTCACTCTACAATCCCGAATCTCTATCAATTATTCTTTATAAGAAAGGAATTTCTTAAGTGGTATTAATTTTGAGTTTAGTAAATTTTAAGGATCATATATGTACTTTCTCAGTAGATATACAAATATTACATCGTGAACTATAGAGATATTTGATTGAAGCACCAATTGTTATGCTACCTTCCCAACATGATCCAAAATTTCAAAAGAACCGATATACCTAGGGATTAGATTTCGATTATTTAAATTTCTCGTCACTCTTTCCCAATGAGATATTTATAAAAATACATTTTAATCCCATCAAAATCTATTCCTTTTCTTCGATTGTCTTTAGAATCTTTTTATCAATTCTGAGTTTCTCTTATGTTTTTTTAATAGATCTAAATTTTTATACAATATCCTTCACTAGATAAGGTCTCAATATATTTTTGTCTTATAATCTATTCAATCACGTTATATTCCTTCACTTATTACCATAGAGGGATTCATAATGAGCCATATAAATATTAGAGTGAAAACTACTATTGTAATAAAAATCTACCTAAGGTAACTATTTAACCCAATCACCTTTGAAATCAATAGAGAAATATCTCAACATGTCATATAGAGGTTGAATTTTACCCTTAAAATGGTAATCTTTCTTAGGATGATAAGTATTTCTAAAACTTATCTTTGTATCCAGTGACTGTTGAAGACATCTCAAAAACATTGAGGTAAGCCTCTGGTCCTGATAAAATATAATGGAATGTGGCACTCTATTCAATCATACCAATTCATAAAAATATATTTAGGAAGGATGATCAATAGATAAGTCTTATCAAATAAAAATGAAGTGTGTATACTTCATAATGTAATAAACTATAACCCATATAAAATTATTTCCTTGAGATGTTTTGGGATGTATGGAGACAAAGTCCATGGGGATTTGTTTCCATTTCCATTCTGATGAGGGTAATGGTGGTAACATCCCCTTATACTAACTTCTTTAAACTTAACATGGTGAACAATCAAGCACTGAGAAACACACTGTGCCATATCTTCATACTTGCCGTATTACTAGAAATATTGTTTTAGGTCTCAATAAATCATTATTCCTCCAGGATAAATAGAGAATGATGAAATATGAGCATCATCCACATTTCCTTTTTTTAATTATTGAATGGTTGGAAGAAAAACAAGGTTTCTTAACCTTATTATTCTATCAGAATAAAATTTTATCTATAGGAAAATTCTCCCATTATTTTTAATCTCTAGGTGTTCTTTCTATGCCTCCTTAATCATCACTTTTATAGATTAATGAACTTTTATTTGAGCCAGATAATATTTCTACACATTCATTAATATTTCTATATTCATATATTGAAAATCCATAAGTATTGGATTATTTTTTATCCCTATAATAGATATACTAGCACTTCCCTTTCTACTAAAAGAATCTTCCACCTTGTTTTCTTTCACATGGAGGTATTGTATTGAGAAGTTGTGATATTTAGTCAAATAAAACCATCTTGTTTGGTTCATATTCAATACTTTTTTAGTGAAAATATAATTTTAAATTTTATGATCAATTTATATATCACATCGTTATCTATAATGATAATTCCTATATATATTTAATTAAAATATTACTTTAGTTAACTCCAAATTATTATTTGGGTAATTTTGATCATGGATTTTCAATTTTCTTAAGGCCTGAGATTTGGAAATATCATTTTTCTTGAGAAAAAATACCAACCCATTCATGGATGAATAACTATATATCAGAAACCATTCTCCATGGTAGGGTAGTTTGATGACAGGTGAACTCACTAACCTTATTTTTATTTCCGTTATATTCTCTTCAAATTCTTTAATATTTATGGACATAACTCCATTATGAGTTAAAATAGTGGGTATATTATATAATCATGAGAAATATTTCACAATGAATTGATAATATTTATCGAAACCAAGAAAACAGAAGATCGCATTCATCATTGTTGTTCTGGGCCAATGTTCAATAAATTTTATCTTTTGTGGATTCATATATATCCCTAATATTGATACTATGTGACCAAAAAATGAAACCTCCTAAATTCAAAATGGACACTTGGTAAATTTTTCATAAATATTCTATTTT
This sequence comes from Viscum album, assembly GCA_963277665.1. NCBI lineage: Eukaryota > Viridiplantae > Streptophyta > Magnoliopsida > Santalales > Viscaceae > Viscum > Viscum album. The sequence continues at coordinate 1,132,484,289 of OY728142.1, read as the reverse complement.
CTTAGGGTTTTGGTTAAAATCCAAAAATGGTCTTACTGTTATTCCTTGATCCTCAAATATATAAGAATACCATCAATAAATACTACCACATACTGATTAAGATAGTCTTTAAAAATATATTAAGTATATCCAGGAAGATAGTATGGGAATTATTAAGACAAAATCCATCACTATATATTCAAAGTGTTTATACCCTGTACAAAGTTCTATATTAGGTATATCATCCTTATCAACTGTAACGTCCCAGGTAAATGAATAATAACGCATATTTAATATTTTTTAATATTTTTTAATTAAATATAAATTTTTCTTTAAAGGGTTTTCTATGTTTGACAGCGTACCCGATAAGTAACAATGGGTTTCTTTGGAAATCTTACATTGCACACTAATAATATAATATTATTATTTTAAATGGTAGTTAACTTCTAGCCATTATATTGGTGGGAATGGATGAAACAAACATCAATATGATTATACCTATTTGTTAAATGTATTTACATTATCCAATAAAAAGCTAGAGGCTTAAAATGTGAATGAATATAATTTTAAGGATAATTTACATTAAAAGGCTGATTTAACGACATTAATGGAGAATCATCTTTGTATATAGTTTTGGCCAATTTAATACATTTTTATTGACCAAATAAAATACTTCTTTAGTCTTGGGACACCAAATTTTACTTTGTGTAAATTTTTTGGAATTTTTCTGATAAAGTTCATTTTTAATGAATAGTGAAAATATTGTATTTCAATTCAAAACTATGTTTTAATCTAATTTATTTATATGGTTAAAATATATTTTTAATTGTTTTTAAAGTTTAATTATAGTATATCTTAACCATTTAATCCAATGTTGGTCATTAGAATTAATTTCACTTTGATATTGGACATAAACAAGTATCAATCTTTTGATAGTTTCTCAAAAACACGCTATTTGTTTTAACAACGGGAATTAATTTTAAAATTAATTAATTCTACTTCTATGTTTTGAATTTGAAAAAATAGACATCATTTTTTAATTTGAAATATCAAATATAGCATTGGCTTAATTTTTGGTATTTTTCTAAAAAACATCAATTTTTGATGAATAATGAAACCACTTAGGGGTAGTTAAAAAAACTGACTTTTTCATTTAAATGAAAATTTTCCACTTTTTTGAATTGAATTTAAAAAATCCAACATACATGGTTGTTATCAACATATAAAATTTGCTTCATTAAGATTAAAATAATTTTTGGTGAATAGTAACTTTTGACTTTTATTTACCATGGTTAATGGTAAATAAGGTGATTCAAGGAAAAAAGAATACTATAATAATTCAAAATTACCTTAAAACTTGTGAAAACCTTATGTTTTCAGTCATTTATGACCATGGGCATCGTTGGGTTGATTTGGGGACCCAATTGAGCCACTTGGGTGTGATAATTACAATTTAGATTAATTAATTTAATGTGAAGACAAAATTGACATTTACAAAAAACATTTAGTAATTAATTTTTATATGGTGTTATATAAGTCATATTTTAAACTATAAATATTATTTTGAAATCTAAAACGATTTCCCACATCATGGTATTTTGTTTATAATTTTTAGAAAAAAAATAAATTAAATTATTTATGAAATAAAAATAATGCAGTATTTACATCATTAATAAATCATTTAAATAAATAAGATTATAATGATTAAAATATTATCCAATACATGTCCAATTATGATTGGATGATATTATTTTGACCATTACTCATCGTAACTTCAACTATAATGATTTTTGGGCCACTATAAACCAAATATCATTATATTATAAAATAATATGTTCACACTTTCCTAAAGAGCCCTTCCTCCCCCTTATAAAAGGAGACCACTTCTAACATATTCCTCACAAGTATCAAGACATTTGGATCATCCAAACTCTGTCCAATTAAGCTCCATACACCACTATCCTCCCCCTATAAGCCTTAACTTAGGCAGAAGGCACTTCAAGAAGTCCTTTTGGTTCAAACCAAAGGAGTTACCCAAATTAAATGTAATCGTTTCTCTTAAATTGTTTTCATTTATTTTACTTATACAACCCCTAAACTCTTTTTATTTCTTCTTTTGTAACAACAACAGTATCCTCAATATTCTAGGATATTCTTAAGAGAATTATTTGAACTACACTTACACACACATCCATCTAATGGATGACGAACATAATGTTTTTATGGATGGAAAACTAACGCCTCACGAAAAGACAAATGTTCAATTACATCTTACCACCTCTCATGGTGGCCATTAGGATGGAACTATATTTATATATGATATATATTATGTTTATGATTTCATTATGCTTCTGTAATTACCAATTATATCATGCCTTTATGGTTTCTATAGTGGGTAAATACGATAATCTCATTTGAGGAAGTGCGGACTACCGTCCCCTTAAAGTGATGTGACTCGTTAATTCCTTATGTGGGATATATAAAGGATAGTGTTAATGATATTATATATTATATTATACTGGAATTATAATATTCCTATTTATAATTATGTATTATTTCCATTGAAAAAGAAATAGAAATTAAAGTAGCGTTCATGCGTACGTACGGCCTACCGTCTCCATGAATGGTGCATTTCATTTCTTACCTCTAAATGTTATTTAATATTATAAATACATATATATATACAGGATATATATGATATATATGACATCTAAATAATTAATATAATTCTGGATATAATGTAATATTGACCACATGGACAACTTGTAAATATAAGCTCTCCATTTTTAACTCAAGTACCCAATTTCGACAAAACAAATGTTATTAAGTTAAATGGTTACATAATGTTTTTAACATGGTAACATGTGATATAAAAGGTATAATAAATATGAAAAATATTCTTATGAAAGTTGAAATTAACTTTAGTTTATTATTCATGATATTAAAGAACGAACGGGTCAAGTCGGACACCAGGTAAGGGACTTTGTCTCAATATCCTTTCATTGAGCCATATTTTGTTCTAATACAAGAATTTCTTTTACACGATATATAAAAACCATTTAATTTTCATTTCATTCAAAGGGAATCTTTTTCTACGAAGAGTTTTACTAAACGACAAAAAATAATGTTTCTTTTAACATATGCGGTGACAATGACCTTTTTCGCCGCCGCGAGTATTATTTGATCTTTGGCTTCCTCAATAAGCCGTAATGTTTTTAAAAGAAAATAAATACCTTATACTCTTTTACGTATTTTTGGTATTGAAAAAGGTTTTGAAAATGGATTTGTTATGTCAATATATTTAAGTGATAAATTTTTCTTGAAATGTGGAAATGTTTTCTTCCATTTATATTTTTTGTATGTGTTGTGATTTTATATTGGTACTTAGACATTTGATGGGTGGTTATGTGATAAACCAAATGAATCGTGGTGCCGTGAATACCAGGATGGGTGATTACATTATAACCTCCAATGAATTGGGTATGGAAGTCGGTCGTATGGTTATTTCCTTTAGTGATATGTGTGGAAGTCGGCCGTAAGGATATTCCATTTAGTGATATGTGTGGAAGTTGACCGTATAGTTATTCCATTTATGTATGATTATGTCCCAAGTTAACTTTATATGTTATGTGTTATTTATATGGGTTTTATGGTAATATTTTGGTTATAAAAGGGTAAGTAATGATATTTTATTCAGTGAAGAGTATTTACTACTTCATAAAGGTGAAAAGTATTACTTATGTTAAACAATTCTGAATCGGATATGAACAGTTTGTTGCCGTGATGGCATAGTTGAATAATGCTATAAATGGTGGGGGTATTCATGCATGAGATCAGCTAGATCAACCATAGAGGAACATGTCAGTAGTGGAGAATTTCATGAGGCAACATCCCTCATCATTCCGAGGATCATCTGACCTTATGCTAGCATAAGGGTGGATTAAAACACCAGAAATGATTTTTGATGATATGGGATGTTCATAACATCATAAGGTTAGTCTCGTTGTTTACCGTTTTGAAGGTGAAGCTGATCGGTGGTGGTTGATGGTGAAACATATCAGGGATTGTGAGGAGATTAATGCACTTGTTTGGGATGAATTCAAGGGTATGTTTCTTGAGAAATACTTTCCTATGGTGGTATGTCTTAGGATGGAAAAACAATTCTAGGAATTGAGGTAGGAGGATGACTCAGTGGCCGCTTATGAAGCAAATTTCACTCGACTGGCAAGGTATTCCTCAAATTTCATCTGAGATCTTGATAGTAAGATAAATCGTATTTACTCAGGACCGAATCCATGATATCGAAGAGGATTAACCTCTCGTGAGTTCAAAAGTTATGAAAAACTTGTTCAATGTGCCGAGATGGTGGAAATGGAGTTTTTCGATGATCAAGTGTACTTTGACAAAGAACTGAATAAGAGGACCAGTTGGCAGGAAAAAGGGAAGAATTCATCAAAGAAGGCTGGAGGTAAGAAAACTAAATATCCAAATTATGAGAAGTGTGGTAAAAAGTATCCTAGAGAATGTTTATAGAAGTATGGAAGGTGCTTTCGGTGTGGTATGTTTGGTCATATTTCTTGTAACTGTAAGGAAGGTGATCAAGCAGGCAATGAAAAACCATCGGTAAGATGTTTTAAGTGTAATGAAATGGGTTATTATGCAAATGAGTGTCCATTGAAGAACTCAACTGAGGGAAAGTATCCAGACTTCAAGCAAAAAGGGGGGGGGGTGAAATCCTTTGCAACTACTTCAACAGATGTTGGTCTATCAAATGAAGTCGTACCAGGTACACATTTTGTTTCTTCAGATTATGCCAATTTGTTGTTTGATTCAGGGTCTACACACTCTTTCATTTCTGAGAAGTTTTCTAGTAAATTGGGAATTCCATCTTATGATATTAATACTGAACATGCGGTAAAAACACCAGGAGGAAATGATGAGACAAAAAGAAAACATATGAACATTCATGTCCTTGTGTGCGGAAAGAATCTAATTTGAAACCTTATTGTTTTTCCTCTATTAGAGTTTGATGTTATATTGGGAATGGATTGGATTTCTGTTTATCATGTTAAGATTGACTGTAGAGATAAAGAGGTTTCTTTTCAGAATTATTTTCAGTTTTTATACAAAAATGAAACCTTGCTGTTGATAACATATCAGAAAGCTGATAAAGTAGTAAAATATGGAAATGAATGTTACCTCACACGTATTGTTGAAAACAAAGGATCTATTCAGAATAATGATGTTCTAGTGGTAAATGAGTACTTTGATGTTTTTCCCGATGAGTATCCTGGTATTATACCTGATCAGGAAGTTGAATTTACTATTGAATTAGTTCTTGATGAAAATCCAATTTCAAAACCCCCCTTATCGAATGGCTCAAATTGAACATTTATAGTTAAAGAAGAAATTATAGGAGTTATTAGATAAAGGTTTTGTTCGACCTAGAACATCAATATGGGGTTCTCCTGTCTTGTTTGTTAAAAAGAAAGAAGGTTCAATGAGACTTTGCATTGATTATAGAGCATTTAATAACATCACTATTAAGAATAAGTATCCATTGCCTCGTATCGATGATTTGTTTGATCAGCTCCAGGGAGTTCAGTATTTTTCGAAGATTGATTTGAGGTCGGGGTACCATCAGTTTAAATTAATGGAAGCAGACATTCCAAAGACTATTTTTCATACTATATATGGCCATTATGAATTTTTAGATATGCCTTTGGGTTAACCAATTCACCTACTGTATTCCTGGATCTTCTGAATAGAATTTTGCGTGAGTTCTTGGATATGTTTGTGGTTGTGTTCATTGATGATATTTTGGTTTATTTTAAAATTAAGGAGGAACATAAAAGTAATTTAAGGGTTGTCCTGCAAACCTTAAAATAAAATAAACTATTTGGTAAATTCAGCAAGTGTGATTTTTGGTTACACCAAATTTTTTCATTGGTCACATTGATTCAAAAAATGGATTAACTATTGATCTAGCTAAAACAAAAGCTGTTGAAGAATGGCCAGAACCGACAAATAAAACCGAGATCCATAGTTTTCTTTGGTTTTGAATGTTATTACCAGAGGTTTGTTGAAAATTTTGCACGGTTATCTAGTCCAATGACTAAGTTAACTCGAAAAGGTATTTTGTTCATCTGGATAAATGAATGTGATGATTGTTTTTAATAATTGAAAAGGAGATTGGTGAATGTTCCAGTTTTGGCACTGCCATCCAGAAATGGTGAGTTTGTTATCTACAGTGATGCTTCATTGAATGGACTGGGATGTGTCCTAATGTAGAATGATCAGGTAATTGCTTATGCTTAACGTCAATTGAAACCTCATGAGTTAAATTACCCTACACATGATTTTTAATTAGCTGATGTTGTTTTTGCTTTAAAATTTTGGAGGCATCATTTGTATGGAGTGAACTGTGAAATATATACTGATCACAAAATCATGAAGTATATATTCACTCAGAAATAATTGAACAAGAGACAGAGGAGATGGTTGGAATTAATCATGGATTATGATTGCACGATCCTTTATCATCCGGGAAAAGCAAATAAAGTGGCTGATGCTTTGAGTCAAAAAAGTAATACTTCATTAACCATGATACATTTGGAATGAGATACTTTGGTTTTTGATTTGATGAACTTTGGAATAGAAGTTTCTTGTGAAAGGAATTCATCTGTTTTGTTTCAGGTGTCAGTGAAATCATCTTTATCAGACAGAATAAAGAAATCGCAAAATGAAGACAATGAGTTGCAGAAAAAGATATAGTTGGTTCAGATGGGTAAGTTTTCTGAATTTAACATTGATAATGATTGTGTTTTGAGATTTGGGAAAAGATTATGTGTAAATTGTGATTCACAGTTGAAGAATGAGTTGTTATGTGAAGCTCATAGTTCTCCGTTTTCAGTTCATCCTGGTAGTACTAAGATATACAAAGATATTCGGGAGTATTACTGGTGGGATGGAATGAAAAGAGTTATTTCTGATTTTACTATGAAGTGTTTGACTTGTCAGTAGTTTAAAGCAGAGCGGGAGTTACCAAAAGGGATGCTTCAGCCTCTATGGGTGCCATATTGGAAATGGGAAAATATATCCATGGACTTCGTTGTGGGATTACCAAATACATCTCAAGGTAATAATGAAATATGGGTTATAGTTGATCGATTTACTAAATATGCTCATTTCCTTCCTATTAGAGGAACTTTTTCTCTAGATCAACTTGCTCGGTTGTATGTTAAAGAGATAGTAAGTTTGAATGGTGTTTTATTCTCCACCGTATCTGATTGTGATCCCAAGTTTACTTCTATCTTTTGGAAAGGCCATCAGAAGTCATTGGGTAATGAATTAAATTTTAGTACAGTTTTTCATCCTCAATCAGATAGGCAACCAGAAATAACAATTCATACATTGGAGGATATGTTACGTGCTTGCTCGATGGATTATCTGGGAATTTAGGACCAACATCTTTGGTTGATTTGTTTTATAATAACAGTTTGCATTCCAGTATAAATATGGCTTCATTTGAGGCATTATATGAAAAGCATTGTCGAACTCCAGCTTTTTGGGATGAAGTAGGTGAGAGGAAGCTGATGGGACCAGAATTGGTAGTAAAGATGGAAGAGAATGTTTAGTTGATTCAAAACCACATGAGAACAACTCAGAGAAGATAGAAAGGTTATGCCGATAACCGGAGGAAGGATCTTTCCCTTGAGGTAGGTGATCATGTGTTTCTCAAAGTTTCTCCATGGAAAAGTGTGATGCGTTTTGGTAAGAAGGGAAAACTGAGTCCGAGGATCATTGGACCTTATGAAATTCTGGAGAAAGTTGGATTAGTTGCGTATAGAGTGGCTTTACCTCCATGTTTATCCGAGGTACACAATGTTTTTCAAGATTCGATGTTGAGAAGGTATATGCTAGATCCATCTCATGTTTTGAGCCCAGAGGTAGTTCAGTTGGAATAGAATCACTCTTATGAAGAACAAACAGTCCAGATTAGTGACTGTAGAGAGAAAGTGTTGCGGAATAAGGTAATTCACTATGTAAAGGTTTTTTTGGAAAAACCATATGTTTGAAGAGGAATTGTGGGAATCTGAAAATGCTATGAGGTATAAATACCCCAACGTATTTTGATAAGTGAATAAATATTGCGAAGACACAATTCCCAAAAGGGGGGAAAGATGTAATGTCCCAGGTAAATAAAGAATAAGGCATATTTAATATTTATTAATATTTTTGAATTAGATATTAATTTTTCTTTTAAGGGGTTTCTATGATCAATAGCGTACCTGATACGCAACAACGAGTTTTTTTGGAATCTTACGTTGCACACTAATAATATAATATTATTATTTTAAATGGTAGTTTACTTCTAGCCATTGTATTGGAGGGAATGAATGAAACTAACTACAATATGATTATACATGTTTGTTAAATGTATTTACATTATCCAATAAAAAGTTAGAGTCTTAAAATGTGAATGTATCTAATTTTAAGCATAATTTACATTAAAAGGCCGATCTATCACCTTTTAATGGATAAACCTATTTAAATATAGTTTCGGTCACTTTAATACATTATAATTTTCCAAATAAAATCCTTATTTAGATAGGGGACTTCAAATTTTACTTTGTGTAAATTTTTGGAATTTTTCTGATAAAATTCATTTTTTAATGAACAGTGAAAATAATGTATTTTAATTCAAAACTATGTTTTAATATAATTTATTTATATGGTTATATAATCTTTTTTATTGGTTTTAAAGTTTAATTAGAATATATTTTTACCATTTAATCCAATTTTGATCATTGGAATTAATTTCACTTTGAAATTGGACATAAACAATTATCAATCTTTTGATAGTTATTGTTTCTTAAAAACATGCTATTTGTTTTAACAACGGGAATTAATTTTAAAATTAATTAATTCCACTTATATGTTTTGAATTTGTAAAAATAGAAAGAATTTTTGAATTCGGAATATCAAATATATCTTAGGCTGAATTTTTGGTATTTTTCTGAAGAACATCAATTTTTGATGAATAGTGAATCCACTTAGTGGTAGTTAAAAAAACAGACTTTTTCATTTAAATGAAATTTTACCACTTCTGTGAATTGAATTTCGAAAATCCTAAATACATGGTTGTTACCAAGAAATAAAATGTGATTCATTAAGATGAAAATAATTTTTGATGAATATTATATTTTGACTTTTATTTACCGCGGTTAAAGGTAAATAAGGTAATTCAAGGTAAAAAGAATATTATAATAATTCACAATTACCTTAAAACTTGTCCAAATGGTATTGGTTGAGTCAGTAATGACCATGGACACCATTGGGACGATTTTGGGACCCCATTGAGCCACATGGGAGTGATAATGACAATTTAGATTAATGAATTTAATGTGAAGACAAAATTGACATTAAAAAAAATATTTTAGTAATTAATTTTTATATGGTGTTATATAAGTCCTATTTTCAACAATAAATATTATTTGGAAAGATAAAAATATTTCCCACATCATTGTATAATGGTTATAATTTTTAGACAAAAAATAAATTAAATTATTTATTACATAATAATGATGCAGTATTTACCTCATTAATAAATAATTTAAATAAAAAAGATTATAATGATTAAAATATTAAACAAAACATGTCCAATTCTAATTGGATAATTTTATTTCGACCATGAATCATATTATATTCTACTATAATGATTTTTGGACCATTATAAACCGAATATCATTATATTATAAAATAATATTTTCACACTTTCCAAAAGAGCCTCTCCTCCCCCTTGTAAAAGGAGACCACTTATAACCTATTCCTCACACCTCTCAAGACATTTGGCTCATCCAACCTCTGCCCAGTTAATCCCCCTAAATTACTATCCTCCCCCTAGAAGCTTAAACTTTGGCAGAAGGCATTTCAAGAAGTCCTTTTGGTTCAAACCAAAGGAGTAACCCAAATTAAGGGTAACTGTTTCTCTTAAATTGTTTTCATTTATTTTACTTCTTCAACACGTAAAATCTTTTTATTTATTTATTTTGTAACAAAATAATTATCCTAAATATACTAGGATATTCTTATGGGAAGTATTCAAACTGCACTTAGACACACCTCCATCTAATGGATAAAGAACATAATGTTTCTGTGGATGGAAAACTAACGCCTCACGAAACGACGATTGTTCAATTACATCTTACCACCTATCATGGAGGACATTACGATGGAAATATATTTATATATGATATATATTATATTTATGATTTCATTATGATTCTGTAATTCCCAATTATATCAAGACATTATGGTTTCCATAGTGGGTAAATATGATAATCTCATTTGAGGAAGTGCGGACTACCGCCCCCTTAACGTGATGTGACTCATTAATGCCTTATGTGGGATGTATAAAGGATAGTTTTAATGATATTATATATGATATTATACTGGAATTATATATACCTATGTATCATTATCTTTTATTTCCATTAAAATAAGGAATACAAATGAAAGTAGCCTTCATGTGTACGTACGACTTACCGTCTCCATGAACGGTGCATTTCATTTCATACCTCTAAATGTTATGTAATATTATAAATAAATGTATATACTGGATATATAATATATATATGACATCTAAATCCTGAATATCATTCTGAATATAATTTACTATTGACAACATGGACAACTTGTAAATATAAGGCCTTCATTTTTAACTCAATTACCAAATATCGACAAAACGAATGTTATTAAATTAAAAGGTTACATAATATTTATAACATGGTAATAAGTGATATAAAAGGAATAATAAACATGAAAAAGGTTCTTAAGAAAGTTTAAATTAACTTTAGTTTATTATTCAGGATATTAAAGAACGAACGGGTAATGTCGGACACCAGGTAAGGGACTTCATCTCAATCTCCTTTCATTGAGGCATATTTTGTTATAATACAAGAACTTATTTTATATGCTGTATAAACACCTTTGGCTTTTCATTTCATTCAAATGGAATATTTTTCTACAAAGGGTTTTACTAAATGACAAAAAATAATGTTTCTTTTAACGTATGCGGTGACAAAAACCTTTTCTATTGCCCGAGTATTATTTGATCTTTGGCTTCCTTAAAAACCTGCAATGTTTTTAAAAGAAAATAAATACCTTTTACACTTTTACATATTTTTGGTATTGAAAATTGTTTTGAAATGGATTTGTTATGTCAATATATTTAAGTGATAAATGTTTCTTGAAATGTGGAAATGTTTTCTTCCCTTTATATTTTTTGTATGTGTTATGATTTTATATTGGTACTTAGACATTTGATGGGTGGTTACATGATAAAACAAATGAATAGTGGTGCCGTGAATACCAGGATGGGTGCTTACGTTATAACCTCCAATGAATTGGGTATGGAAGTCGGCCGTATGGTTATTTCATTTAGTGATATGTGTAGAAGTTGGCCGTATGGCTATTCCATTTAGTGATATGTGTGGAAGTCGACTGTATAGTTATTCCATTTATGTATGTTTATGTCCCAAGTTACCTTTATATGTTATGTGTTTTTATATGGGTTTTATGGTAATCTTTTGGTTACAAAAGTGTAAGTAATGATATTTTATTTTGTGAATAATTTTTACTACTTCATAAAGGTGAAAAGTATTACTTATGTTAAAGTATTCATGTCTTACTTGTTATTTTGAAAAAATAACAGGTTTACTTCTTTGTGTATCCCTTATTATGATTTTTATGCTCATCCAATGTTTTTGAAATGTTTTTCACAGGACATAATGTGGAATAGGGTGAAGGATGGTATCAATAAAAATTCAAGCTGTCTTAAACATGGAACTAGACATGAATCCTTTTTTTTCAAGAGTCTATGTTTTGTAATAAAAAATGGATACTGGGTGGAAGTGTCTACTTTGTAATTTTTTTTAAAATGTAATAGTTATGGCCTAATTCTCTAATACTCTAAACCTGAAAAGATCTTCAATGTGAATTATTCATTTAATTCAATATTATGTAATGTTTAAGGTCAAGTCCTTATAGTTGGTATCAGAGTTCGGTTTAGATAACTTTAGGATTTAGGATATTGTTAAATTAATATAAATAAAGTAATTTATGTTAATATAGAGATCATGTAACATTTAAAGAATACCATGATTCTTTGCCTAAGATATTACTATGGTCAGAATGGTTTTCCGTAGAGGAAACATGGCAGCTATGTTGGGACGAAATTAGGAGGAAACAACCTTTCATATCAACAACCTGAGATGGTCGGAATCAGAAATGAATAGTTTGTTGCATTGATGACACAGTTGACTCGGGCTATAAATGGTGGTGGTATTCATGCATGATATCAGCCAGATCAACCACAAAGGATCATGTTAATAGTGGAGGATTTCATGAGGCATCATCCCCCATCATTAAGAGGATCATCTGACCCTATGATAGTAGAAGGGTGTATTAAAGCACTAGAAAATACTTTCGATGTTATGGGATGTTCAGAACATTATAAGGTTAGTCTCGTTGTTTAACGTTTTGAAGGTGAAGATGATCAGTGGTGGTTGATGGTGAAAAATATCAGGGATATTGAGGAGATTGATTCTCTTTGTTTGGGATGAATTCAAAGATATGTTTCTCAAGAAATATTATCCTAAGGTGGTTAATCTTAGGACAGAAAAAAAAATTCCAGGAATTGAGGTATGAGGATGACTCAGTGGCCGCTTTTGAAGCAAAGTTCACTCTACTGGCAAGGTATGCACCAAATTTTATGCGAGATCTTGATATAAAGATAAATCGTTTTTACTCAGGTCTGAAGCCACCATATCAAAAATCATTAGCCTCTCATGACATCAAAAGTTATGAAAAACTTGTTCGGTGTACGGAGAAGTTGGAAATGGAGTTTTCCAATGATCAAGTTTTCTTTGAAAAACAACTGAATAAGAGGACCAGTTGGTGGGAAAAGGGGAAGAATTCATCAAAGAATCCTGGAGGTAAGAAAACTAAATATCCAACTTGTGAGATGTGTGGTAAAAAGCATCCTAGAGAATGTTTATTGAAGTCTAGAAAGTGCTTCCAGTGTGATAAGTCTGGTCCAATTGCTCGTAACTGTAAGGAAGATGATCAAGAAGGAAATGAAAAACCATCAGTAAGATGTTTTATGTGTAATGAAATTGGTCATTATGAAAATGAGTGTCCAGCGAAGAACTCAAATGAGGGAAAGAAGCTGGACTACAAGATAAAAGGGGTGGTGAAATCCTTTGCAACTACTTCAGTAGATGTTGGGCCATCAAACGAAGTAGTATCAGGTACACTGTTTGTTTGTTCAGATTATGCCAATGTGTGGTTTGATTCAGGGTCTACACACTCTTTCATTTCTGAGAAGTTTTCTATTAATTTGGGAATTCTATCTCATGATATGAATACTGAAATTACGGTAAAAATACCTGGAGGAAATGTTGAGACAAAAAGAAAACATAAGAACATTATTTTCCTTATGTGAGGAATGAATCTACCTACAAACCATATTGTTTTTCCTCTAGTAGAGTTTTATGTTTTATTAGGCATGGATTGTCTTACTATTTATCGTGCTAAGATTGACTGTGGAGCTAAGGAGGTTTCTTTTCAGAATGATTTTCAGTTTGTATACAAAAATGAACCCTTGCTGTTGATTACAAATCAGGAAGATGATAAACTAGTAAAATATGGAAATGAATGTTACCTTACACATATTGTTGAAAAAGGATAACTATTCAGATTAATGATGTGCCAGTGGTAAATGAGTACCTTGATGTTTTTTCTGATGAGTTTCCTAGAATTATACCTGATCGGAAAGTTTAATTTACTGTTGACATAGTTCCTGATGCTAAGCCAATTTCAAAACCACTTTATTGAATGGCTCAAATTTAACTTTTAGAGTTAAAGAAGCAATTACTGGAGTTATTAGACCGAGGTTTCAGTAGACCTAGCACATCACCATGGGGTGCTCCTGTCTTGTTTGTTAAAAAGAAAGATGGTTCAATGGGACTTTTCATTGATTATAAATCATTGAATAACAACACTGTTAAGAATAAGTATCCATTGCCTCATATCGATGATTTGTTTGATAAGCTCCAGGGAGCTCAGTATTTTTCGAATATTGACTTGAGGTTGGGGTACCATCAGTTGAAAGAAAAGGAAGCATACATTCCAAAGACTGTGCTTCATACTATATATGGGCATTATGAATTTTTAGTTATGCTTTTTGGGTTAAACAATGCACCTACTGTATTCATGGATCTTATAAATAGAATTTTCCTTGAGTTCTTGGATAATTTTTTGGTTGTGTTCATTGATTATATTTTGGTTTATTACAAAATTAAGGAGGAACATTAAATTAAATTAAGGTTTGTCTTTCAAACCTTAAAAGAAAATAAACTATTTCGAAAGTTCAGTAAGTGTGGGTTTTGATTACAAAAAATTTCTTTCCTTGGTCACATTGTCTCAAAAAATGGCATAACTGTTGATCCATCTAATATAAAAGTTGTTGAAGAATGGAGAAAACCCACAAATATAACTGAGATCCGTAGTTTTCATGGTTTGGTGGGTTATTACTAGAGATTTCTTGAACATTTTGCACAGTTATCTAGTCCAATGACTTAGTTAACTTGAAAAGGTGTTAAGTTCATCTGGAAAAAAGAATGTGATGATTGTTTTCAAGAATTGAAAATGATAATGGGGAATGCTCCAATTTGGTCATTGCCATCCAGAAATTGTGAGTTTTTTATCTATAGTGATGTATCATTGAATGGACTGGGATGTGTCCTAATGCAGGATGATCAGGTAATTGCATATGCTTCACGTTAATTGAAACATCATGAGTTAAATTACCCTACACATGATATGGAATTAGCTGTTTTTGTTTTTGATTTAAAATTTTGGATGCATCATTTGTATGGAGTGAAGTGTGAAATATATACTTATCACAGAAGTTTGAAGTATATATTTACTCAGAAAGAATTGATCATGAGACAAAGGAGGTGGATGGATTTAATCAAGGATTATGATTGCATGATCCTTTATCATCTGGAAAAAGCAAATAAAGTGGATGATGCTTTGAGTTGAAAAATTAAGACTTCATTAACCATGCTACATTTGGAACGAGATCCTTTGGTTTTTGATTTGAAGAAATTTTCAATTGAAGTTGTTGGTGAAGGGAATTCATCTGTTTTGTTTCAGGTGTCAGTGAAATCATCTTTATCAGACAGAATAAAGCAATCACAGAAAGAAGATAGTGAGTTGCAGAAAAATATAGATTTGGTTCAGAAGGGTAAGTTTCCTAAATTTATCATTGATAATGATTGTGTTTTGAGATTTGGGAGGAGATTATGTGGACCTTGTGATTCACAGTTGAAGAACGAGTTGTTCGTTCTCCGTTTCAGTTCATCCTAGTAGTACTAAGATGTACAAAGATCTTTGGGAGTATTACTGGTGGGATGGAATGAAAAGATATGTTGTTTATTTTACTATGAAGAGTTTGACTTGTCAGTAGTTTATATCAGAGTGGCAGATACCGAAAGGGATGCTTCAGCATCTATGGGTGCCAGATTGGAAATGGGGAAATATATCCATGGACTTCATTGTGGGATTACCAAAGACATCTCGAGGTAATAATGCAATCTTGGTTATATTTGATCGATTGAATAAATCTACTAATTTCCTTCCTATTATAGATACCTTGTCTCTAGATCAACTTTCTCGGTTATATATTAATGATATAGTCAGGTTGCATTGAGTTCCCCTCTCCACTATATCTGATCGTGATCCCAGGTTTACTTCTATGTTTTGGAAAGGCCTTCAGAATTCATTGGGTACTGAATTAAATTTTAGTACAGCTTTTCATCCTCAATCATATGGGAAATCAGAAAGAACAATTCAGACATTGGAGGATATGTCACGTGCTTGTTTGATGGATTATCAGGGAAGTTGGTACAAACATCTTTCTTTGGTTGTATTTTCTTATAATAAAAGTTTTCATTCCTGTATACAGATGGCTCCATTTGAGGCAATATATGGAAAGCGTTGCCGAACTCCAGCTATTTGGGATGAAGTAGGTGAGTGGAAGCTGATGGGATCATAATTTGTAGAAGAGATGGTAGAGAAAGTTCAGTTGATTTAGAAGCACATGAGAACAACTTAGAGGAGACAAAAAAGTTATGCCGATAACCGGTGGAAGGATCTTTTCTTTGAGGTAGGTGATCGTGTCTTTCTCAAATATTCTCCATGGAAAAGTGTGATGGATTTTGGTAAGAAGGGATAGTTGAGTTCGATGTTCATTGGACATTATGAAATTCTGGAGAAAGTTGGATCAATTGCGTATAGAGTCGATTTACCTCCATGTTTATCCCAGGTACACAATTTTTTTTTATGTTTTGATGTTGAGAATGTTTATTCTAGATCCATCTCATGTTTTGAGCCCAGAGGTAGTTCAGTTGGAAGAGAATCTCTCTTATGAAGAAAAACAAGTCCATATTCTTGACCGTAGTGAGCAAGTGTTGCCGAATAAGGTAATTCACTAGGTAATGGTTTTTTTGGAAAAACCATATAGTTGAAGAGGTAACATGGGAATCTGAAAATGCTATGAGGGATAAATACCCCCACTTATTTGGATAAGTGAATAAAAATTGTGAGGAAGAAATTACCAAAAGGGGGGAAGGATGTAATGTCCCAGGTAAATGAAGAATAAGGAATATTTAATATTTATTAATATTTGTGAGTTAAATATTAATTTTTTTAAAGGGGTTGCTATGTTCGATAGCAAACCTGATACGCAACAATGAGTTTTTTTGGAATCTTACGTTGCACACTAATAATTTAATATTATTATTTTAAATGGTAGGTAACTCTTAGCCATTGTATTGGTAGGAATGAATGAAACTAACTGCAATATGATTATATCTATTTGTTAAATGTATTTACATTATCCAATAAAAAGTTAGAGGCTTAAAATGTGAATGAATCTAATTTTATGTATAATTTACATTAAAAGGCCGATTTATAGCCTTTTAATGATAAAACCTCTTTAAATATAGTTTTGGTCCCCTTAATACATTATAGTTGACCGAATAAAATCCTTCTTTAGTCTGGGGACATAAAATTTTACTTTGTGTAAATTTTTGGAATTTTTCTGATAAAGTTCATTTTTTAATGAATAGTGAAAATATTGTATTTTAAATCAGAACTATGTTTTAATATAACTTATTTATATGGTTAGATTATCTTTTTTATTGGTTAGAATGTGTAATTAGAATATATTTTCAAATGTTAATCCAATTTTGGTCATTGGAATTAATTTAAATTTTAAATTGGAAAACAACATGTATCAATATTTTGATAGTTATTATTTCTTAAAAACACGCTATGTGTTTTAACTATAGGAATTAATTTTAATGTTAATTAATGCCACTTATATGATTTTAATTTTAAAAAATAGACAAAATTTTTGAAATCAGAATATCAAATATAGCTTAAGATGAATTTTTTGTATTTTTCTGAAAAACAACAATTTTTTAGGAATAGTGAATCCACTTAGTGGTAGTTAAAAAAATGACTTTTCCTTGAATTGAAATTTTACCAGTTCTGTGAATTAAATTTCAAAAATTTGACATAAATGGTTGTTATAATGAAATAAAATGTGGTTCATTAAGATGAAAATAATTTTTGGTGAATAGTAACTTTTGACTTTTATTTACCGCGGTTAATGTTAAATAAAGTAATTCAAGGTAAAAAAAATATTATAATAATTCAAAATTACCTTAACACTTGTCCAAACCTTATTGGTTGAGTCATTTACGACCATGGGAATCGTTGGGTCGATTTTGGGATCCCATTGAGCCACATGGGAGTGATAATGACAATTTAGATTAAATAATTTAATGTGAAGACAAAATTGACATTAACAAAAATCTTTTTGTAATTAATTTTTATATGGTGTTATATAAGTCCTGTTTTTGACTATAAATATTATATGGATATTTATAAATATTTCCCACATCATGGTATTTTTTTATAATTTTTAGGCAAACAATACTTTAAATTATGTATGAAATAATAATGATGCAGTATTTACCTCATTAACAAATCATTTAAATAAATAATATTATAATGATATAAATATTATCCATAACATGTACATTTCAGATTGGATGATTTAATTTCGTCCATGACTCATATTATCTTCGGCTATAATGATTTTTTGACCATTAGAAACCGAATATCATTTTATTATAAAATAATATTTTCACACTTTCCTAAAAAGCCCTTCCTCCCCCTTATAAAAGGAGACCACTTCTAACCAATTACTCACACCTCTCAAGACATTTTTCTCATCCATAATCTACCTAATTAATCTTCATATATCCCCTCCTCCCCCTAGAAGCCTTACCTTAAGCATAAGGCACTTTAATAAGTCATTTTGGTTCAAACCAAAGGAGTTACCCAAATTAAAGGTAATAGTTTCTCTTAAATTGTTTTAATTTATTTTACTTCTCCAACCCCTAAACTCTTTTTATTTATTTCTTTTGTAACAACACCAGTATCCTAAATATACTAGGATTATGTTATGTGAAGGATTATAACTACACTTACACACACCTCTATCTAATGGATGAAGAACATAATGTTTCTGTGGATGGAAAACTAACGCCTCACGAAATGATGATTGTTCAATTACATCTTACCACCTCTCATGGTGGCCATTATGATGGCACTGGATTTATATATGATATATATTATTTTTATTATTTCATTATTCTTCTGTACATCCCAATTATATCAAGACTTTATGGATTCCATAGTGGTTAAATACGATAATCTCTTTTGAGAAAGTGTGGACTACCGCCCCCTTAAAGTGATGTGACTCGTTAATGCCTTATGTGGGATGTATAAAGGATAGTTTTAATGATATTATATATGATATTATACTAGAATTATAATATAAATATGTATCATTATTTTTTATTTCCATTAAAATATGAAATAGAAATGAAAGTAGCATTCATGCGTACGTATGGCTTACCGTCTCCATGGACGGTGCATTTCATTTCTTACCTATAAATGTTATGTAATATTATAAATACATGTATATATTGGATATATATGATATATATGATATCTAAATCATGAATATAATTCTGGATATAATGGACTATTGACCACATGGACAACTTGTAAATATAAGGTGTCCATTTTTAACTCAAGTACAAAATATCGACAAAACGAACATTAATAACTTAAATGGTTACATAATGTTTATAACATGGTAATAAGTGATATAAAAGGAATAATAAACATGAAAAAGGATCTTATGAAAGTAAAAATTATCTTTAGTTTATTATTCAAGATATTAAAGAATGAACCGGTCAAGTCAGACACTAGGTAAGGGACTTCATCTAAATCACCTTTCATTGTGGCATATTTTGTTCTAATACAAGAATTTCTTTTATATACTGTATGAACACCTTTGAATTTTAATTTCATTAAAAGGGAATCTTGTTTTGTGAAGAATTTTACTAAAAAACAAAAAATAATGTTTCTTTTAATATAAACGGTGACAACGACCTTTTCTGTCGCCGTAATTATTATTTGATCTTTGGCTTCCTCAATAAGCTGTAATGTTTTTAAAAGAAAATAAATAACTTATACTGTTTTATGTATTTTTTGTATTGAAAATGGGTTTGAAAATGGATTTTTTATATCAATATATTAAAGTTATATATTGTTATTGAAATTTGGAAATGTTTTCTTTCATTTACATTTATTGTATGTGTTATGATTTTATATTGGTACATGGAAATTTGACGGGTTGTTATGTGATAAACCAAATGATGGGTGGTACCATGAATACCAGGACGGGTGGTTACGTTATAACCTCCAATGCATTGGTTATGGAAGTCGGACGTATGGCTATTCCATTTAGCGATATGTGTGGAAGTCAGTCGTAGGGTTATTCCATTCAGTGATATGTGTGGAAGTTGACCGTATGGTTATTCCATTTATGTATGTTTATGTCCCAAGTTACCTTTATATGTTATGTGTTCTTTATATAGGTTTTATTGTAATCAATTGTTTACAAAAGGGTATGTAATGATCTTTTATTCAGAAAAGATTATTTACTACGTCATAATGGTGAAACGTATTACTTATGTTAAAGTAATCATGGTTTACTTTTTTTTTTTGAAAAACTAACAGTTTTACTTCTTTGTGTATCCCTTACTGAGCTTTTTATGCTCATCCCATGTTTTTGAAATGTTTTTCAGAGGACATAATGTGGAATAGGGTCAAGGATGGGATCATGGAAAATTCTTGTTGTCTTAAACATTGAACTAGAGATGACTCTTTTTTTCAGGAGTCCATGTTTTGTAAAAAAAATGGATACTAGGTGGAAGTTTCTACTTTGTAATTTTTTTTTGAAATGTAATAGTTATGGAATAATTCTATAAAACTCTAAACATAAAAATATCCTAAATTTGATTTATTCATTTAATTCAATATTATGTAATGTTTAAGGCCGAGTCCTTATATCGACCCATAATTGATGATATCCAAAAACAAGATCAATATTAGAAAAGTATTGAAATTCACATATTTTGGCCAATAATTCTTAATATGAGGGAGACAATATTTGTTCTTGAAATTGATCTTGTTATGTTCTATGTAATCAATGAATGTCTCATTGATACATATTTATTCTTAAAAAATAAATCATATTTTTCCCATGTTGATGCAACAGGAAGTATGAATACCTTTTTGATATTTTCTTGGATTTCTTCATTAATTTTGGAATGTCAATTAGGGCCATTATATAAGTATTATTTTAAAAAAGGATATTACTGAATATGATTTATTTTAAAAACTCATCTTCAAGATTTGGTGGAAGACCATGATTATTTTCCAGAAATACATCTGTAAATCTTCTATAAAGTAGGTGTATCTTTAGTGGTGTGTTTCTCCCCAAACATATGAGATTGTTAACATTATTTTATAGGAATTAAGACACACAAGATGGAATAAATTTCCATTGGATATTCATATTCATCCTTGCATCGATATATTATCATAGATTCATTATAAATATAGAATGTGACATTTATTCCTTGGAAATTGGTATGAGATCCATTAGAGAAAGCCAATATAGGCCAGGAATCAAATCAAATTCAACTAAAGGAAGGATCCCGAGATTTGTAGGATGAATATTCCCACAAAATTTATCAATAGAAGAGTTGTAAAATTGTGTTGTGTCTATTTTACCTTAATAGTTTTCACAGCTAACTCAACATATATTTATTTAGGTCATACGATGATACCCTTGAAAAATTATAAAAAATAAAAGAGTTAGTCAATCCGAAATAAAATAAAACATTTTCTTCTTTAAAGTGGATGGTAAGTGTACCATTAACCACTTCATTTTTACACTCCACAAATCCAATATTTATTTCATGTGACTTTCCTTTATGTTTACCCTTAAGAGGTTTATGGCATTGGTCATCATTGATAAAACCGAGATTAGGGAAATGGTTAGAATAATTCCCATTTTCCTTAAAATCTAAACATTAATGTGTTGGTGGTGCATTCTATGTAGATATTTTTCTATTTGAATCAGTTTCTGCCTTTTCTCCATCACTTTGGTAGTCAACTTCATGATGAAATTATTTCCCACAATGAAAACATTTATTGGTCCCCTTAATTATGTTTTCTCTACATTATTTTCCAGATTGTGAGAATAACATAAAGCTTGTCTTCCTTTCACTATGGTTTTTGTATTTTCCCTTGATTTCCATTTGTATCTTCTTATCCAACCCATAAGATTAGTAGGTGACTCTAAATTAAATATAATTATTCAGAGACCATGAAACGATTTCCTCATATCTAACGAAGTCTCTTATAGATATTGAACATTATAGACTCAGGTTTTATACTTCTTAAGAATCGATCAACCTTAATCTTATGCAGAATGATAATTCTAGTAGTATGGTTTTCATGTCTTGTAAAATTTGCTTCGTAGGTACAAATAGATTCATCATAATTTTCATAGACTCAAGGATCTCCTTTTCCACATTTATTTGAATAATATGTGGAATATACATTCTGAAAAATAAGTTCACGAACTTATATCATTCCATAGAGTGATTTTCATCTCATTACCTTGTATTCTTGATGAGATTACACCATTGATCCACTTCAACTTTTAATCTATAAACATCCAAAATGAAATAATCATGTTATAAACAATAGAGAACTGAAAAAATATTTTAGTGGTACTGATCCTGTATTTTACCACTAACGGATCATAAGACCCAATAAAAGATGGCGGATTATACCTCATCAAGGAATCAACATTATATTGTTACCTGTGTTTCTTGGTTGGAATTCACACGTGATTAATAGGTTTAAGATGGTTTTGTTAGCATGAAAAGAAGATTTTTCATTCTATATCCCACAGAATTCAGTTTATTAGGAAGAAAATGGTTTCATTTTCCATCACATTCATTAGTAATGTGGTTCCTTCAGGTTCTATACATTGACTTAAACAAAAAATCATACTGTAAAATACAGTAATAATAATGGGAGAACCATGTAATCAACCGAAATTAATAATAAAATTTCAAATCATTACAACTAAGGTTTTATTCCTAAGTTATTAATGATTGTTTCATAACTCTAGGATTGTATTATATACTTAAAATTATCTATAGGTTTCTTAATATGTTTTTCCCATCCTAGTTTTAAAAGGTTAACTAAACCTTTCTCTAATACCAACTATAGTGGACCATAATTTACATGCTTAGATGTTACATCTAAATAGAAATTTTTTATTACATATCATAGAAAAAAAATCCCTTCCCATATTAGTTTAGTGTCTTTGAAAACTGTGAAATATAAACAACTAGTTCATAAAAAACTATATTGTTTCCCATTTATTTCATCTTAACTAGAACCCCTTTTAACCCAACTTACATAATACCATTCTTCACATCCTCAGAAAAAAAATAATTTGTAATATTAAAAGCTTAGTAAGGGTAAAAAAGGGAGATATTAATAATATAATAATAATAATACATAATAATGAAAGAAAAACATTTGAAAATTATATCTTGCATATCTAAGATCATGATATCACGTCATGGGAAAAATAATATAAGTTTTTAAAGAAAACATTTCATGAGATCATAACATAAGACATGAAAGTATGGAATAAACATGATCATAGAAAATTATTTCTATATTAGTAAATGATAATTTCTAAGACCATCATATATGAAAAATTCCATTTCTGATCTTGGTTAACTCCCTATTCATGTTTTATATTACTGAACTAGGTTTACTTCTTGTTCCATGCATATATTACTGAACTGAGATCATTTACCAAAAAAGAAGGATTTATCGCATTAAAATTAATAAATTACGCAATTAATTGGGGGTTTATATATATTACATCCATTGCATAATGAAAACTACACATATTTTTTCCGAGATACCATAGTTCATTCATTATATCAAAACCCATAAAAATAAATGGATTTTGTAAACATCATTCCTTCATAACATAACTCAGGAAAAAGAAATGATTTTCATAAATATCATTCTATCATAAATATAAACAAACCATATAAATAATTGTGATAATATACTTTAAACATATCACCAATAAAGTACAATTAACTTTATATAATGTTATCATATATGGAAAATAATCATAAGATATTAATTGAAAATAATTCTTGAGTAAATGATTCTTTCTTCTTTGAAAATGTTTCCATTTATTTGAATGCAATGAAATAATAAATAAAACAATTTTATCTTAAAATATAATTATACTATTTTAAGATAATATTCATGACATTAAGATTTCATGAATGAAGGGAAATAAGTTTATTCTATAAAAGTTAAGAAAAAACATTTTTCTCGTACTTTTTTTCAGAAAAGTCACAAAGTACCTTATTAGTATAATGGGGAAGGAATCCTTTAAAACTGTTTAATAAAAAGTCATACATGGGTAGAAAATACATTGTTTTTAATTAGACTTGAACAATTGGTTGGAAATCATTTTTCAAAAACATGGACATGTACGATAAATATTTCCCAATAAAATCTTTCCTATAAAAAATCTGGAATAACAATGAGATCATTAGATTAGACCTTAACATTGGTATGATTTCCTTCTTACAAATCAAAAACTTATATATAATTGATTATATAATGTTATTATATTATTTGAGAAACATATTCATATTTATGATATTATATATGATCATTATATCACATATTTATTAATAATATTTCATTACTACTGTTCTTTTAGTTGTTAACGCCTTCATTTTTTGTGCATGTATTATCATTTAAGTCATAATTATTGTTCATAAGATAGATTTATATCATTTAAATAATTATAGTAATTCAATATATATCATATTTATTTATTATATACATTTATATAATCATTATCGAATGGTGAATATTGAAAATGAATCGCATCGCATCATGGAAAGGGTAAACCGTACGTATGCACAAGCGATGATATCATTACATTAATAGTAAAAGAGTTAAGAAGTGGAACATATATGTTTTTTTTTCAGAATAAATACTATGTTGTAATTATTATACATATCATTTACTTCTATCATTATTCCCTTCCAAATATTGTGGTGATGAAAAAATGATTAAACTACAGTGTGTAGATGGTTAGCCGTACGTACGCATAGACGGTGCTCCTATTTTTTATAGGATGTATAAAAAGTGATATATGATTGTTCCATAATATTAATAAAATATATAAATACAGATGATATGAAATTTATTACATTATATGGTAAATAACACTTGAAGATGAATTAAAAGAATAAATAATCTTGAATGAGTTGGTAGAGTTGATTTACTATTCTTTGGAGAACAACTATTATATCCCCTCATAGAGACTCTAGGGTTGGTATTTTGAGAAGAATATAACCTCAATATTTTTTATAGAGAATTTTAGATGAAAAATTGGTAGGGTATGGTAAACCTTAATGGCTCAATGGGATATGAAGATTTAAGGGACGAGGTTCCCTTTAATAATTGAGGTGAGGGGCACTTTTGGAATTTCCAAAACTAGTAATTTATAATAAATTCAATATAAATCCAAATAATTTTCATGTATTCGATAAGAAAATGAGATAAGTTTGAAATATTTTCAAACAATATATTTTTTTTGGAAAGTTTTGTTATTATTTTTATCCTTATCATTTTTATTAAGCCTTATATTTCCTAGTTAAATTTTAAATAAGGTAATATTATATTTAATATTAAAAAGTTAAAAATTTCACTTCTGTTACGTAAATTAAATTATAAATAAAAAATTAATAATATTTTGATTTTTATTAAAAAAATAATTTCTAAATATGTTTTATGTTTTTTTAAAATAATTTAGTAAAATATTGTTTTTATAAAATTATATTATTATAAATTTTGACATTATTCATTAAAATAAAATTTGAAAATATAAAGACAAAATGGTATGTTAGATCTAAAAATCATATTATATCCCTATGGTGTAAAGTTATTTTATTAAATACATTGATCACATTAATTTTTTCAAATAATATTTATTTTAATATTTTAATTAAAATTTATCTTGATATTTCCATTAATAACATATTTCTAACATATGTGCTATGTAATTATTTAATATAAATATGTTTTCACTAAAAATTAAAAATAAATTAAAAAAAATAATTTAAACCATATATATTTCAGAAGAATATTTATAGTCGAATATAGCTTTTTTTAACGTGATAAAAAAATGATATAGTATTTAAAACATGAATGTGACATCTATACATTTGTATGAAACAAAATATTAGAAATCTAATTATTTCATCTATGTGACCAAAAATGTAAAAAATAAATTTATATTCTAAATTTTTTTTTATTAAGTTAAAAATTTATATTTATATTCATTCAAAAAAAATTCACTCATATACACAAAATAATAATATTAATGACCCAGAAAGTTATATTTTGTGACTTTCCGTGATTCAAATATTATTTAAGTTATTTTCACAGAAAATTTTATACTAAAAAAATTAATTTGGATCAATATTTTTTAAGGTTCTGTGTTTCATCGCCTAGTAAACTTTTATTAATTGTCATATACAGTTTATGGTCTTTATAATTTTATTTTTAACCTAAATTACCCAATTTACCCTTTACCGTCGTAATAAAATTTAACAAGGATACTATTTATATTAGGAATAAATAAAATATTCCAATTTACTAAATTTGGATATTATGAATCAAAACTATTCAACCATTTCAAAAAATAAAAAAAATATATTATTTAAAATATTATTTAATAAAAAACCATAAAAATGTCATGAAAAACAATTTTTTGAAAAAATGTACATTTAAAACAGAAAATGTTTTTATAACAAATTTGTATATTAATTACCTTTCCAAAACCATAATTGGATTGCTTTAAATAAAACATAAATAATTTAAATTTTAAACTAATTCAAAACATAATTTTAACTTTTAATGAAAATAAAATAACATTAAGGTTCCAATAAAAAATTAAATTTTTATTATTACTAATTTTTTTTGAAGAAATAACATTAACATAATTTTGACCAGATGAGTTAATAAATTAAATAAATTTAGTTAAATATATTTTATATAAATTCTAAAAATTAATAAAAATAATAATAACATAATTCCAAATAAAATGTATTTTTAGAAGAATAAAGTGATTTTACAAAAAACATTGTGTGATCAATTTATATGCACATACCAAAACATTTATATTGAATTATAAATTTATATTCATTTCATAATTTAGTTATTAAATTTATTTCTTCTAATTTAAAGGGTAGGCTATAATATCAATTTTATAAAAAGAGTGTCTCACGGTTCGTTTAAACTCACTATTACGTGTAACACAAGCTACTGAAGAATCAAAATTATTTAATGAGAAATATTTATTAAAATATATAGGTGTTACGAAGGTGGTATAAAAAAGTATCTAAGATGAATAAAACCATTGATATTGATGGAAAATATTTTTAATACTACAACTCAAATTAAGGTTTGGTTCCAGGAGATTTTCCCCTACGTTCAAGGGTTGTTTTATCATCTACTATAGACACCAGCCATTAGAATGTATCCCGATCATACAAATTTAATATTTCCTTTCATTTAGTTTCATGGTTAATTTTTTATATATTCATTACTAAATTAATTTAATATATTAATTAAAAATATTACAAGAATGAATTATAATAAAATTGTACTATGCATAAATTTTATCTAGACATGTTGAATCACATATACCAAATCCACTAATGCTAAAAATAATTAAGTAATTTATAATTTGATATTTACACATAAAATATAAAAATACATCAACTTGATATATGAAGTCACTAAAATAATAAACTAATTGGATTGAAATCAAACCATATATCAAGGTTCTTGACCAACCTCCATTTGGATTCTTTCAGTTCATGGGGAATTTTTGGCTTTAGTTTTGGGTCAACTTTACCTATTTATAATTAAGGTTCAATCACCTCCATGATTCATAATCATACTGGTAAGAATTTATTAAAGAAATCCCATCCTTGATTTTAGTATTGGGTAGTCTACTCAATGGATCAAGGACATATGAGTTAATGTAGTTGGTATGTTATATCTACCTAAATACCTTCAAATAACTTTTTAGACCATCATATGGGTTATATGAAGGGACATACAGATCCTTACCACTATAATTTCCATAAAATATGATATTCCAAATATAATGGAAATATCTATTGTGTTTTTATAAAATATTTGGATATTAATTAATTGAATTTTTTATCTAGTTTTATAATCCAGATTAAGTAATGAAAATATGTTATTATTTTTTTAGAAATGAAAAACCATAAAACCTATACATAATCATTTTGATCTTTATTAGATAAGAAAAAATTATCATTACATAAAATTTTATATAATTTGATAGGTTCATCCACATTATACTACACCATGAGTGGAAATTATATAGGATATAAACCTCTATTCCAAAATAACATAGTATTGAGGCTTATGAGGAAGAAATTTCTCTCAACATAAAACATTTTTATGCAACTAAATATGTAAAACCATTTATTCTATCATATATTTCATGTGAGATTCTAAGAAACATGAGGATATGGATGTGTATACCATCATGTATCTCCTATTAATAGAAGGCATGGAAAGAGAGATATAAGATCTCAAATGAACAATTTTCATGAAATCCTATAGTGTCACCAGTAGTTGAGATTCTTTTAGTCATGTTGGTTTTAAACCTAGTTAACATAAATATCTGAGGCTTCAATATCTAGAATGAGTTTCACAAAAAATAAATCTTATCCCAACTACCACATCAGTTCTCATGTTTTTGTAATTATAAAATGAAAGATGGTGATATGTCCCGCTCATAACAGATTACCATGATTCAAAAATTTTATAGGGAAATTAGGAAAGAATAAACAGTGGTATTTATGGTGAATAAATGGAATAACAAGGAAATGGTTCCCAAGAATCACAATAAGCCCCAGACTCTCAATCATCTTCCATCAAAGAAGAGGAAGATCCAAATATTTTAGAAGGAAAAAATACATGGCATGTTTCTCTTTTGGTAAGATTGCATAATGGAAAAATAATTTTACCCAATTATATAATCAATGGGAAGTTTTAGGTTCATTCATTATCATGTAAAATATTTCCATATATGCTAATTGGGTATTTGAAACATCTTATGGTATTCACATATATATCTAATTGAACTATGTAAATTATAATAGATTTCTAGAGGATTTTTTGATATTTAAGAAGCTAGTAGAGCGTAAAATTATATATTGTAAATATGAGACTACAACATTCCATTTACAATAGGTATAATATTAGTTTGGAGATATTGTTTTTAGGAACCTTTAGTTAGAAAAAACATAATTTCAATACCACAGATAGTTGTAGACAAAATTATTTTCAATTTCTGAAATAAAATATCTTACGGTAATTAAGAGAATAGATATTATGATATGAATAATTTAAATAATAGTATTTAGGTATTATATTAAGAAAATCATGAATTGTTAATTGATAGTTAATCAATATCACAAGACTTATATTACACCCAGCTGTGGCATCACCTCCTTGGTCTGGTAAATTAAAAGTGGTTGGAATATCTCTATTAAGATTGATATTTTGATACACATATTATATAACACCTTAAAAATTTTAACACTTGTTATCAATTAAAAATGTGAAATCCAGGTTTTGGTGGGAATGGTTAATGGGCAACAAAACATCAATAGTTGGTATACACTGATGTATACACACATTTTAATAGTATCTAGATGTTGGAATTCACACATCATTACTTTTAATGATGAATTTATTAGACATGGAATCATTTACATAATGAGTTATAATATTGAAACATTTGAGAAATTTAATGAATTAAATAATGGTGTAGAGAAAAAATATCATAAGAAGATAAAAGGATTTGATCTGATCAGGGTGGTGAGAATCATAGGTAGGAGTTCATTGATTATTTTTTAGAAGTTTGATTTTCATTCTCTACTAAATACTATTTATTCACCATAGTGGAATGGTTCCATTGATATGAGGAACCACACCTTTCTTTTCATGGATATTTCAATGATTATTATGGTAGAACGTGAATTATCCTTTTGAGGATAAGCATTAATAATTAAAAGACACATTCTAAACAGAGTACCGTCTAAAGAGGAAAATGGAATATCATAAGTTTTAATGTATGGAAAGAAATTTATTTTTTTTAATAGTATTTTATGGTAGAGGGGGGAGTTTTTAAGGTCCAACACCTGCAAAAAATATAACCTTGAGGTACAAAATGTATATTTATAGGATTTACTAAGGAAACAAGGGGATACTATCTATATGAACCATAATAATAGAAAATAAATATGGAAATAGAATCCTTATTTCTCAAGAGGGAGAACATCCCAAATGGAATGGTGGGAGAAATGTTGAGTTCAAGGAAGTAGATGTTCAATATATAAAATAATAGGTGTAGGAATTAATTGTATAAGTCACTAGGAAATAGGTTGCTCCTATGACACAATTATTGTATATGAGAATAAGAGAATTTATATAACAAATGTTATATTGGTTTTTAATCACAAAATATTTTTAATCATTATCTTTCAACAATAATAATAAATTGATTATTCAATATGAAAAGCTACTATGAATTATGAGATGTATTCCTTGTTCTCAAAGAAAATATAGTTTCTACTCAATCGATAAGTTGATTAAAATATCGAAGGTTTAAGAGGAAATTCATTATTATAATGTACAAGGAAGGTACTGTGAACACCTATAATGAAATATTAGTGGATAAAGGTTGTAAAAAATATAAATTTAGGTACTGTGATGAAACCTTTTGTCCAGTTTGCTTGTTTAAATCAACTAGAATTCTAAAAAACACAACTTCTTTCCCTAACTATCATATTTAGAATATGGAAATAAAAATATATTTCCTAAACAAAACCCTTCAAAAAGATGTATTTATTTAAAAACTAGAAGGGTTTTTATAATCTAGGTTATTTCAATATGGTATGGAAGTTGCAAATATATATTTATAAATTGAAGCAAGAATCTAGGGCATTTAAAATTTTATTTGATGAGGCCTCAAAAAAAATTCATGAAGATTAAATTTGTGCCATGTGTTTACAAGAGGTATAAACGAAGTGATATCTTTTTTCTAGTAGTATATAGTGATGATATATAAATTATTATAAATAATATACCAATATTATAGATAGTAGAGGACTGGTTAACCAAGTGATTCTCAACTAAGGACTTATATGAAGTATCTAACATTCTTAGGTTCAAGATCTTTTATAATAGATAAAAGAGGCTTATTGGACTATGTAACTGTGTATTCATTGAATAAATACAAAATATATTCATTTTTGAACAATCCCTGAGGTTATTGGTTCTAGTGTCACATGGTATACATGTTTCTAAATATATGTCCTTGGACATAACAAGAAAAAGTTAAAATGAGTAGGATAACATAAGCTTCTATGATAGGGAAAGTTATCTATTAAATATTGTGTACATATCATGATGTTTCATTTTCCTTGAGTGTGGTTTGTAATTATTATAGATACCTAAGCCTATTATTCATATTATTAAATTATTTTCAGCATAATTATTTTATAAAAACCCCAAGAAACCAAAGGAATAGTGTGTTTGAAAATTAGTTTTATAATACATCAAAAAGAAAATAATAATACAAAATACCAATTTAAATTTCTATAATGTGCTCATAGATCCATTTTATCTTATAAAACATTATTGGAATATATTGGGAATATATAACGGAATATTATGATATATAATGAACAATAAGAGAATAATTTTGATAACGAATCATATAATTTATGTCAAATGTAATAACATGATATTATTAAATAAAAAGATCATGAATAATCATATAAAACAATTTCATAAAGAATATGGAATCATATGTTCATGGAATATTAGTAATGTGGAAAAAACATTAAAAATTTCAAAAGATTAAGTTAAGTATCACTACCAAGAAAATATAACATAGTAGAAAGAGTCCCATTATGGATTAGGATTATTCTACAACCCCGTATATATCATCCATTGAGATATAAAAAATTCAAAATTCATTGGAGTACTATTTTTTCACACCCATCTTAACATGTACATTCATATGTGTTCCACATATGGTTCTCAAACATAATGAATAAGCATAATAAATACCCATGGAAATTATTGGGTTACCAAATAATTCCTCAAACAATAATCAATGTAGACATCAGAAGGATTAAAAATTTAGGAGTAAATTAAATGTTTCCAGTGTTCGTATTTGTATATATAAAAAATCTCTCTAATAAATATTTTATCTATATAAAATTCCAAAAAAGGTAGAAAAGTAAATCTGGGATTAAAATCCTCTAGCGATGTTTTTTGAAAATGGTAAGGAATCCTTAAAGATGGTAAGAATGTCATATTTTTTTATAAAAACATAAGTGAACCAATAGAGTTATACCTAATATAATGTGTATTTTATCAAATAATTTAATTATTAATAACATTTTAATGGTTTGTCAATATAAATAAAAAATAAATAGAAATATCGTTTAGATCGATTTTATTTAATTGATGAAATTGAGAAGGAATCCTTAAAAAATTATATCCTCCAAAATAAAGGTAATCATTACATTGTATAGTTTTGAGGTGATTGTTTATAAATAATATTATATTAATAAATGAGAATTATATGTGATGAATTATGTTTCGTAGGTAAAGTTCATGACCCAAAATCATGGGGGTGGTTTAAAAGTTCCCTTTCCTCGGGTTTTGATTTTGTCTACACATTCAATTAACAAAATGAATAATAGAATTATATTTTTTAAACAGTAGATTTAGAAACTAACACAACTATAAGTTATTTATAATTATAATTTTATGACAGTTTATTTTCATTTAATTAGGACACCATGTCTTTAGTCATTTTCCCAAGGTTGTTCCTACCATGGTTCTTAGGTAAGATTAATTTATTGGTAATGATGAGAGATTACATGGAATTTTTCCACAACATTTGATTTTTTTCATGTATTAAATTATTTTAAATAATTTAATAAAGTTATTAGTATTAAAAAATATTATTAAAAAGGAATTATTTTGAAAGTATATGTTTTATTTTAATATTTTTAGATCATTAAGGAATGTTTTATGACCATTATGAACATAAGAAGTATTATTTTGTAATGTACTAGAAATTCCATGTAATGTTTTCAATTATATGGGATTATTTAGAGACCAGATGCTCAGATAAAACCAAATTATGAGGCCTGGTGAGCCGGTATTAAAATTTTGAACTTTTTTTAGGTTCATTTAAATACACATGAGAGCGGGGTTTTCCAACTTTTAAACCAGTGATGGGATCAAATATTTAAGGGAACCGCTGAACTCGGAATGGAGAGATTCTCTTAGAAAGGACATAACATTGATCGGTGAGGGTCGACCATAGAATATTGTTTTTGGACGTTTCGAAATAAAAATAAAATAATATAAAATGTTATATTATTTTTTTCTATTCACCATTGAGTGGTGGCATGTCATCACTGTGGTGGAGGCGGTGAGATGACGACGAGTCGAATTAAATGTATCTCATTAATGCGTCTCTTAAATGTGCAGTGTAACAAATCATTAATTTAAGCATAATAGATACATTTTTTCATTAATGAAACTACATAATGATGAAAATTTTCAAATTAACAAAAACATTGTGACAAATTTATATTTGAATGAGATAATGGGTTGGAGAATTAGATCTAGGATATCTTTAATAGATGATGAGGAAATACTCTCAAATAATGATCATTGAAAAATCACTTACGACAATGATACACCTCAATGAATGGGACTGATGAATAACGAGAACATTCTCCTTAAACTCTTCAAAGGATCGCTAGAAACATGGATGGTGGATCAATAATAGAGAATTAATGTGTACGACGCCACTCTTCCATGAAAAAAAATCTATCCTAGATAGGTGTTATTTTTTTGTAAATTTGAATTCCCATTTATTCATTCTATAACCACAAACACGAATCAAACCACAAACATGTTTATCTATAGATTCCTTGTTCTTGGGGTAGGGATCGTAATATTGGGGATTTTCATTGGGATTTATTTTAATTGAATCAAAATTCTATCCACAATGTTATAAAGAAACTATAATGAGTATGGGTGGGCTAACACATACAATGCTTGAGCCCCTCTTCCATTGTGTGTTCTTGTGTGTTCGTTGTGGCTACAACTTCAAATTGACGAAAAAGAATTTTCAAGGCCGTATCAGGGAAGATGGAACACCATGGAGGTCGTAGACATAGACAGTCCAAATAACTGACCACCATAGGGGACCCAATAGTCTTCAAAACATATTTTCAGCACACCGGTTGTGGCGGTTGTCACAGGAGGGTGATAGTGTGCCATGATGGCCCAACGAGGTGGGTAGAAGTAGTGCGGCAGGAGCCTCCAGCAGTAGGCTGGTGGCTGGTGGATAATGATCTGACCACCTAGCCATTTCAGTGGTGTGGGATGTGGCGCCTTGCATCAACACTCATTCTAGTGGGGATTGTGTGTGGGATTTGGTGGTGGCCAGAATAGTTGGCACTGTTTCACACAAACCGGACACCACTAGGTGTCCGTACTGGAAAATACTGGCATGCACAATGGGCTAGGATGGGGGGGAATGAATCGTAACTCTGAGCAACCCAAGAGGGTATTAAGTCATCCCACTTTCTCGATTCAGGCCAATGGAATACAATCAGGCAGCTGGGTGGCATGGGATGGGAACAACCTGACATGCTTGTTGCAGGTCGGGCCGGATGGAACCGGGTCACGGGGAAACCCGACAGGCTGGGGCCCTAGTTGAACCAGGCTAGGTCCAGCAAGGCATAATGGGAATGGCCTAGTAGCCAGGCCGAATAGGGCCAGCCCACACCCAAATTGTGTTGGTATGGGTTGAACAAAGCTGGGGCATGCGGGCCCCCAGGCCGAGTGTGTCAGGTATATCCGATGGGGTCAGACCAGGATTGGACATAACCTACCACCGTTCACTAAAACATCAATATCCATTAGATCATGTGACTGTTTTATGATCCGTTTATGGTGTTGGAACCATTGCCATGAGGAGGTTCTTTTGGAAATTTCTTAGGAGGATTTCATGGATGTTAAAATATTAAGAACGTATTAACGAGTGGATTGTCCGAGAATCAAGCTTGTTATGTTTTGGAATTCTATGGCTGGATAAGACCTAAAACTAAAGACGAGTGGGCCGAGGTGACACTATAATCCTAGAAGGCAATAGAACTTTTGTGGATCAATTCCATGAAACCATGTGTGGATCATCTCCAAGTGACCCTGTGTGGATCAGCTCCAAGAGACCATGTGTGGATCAGCTACAACATACCCTGTGTGGATGAGCTCAAAGAAACCCAATGTGGATCAGCTACAAGACACCTTGTGTGGATCAGCTACCGGCAGCCCTGTAGGGACCAACTATGATAAACTAAGTCAGAAGTGGCTCTGTGTGACTGAGCA
The DNA here is from genome assembly GCA_963277665.1 of Viscum album. Lineage (NCBI taxonomy): Eukaryota > Viridiplantae > Streptophyta > Magnoliopsida > Santalales > Viscaceae > Viscum > Viscum album. The sequence goes on along the minus strand of OY728142.1, from coordinate 1,132,449,138 downwards.
TACCCATGTTACTCATCAAGTATGAGTACCTCAACAGTATAACGTGTTCAGTGCTATGACTGACAGCATTGGTTTCCATACTTTAGATTATACATGTATAAGCAACATTTCTTTGTGATATTGCATCTTGGTTTTCTATGTGGATTGATTTTTGGTCTTTCCTTTTTGGTTTGGGGTCCCTACTTTATTTTTTTCCTCAAACCTACAAGGTATTTTACCGCACATGTTGTGTCTAGTAAATATGACCAATTCCTTGATTGAGGACTTGGTGGTCTAGGACCTGGTGGTGTCTAATGAGATCAGGCAGGCAGGGCGTACTTCTATGACTTCCGACAGCTACTCTATACTTACTAGCCAGGTGGGGTTTTTAGTGGTCAGCATTCTAGAGATCTTTTGTAGTTTCATGTTTTCAGTTTATCTTTTATAGGGTTTTTATTTTGTCCCATTTGACCTACAACTTATACCTTTACTCAGTTGTTGTTTAGTGGAATGCATTATTTTCTTTCTTGTTTTTCAGACATGGTTGTGTGTGTTTGTGTAAAAATACTCAGTCAAATGCCTCACACATTCAGGTTGATGCCTTCAGTGCTAGTAACCAACCCCTGGCATTTGGGAGGTGGGATTGGGGGAGTCACGGCATGGGACCCAAGGGATGAGTCATGAGAAAGTGTTATCATTGGTGGTCAGTTCTACCTCAATGACTGGGAGTCTCCTGTTCGGTTTTTGGGAAACGTTGTTAAAGGTTTTGTGTTCATCTTTCATATTCTAGGAGTCCAATGTTGGGGTTATGAATAAAATATCCATACACTAGGATCAAGAATTATACTTTTTTGGGTCTATGCATAAAAACAATGGTTTCATGCATCATATAGGACTAGAGTGTTTCTTAATGTTCTTATTAACTCAGAGTTTTCTCACCAGGTATAATCTAATGAATGTGGTACATCTTTATCTTTTTCAGGATTCCTCCATGTAGACATCTAGCTAGGATTCTGATATATGACCATGAGGATAACCCACCCTATGATGAAGAGTCATTTCAAAGACTAGTGCTAGAGATGGCCCCGCCGGGTGGTTCGCCAGTGTTACCACCTCATGTTGATTAGTAGTTACTACCAACACTACTAGTGGAGGACACCCATAAACTCAATTCCATGCATGAGTTTCAAAGATAGAGACCTCCCAGGATTATTAGAGCGACCGATCCATAGGCCGATGAGGTTTGGCAGGAGGTGGTGATGCGGGTCTTCCATATAATGAGGACACCAATTGACTAGATAACAATCTTAGCTGCGAAACTTCATCAAGGATTGACAGGGAGTTTCTAGTTCATGACAACATAGACTCATGATGAGGTGACCCTTTTCTGGGATGACATTGAGAGGATTTTCTGGTAGGAGTTATTCCTTGCGACATTGTGCTCAGTGCACATACAAGAGCTTTTTCACCTATAGCAGGAAAACCTGTTAGTTGATGAGTACTCTATACCGTTTAAAGACCTCTCCCACTAGACTATGTATATGGAATGGGACACTTTGATTAGGTGCCAGACCATTGAGCATGGACTCCAACGGGGGATCAGGGCGTGGATGATTTCCCTCTACATCCCCACTCAAGATGAAGTTACAGAGGGAGATCTACTAGTAAAGAGCATCCCCATAGAGGAGGAAATGATGGTGAGAGATACCACTGGGAGATAGGTGGACATGTAATCCATTAAAGAAAACTAATAGATGAATATGAAGTCCATGCAGGATAGTCCATCAAGAGGGTCACCCTAGGACATATGATTGGTGGTGCGAGGCCACTAAGGGTCAGTAGGGGAGTTGGGCGTGTTACTCATGAGATTGGTAGGGACACATGGCTTATGACTACCCAACCCACCACATAGAAGACCACCAGATGGTAGAGGGACCAATGAGGTAGATATAGAGTTTCGAGCATGGAGATCTGTAGGGTGATGGATGTGGCAGAAGAGCTGGCTGAGTAGGAGGCAGAGGGTGATGGTTCGATGTACTACCACCACCACCCCCAGGTGGTCCACCACGACCTCCGAGAGTAGGTGGACATGGGTGAGCTTAGCTTCAGTAAATGTAGTCCAATGAACACAGTTTTCTGGAGATGATTAAAGGTATGATATATGTATTCTCTACCATTGTTTCAGTTCTTATAGACACTTGTTCTAGTCTCTCGTTTATTTCCACAGACCTCGTTCAAGGCTCAAAGATTATAGTTTAACCATTGGATCAATTCTTATGACTAGAGACTTCTACAGGAGGGGATTTGATGATTAGAAATTGGTTCTAGCTATGTGAGATTACTCTTGGAGGTGATATTTTTGGTTGTTATCTCATAGTAGCGGCATCGAGGCCTTATGATGTCATATTTGGCATGGAATAGTTATCCACAGTTCATGCTAAAATCAACATTCTTAGGTATAGAGTGCGGCGTGTCTGCAAATATGGGACCAGGTTTTCCTTCACCGACAAGAAAGAAACTCTTACATCATCAGACATATATTTTCATAGGAGGGTGCAACCGATCACTAACTAGTTGAGTATCCTCACCCATGGTGTGGTAGACGAGAGGATTCCTCAGTTTCCTATTGTGGTGGATGAGTATCAATACATATTTATTTAAGGATGTCCATGTGCTACCTCCTCAAAAGGAGGTAGACTTATACGCCAAATTGTACCTCCGAACGACATTGATACCCATAATTACATATCAGATGGAACTCTTGGAGTTTCGTGATATGATGGTATAGTTGGAGGAATTGAAGGAGAAGTGCTTTGTGAGGCCCCGCGTTTCACCGTGGGAATCCCCAGTGTTGTTTTCCAAGAAGGCATACAGAATCTTGAGGGTATTCATGGACTTTTGGCACCTGAACTAGGTGACTGTGAAGAACAAGTATCCACTACCAAGGAATTATGACCTCATTTATCAGTTGAAGGGATTGAGTTGGTTTTCAATGATAGAACTCAGATCAAGCTATCACCAACTTTCTGCACTGGATGTATGTAACACCACAAGATTTAACAAATAATTTGAAATGCATGAAACATTGTTTTAAGTAGATATTTATGACTATCCTTTAAAAAAATTTCAATTTTTATGTTTTGAATTTAGAAAATGATCTTCTACAATTGTGTTCAGTATGTTATTTAGAGTATAATAGAACCAACATTTTTTTGTGAATATTGACATACCCTTATGAATAGTAATATGAATCGTAATAGACCCTAATGAATTGTAAATTGTATTATTATTTTATTTTCTTAAGGCTTTAAGATAATGACATTTTGAATAATTTTCAATGTGATATAAAAGTAGTTATAGTTTTAAAAGTATTAATTTTTGAATTAAGTATGATTTTATTTAAAAATTAAATTATTAATATTTATAAAATTATTTTCAAAAACGGAGTTTATTTTTGGATTCCACATGTTGATAAATGGTAAGGGTAAATATTTGGGATTTTTTTGAAATTCTTTAATTTTCAATGAATAGGGAAATACCCTAAAATACTATATATTCAAATTATCAGTAAAATACATTCTTTATGACATCATAAGTGATGTAAGGGCACTAAGTTAGAAATCAGATTCCATTATTACTATTTGGGTTCAAATGAATTATGATTATGCATAGTCTTGAGAAAATGTATCATAATAATGACTAAAATAATGAAAATACCCCCTCTCCTCCACTATAAATACCACCCCCATTCCCCTCTTCCTATCAGACCTCTCAAGCCTTGAGAATTTTCAAATTTATGCCAAATTACCTCCCTAATCTTCTTCCCCACGATCTAGAGCAGCTGGTCTCACCAAAAGGCCAAAACCAGAGGTCATAATAAGGATATCAAGGAGAAGAGATCAAGAGGAAACATCCTCTTTTATTTTCTTTCTTTCACTTAATATTAATTTTTTATTTATCATTGCCTTTGGATTATGTTGGGATAATAAATTCCATATCCCACTTAATGGCTATATTATGTATGAGTGATGAGATACCCCCTTTATCTCATCAAACTATTTTTTGAAATTTTGTGTCACACTGTTAGCTGCCAAATTATCGTGAGAGATTTCCCAATTTTTCTTTTATTTTGAGTTTATTTATTATTTTAACTCACATCCTATTATCCAAGATAAATGAATGATCCAAAATCATGTATATTTTTGATATTATTATGTTCATGTAAAATTCATCATAAATCTTCTTTACCTCCCCCACTTATTCAAAGAATAAAAAACATTGTCCTTGATGTGTCGAATTACAGACATCATGGACAATGTGATTTCAATTTTCTTTAATTTATTCAAGTATGGTCATGAAAAAAAATTTACGGTTAAAAAGGTTTATAATATATGTATCATGTTTCATCCATGGTTATGGAATTACTTTGTACACGTGTTTTTAATTTATTAAACAATATGAGGTCGTTATTATCAAAGAACCACTAAAATGATCAAAACGAACATCATTAATGTTTTACCTTATGAATTATCCTCATGTAAGAATTAAAAATAATAAAAGGTATAACTTATGGTATGAGAATTAATTAAATAATACTCTATTACAATTATAGAGTTTCACTTCAAATTCACAAGAACAAACCATCATGAACCAATTATGAAAATCATGTAAAGAACGCACCCAAAATAGTGCAAGGGACAAAATACTAACAAGCGAAGGGTAAATGATGTAATCAAATGATAATATTAGTTATTATAATGATGGATATAATTTTTTAATATATCTATAAAACTCATTTATCTATTATACAGGTGGTCTAAATAAGTTGTAATTATGACAAACCCGAGGTAAGGGAATTCTAAACCCGATTTCCATCCTTTGTGTTAACCTTATTATTCATTATTTATGTGGAATTTAAATTGTTTGTGTTATGAAGTCTGACTATATTATGTATAATTATATGTATGTACAGAGAATATAAAAATTCCATCCACTCTACTATGTCTCACTTCATTTAAAATATATTTGTAATAAACTTTCCTTTTAAAATCATCTTTTAAAATTTTGTTTTACAAAATTCAAAAGCAATGTTTTTATGCTATTATTCATGTTTATGATTATGTTATGGTTCTTGGGAATTGTTTATGATGAAGGGTGGTACCAATATTTCCCTCCAATGCATTGTGTATGGGTATGTTGGAGGTTGGATGTGTGGTTACTCCACGTGTAACTGTGATGGTTACAAAAATCATAAGCTAGCCGTGAGGGTTACAAATTATGAGGTAGCCGAGAGGGTTAAAAGATTATGTATGTAATTATATAAGATACCATTATGATTATATTTATGTTCTCATATTTTGTGCATATCTTTTGTAAATCTCACATTTCACATTGTATGTATATAGGGGTGGTAGGTTTAACACCCTGAGCTTCCACAATATGCTTCTCATTCAATAATGCAATAGCTTGCATTGTACGCAACTTCGAGTTCTAAAACACCGCGACTAATCACAGTAGCCGTTATGAATAGTAATAACCACTTTTTAAAATTATAGAAATTTTATATTTCAAAATGGACTTCATTTTTGGATTCGGAATATCAAAATTAGCCTATGTTGAATTTTTGGTATTTTTCTGAGAACTTCTAATTTTTTATGAATAGTGAAAAATAATTAAAAACAACTTTTTTAATAAAAATAATTTATAGTGATAAATTATACTATTTAGTGGTTTTAAAGTATAATTAGAATATATTTTTACCTTTTTATCCAATGGTGGTCATTAGAATTAATTTCACTTTGAAATTGGACATAAACAATTGTCAATCTTTTGATATAAATTGTTTCTTAAAAACACGCTATTTGTTGTGACAACAGGAATTAATTATAAAATTAATTAATGCAACATATATTTTTTGAATTTTGTAAAATAGATATCATTTTTGAATTCGGAATATCAATTATAGCTTAGGTTGAAATTTTGGCATTGTTCTGAAAAACTTCAATTTTTGATGAATAGTGAAACCACTAAGTGGTAGTTAAAAAACTGATTTTTCGTTTAAATGAAATATTACCAATTCTATGATTTGATTTTCAAAAATCCGACAATCATGGTTGTCATTAAGAAGTAAAATGTGGTTCAATGAGATTAAAATAATTTTTTGGTGAATAGTAACTTTTATGTTCTTAACCGCGATTAGAGGTAATTACTGTAGTTTAAGGTAAAAATAATGTTTTAATAATATGAGATGAGCTTGAAACATTTCCTACTCTCATTGGATGTTCCATGGCCGACCAAGACAATCCATGGGTCAACTTGGGGACCCCATGGAGCCACTTTAGTTGGAAAATGACATAAATACCTTTTATTTAATGTTAAAGTAAAAATGACACAAACATGAAATGTTTTACTAAATTTTTTTTTCAATGGGGTTATGAAAGTCATATTTTTGACTATAAATAGTCATTTGAAAGCTAAAAAGATTTCCTACATCATATTATTTTTTTATAAATTTTAGACATTAAATAAATTAAATTATTTATGACATCATTATGATGCAGCGATGACCTCATTATTTAACGATTTTAATAAAATGAAAAGATAATGTACAATACAAGGATTACACGTGTCCAAAGACTATTGTATGGGTATCTTTCGAACCCTTATCACCTTAGCCACGAATTATATAAGTGTGGGACCTTTAGAATCCAAAAAGCATTGTATAATAATGTAAAATTTCCTTACATTCCAAGAGTGCCCCTCCTCTCCTCTTATAAAAGGCCCCCACCTCTACCACCTCATTCACACTTTCAAGCCATTTGGATTGTCCAAACTCTGCCCAAATACTCTCCCAACTTTTCTCCCTTAATCCTAGAAGCCTCACTTTGGGCAGAACTCTTCCCAAGGAAGCCTTTGTCTCAAATCAAAAAGAGTTACCTGATTTTGAGGTAATGTCTTCTCTAATGTTGTTTTGTTTTATTTTTCTTCTACAACCCCCTAAACTATCTTTATTAATTTCTTTTGTAAAAACACCATTATCCTAAATATACTAGGATGTTTTTATAAGAATTATTCGAGCTACACTTACACACACCTACATCTAATGGTTAAAGAAAATACGGTTTCTGTGGATGGCGAATTTCTGCTTCACGAAACGATGATGGTTCAACACTCATATAACACCTTAAAAGGTGGCCATTAAGATGTAAATATATTTATATATGATATATAATATGTTTATGTTTTACTTATGCTTATGTATTTCTCATTTATGTCATAATTTATGATTTCCATTATGGGTAAACGCGATAATTTCATTTTAGGAAGTGCGGACTACCGCCCCCTCAAAGTGATTTGAATCGTTAATGCCATATGTGGGATGTATAAAGGATGGAGTAAATGGTATTATACACTATATTATACTGGAAGTATATTATACATTTATATCATTATGATTTCATTCCATTAAATACAAAATAGAAATGAATGTAGCGTTCATGCGTACGTACGGCTTACCATCTCCATGAACGGTGCATTTCATTTCTTACCTCTAAATGTTACGTAATATTATAAATGAATGAATATACTGGATATATATGATATATATGACATCTAAATCATGAATATAATTATGGAGATAATGGATATTCTACCACATAAACAACTTGTAATTATAAGAAGTTTATTGTTGACTCAAGTACCAAAGATCGACAAAACGACCGTTATTAACTTAAATAATTACATAATGCTCATATCATTGTAAAAAGTGATATAAAAAGGATAATTAAATTTAAAGTGGTTCTTAATAAGGTATATATTAACTCTAGTTTATTATTCAGGAGGTTAAAGAACGGTTGAGTCAAGTCAGACACGAGGTAAGGGAATTTCTTAACCCAACTTCCATTCGTTGGGTTAATCTCCTACTTTCAAATTATGTCATGATATTATTATGTCCTCTTTTGATATTTACTTTCTATATGTGTACCTATAGTTAATACACATTATAGATCTCTTTTATTTTAAAAATGATCTTTTTAAGGACTTCGTCTCAATCTCCTTTCATTGAAGCATATTTGGTTTTATACACAACGTTCTTTTATACGGTGTATAAACCTCTTTGAATTTTATGTTTATTCAAAAAGAATATTTTTTTATACGAATAATTTTACTAAACGACAAAAAGGGAATGTTTTTCTTTCCGTACATATGCGGCGACAACGACTTCTCCACCGCCGTGACCATTATATGAGTTTCGGCTTCCTCTACAAGCCATCACTTTTTTTTAATGAAAAATAAATACAAAGTTTTAACTATCTTTTATTTTGATATTGAAAATGGTTTTGAAAGCGTATTTATTATATAAATGTGTTGTATTGATATCTTGTGATTGAAATTTGGAAATTTTATGTTTCCTTTATGCATGTTTTATGTGATACGATTATGTTATGGTTTATGATATGTTTAAACCTATTCATATGAGGAATGTATTGGGCTTAATAAGTGACGGGTGGAGCCCGCTATAGCTCCTCGATGCATCGGTAGGTCTCATGAGACAACTAGACGGGGAATTGGCTGAGGCCCTTTCCCAATTTGATTTACGGTTTTGGCCGAGGCCTTATTCATTTTAGACGTCTTGGCCGAGGCCTTGACAAAATGTTTCAGATTGTCTTCCATTATACATTCCCTCATTATGAAAGTGGTTATTGATATTGCATATGATTATTCAACCAGTAGAATATCAATGTGAATAAGTGAATGGCATTATCTCATTTACCTTTTTCCATATTATGTTGATGTTCAAGTTTAAAAGGCTTTTGTTTTAGTTATACATTGCCTTAAATTTTTATGTTTATTTATGAAAGTTTTCTCAATATTGTTATCCTTACTGAGCATCTGAGCTCACCCCTTTCAATGTGTTAATATTTTCCAGGATGTGAAGAAGTATTTTATGAATGACCTGCAGGGATAGTCAGAAGAGGATATGAGTGTGGACTTTGAAGACTTTGTTATTAGTTTTTCACTTTATGATTTAATGTAAGATTTATGAATGTATCTAGTGTTTCCAAGGCTACTAAACTAATCGGTCTTTCGAGACTTGATCTTTTGTGATCATGCCAATGTTACGAAGTAATGCACCGACTCTGGGTAGCTGGGGTTGGGGCGTTACAGTTGCTATCAGAGGCAGTTTAGTAATAACCTTGGAATCTAGATTTAGATAAACTCTGATTAGAGGACATAGCCCGAAGATAGACTTTGAGGATTAGTATAGAAAAACTTCCTAGAATTTTGGTATTATAGAGATTTTGTGAGTTTTCCGAGCAATACATCCCTGTCTGGATACAAGCAGGTAGAGGCGGCTCTGGCATAGATGTACCTAGGGGTAAAACCCGAAAACACCGCTTTGAGCTAGACTCGAACGAGAACTGGTGCACGACAACGGGCCTTGCTGCACTCTTGGTTACGACACTCCCGGGTGATATGCTTAGGATAATTCTCGTTTTCTTTACAAACCACTATGAACGATTATGAGTATATACTTCTTCAAAGAAAACCTTTTTAGGATTATGGATTATATCCATAAATAGTTCAATTTATGTAAAGTGTTTTACAAATATGGAATTATGTATTTTAATTCATAAACTAATCTAGTTTATGCCATTGTTTAGAAATGGCGCCTAGTGGAAGGAATGGAAACCGTATCAATGCACGCACTCCGTGTAGGGATTTCCCTCCTGCTCAAGATAATTATTGTGGATCTGGAGATACAACTGGTGCTGATCAACTTATTACCATACTGGGAAAACTCAATCAGGTTATGAATAATAACCTTACTCGTATGGAGCACCCTGATCCGCAACGTGGAGGATCAATGTTAGACCTCTTCATGAGGCAACAACCACCAACATTTAATGGGGGTACAAATCTGTTAGTAGCTGAGCAATGGATAAAATCCTTAGAGAAAATATTCCATGCCTTGGGGAGTAGCGTAAGGGAGAAGATTATCATGGTAGTTTACCGCCTCACTGGAGATGCCAATCAATGGTGGTCATTGATTCAAAATACAAAGGAAGATGATGACATATCAAATATGGAATGGAGGGAGTTCAAAGATCTTTTATTAGAAAAATACTTTCCTCGTGACCATAGAGCAAATATGGAAAGGAAATTTCTGAGTCTGAGACAAAAGGAGGATGAGAATGTCGCAAAGTATGAGGCCAACTTTACAAGGTTAGCAAGGTATGCTGCAGATTATATACGTAACCCAAGAGGTAAGATTGATCGTTTATTTGATGGGTTAAAACAATTTCTCTGTCGAGCTTTAGTATCACAATCTTTTTCAACATATGAAGATATTGTCTCATGTGCTATCAAGACAGAAAAGGAATTCTCTAAGTCTTATGACAACAAAGTAAATCAAGAGAAGAAGAGAACAGTGGAACAAGAGACAGATAAAGGGAAAAGGGAAAGAAGGATTTTCCATTATTTGATAATTGTGGGAAGAATCACCCTGGTACTTGCCTAAAAGGAATGGGAGTTTGTTATAAATGTAGAGAAATGGGTCATTATGAAAATGAATGTCCTATGAGTCAGGGAAACTTACCTCAGAAAAGGCCAAGGGATCAAGGCCAATATTATGCTGTGACTACAGTTGAAGCAGAATAATTAATGTATTGGTGCTTTTGGACTCATGGATTATATTCTGGTTATTATAATAATGTGATATATAAGGATTGTACTTCAGTACTTGTTGATTTCAGTAAGGTTTTAATATGATGAAGGTAATTATATTTTTAGTATGTGAAAATAAGAGAAACTTTACTTTTTTGGGGGAATCTGATAAATTGATTTTGGAATTTAGAGACCTTTTAGAGAAAGTCTGGACAGAGGTATTTTGGATAACTATAATGGTTGGAGTGGATTAAGCTGATCTGTGGATAGTATTGTTTAAGTGTAAAATTTTTTTGGAGGTTATTTTTGGAATATTATGATAATATAGTTTTAGGAAAAGGACAACCTGCAGGATGGAGCATAACCCGTCGCGTCGGACAAAGCTGCAGGAATCGAACCCACAATCATGGTGCGACAGGCCTTTATTTCCTACCACTAGCCTATAGGAAGTCCCTGGTTATTAAAAAATAATTTTACTAATCTAAATGGTATGTGTTATCATTTGGAACCTTATACAATTAGGATAAGTATAATATTTTTGAGTTCTATTATCTTTTTGAGTGAAAGATGAGTTGAAGGTTGAAACTCTAATTGTCATGCATAAATATATATATATCTATCTCTTATTCAATGAATAAATTAATTCATAAACTTTAGTAAAGGGATATTAAAACAAAAAAATGTGTTATCCTAATACCTTATGTCTTGTTGAACTGATGATATTTTAAATCAACATAGATTGAAGGCTTTGAGGCCCTCAATTTGACAGTTGATTGTAATTGATGACCTCGATCACTCCCTACAAATATTTACATTTTTACTCCAATTATATGTCTCTAATTTCCACCAATGTTCTCCTAATCGAGATCATAATTGGGTGGTGAATTTTTCATTTCCCTTTCCCTCTTATTAAGGATAAATTTTATTAATCTTATTTCCGATGTGGGTTTTCCCACAAAGGTATTTTCTCTTTTCAAAATTTTATTTTCAAAGAAAAATTTCAAATTGCGAGGACGCAATTTATTGAAGGAGGGGATAATGTAACACCCCGAGCTTCCACAATATGCTTCTCATTCAATAATGCAATAGCTTGCATTATACGCAACTTCGAGTTCTAAAACACCGCGACTAATCATAGTAGCCATTATGAATAGTAATAACCACTTTTTAAAATTATAGAAATTTTATATTTCAAAATGGGCTTCATTTTTGGATTCGGAATATCGAAATTAGCCTATGTTGAATTTTTGGTATTTTTCTGAGAACTTCTAATTTTTTATGAATAGTGAAAAATACTTAAAAACAACTTTTTTAATCAAAATAATTTATAGTGATAAATTATACTATTTAGTGGTTTTAAAGTATAATTAGAATATATTTTTACCATTTTATCCAATGGTGGTCATTAGAATTAATTTCACTTTGTAATTAGACATAAACAATTGTCAATCTTTTGATATAAATTGTTTCTTAAAAACACGCTATTTGTTGTGACAACGGAAATTAATTATAAAATTAATTAATGCAACTTATATGTTTGGAATTTTTTAAAATAGACATCATTTTTGCATTCGGAATATCAATTATATCTTAGGGTGAAATTTTGGCATTGTTCTGAAAAACATCAATTTTTGATGAATAGTGAAACCACTAAGTGGTAGTTAAAAAACTGATTTTTCGTTTAAATGAAATATTACCACTTCTGTAATTTGATTTTCAAAAATCCGACATTCATGGATTTCATTAAGAGGTAAAATGTGGTTCAATGAGATTAAAATAATTTTTTGGTGAATAGTAACTTTTAAGTTCTTAATTGCGATTAGAGGTAATTAGTGTATTTTAAGGTAAAAATAATGTTTTAATAATATGAGATGAGCTTGACACATGTACTACCCTCATTGGATGTTCCATGGCCGACCAAGACAATCCATGGGTCAACTTGGGGACCCCATGGAGCCACTTTAGTTGGAAAATGACATAAATACCTTTTATTTAATGTTAAAGTAAAAAATGACACAAACATGAAATGTTTTACTAAAACAATTTTTACATGGGGTTATACAAGTCGTATTTTTGACTATAAATAGTCATGTTAAAGCTAAAAATATTTCCTACATCATAGTATTTTTTTATAATTTTTAGACATTAAATAAATTAAATTATTTATGACATCATTATGATGTAGCGATGACCTCATTATTTAACGATTTTAATAAAATAAAAAGATAATGTACAATCCAAGGATTAAACTTGTCAAAATACTATTTGATGGGTAGCTTTAGAACCCTTATCACCTTATCCATGAATTATATAAGTGTGGGACCTTTATAATCTGAAAAGCATTGTATAATAATGTAAACTTTCCTTACTTTCCAAGAGTGCCCCTCCTCTCCTCTTATAAAAGGCCCCCACCTCTACAACCTCATTCACACTTTCAAGCCATTTGTCTTGGCCAAAATCTGCCCAAATACTCTCCCAACTTCCCTCCCTTACTCTTAGAAGCCTCACTTTGGGAAGAACGCTTCCCAAGGAAGCCTTTGGCTCAAATCAAAAAGAGTTACCCGATTTTGAGGTAATGTCTTCTCTAATGTTGTTTTGTTTTATTTTTCTGCTCCAACCCCATAAACTCTCTTTATTCATTTCTTTTGTAACAACACCAGTATCCTAAATATACTAGGATGTTTTTATAAGAAGTATTCTAGCTACAATTACACACACCTACATCTAATGGTTAAAGAAGAAACAGTTTCTGTGGATGGTGAATTTCTGCCTCACGAAATGATGATTGTTCAACACTTATATAACACCTTAAAAGGTGGCCATTAAGATGTCACTATATTTATATATGATATATAATATGTTTATCTTTTATTATGCTTCTGTATTTCTCATTTATGGAATACTTTATGATTTCCATTATGGGTAAACGCGATAATTTCATTTTAGGAAGTGCGGACTACCACCCCCTCAAAGTGATTTGAATCGTTAATGCCATATGTGGGGTGTATAAAGGATGGAGTTAATGGTATTATACACTATATTATACTGGAATTATATTATACATTTATATCATTATGATTTCATTCCATTAAATACGAAATAGAAATGAAAGTAGAATTCATGCGTACATACGACTTACCATCTCCAGGAATGGTGCATTTCATTTATTACCTCTAAATGTTACGTAATATTATAAATGAATGTATATAATGGATATATATGATATATATGACATCTAAATCTTGAATATAATTCTGGAGATAATGGATATTCTACCACATAAACAACTTGTAATTATAAGAAGTTTATTGTTGACTCAAGTACCAAAGATCTACAAAATGACCGTTACTAACTTAAATAATTACATAATGTTCATATCATTGTAATAAGTGATATAAAAAGGATAATGAAATTGAAAATGGTTCTTAATAAGGTATATATTAACTCTAGTTTATTATTCAGGAGGTTAAAGAACGGTTGAGTGAAGTCAGACACGAGGTAAGGGAATTTCTTAACCCAACTTCCATTCTTTGGGTTAATCTCCTACTTTGAAATTATGTCATGATATTATTATGTCCTATTTTGTATATTTACTTTCTATATGGGTACCTATAGTGAATACACATAATTTATCTCTTTTATTTTAAAAATTATCTTTTTAAGGACTTCGTCTCAATCTCCTTTCATTGAGGCATATTTGGTTTTATACACAACGTTCTTTTATACGGTGTATAAACCCCTTTGACTTTTACGTTTATTCTAAAGGAATATTTTTTTATACGAAGCATTTTACTAAACGACAAAAAGGGAGTGTTTTTATTTCCATACATATGCGGCGACAATGAATTCTCCGCCGCCATGACCATTATTTGAGTTTCGGCTTCCTCTACAAGCCATAACTTTTTTTAATGAAAAATAAATACAAAGTTTTAACTTTCTTTAATTTTGGTATTGAAAATGGGTTTGAAAGAGTTTTTATTATATCAATGTGTTGTATTGATATCTTTTGATTTAAATGTGGAAATGTTATGTTTCCTTTATGCATGTTTTATGTGATATGATTTTGTTATGGTTTATGATATGTTTAAACCTATTTATATGAGGAATGTATTGGACTTAATAAGTGAAGGGTGGAGCCCGCTATAGCTCCTCGATGCATCGGTAGGTCTCATGAGACAACTAGACGTGGAATTGGCCGAGGCCCTTTCCCAATTTGATTTATGGTTTTGGCCGTGGCCTTAATAATTTTAGACGTCTTGGCCGAGGCCTTGATAAAATGTTTCAAAATGTCTGGCATTATATATTACCTCATTATGAAATTGGTTATTGATATTGCATGTGATTATTAGACTAGTATAATATCCATGTAAAGAAGTGAATGGAATTATCTCATTTTACTTTTTCCATATTATGTTGATGTTCAAGTTTAAAAGGCTTTTGTTTTAGTTATACATTGCCTTAAATTTTTATGTTTATTTATGAAATCTTCCACAATATTGTTATCCTTACTGAGAATCTGAGCTCACCCCTTTCGATGTTTTAATATTTTCCAGGATATGAAGAAGTATTTTATGAATGACCTGCAGGGATAGTCAGATGAGGATATGAGTGTGGACTATGAAGACTTTGTTATTAGTTTTTCACTTTATGATGTAATGTAAAATTTATGAATGTATCTAGTGTTTCCAAGGCTACTAAACTAATCGGTCTTTCGAGACATGATCTTTTGTGATCATGCCAATGTTACGAAGTAATGCACCGAATCTGGGTAGCTGGGGTCGGGGCGTTACAGTAGGCATGTATTTTGAAAATGATTTCATACATTACAAGTGTTCATAGAAAAATGTATTTTTCCTTCTTCATATATCTCATACTGATTTTTTTCTCATCCCATGTTTTAAATGATTTTCACAGGTTATAAGGATGTTTAGGATAATGAAGTAATCTATATTAAATGATTGAATAATTTTTAGAGAAATCATGTTTTATTTGAAAAGTTTTTATTTTTGAAGAATTGGGTATTATTTTTATGGTGTCCACAATTTCATAATGCTTAATTTTATGAATGATTTATGTCCCAATTTTCTCAATATCTAAACATGAAGAGATAAACAATGTTAAAGGAAGTTTATTCTTGACTAAATTCAAGATTATATAATGTAATGTGGTTGGGTCCTTACAGTTGGTTTAAAAGGATGGTTTAGATAACATTAGAGGTTACGATGATATTAAAAGAATACCATAAATTATTTTAACAATATGATTAATTCTAAATGTTATAGAATTTAAATATTACCACATTTCTTTGTCTAAAATATTTCTGTTCAAAATGATTGTCCATAGAAAAAATAGGGATGCTGAAGAAGAGAGGAACTGACAAAACTACATCCTTCAAAATCTGCATCCTGGAATTGTAGGGATTTGAACCAATCAGTTTGTGATAGTAATATCTTAGCTAATGTTGGAAATAAATGATGGTGGAATATATACAAGAGAATAACCATAGGTACCAAAACAAGACATGATTATAATATAACATTTTAAGAGACAACACCCTCCGACATTCAATGGATCTTTGAACCCAATAACGGCTGCATGATGGATTAAAGCCCTTGAAAATATATTCGACATTATGGGATGTTTAGATAATAAAAATGTAATTATTTCTAGTTATTTTTTGAAGGTGAAGCTGATCAGTGGTGGTCAATGGTAAGGAATATCATGGATAAAGAGGATTTGGATGCCTTAGAGTTGGTTGAATTAAAAAGTTTTTTCTGTGAAAAATGTTTTCTTAAGGTGGTGCATCATAGGATAGAGAATAAATTCCTTATATTAAATCCAAAAGAGGAAGAATAAGTTGAAGTGTATGAATCTAACTTAAACCGACTTGCATGATATGCTATAAATATTATTATAGATCTTGATAGAAAAATCTACCACTTTTACTCAAGTCTGAGGCCAAGGTATCGAAGGGAATTGGACTCATGTGAATTCAAAAGTAATGAGAAACATGCCTTATACACTGAATTGGTAGAGATAAAGTATGATGATGATCACATGTAATTTGGAAAAATGGATCTGAAGAGTTCCAGATGAAAATCGATTGGTAAGAATCAATATACGAAATATAACGGTAGGAAAATGCAATTTCTAGTTTTTGAAAAGTATGGAAATAATCACCCTAGGGATTGTATTAGAAAAACTTGAAAGTTTTTTAAATGTGTTAAGTTTAGTCATATGGCCCAAAATTTTAAGGAAAATTATCTTAATACTAATCCTGATAAGAAAAATATTATGTGTTTTAAATGTGATGAGATGGTTCATTATGCAAATGTCCGCCCAAAGAGAAATTCAAATGATGCCAAGAATCCGAAATATAAGTAGAAAGGTGTAGTGAGATCCTTTACAACTATGTCAGTAGATGTTGGTCCATCAAAGGAAGTGGTATCAGGTGCTCTATTCGTTTACTCATATTTTTCTAATGTTTTTTTCGATACAAGGTCTACACATTCTTTCTTTTCTGAGAAATCTTATGGTAGATTAGAAATATCACCTCAAAAAATGACACTAGAAATTTTAGTTAAAACACAAGGGGGAAATATTATAGCAAAGAGGAATTATAAGAATCTTTTTATTTTAGTCTCTAGGAAGAATTTACCTAAAAACGTTGTTGTTTTGACCATAGTCGAGTTTGATGTTATTCTTGGAACGGATTGGCGTTCTATTTATGATGAAAATATTGACTACAGATCAAAAGAATTTGTTGTTCAGAAATATTTTTAGTTTGTATACAAAAATGAACCCATACAATTGACAACATATCATGAAGCTGAGAAACAGTTGAAATATGGAAACAAAATTTATCTTACTCATATTGTTGAAAACAAGGGATATATTCAGATTAATGATGTGTGAGTAGTAAATGAATACCTTGTTGTTTTGTATTGAAGAGTTACCCGGTGTCATACCTGATTGGGAAATCAAATTCATAATTGAATTAGATCTCGATGCTAAGAAAAATTCAAAACCCCCATATCATATAGCTGAAATAAAAATTTTTGAATTGAAAATTCAGTTCCAGGATTTTCTTGATAAAGGCTTCATTCATCCTAGCACTTCACCATGGGGTGCTCCAGTTTTATTTTGTTAAAATGAAATATGGTTCCATGAGACTTTTCATTTTTTATAAAGCTTTGAATAAAATAACCATTAAATAAAAGTATCATTTTCCTCATATCGATGAATTTTTTGATCGGATCTAGGGAGCTCAGTACTTTTCCAACATTTACTTGTGATCCGGATACCATCAGCTGAAGGTGAAGGAAGATGACATCACAAAAACTTCCTTTTGTACTAGATATAGTCATTATGTATTTTTTGTTATGTCATTTGGGTTAACTAATTCACCTATTGTATTCATGAATCTTATGAATAGAATATTTCCTGAGTTCTTGAATAAGTTTGTGGTTGTGTTTATTGATGACATCTGGATATTTTCTAAACATAAAGAGGAGACTGAAAAACAACTAAGGGTTTTTTTTGAAAAACCATATTAGAAAAATAAACTGTATCGAATATTCAGAAATTGTGATTTTTAGTATCAAAAAATTTCTTTTCTTGGGAAAATTGTAGATAAGGATGGAATAATAGTTGATCCTCCCAAAAAAAAGTGGTTGATGAATGGCCAAGACCCACAAATGTTATAGATATTCGTAGTTTTCTTGGGTTTTTAGGTTATTACTGATGGTTTGTTAATAACTTTTCATGATTATCAAGACCGATAACTATGTTAACATGAAAAAGGGGTTAAATCTATTTAAAAAGAATAATTCGATGTTCGTTTTAAAGAAATGAATAAGATATTGATTAATTCTCTAGTTTTGAACATACCTTCTTGAAATGGTGAGTTTTTCATTTTTATAGATTCTTCTCTGAAGGGACTTGGTTGTGTTTTGATGCAAAAAGATCTGGTAATTTCTTATGCTTCAAGACAACATAAAAATCATGAGTTAAATTACCCCACACATAATTTGGAATTAGCAGCTATGGTTTTGGCTTTGAAAATTTGGAGGCATCATTTATACAGAGCCAAATGTCTAATATATACTGACCAAAAAAGTCTAAAGTATATATTCACTCAAAAGGAATAAAACATGAGGTAGAGAAGATGGCTTGAACTGATAAAGGATTATGATTTCACAATCAATTGCCATCCATGGAAAGAAAAAAAAGTGTTGGATGCCTTGAGTTGAAAACATCATGCATCCTTAACCATGATGTGTTTAGAACACGATCCCTTGATTGTTGACTTGACGAATTTTGGCTTAAATGTTGTTGGTGTAGGGAATAAATCTATTTTTTATCAGGTTTCAGTATATTTATCATTATGAGATAGAATTAATAAAGTGCATAAGCATGAACCTGAGTTACAAAAAAAGGTAGAATGGGTTAAAATGGGTATGTTTCCAGAATTTAATCTTGATAAAGATTGTGTTTTAACATTTGGAAAAAGGTTTTGTGTGCCTTGTGATTCCCATTTGAAGAAATTCTTGTTGTTTGAAGCTCAGAGTTCTCCATTTTCAATTCATCTTGAAAGTACTAAGATGAATAGATACGTTCAGGAGTATTATTTGTGGGATGGAATGAAAACAGATTTTGTTGATTTTACCATGAATTGTTTGACATGTCAATAGGTTAATGAAGAGCGGCAGTTATCGAAGAGGATGCTTCAGTCTTTTCTAGTGCCAGAGTGGAAGTGGGAGAATGTATCTATAGACTTTGTAGTAGGACTAACTAAGAAATATTGAGGTAACAATTCAATTAGGGTTTTTTTATTTTCTGAACAAATCTACACATTTTCATTCTCTTTGAAATACAATGTCTTTGGATAATATTTCTCGACTGTACCTCAATAAGACTGTCAGGATACATGTAGTTTCTCTTTCCATGGTATCATTCCAATTCCAAGTTACATGGAGTTCCTAGAAAGGTTCCATATATATACAATGTCTTTGGATCATATTTATAAAATATATATCACAAGTTTTTGGGCGTAGAATTAGATTTCAGTACAAATTTTCATCCGCATTTAGATGGGTAGTCAGAACGAATGATTCAGACTTTGGAGGATATGCTTCGAGAATTCTCAATGGACATCCAGAGATGTTGGAATCGACATAATTATTTAGTTATTTTTTCTTATAATAATAGTTTTCATTCCAGTATATAGATAAAACATTTCGAGGAACTATATGGGAAGTGTTGTCGGACTCCAGCATTTTGGGATGATGTCAGTGAAAGAATGTTGATGGGGTCGGAATTAGTAGAGGAAGTGTATGAGAAAGTGAAGATGATCTAGATTCACATGAGGACAACTCAAAGTAGGCAGAAAGATTATGAAGATAACAGAAGGAAAGAATTCTCCTTCAAGGTAGGTGACTATGTTTTCCTTAAAATCCCTCCTGGGAAATGTGTGATGCATTTTGGTAAGAAATGGAAGCTAAGTCAGTGGTTCATCGGTCCTTTCAAAATCCCGTGAAAAGATAAAACAATTGAATACTGAGTAGCTTTGACACCATTTTTATCTCAAGTATATAATGTTTTTCATGTTTTGATGTTGTGGAAGTATATTTGTGATTTATCACATATCATGAGTCCAGAAGTAGTTCAACTGGAAGAGAACCTTTATTATGAAGAGAAACTTGTTTAGATTCTTGATCTAAGGGAATATGTGTTATGGAATAAGGAAATCCATTGGTTAATGGTTTTGTGGAGAAACAACATTTTAGAAGAAGAAACATGAGAGTCTGAATATGCTATTCTGAAAATACCCTCCTTTTTTTAATATGTAAATAATATTGAGAGGATGAGATTTCCAAAACATGGAGATAATGTAACACCCCAAGGTTATAAAAATAATTTAAAATTCATGAAACATTGTTTTAAGTAGATATTTATAGCAAGCCTTTAAAATCATTTTTCCACTTCTATGTTTTGAATTTTTAAAAATGGTCATCTACAATTGTACTCAGTTTGTTATTTGGAGTCTAATGGAACTAACTTGTTTTTTAGTGAATAGTGAAATAAATTTATGAATAGTAATATAAATTTTAATATGACCCTAATTGATAGAAAATTTTATTATTATTTTATTTTCTTAAGGCTTTAAAATAATGACATTTTGGATAATTTTTCAATGTGATATAAAAGCAGTGACAATTTTTATATTATTAATTTTTTAAATAAGTATGATTTTATTTAAAAATTAAAATAATAATATTTTTTAAAATATTTTAAAAAAATGGTGTTCTTTTTTGGATTATACATGTTGAAAAAAGGTAAGGGTAAATTTTTGGTATTTTTATGAAATTCGTGAATTTTTGATGAATATTGATATACGGTAAAATGACATATATTTATATTATCAGTAAAATAAACTATTTATGAAATCATAAGTGATATAATGACACTTAGTTCAAACTCACATTCCAATATTAATATTTTGGGTTAAATGAATTTAGATTATTCATAGTCTTGAGAAAAAATATTATAATAATGATTAAAATAATGGAAACAATCTCCCCTCCTCCACTATAAAATTCAGCCTCATTCCACTCTTCCTCCCACACATATCAAGCATTGATAATTGTCTAATTTCTTCCAAATTCCCTCCCCAATCTTATACCCTATGTCCAGGAGCTTCTGGTCTCACCAAAAGGCCAAAATCAAAGGCCTTAAAAAGGATCTCAAGGAGAAGAGATCAAGAGGTAAACATCGCCTTTTATTTTCATTCGTTCCTTTAATTTTATGTTATTATTTATCTTTCTATTTGGATTATGTAGGAATATTTCATTCCATATAACCCTTAAATCCCATATTATTTAAGAGTTTTAAGATACCCCTTTCTATCATCAATCTATTTTATGAAATTTTAAGTCATGTCGTCAGGCTGCCGAATTTTCATGAGAGATTTCCCAATTTTTCTATTATTTTGAGTTCCTTTCTTAATTTTCCTCACCTATTATTATCCAAGAGGCATGAAAGCTCCAGAATCATTTATATTCTAAATTTTTTTCATGTTCATGTAAAATTAATCATCAATATTTTTCTCCTCTCCTACTTATTCAAGGAATTAAAAACATTGTCTCTCATGTGTCGAATTACCGACATCATGGATGATGTGGTTTCAATTTTCATTATTTTCTTCTAGTCTGGTGATGAAAGAAAAATTTATTGTGGAAATAGGTTATAATATATTTATTATTTCTCTTCCGTTGTTCTGTAATTCTTTTTTACACATGGTTTTAATTTATAAAACAAAATGAGCTCATTATTATAAAAGAACCACTAAAATGATCTAAACAAACATCATTGATGTTTTAACTTATAAATAATCCTAATATAAGAATTAAAAATGAGAAATCATATAATTAATGATACGTTAAATATTTAAACACTACTCCATTACAATTATGTATTTTCACTCTTAATCGACAAGAACAAACCATCACAAACCGATCATGAAAATAATGTAAATAACTCACCCAAAACTGTGCAAGGAATAAAATACTAACAATTAAGGGGTTAAATGGTGTAATTAAATTAAAAAATAAGGTTTTATAAATATGGATATTATTCAGTAATATATTAATAAAACTATTTTAACTATTATACAAGAGGTTTAAATGAGTCTAAAGTAAGAAAAACCTGAGGTATGAGAATTATTATCCCAATTTCCATCATTTCAGTTAACCTTATTCTTCATTATTTATGTGGTATTTAAATATTTTCTATAATTAATTCTGATTATATTATGTTTAATTATGTGTATTTACAGATTATATTCATATTCCATCCACTCTACTAAGTCTCACTTCAATTATATGATATTTATAATGGACATTCCTTTTAAAATCATCTTTCAAAATTCTATTATTAAAAATTCAAAATCAACGATTTTATTCTATTATTAATTTTGTATGATTATTTTATGATTCATGGGGATTTTTTTATGATGAATGGTGGGACATATATCTCCCTCTAATTCATTGTTTATGTATAATTTGTACGTCGGTTGTATAGTTACTCCAAGTGTAACTGTGATGGTAAAAACAATTTAAGGTAGTCGTGAGGGTTACATATTTTAAGGTAGCCAATAGGGTTATAGGAATATGTAAGTAATTACCCAAGATACATTTATGATTATATTTATGTTTTCTTGTTTTTTATAACTTATTTAAACCTGATGTTCCAAAAATTAAGTATATATGTGTGAAAAGCATGTTTTTTAAAAATGATTTCATATGATAAAAGTGTTCATGGACTAATGAATTTTTTCATTCATTTTATATTCATTAATGAGATTTTTGTTCTCATCCCACGTTTTTAAATTATTTTCACAAGTTATAATGATGTGTAGGACAATTAATGAATCTATCATAATTGTTGGAATTATTTTCAAGGAAATCATCTTTTATTTGATCTGTTTTTATTTTGGAAGAATTGAGTATTGTTTTTTGGTGTCCACTTTGTAATAATGTGTAATTTTATGAATGTGTTGTGTCCAAATTCTCCAAAACACTATATTTGAAAAGATCCTCAAAGTGAAAAGGATTTGATTCTATACTAAATTGAAGATTATGTTATTTAATAAGGTTGAGTCCTTATAATGATGATGTACTAAATACAACCTTTAGATGCCAGTATGGCCACTATGTGTTCTTTTTGATTCCCTTGGCTATGAAAAATGCCTCAAAAGTGTTCATGGGACTCATGAACATGATCTTATAGACTTACCTTGATCTTATCATGGTGATCTTCATGAATGAAATCTTGGTGTAATAGATGTCAGAACAGGATCACACTACACACCTGCCGATAGTCCTAGAGACACTCTGAGAACACTAGATTTATGGGAAGCTCTCAATGTTCCACTTATTGATTTGGGAGGATCACATTCTTGGAATTTTTATCTCTGATGCCATATTTTTAGTGGATTCGGAGAAGATAGAGACAATGCTTTCATGGGAGCCACCCATGAGCGTTACAGAGGTGAAGAGTTTTATGGGGTAGGCTGGATACTACTAGAAGTTGATGCCCAACTTTTACAGTGCATAAAAACCCTTATCGGCATTGAAATTAAAGGGAAATCAGATTGTGTAGATGGAGAAGTTCCATAAGAGTTTCCAGGATCTGAGGTAGAGACTGACGAGTGCCACCATCTTGAGACAACTAGAGTAGGGAATTGGGTATATTGTTTTCTGCAACACATCACAGAACATACTGGATTGTGTGATAATTTATGAGTGAGTAGTGATCACCTATAGTTCATTAATGTTGAGGCATCATGAGTAGAACTACATGACCCATGACCTGAAGTTAGCAACATTGGTTTTTTCTTTGAATATGTGGTGGCACTTCTTGAGGGGTGAGCAGTTTAAATTCTATTCCAAGAACAAGAGTCCCAGGTATATCTTCTACCAAAAGGACCCAAACATGAGGCAGTGGTGATGGATAGTGTTCTTTTAGGAATATGAATTTTATATATTCTTTACACTTGGGAAGTTGAATGTTGTGGCAGACACACTCTGAATGAGGTTTGGTTTGCAGCTGCTGAGTGAGGTGATGAAGTATCTAGCTACAATAGAGTTATCCTTCGTGGATGATGGTAGATCAGCTTACCTTTAGTTGATGACTGTCACTCCCATTATCTGATAGCATGTTAGGGAGGCACAACTGGTGTATGTTGACTGTGAGGCCCGATGCGCTTAGTTATCTTAAGGACATTCCCTTATTTGATTTTTGATAACTTGGATGCACAACCTTCTTTTCAGAGGGTGCACTGTAGTACTAGTGTCATTGTCAGAGGATATGATGAGGGAGTTACATAGATCCCCATTGGCAATACATCTAGGTGTGGTGAAGATGTATTAGGATTTATGACATCAATAATGTTCGATAGGGATGAAGAACGCGGTGGCATAGTTTTTTTCACGATGCATCACTTGTCAGAAAGTGAAAGAATGAGCATCAAGTTTCGGTAGTCTTGGCACAACCACATGAGGTACCAGAGTGGAAGTGTGATGGTATCTCGATGGAATTAATTATGGGATTAGCACGGATGTACAAGGGTAAAGATTCTATCGGGTTGACCATTGACTGACTCACCAAGTCGTCTTACTTCCTACGCTTCTGGGAGCAGGGATCTATAGAGGTCTTGGGATGACTTTATGTCCATGAGATAGTGGGGCTTCATGGGGTAACCTCAAGATCATCTCAGACTATGATGATCACATCACATCCTAGATGTGTAAGGGATTACATGAGGTGTTTTTGACTCAGTCGCACTTGAGAACAACCTTTCACCCACATACTAATGATTAGATAAAGAAGACCATACAAACTATGGAGGAAATCATTCATTCCTGTCTTCTTGATTTTGGTCATAGTTGGGAGGACCACCTTCCATTGGAGGAGTCTTCATACAACAAAAAATATCACTCCACCATTATCACTGAACTGTTCAATGAATTTTTATTGAAATCCTTGTAGATCACCTATTTTCTAGACAGGCCCAGGGGAGTCAACACTCATGGGTCCGGAGTTGGTATGGGCTAAAACTGAGAAGGTTAAGATCATCCAAGAGCTTAAGATGACTATAGAGAGAAGGTTGAAATTTTATGCTAATAAGAGATAGAGGGGTTTGGAGTTCGAGGGGGGATACCTCATGTTCCTTTGGGTCTGGCCCTGATGGGGATTTCACGAGATTTGTCTAGGGTGGAGAGTTTTCTCCAAGGTGCATCATCCATTTCCAGATTCTAGGTAGAGTTGGTGAGGTTGTGTACTACCTAGCCCTCCCCCCATAGATGCACAGTGTGCATGATGTTTTCCACATTTTACAGATGAGGGGGTTTGTGTATGATTTATCACACATCATCGACTAGGGAGAGATGGACACTGGAAGAGGGGAATCATTTGAAAATATTTTGATAGAGATAGACGATCGACTGGAGTAGGTCCTTTGTGAGAAATTGAATCCTTTGGTGCAAATTTGGTGGAAGCACGTGACTCTCTAGGAGAGCACGTGGGAGTGGGAGTCTCATATTTTTTCTCAATACCCCCATTTTTTTGTTTATCCTATGTTTTTTACTATGGGGATGTGAATCCATAAAGGTAAGGGTAATGTAATTTCTTAGAAATTTCATTTATTTTTTTAATTATATGGGATTATTTCAAGGAAACATACTCAGAAGAAACCTGATTCTCTGGGCCAGTGAGCCTAATATATAATTTTGAACATTTTTTATATTAATTTAAATAAACATGCAAGAGGGTTTTTACAACATTTAAACTAGTGATCAGATGAAAAATAGATGGAACTGTTTAACTCAAAATGGAGAGATTTGACTCGAAAGGACCTAAATTTGACTAGCGGGTGTCAATCAGAAAAGATAGTTTGCATAATTTTCAGAAAAAAATAACATAAAATGTTATTTTATTTGATTATCTTCACCATTGAGCAGTGGCACATCATCACTGTGTTGGTGGAGATGAGGTGAAGATGAGACACATTAAATGAATCCATTTATTGAGGATCTTAAATGTGCAGCATAACAACTCATTAATTGAAGCATAAATGATACTTTGCTTCATTAATGAAATAGTGTAATGATGTGACGATGCAACATAACAGAGAAACTGTGACAAATTTCTCTTTTAATGATACAACAGGTTGGAGAATCAGATCTAGAAATATCTGACAGACAGTGGAGAAATTATCTCCTATAAAGAATGGAAGAAAATAAAAAGTGACATTGACACACGTCAAAGAAAAGGACCAACTAACGGTGAACATGTTCTCCTTCCACCCTTTAAAGGATCACTAGCATCGTTGGTAGAGAATTAAGAATGTATAACACAATAATTCGACACTTCTCTTTCCTGGCCAATGAATCTATCATAGGTAGGGGTTAATTTTTATAATTTTGAAATCCACATTCTTATTTATAAAACAACAATCACGAATCAACCCACAACCAGTTTGATCCATAGATTAGTTGTTTATGTGGGAGTGAGCTTACTCTCAGGGTTTTGCATCAGGATTAATTTTAATATAATCGTAATCGTATCCCCCCATGTTTTAATGAAAAATCTATCATGGAAGGTGCGGGCCGATATAAACAAGTCCCAAGCCCCTATTCCTTTGTGTGTTATTCCTTTTTTGTCATGGAAACAACACCATACTGACGTAAAAGAATTTTTAAGGTTGTAGAAAAGAAGATGGAACCCCATGGAAGTTGGTGGTACGTACGGCTTGAATAACATACCAATTGAGCAGACCCGGTGGCCTTCTGAACATCCCTTTAGCGTACCGGCGCCAGTGGAGGCTGCTGGTGGGTGCCAACTCACTGATTTTGCGAGGTGGGCTGGTGGAATAATATCAGGCCACTAGTAATCCTAGGATTGGAACAAAATGGCCTACCTACTTCTGGCTTGTCCAGATGAAACCAGGTCGCTGGGCGGCCCGATGGGCTGGACCCCCGATCGAACCGGGCCGTGTCCAGTAAGGCCTCTCCCAGTGGCTAGGCCAGATTGGTCAGGCCCATACCCAAACAGGCATGGTTTGGGATAGTCTAACTGGGCTAGGGCTGGTGTCCCCCAACCGGGATGGTCGGGTCGGTTTGACAAGGTCAGACCGGGCCCAAAGACAACCAACCCCAATTCACTAAAACATCAATATCTTTATGATTAGGCATATGTTTATTGAGCTGTTTATGGCGATAGAACCCTCGTGACAAGGATATTATTTTAGAATTATCTAAGGAGTCTCTCATGGATGTTATATATGATGTATTCCTAGATGAGTTGATTATCTAGGAATCAAGCATGCTACATGTAGGAATCATGTGGCTACCTGAGACTCGAAGCTTGAAGATTAGCAGGCTGAAGTGACCATGTATGCCTAGAAGTCAAGCGAACCAATGTGGATCATCTCTAAGTGACCCTGTGTGGATCAACTCCAAGAGGCCCTATGTGGATTAGCTATAAGATACCCTATCTAGATTAACTACAAGGGAACCTATGTGAATCAGCTCCAAGAGATCCTCTTTGGATCTGCTACAAGTGACCCTATGGGGATCATATACAAGTTTCCATGTGTGGACCAGCTATGATGACCTATGTGGGAAGTGGCTTCGTGTGACCCAACAGACCCATGATACTCATCAGGGATGAGTACACTATCATTTCAAGGTGTTCAGTGTCACGACTGATAGTCTTGTTTTATGTACTATAGATTATACATATGAGATAAGTCTTTCCCCATGATCATGATTAGTGGATTGATTAGTGGATTTATTTTTGGTCTTTCCTTTATGGTTTGGGTTCCCTAATTATATTTTGTTACTCACCTTTGCACGAGTTTCTCCAGCAAATGTTGTGTCTGGTGTAGACAACCGACACCTTGATGGAGGACTTGGTGGCCTAGAACCCTGTGGTGCCTAGTGAGATGAGGTAGGTGGGACTTACATTTATGACTTCCAAAAGATACGCTATACTTAATCATCAGGTGGGGTTCCCAATGGATGACTTTCAATAGATCTTTTTTACATTATTTTTTTTATTTTTGTTGTTGGGTTTGTATTGTTCCCCATTTTACCTACTACTTGTACCTTTACTCAGTGTTTGTTTAGAAGCGTTAATGGTTTACTTTCAAATTTTTGGGATTTGGTTGTGTGAGTGTGAATACAAGTACTTTGGATAATTCTTACCCCTGGCAGGTTGACTCCCTCAGTGGTTGTCGCAAACCCCTGGCCTTTGGGAGGCAATCTTGGGGGTGTAACGGCAAGGGCCTCAGGGGACAGGTCACGAAATATTTAAATTTAAGAGTATTTAACCACTAAAAATTAATAAAAATATAAAATATACTTGTTAGTATCAGTTTTAACCGTAATAATTGAATTTAATCCATCCATAAAGGTGGTGGTAGAAAAATTAATTCTTCTTTCAAGGCGGTGGTGATCTGAACAAAATATGAAGAATTTTATCATTTTTGAGTTGACTGGGGAGAGGGTATAACATGTATATTACGACATAAAAATAACATATAATTCAGTTTATCAAACTTATTTTTAAATTTAATGGTTTATGGAATTCATATGTGGGGGTTTGAAGAATAAATAAATTTAAAAATACATAGTTGATAATTTAACCAATTCTTTTGGGAGTATCCTCTTGTCTACCACTTTTGGATATATGGGATGGTGTTTTTTATAGATATAAAATGTACCTAGAGAGATATTATCCTGATAGTGCATTTGAATTTGGGTATAAAATTTGTATGAAAACTCAAACTCTTTGTAACACCCCGACCTTCCACAATACGCTTCTCATTCAATAATTCAATAGCTTGCATTGTACGCAACTTCGAGTTCTAAAACACCGCGACTAATCATAGTAGCCGTTATGAATAGTAATAACCACTTTTTAAAATTATAGAAATTTTATATTTCAAAATGGACTTCATTTTTGGATTCGGAATATCGAAATTAGCCTATGTTGAATTTTTGGTATTTTTCTGAGAACTTCTAATTTTTTATGAATAGTGAAATATACTTAAAAACAACTTTTTTAATAAAAATAATTTATCGTGATAAATTATACTATTTAGTGTTTTTAAAGTATAATTAGAATATATTTTTACCATTTTATACAATGGTGGTCATTAGAATTAATTTCACTTTGAAATTGGACATAAACAATTGTGAATCTTTTGATATAAATTGTTTCTTAAAAACACGCTATTTGTTGTGACAGCGGGAATTAATTATAAAATTAATTAATGAAACTTATATGTTTGGAATTTTTTAAAATAGACATCATTTTTTTAATTCGAAATATCAATTATAGTTTAGGGTGAAATTTTGGCATTGTTCTGAAAAACATCAATTTTTGATGAAGAGTGAAACCACTAAGTGGTAGTTAAAAAACTGATTTTTCGTTTAAATGAAATATTATCACTTCTGTGATTTGATTTTCAAAAATCCGACATTCATGGTTGTCATTAAGAAGTAAAATGTGGTTCAATGAGATTAAAATAATTTTTTGGTGAATAGTAACTTTTAAGTTCTTAACCGCGATTAGAGGTCATTAGTGTAGTTTAAGGTAAAAATAATGTTTTAATAATATGAGATGAGCTTGACACATGTCCTACCCTCATTGGATGTGCCATGGCCGACCAATAAAATCCATGGGTCAACTTGGGGACCCCATGGAGCCACTTTAGTTGGAAAATGACATAAATAACTTTTATTTAATGTTAAAGTAAAAAATGACACAAACATGAAATGTTTTACTAAAACAATTTATACATGGGGTTATACAAGTCATATTTTTGACTATAAATAGTCATTGGAAAGATAAAATGATTTCCTACATCATATTATTTGTTTTATAATTTTTAGACAATAAATAAATTAAATTATTTATGACATAATGATGATGCAGCGATGACCTCATTATTTAACGATTTTAATAAAATGAAAAGATAATGTAAAATACAAGGCTTAAACTTGTCCAAAGACTATTGGATGGGTAGATTTAGAACCCTTATCACCTTATCCACGAATTATATAAGTGTGGGACATTTACAATCCGAAAAGCATTGTATAATAATGTAACATTACAATCTTTCCAAAAGAGCCCCTCCTCTCCTCTTATAAAAGGCCCCCACATCTACCACCTTATTCACACTTTCAAGCCATTTGGCTCGGCCAACCTCTGCCCAAATACCCTCCCAACTTCCCTCCATTACTACTAGAAGCCTCACTTTGGGAAGAACTCTTCCCAAGGAACACTTTGGCTCAAATCAAAAAGAGTTACCCGATTTTGAGGTAATGTCTTCTCTAATGTTGTTTTGTTTTATTTTTCTTCTCCAACCCCCTAAACTCTTTTTATTCATTTCTTTTGTAACAACACCAGTATCCTAAATATACTAGGATGTTGTTATAAGAAGGATTCTATCTACACTTTCACACACCTACATCTAATGGTTAACGAACATACGGTTTCTGTGGATGAAAAATTTCTGGCTCACGAAACGATGATTGTTCAACACTCATATAACACCATTAAAGGTGGCCATTAAGGTGTAACTATATTTATATATGATATATAATATGTTTATGTTTTACTTATGCTTCTTTATTTCTCATTTATGGCATACTTTATGATTTCCATTATGGGTAAACGCGATAATTTCATTTTAGGAAGTGCGGAATACCGCCCCCTCAAAGTGATTTGAATCGTTAATGCCATATGTTGGATGTATAAAGGATGGAGTAAATGGTATTATACACTATATTATACTGGAATTATATTATACATTTATATCATTATGATTTCATTCCATTAAATACGAAATAAAAATGAAAGTAGCGTTCATGCGTACGTACGGCTTACCGTCTCCATGAACGGTGCATTTCATTTCTTACCTCTAAATGTTACATAATATTATAAATGAATATATATACTGTATATATATGATATATATATGACATCTAAATCATGAATATAATTCTGGAGATAATGGATATTCTACCACATAAACAACTTGTAATTATAAGAAGTTTATTGTTGACTCAAGTACCAAAGATCGACAAAACGACCGTTATTAACTTAAATAATTAAATAATGATCATATCATCGTAATAAGTGATATAAAAAGGATAATTAACATGAAAAAGGTTCTTAAGTAAATAGAAATTAACTCTAGTTTATTATTCAGGAGGTTAAAGAACGGTCAAGTCAGGACAAGATGCAAGGTAAGGGAATTTCTTAACCCAACTTCCATTCTTTGGGTTAATCTCCTACTTTCAAATTATGTCATGATATTGTTATGTCTTATTTTGTATTCTTTATGTGTACCTATAGTGAATAAATATAATAGATATATTTTATTTTAAAAATGATCTTTTTAAGGACTTCGTCTCAATCCCCTTTCATTGAGGAAAATTTGTTTTTATACACAACTTTCTTCTATACGGTGTATAAACCCCTTTGACTTTTACGTTTATTCAAAAGGAATATTTTTTATACGAAGAGTTTTTCTAAACGAGAAAAGGGAATGTTTTTCTTTCCGTACATATGCGGCGAAAATGACTTCTCCACCGCCGTGACCATTATTTGAGTTTCGGGTTCCTCTACAAGCCATCATTTTTTTAATGAAAAATAAATACAAAGTTTTAACTTTCTTTTATTTTTGTATTGAAAATGGTTTTGAAAGTGTTTTTATTATATCAATGTGTTGTATTGATATCTTGTGATTTAAATGTGGAAATTTTATGTTTCCTTTATGCATGTTTTATGTGATACGATTATGTTATGGTTTATGATATGTTTAAACCTATTCATATAAGGAATGTATTGGACTTAATAAGTGACGGGTGGAGCCCGCTATAGCTCCTCGATGCATCGGTAGGTCTCATGAGACCACTAGACGAGGAATTGGCTGAGGCCCTTTCCCAATTTGATTTATGGTTTTGGCCGAGGCCTTAATCATTTTAGACGTCTTGGGAGTGGCCTTGACAAAATGTTTCAGAATGTCTGGTATTATACATTCCCTCATTATGAAAGTGGTTATTGATATTGCATGTGATTATTCGACCAGTAGAATATCCATGTGAAGAAGTGAATGGCATTATCTCATTTTGCTTTTGCCATATTATGTTGATGTTCAAGTTTAAAAGGCTTTTGTTTTAGTTATATATTGCCTTAAATTTTTATGTTTATTTATGAAATCTTTCGCAATATTGTTATCCTTACTGAGCATCTGAGCTCACCCCTTTCAATGTTTTAATATTTTCCAGGATGTGAAGAAGTATTTTATGAATGACCTGCAGGGATAGTCAGAAGAGGATATGAGTGTGGACTATGAAGACTTTGTTATTATTTTTTCACTTTATGATGTAATGTAAGACTTATGAATGTATCTAGTGTTTCCAAGGCTACTAAACTAATCGGTCTTTCGAGACTTGATATTTTGTGATCATACCATTGTTACGAAGTAATGCACCGACTCTGGGTAGCTGGGGTCGGGGCGTTACAGTTGGTATCAGAGGCAGTTTAGTAATAACCTTGGAAGCTAGATTTAGATAAACTCTGATTAGAGCACACAGCACAAAGATAGAATTTGAGTATTAGTATAGAAAAGCATCCTAGAATTTTGGTATTATAGAGATTTTGTGAGTTTTCCGAGCAATACAGCCCTGTCTGGATATGAGCAGGTAGAGGCGGCTCTGGCACAGATTTACCTAGGGGTAAAACCAGAAAACCCCGCTTTGAGCTAGACTCGAATGGGAACTGGTGCACGACAACGGGCCTTACTGCACTCTTGGTTACCACATTCCCGGGGGATATGCTTAGGATAATTCTCATTTTCTTTAGAAACCACTGTGAACGGTTATGAGTATATACTTACTCAAAGAAAACCTTTTTATGATTATGGATTATATCCATAAATAGTTCAATTTATGTAAAGTGTTTTACAAATATGGAATTATGTATTTTAATTCACAAACTAATCTAGTTTATGCCATTGTTTAGAAATGGCGCCTAGTGGACGGAATGGAAACCGTGTCAATGCACGCACTCCGTGTAGGGATTTCCCTCCTGCTCAAGATAATTATTTTGGATCTGGAGATACAACTAGTGCTGATCAACTTATTACCATAATGGGACAACTCACTTAGGTTATGAATAATAACCATACTCATATGGAGCACCCTGATCCGCAACGTGGAAGATTAATGTTAGACCGCTTCATGAGGCAACAACCACCATCATTTAATGGGGCTAAAAATCCATTAGTAGCTGAGCAATGGATAAACTCCTTAGAGAAAATATTCCATGCCTTGGGGAGTAGTGAAAGGGAGAAGGTTGTCATGGCAGTCTACCGCCTCACTGTAGATGCCGATCAGTGGTGGTCACTGATTCAAAACACAAAGGAAGATGATGACGTATCAAATATGGAATGGAGGGAGTTCAAAGAGATTTTCTTAGAAAAATACTTTCCTCGTGACCATAGAGCAGATATGGAAAGGCAATTTCCGAGTCTGAGACAAAAGGAGGATGAGAATGTCGCAAAGTATGAGGCCAAATTTACAAGGTTAGCAAGGTATAATGCAGATTATATACGTAACCCAAGAGGTAAGATTGATCGTTTCTTTGATGGGTTAAAACCATTTCTCCATCGATCTTTAGTATCACAATCTTTCTCAACATACGAAGATATTGTCTCATGTGCTATCAAGACAGAAAAGGAATTCTCTAAGTCTTATGACAACAAATTAAAGCAAGAGAAGAAAAGAACAGTGTAACAAGATACAGATAAAGGGAAAAAGGGAAAGAAGGATTTTCTGTTGTGTGATAATTGTGGGAAGAATCACCCTGGTACTTGCATAAAAGGATTGGGAGTTTGTTACAAATGTGGAGAAAAAGGTCACCAGGATCGTGATTGTAAGGGAAAGAAAGAGGCTATCAATGTTGAATGCTACAATTGTAGAGAAATGGGTCATTATGCAAATGAATTTCCTAAGCGTCAGGGAAACTTATCTCAGAAAAGGCCAAGGGATCAAGGACAATCTTATGCTATGACTACAGTTGAAGCGGAATAATTAATGTATTGGTTCTTTTGGACTCATGGATTATATTCTGGTTATTAGAATAATGTGATATATAAGGATTGTACTGCAGTACTTGTTGATTTTAGTAAGGTTTTAATATGATAAAGGTAATCATATTTTTAATATGTGACAAAAGAGAAACTTTAATTTGTTTGGGGAATCTGATATTACAATTGATTTTGGAATTTAGAGACCTTTTAGAGAAAGTCTGGACAGAGGTATTTTGGATAACTATAAAGGTTGGAGTGGATTAAGTTGATCTGTGGATATTATTGTTTAAGGTTAAAAAATTTATGAAGATTATTTTTGGAATATTATGATACTATAGTTTTAGGAAAAGGACAACCTACAGGGTGGGGCATAACCCGTCGCGTCGGACAAAGCTGCAGGAATCGAACCCACAACCATAGTGCGACAAGCCTTTATTCCCTACCACTAGCCTACAGGAAGTCCCTGGTTATTACAATATAATTTTACTAATCTAAATGGTATGTGTTAACATTTGGAACCTTATACAATTAGGATAAGTATAATATTTTTGAGTTCTATTATCTTTTTGAGTGAAAGATGAGTTGAAGGATGAAACTCTAATTGTCAAGCATAAATATATATATACATATCTCTTATTAAATGAATAAATTAATTCTTAAACTTTAGTAAAGGGATATTAAAACAAAAAAATGTGTTATCCTAATACCTTATGTCTTGTTGAACTGATGATATTTGAAATCAACATAGATTGAAGGCTTTGAGGCCCTCAATTTGACAGTTGATTGTGATTGATGACCTCAATCACTCCCTACAAATATTTACGTTTTTCCTCCAATTATATTTCTCTAATTGCCACCAATGTTCTCCTTATCGAGATCATAATTTGGTGGTGACTTTCTTATTTCCATTTCCCTCTTATTATGGATAACTTTTATTAATCTTATTTCCGATGTGGGTTTTCCACAAAGGTATTTTCTCTTTTAAACCTTTTATTTTCAAAGAAAAATTTCAAATTACGAGGATGCAATTTATTGAAGGAGAGGAGAATATAACACCCCGAGCTTCCACAATACGCTTCTCATTCAATAATGCAATAGCTTGCATTGTACGCAACTTCGAGTTCTAAAACACCGCGACTAATAATAATAGTCGTTATGAATAGTAATAACCACTTTTTAAAATAATAGAAATTTTATATTTCAAAATAGACTTCATTTTTGGATTCGGAATATCGAAATTAGCCTATGCTGAATTTTTGATATTTTTCTGAGAACTTCTAATTTTTTATGAATAGTGAAATATACTTAAAAACAACTTTTTTAATCAAACTAATTTATAGTGATAAATTATACTATTTAGTGGTTTTAATGTATAATTAGAATATATTTTTACCATTTTATGCAATGGTGGCCATTAGAATTAATTTCACTTTGAAGTTGGACATAAACAATTGTCAATCTTTTGATATAAATTATTTCTTAAAAACATGCTATTTGTTGTGACAGTTGGAATTAATTATAAAATTAATTAATGCAACTTATATGTTTGGAATTTTTTAAAATAGAAATCATTTTTGAATTCGGAATATCAATTATAGCTTCGGGTGAAATTTTGGCATTGTTCTGAAAAACTTCAATTTTTGATGAATAGTGAAACCACTAAGTGGTAGTTAAAAAACTGATTTTTCGTTTAAATGAAATATTACCACTTCTGTGATTTGATTTTCAAAAATCAGACATTCATGGTTGTCATTAATAAGTAAAATGTGGTTCAATGAGATTAAAATAATTTTTTGGTGAATAGTAACTTTTAAGTTCTTAACCGCGATTAGAGGTAATTAGTGTAGTTTAAGGTAAAAATAATGTTTTAATAATATGAGATGAGCTTGACACATGTCCTAACCTCCTTGGATGTGCCATGGCCGACCAAGAAAATCCATGGGTCAACTTGGGGACCCCATGGAGCCACATTAGTTGGAAAATGACATAAATACCTTTTATTTAATGTTAAAGTAAACAAATGACACAAACATGAAATGTTTTACTAAAACAATTTATACATGGGGTTATACAAGTCATATTTTTGACTATAAATAGTAATTGGAAATCTAAAAAGATTTCCTACATCATAGTATTTGTTTTATATTTGTTAGACATTAAATAAATTAAATTATTTATGACATCATGATGATGCAGCGATAACCTCATTATTTAACGATTTTAATAAAATGAAAAGATAATGTAAAATACAAGGCTTAAACTTGTACAAAGACTATTGTATGGGTATATTTTGAACCCTAATCACCTTATAAACGAATTATATAAGTGTTAGACCTTTATAATCCTAAAATCATTGTATAATAATGTAACATTTCAATCTTTCGAAAAGTTCCCCTCCTCTCCTCTTATAAAAGGCCCCACCTCTACCACCTTATTCACACTATCAAGCCATTTGGCTCGGCCAAACTCTTCCCAAATACCCTCCCAACATCCATCCCTTACTCCTAGAAGCCTCAATTTGGTCATAACTCTTCCCAAGGAAGCCTTTGGCTCAAATCAAAAAGAGTTACCTGATTTTGAGGTAATGTCTTCTCTAATGTTGTTTTGTTTTATTTTTCTTTCCAACCCCCTAAACTCTTTTTATTCATTTTTTTTGTAACAAAACCAGTATCCTCAATATACTAGAATGTTTTTATAAGAAGGATTAGAGCTACACTTACACACACCTACATCCAATGGTTAAAGAACATACGGTTTCTGTGGATGGCGAATTTCTGCCTCACGAAACGATGATTGTTCAAAACTCATATAACACCTTCAAAGGTGGCCATTAATATGTCACTATATTTATATATGATATATAATATGTTGATGTTTTACTTATGCTTCTGTATTTCTCATTTATGGCATACTTTATGATTTCCATTATGGGTAAATGCGATAATTTTATTTTAGGAAGTGCGGACTACAGCCACCTAAAAGTGATTTGAATCGTTAATCCCATATGTGGGATGTATAAAGGATGGAGTAAATGGTATTATACACTATATTATACTGGAATTATATTATACATTTATATAATTATTATTTCATTCCATTAAATACGAAATAGAAATGAAAGTAGCGTTCATGTGTATGTACGATTTACCGTCTCCATGAACGGTGCATTTCATTTCTTACCTCTAAATGTTACGTAATATTATAAATGAATGTATATACTGTATATATATGATATATATGATATCTAAATAGTGCATATAATTCTGGATATAATTTATATTTCACTACATGAACAACTTGTAATTATAAGAAGTTTATTTTTGACTCAAGTACCAAAGATTGATAAAACGACCGTTATTAACTTAAATAATTACATAATGTTAATAACATGGTAATAAGTGATATAAAAGGAATAATGAACATGAAAAAGGTTCTTAAGTAAATATAAATTAACTCTAGTTTATTATTCATGAGGTTAAAGAACGGTCGAGTCAGGAAAAGACGCAAGGTAATGGAATTTCTTAACCCAACATCCATTCTTTGGGTTAATCTCCTACTTTCAAATTATGTCATGATATTATTATGTCTTATTTTGTATTATTTATGTGTACCTATAGTGAATACACATAATAGATCTATTTTATTTTAAAAATGATCTTTTTAAGGACTTCGTCTCAATCCCCTTTCATTAAGGCATATTTGGTTTTATACACAACTTTCTTTTATACGGTGTATAAACCCCTTTGACTTTTACATTTATTCAAAAGGAATCTTTTTTATACGAAGAGTTTTGATAAACGACAAAAGGGAATGTTTTTCTTTCCGTACATATACGGCGACAATGACTTCTCCGCTGCCGTGACCATTATTTGAGTTTCGGGTTCCTCTACAAGCCATTATTTTTTAATGAAAAATAAATAAAATGTTTTAACTTTCTTTTATTTTGGTATTGAAAATTTTTTTGAAAGCGTTTTTATTATATCAATGTGTTGTATTGATATCTTTTGATTGAAATGTGGAAATGTTATGTTTCCTTTATGCATGTTTTATGTGATACGATTATGTTATGGTTTATGATATGTTTAAACCTATTCATATGAGGAATGTATTGGACTTAATAAGTGATGGGTGGAGGCCGCTATAGCTCCTCGATGCATCGGTAGGTCTCATGAGACAACTAGACGTGGAATTGGCCGAGGCCCTTCCCCAATTTGATTTATGGTTTTGGCCGAGGCCTTAATCATTTTAGACGTCTTGGCCGAGGCCTTGACAAAATGTTTCAGAATTTCTGGCATTATACATTCCCTCATTATGAAAGTGGTTATTGATATTGCATGTGATTATTCGACCAGTAGAATATCCATGCGAAGAAGTGAATGTCATTATCTCATTTTTCTTTTGCCATATTATGTTGATGTTCAAGTTTAAAAGGATTTTGTTTTAGTTATACATTTCCTTAAATTTTTATTTTTATTTATGAAAGCTTCCGCAATATTATTATCCTTACTGAGCATCTGAGCTCACCCCTTTCAATATTTTAATATTTTCCAGGATGTGAAGAAGTATTTTATGAATGATCTGCAGGGATAGTCAGAAGAGAATATGAGTGTGGACTATGAAGACTTTGTTATTAGTTTTTCACTTTATGATGTAATGTAATACTTATGAATGTATCTAGTGTTTCCAAGGCTACTAAACTAATCGGCCTTTCGAGACTTGATCTTTTGTGATCATGCCAATGTTACGAAGTAATGCACCGACTCTGGGTAGCTGGGGTCGGGGCGTTACACTCTTAATTATTTAAAAGTATGACATTCCATATAGGATACTTACCTCTCCACAATAGGGGTCAATTTTTTATGATCATTACTATTTATGATTAAGGTTACTTGAACTGTTTTGGTGCACATATAAATATTGAGTATGAAAAGAAAAATTAATTGGTTCACCATCACTAATATTCAGCCGAGGAGCATGCATAATTGTTTTTATAATCACCAAATCAATTATAAAGATCACTTATTATAAAATTTTAGGTTAGATCAATTATTTTCCCACGAATACTACGTAACAATTATTAGAGGAAGATCACTACTTCCTAACAGATACTCCCCCAAGAATTTCTTTGTTGTGTAAATACTGGAGGAAATAATCACCCTCTTTTTTTTTAATTAACCAACTACTATAAAAGGGATCCACATATATATTATGGACACATCGGTCCGTTAATTATTAGAAATTTCATTAGATTCATCCATTAATCCAGATAGAGGATATATTGAATTTATAACTCATATTATCCTTCAATTCTATAAAAATAACTTGGATGACATTATTATTCAGTTTCCAGATTCTTCATAGAACGATTTCAATTTATTGAGGGAATGAAATTTCATCATCTTTGGAATGATATCCAACAAATACCAATTCTATATTTAGCAATTACAAATCTTTCACTAGAACAACTTTTTCTTCATATGTGACTTTTATAATTATTATTCACTACATTCATATATCTATCACTTTATATTCTGGATATGAAGGTTGTAAAAAATAATCATCCTCTCTTATATATTTTTCATATTAAACTATTCATCTTGAAATAGGGAGGTTTTAATATATTGAATGTGTTAATTGGAGGGATACCTTATGATATTTGAAAAACGATCATAACTCTTACATAACTATTCCATTATTTCTCAAAATATATACTGAGAAAAAATGATCATGTACTAAAGAAGAGATGGATATAGTGTGGCCTAAAAGACTATGAAATAGCCTCCTATATTTTTTAGATACTATTTTGTGGTTCTCTCCACCATGGTGCAACCAAATATTCCACATGCTTTACTATAAATTTGTATCTCATACTATGGAACTGAAATCCTTGCTTTTCCAGATCTAGATTTCTCATAAAAAATAACACCTCCATAACTCTCGCATGTTATACAATATATTGAATCATTCAATGATAATAAAATATTAACTATAACTCAATGTTTGAATGCAGGTCTCTCATTATTTTTATATCGTGCATCACTGAGAATAAAGTATACTTCCATGATTCTTCTTTAACATTCTTAAGATCATGTAAATGTGAGTATATTAACATATTCATTAATATATGCTTTGTGGTGCAGTTTCATGACTATAAAGTGTTAGTAAATCCCTAATAAAATAAACAATACACTAACTTTATAATAGATTATACCTCTAAAGAGAAACATATTCTCTATGCCTTCACATTGTAGTGTCTAAAAAATCAATGGGACAACCATGAATGAAACATAGAGAGGCAATATTATTAAAAAAGGATATTTTTATCTTTTTTTAAGCAAGAATACATCAACACAGTTCTTCTATTAACAATACATTACCCATAAAAATTTCAAAATCACTTAAATAGTTTAATTTAATCTTATGCAACAAGCATATGTATTACATTAAATCCTTATATACATTAAAATCTTTTTGAACATTCATTTTGAAACCCCTATTCTCCCGAGTGAAGCTACAACACGTCCCTTGAAGATTTCATGGAATTATAGTGAGGTCAGCTTTATTATGGAATAATAGGAAACATTGAAGACACTAGATAATATGATCTATCAAGGGTTTGGAGTTTGAAGACAGTCATATATGATCGACGCCCAATGTAAGGGAGTTTGAAATACTTTATCAATAAATCCTTTACTTATTTTCCATATACCAATATCCATGGTCTAATTAAAATAATTTTAAGAACTTTCCCCTTACGAATTTCTATCCACTTAACACACTTTATCCATGGGTGTCACAATTATATAATTGATTATCTATTTATAATATGTGATGTGGTATCACGACTCACTACAAATCAATTATATTTAACCATTTAATTTAGATAACATGGAATAACCAATTTAGTGTCATTTCAAACAACATAAGAGGTGGTTTTGAATTAAACATTCATATTAGGGATGAAAATAAATTCCCAATAACCAATGTGGTGGAGATCAATGAGGTAAATATCCTCTAACAATATAAAAAGGTTTAATGGGAGAATTTTATAATGGTTAAATTTATTTAATAACGGGAAAAACATTTAAGGGATCATATAGAAATTTCATGTGTGTGGAAAAATGAAGAAATATTTATAATCATAACAATGTTTGGGAAATATACTATATCCCCTACCGTAGGATCATGGATGAATCCTCGTGAAATATCAACATTAGATTTTGAATATAATGGTTGGAAATTTAATAATAGAAAAATTCCCTAAAAATAGTGCTCATCATATCCAACTAAAATATCATAAAATAGATTAGGATATAATTATAATCGAAGAAAGAGGATTTGAGATATTACTAGTTAGAATACAACATGGAAAGCAATAGAGAAAATAGAGGCTGAATAGAAGAGATATAAAAATACCTAATAAGAGAAGATGATGAGCTGCTTGGGTGCAGGTCCACTATATATTAGAGGAAGGTGTAAAATAAAATAGGTTACTTAAGGGAATGAGGGAAAAAAATTCTACCCATGTTTTAAAGGGAGAACAATTTACCACATGGTTGGCCAAACTGTGCACCAGCTATGATCACCCTACTTTCTAATGTATAGTGAACCCACATAGATGGGGATAATGGATTGTGTATTAGTGATCAGCCCATGTTATCACATTTGTGGATCCCTCTATCTACCCACATGGAGTGAAAAAAATACTCCTCCACTAGGGAACGGTTTGGTGAAACTGTGTGCTTATAAAAATTCCTCCACAACTCAGGGCTCCAATCTATGAACAAGACTCAAACTCTCCTGACGCCTTATATAGTCAATAGAGAACATATCATAAGATAAAACATGGAATTTTAAACAAGAAAAAAATGATTTTTTCCTTAATGAAAATATAGGTTATTACACCCACATCACATACTACGTCTAATGAATCCCTCGTATGAAAGGGGTTAAACATACTCAACATAAAAATTAATATTGAAAAAATAGAATATGAAATTTTAATAATTTCCCCAATAAAAAAATATAAAAACAATAAATTAATATTGGGAAATTAGAATTAAAATAATAACAATTTATACATTCAATAAACATTATCATAAACCATCGAGAGTACTATAGAAAAATGGTAGAAAAACTATATATCCTAGTCAAATTGATCATAAAAAATATAGTGGAATTATATGTATTGTATCATTAAAAAATATATCCAAGGAGAATAATTTAAAATTAGGAATATTTTCATTGATGAATAGAAAAACCATATAAATTTCAATAAACAAATTATTAGGGAAGACATACATTTGACATAGAATCCCAATTTGAAAAAAAATCTATGAATTTATAGAATATTAATAAAAATAATTCCTCAAAAAAAATCTTTGAAAAGAATAAAATAAGATACAATTTAATGAGAAATAAAGAGTATTTATACTTATGTATATGTCGTATAAGATAAAAAATATTCTAATAATATTGTTGTAAAAATTAAGAAAAGTTATTTATTCAGAAAATGATTTCATGATTCCATTCAAAAAAATTTCCTAAAAATTAAAACATGAGTAAAAATTTCCCTAATAAATAATTTTAGAATGATAAATCACTTTGGAATTTTTTTAGAAAACATAGATATGTGATAATTTTTTTTGGAAACATTATAATGAAATGAAGTTAGTTTTCTTTAAAAATATTATTTTTCCTATTTTGTTGTAAATTATAGGAAAAGGAGAGCAAAAATATTCATTCTACATAAATAATAGTTGTAGGATAAAGTAAATTACTTTCTTGATATATAGATTATAATATATAATCATAAAAAACAAAAATCACAAATAATCTTGATAAATAATGAGATTGTAATATAAACCATTACCTCTTTGGAAAATGTTGAATCAAAAGACACTTGAAAGAAATATGTTCAAATGTGTCTTAAAATAACATTGAATATTAAGGGATTCATGATATAAAATTCCCATGTGGATTTATATACCCCAAATAAATGTACTATGTGGTGAATATGGAATACATGCCATAGTTCTAAATGTGGGAGTAGAAACCCTTACCTTAGCTCCTATTTCCATCTTATGTACCAATAAATTCTATATAATAAATTTTTATATATTATATATATATTTAAAAATAATAATAATATATTTAATTTCATATATTGTTTACTTGTGGTCTTTTGAGACCCACTTATTAATAATTATTCGTTAAATTCATTATTTCGGGTGATAATTGTTCAGTTTTTCATATATATTTGTGTTCCATTGTTTTGGTAGTATTACATTGATCATTATTAATAAAATTATATGATTTTAAAAATTATTTTAATATAAAATATAATCATTATATAATTATTTATACTAATATATAAAATATAGATATGGGAAAATGTGTTACATCGTTTATGAAGATGGTAGGATATATGTATGTATGGACAATGTTTCTATTTTTCCAATAGTTAAACCTAAAAAAATTTAATACATATTATCCTATATAAAAAATTACTATATCAAATATTTCATTTTTATTCATTTTATTTATCCTTATTTCTATCCATGTAAAATAAAATTAAAAACAGTTCACATCACCTTGTGTTATAGATTTTCCACACATTCACATGAGCAATGTTATGTTTTACAAAAGATTTGAAGGTAAAAAAGTATATGTGATATTATAATTATAGAAGTAAACTAATGTTATAAATATCATGTAAATATGTTAAGTACATTATTATATATTTATGTGATAGGATATCATGGAAACTAATTACATCAGGTCATAAGGTGATAGTTAGCCGTACACATGATCAATGTGTCCAATTACAATTTGATTGAAGAATATATGAATATAGGTTATGAAATTAATTAAATTAATGTAATAATATATTATTATCTATTATATAACTAAATTATTACTTTATCACTATTGGAGAATTTTTTATGGAGTTAGATGATGTAGTAAAATTAACAAGCAAGGCTAGGAACGTTTTCTATCCCTCAAACAAACTCTTTATGTTTATACATAATACCTATTATATTTATGATAAAACTGTGGAACCTAGGATGTGGGAATATATTTAAGGAATATATAAGAAAATATATTGGCTAAAAAAGTCTTCAGGATTATGAATACATTAGGAGAGTGGGTGAACATGTAACGCCCCGACCCTAGTTACCCAGATTCGGTGCATTATTACATAACATTGTCATGATAACAAAAGATCAAGTCTCCAAAGATAGATTAGTTTAGTAGACTTGGAAACACTAGATACATTCATAATGTTTA
This sequence comes from Viscum album, assembly GCA_963277665.1. Taxonomy (NCBI): domain Eukaryota; kingdom Viridiplantae; phylum Streptophyta; class Magnoliopsida; order Santalales; family Viscaceae; genus Viscum; species Viscum album. The sequence continues at coordinate 1,132,404,533 of OY728142.1, read as the reverse complement.
CATTACATCATAAAATGAAAAGTAAAACTACATAGTCTCCATATTCCACATTCACATCCCCTCATACTATCCCTATAGGTCTTTCATAAAATACATCTTCACATCCTAGGAAAAATAAAACGTAGAAACGGGTGAGCTCAGATTCCCACTAACTATAACAATATAGAGTAGACTTTCATAAATAAGAATAAACATTTAAGGCAATGTATAACTAAAACAAAAGCCTTTTAAACTTGAACTTCATCATAATATGGAAGAAATAAAATAAAATAATGCCATTTACTTATTCACATGGATATTATATTAATCGAATAATCACATGCAATATAAATAACCACTTTCATAATGATAGAATGCATAATGCCATACTATCATAACCACGTAGCCACGACCTCATGCAAAGACTAAAAATAATATTTTTTCATGGCCTCATGCCAAGATTCTAGTTTGTCTCATGAGACCTACCGAGGCCTCGAGAAGTTATAGCGGGCTCCACCTTTCACTTACTAAGTCCGATGCATTCCATGTATGAATAGGTTTAAACATAACATAAACATTCATATTAAAACTAGCATACAAAATGTAAATAATTTCTCCATAATCCATGAATGGTATAAAAATAACACATCCACAGTCAAACATATCACAAAATATTTAATGCAATATGGACATTTTGTATCAACATAAATCAACTTCAAATAAGCTTAAAATCCAACAAAGGATGGTTACATAGTTGATATCAAAACTATTTGAGAGAAATATCTCTATTTTTGAAATCATTTAAAATTAACATAATTATAAAATACAATATTTACTTTGAAAATATTCTTATAATCTTTTAAGGGATGCTTCAAAGATTTTACAATTGTGGAAAATAGCTACACCCGCCCTATAAGTTAAAAATAGACATTCTTACCTTAATTAGTCGAAAAGGTTAAAAAGGTTCTTGTTTGGAAAATAATATAACGATTCATTTATAAACATCTTATAAAAAGTCAAACAATTGTATACATGAAATTAACCCATATTCTGTAAAATAGTAAGAATGTTTTGAAATACATTTTTAAGAAACATGGATGCGGATGATAAAGGGGTCCCATTAGATAATTACGTATTAACAACCTCAGATAATGAAGAGATTGTGAAATAAACCCTAACCTTGTACTTTTCCTTTGTTGAGGGTAGGATAACCTCCTGTATAATGGTGAAATAATTGTTATAAAATTATACAAGAATCATATACAGTAATATGAAATCATATATGATATGTTAACATTGCTTTGTTAATAATATCTTAGTATTATTGTTGTTTCGGGTGTTAACTTACTCATTTTTTTTTATATGATTTGTTACATAAGCTATATTTGTTATGGATAGGTTGTATATTATTAATATCCAGAATGGTATCAAGTACTTAAACATTATTTTTAATCATAAAATTTGAATTAGACTTGAATGGATATGATGGGGAATTAATCTCATCGTGTTCGTGGAGACTGTAGTCCATACGTACGCACGAGCGACAATATCACAATTTTGATATTAAAAAAATATTTAAATGGATATTATATCATATATAGAGAATCATAATCATGTTATATTTATTATTTACATTAATTTCACATCATTATTATACCCATCAAATAATAATGTTTTGAATAACAAATACACCACGACGTGGAGACGGTAAGCCGTACGTACGCACGTATGGTGACATGTCATTAAATGGATGGATAGAATAATGAATATGGTTGTACCATTTTTATAATAACATAATAATATATATAATATACCGGAGTTATTATTTTAGAATGGGAATAACAAAGAAAGAAGAAGTTGAAGAATAAAGAAGCATGAAAGAGGGTGGTGAAAACATTACCTCTTCTTTGGGTTGTTCCTTTTGATTTGATCAAAAGGGCTCCCTAGGTTGGATTTCTGATCAAAATAATTCCTCTAGGTTGAAGTGAAGTAATTCGAGAGAGTATTTGGGGAAGGTGTGGCCAAACAAAATGGATTTTATGGTGTGAATAATTGGATAGAAGTTGTGTTCTTTTATAAGGGGGAGGGGGGATATTTAGGAAAAACTGAAAGTATTTATTTATAATAAATTCATATTCGGTTTATAATGGCTCCAATGTGAATTATTCAATGTCTAAGGTGGGGATGAGTCGAAATCCTTTCAACCAATAGATTTTAGACAGGTTTGGGTCATTATATTATCCTTATCTTTTAGTTCTAACTCTTAGTTAATTTGATTGACATTAACCATGTCACTTTGTATTTTTATATTATATAGTTAATAAACATACTATATACATCCAAGAGACCCCCCAAGTTGTATATTAATGATACACCTATCATTATATAATTCCTTTGGCCAAACTTTAGATTTTTAATAATATAATATTAATTAATAATATAATACTTCTTTTAAAAACTCATTTATGTGAATTTGTACAATATTTAATAATTGATTCTTGTTAAAGTCATAACAACTTTATTAATTCTAAAAAAATCATTTATGAAATCCTAACATGTCATATTAACCAATAAAATTAGTGTATGGAATTAAAACATTCAAATTATATTTATTTTATCTTTTATAAAACCAATTATTTGATTCTTTCAATAATAAAGAAAATACTACATCATTATTGTGTCATAAATAAATTCAATTATTAAATGTATAAAAATAATAAATAAATTACCATTATGTAGGAAATATTTTTAGATTTGTAATGAATATTTATAGTCGAAAATATAACATATATAACCCTATGTAAAATTTTTTTCTAAAAGATATATGCTTTTGTCATTTTTGTATTTACATTAACTTAATTAATATAAAGTGTCCTTATCACCTAAAAGTGACTCCATTTTGTCCCAAAATCAACCCAAAGATAAAAATGGTTGGAAATATATCAACCAATAAGGTTAGTACATGTTTTAAGGTAATTTATTATTATTATAATATTATTTATTTACCCTTATTTACCAGATTCACCCTTTAACCCTGGTAAATAAAATAATACCGATGTAATTATTCAAAATGTATAAAAATAAAAGTAACCTATTCACACAATTTGGATATCCTGATTCAAAATATGGAACCCATTTTTCGAAATTCAAAACACATAAGTGGCTGAAATAAATTTAAAACTAATCCCCGCTGGCAAAACAAAAAGCGTGTTATTAAGGAATAATAACGATCAAATGTTTGACACTTGTTTATGTCTGGTTTAATTGTGAAATTATGTCCAATGACCAAAATTTTATTAAATGGTAATAATATATTCTAAATATACTATAAAACCACTCAAATTTATAATTTATCACTATTAAATATTTTGATTAAAAAAGTTGTTTTTAATTAAAATTTAATAATTTTCACTATTCATAAAAATACAAAAGTTATCCATAAAGTACCAAAATTTCACCCTAGGATAATTTCAATATTCCGAATCCAAAAATAAAGTCCATTTTGAGATATAAAATTTATAAAATTTCAAAAAGTGGGTATTACTATTCATAATGGCTGGTTTGATTGGTCACGGTGTGTTAGAATCTCGAAATTGCATACAATGCAAGCTATTGAATTATTCAAAGGGAAAAGTACCATGGAATCATGGGGTCTTACATTCTCCCCTCCTTTAAATAATTTAATCCTCCAAATTTCTATAATAATATTACTTAAATAGACTATTGTGGTTCTTCATCATATGTTCTTCGGGTTCCCACGTTACATCTTCCATCTTATGGTATCTCCATAAAACTTTTACCAGACGAGTCATCCTGTATCTGAACACTTGTTCTCTTGTATAAAGAATCCTGATGGGATCTTCGCAATAAGACAGATCAGGTTCCAGTTCTAATTCATCATATGTGAGTACATCCGTTGGGTCAGGCATTAATTTTCTCGACAGTGATACGTGGAACACAGCGTGAACTTTTGAGAGATTTGGCGGCATTGCCAATCGGTAAGTTACAACACTAATTCCTTATAGAATTTTGAAAGGTCTAATGTACCGAGGACTCAATTTACCTTTCATACCAAAAAGTATAACTCCCTTCCATGGAGATAGCTTCAACAAAACATGATCTCCTACCTAAAATTCCAAACCCTTCCTTCGATTATCGGTATAGCTCTTCTACCTACTTTGATATGCTTTGATGTTGTTTTGGATTACCTTCACCTTTTCCATCGTTTCCTCCACCAGTTTTGGGACTACGAGTTTTCTTTCACCAACTTCATCCCAACAGGTTGGTGTGCGACATCTCGTTCTGTACAATGCTTCATATGGTGTCATCCGAATACTTGAATTGAAGATATTGTTATAGGAATATTCCACCAGAGGTAAATATTGATCCCACATACCCTAAATGTCAAGTGAGAATGATCTCAACATGTCTTCTAAGGTTTGAATAGTCCGTTCTGATTGTCTATCTATTTGAGGGTGGTAGGCAGTGCTCAAACGAAGTTTAGTATCCAAGACCTTCTGAAGACTCTTCCAGAAACTTGAATTAAAACGGGGATCACGATTAGAAACAATTGATAGGGGTAATCCACGAAGTCTCACAACTACATTAATATATAGTCTTGCTAGACGTTCAAGTGGTAGATCTTATATTATATCTAGAAAATGTGCTGACATGGTAAGACTATCAACAATGACCCATATTTAATCATTCCTTCTATGATTCTTTGGTAGTCCCATGGACAAGTCCATTGTAATATTGTCCCATTTCCACTCTGGTATGGGAAGAGGTTGCATGACTCCTCTAGGCTATTGCCTTCTAGCTTTCACTTGTTGACAAACCATACATCTTGAAAAAAAATCAGCAATCTCCCTCTTCATGTTGTCCCACCAAAAATGTTCCTTCAAATCTCTATACATTTTGGTGCTCCCATGGTGTACAGTGAAATTTGATCTTTGAGCATCATATAACAATTCCCTTTTCTGATCAGGTATCTCAGGAACACAACATCTCTTCCCAAATTTCTAAGTTCCTTCTTCATACACAAAGTCTCTCAATCTCCCATCATTCAAATATTTAATCTTCTATTGAAATTCTTCATCATCGGTCTGAGAACTCTTAATCCTTTCTTGTAAAGATGGTTTAGAAACCATTTGAAAAAGCATTGATGTTTCACCTTCCATGGGAATTCCCATATCTATGTTTACTAAATCCATGAAAATTGGATCCCTTTCAACTCTCATAATGTTCAAAACTCCATGATATTTTATTCTCAAAGCATCTGCCAACTTATTTTCCTTCCTCGGGTGGTATTGTATCGTGAAAAAATAATCCTTGAGTAGTTCAAGCCATCGCCTTTGCCTCATCTTGAGTTCTTTTTATGAGAAAATGTACTTCAAACTCTTGTAATCAGTATAAATCTCACATTTGTCACCATAGAGATAATGTGTTCATATCATCAAAGAAAAAAGTATAGCAGCTAACTCAAGATCATGAGTAGGATATTTTTACTCATGAGTTTTCAGTTGTCATGATTCTTAGGAAATAAACCTATCATTCCGCATTAGGAAACAACTAAGTCCTTTATTTGAAGCATCACTATAAATAACAAACCCATCATTCCCCGATGGTAGTGTCAATATAGGAGCATTGAATAATCATTTCATTAGTTCTTCAAAACATTCTTCACACTATTTTTTTCAAACAAATTTAACCCCATTACATGTGAGATTCGTTAATGGGTTAGCCAACCGGGAAAAATTATGGACGAAACGTCGATAATAACCTTCCAAAACAATAAAGCTACGTACCTTGGTTATACTCATTGGTGCCGGGAATTCTTGGATTTCCCTTATCCTAGAAGGATCAACAGTGATTCCATCTTTAGAGACAATATGGACAAGAAAAGAAATCTCCTAAATCCAGAATTCAAACTTGCTAAACTTCCCATATAATTCATGTCTTCTCAGAGTCTTCAATATAATGCGCAAGTGATTTTCATGATCTTCATAGCTTTTGGATTACTTCAAGATATCATCAATAAATACAACTACAAAATCATCAAGATATTCCTTAAGAACTCTATTCATTAGATTCATGAAAATTGAGGGTGCATTAGTCTTCCCAAAAGGTATTTCTGTAAACTCATAATGCCCATACCTGGTTTGAAATGCTATCTTTGGAATGTATTCCTTCTTCACACAAAACTGATGGTATCCAGATCGAAGGTCAATCTTTGAAAAGTATTGAGTTCCATGTAGTTGGTCAAATAAATCATCAATCTAAGGTAGGGGATACTTGTTCTTTATTGTTATAGCATTGATCTCCCTATAGTCGATACATAACCTCATAGATCCATCATTATTTTTTAAAAAAAGAACAGGGGCTCCCCATGGAGAAACACTAGGGTGAATAAATCCCTTCTTACTCAACTCCTATAGTTGTTTCTTTAGTTCAAATAATTCCATAGTATCCATTATATAAGGGGTCTTCGATATAGGCCTTGAACCAGGAATTAAATCAATGGAAAACTCAATTTCTCATTTTATAGGATGTCCAGGTAAATATTATGAAAAAATATCAACATATTCTCTCACAATTGGTATATTATCTATATGAACATTCCTTTCCTCACCCACAGTCATTTAATTCTCTTCCTCCCCAACAATTGATTTTAGTTGATCTATTGGGGGTGGATCTAGGTAAGAATTAGTTGATGATGATTCCGCTCTAAAGATAAGGTGTTCCTTATCAACATCATCAAAAATAGTAACCTCATTCTTCTTACAATAAATTTTTTCATCATGGTCTTAAAGACAATCCATACTGAGGATTATATCAAACTCAATCATAGGTATGATGATGAGATCAGTAGATAAAGACCATTTATTTGCTCTAATGGGCACTGATTCACAAGACTTTGTTGCAATGATAATTCCCTTAGGAGTTTTAACTTAAAAAACCCTTGTTAAATCAAATTGGAAATATTTATTTTTCATAGAAAACTAGGATGATATGAAAAAATTAGATGATCCAGAATCAAATAAATCATTTTCTAAATTTGATGAAACCTTTAAATTACCTGCCACCACGTCTTTCAAAGCTTCTACCTCAACATTAGTGATACCATAAGCTTAACCTTGATCCCTTGGACTTTTCTGAGGTAGGTTCACCTGATGCTTAGGACACTCATTTGTATAATGTCCAATCTCTCTACAATTATAGTATTTTACATTGAAAACAACTCTCTTTCCCTTGAAATCATGAGCTTGGTGGCCTTTTTCACCACACTTGTAACAGACTCCCATTCCCTTCAAGGAAGTACCAGGGTGTTTCTTCCAACATTTACTCCCAGATGGATAATCAACTTTTCCTTTCATCCCTTTATTTCCATTTCCAGAGTGGTCAGTAGATCTCTTATTCTCTTGCATTGCCTTAAAGTAGTAAGAATTACCGAATTTCTTTTCTGTCTTGATAGTACATGAGAGAATATCTTCGTACGATAAGAAATATTGTGAGACTAATGCTCGACAGAGAAACAGTTATAACCCATCAAAGAAACGATCAATCTTATTCTTGGGTTACATATATAATCTACTGCATTCCTCGCTATCCTTGTAAAGTCAGCCTCATACTTTGCGACATTCTCATCCCCCTTTTGCATCAGACTCGGAAAATACCTTTCTATATATGCTCGATGGTCACTAGGAAAGTATTTTTCTAAGAAAATCTCTTAGAACTCCCTCCATTATAGATTTTATACTTTATCATCTTCCTTCCTATTTGGTATCAATTACCACCATTGATCAGCATCTCTAGTGAGGCGATAAACTTCCATGATATCTTTTTCCCTTTCACTACTCCCCAAAGACTGAAATATTTTCTCTTGGGAACTTATCTATTGCTCAGCTACTAATGGAGTTTTACTCTCATTGAATGTTGTATTTGTTGCCTCATGAAGCGATCTAACACTGATTCTCCACGATGTGGATTAGGGTGCTCTATATGGTTAAGGTTATTATTCATAACCTGAGTATGTTGGCCAAGTATGGTGATTAGATGATCAGAACTAGTTGCATCACATGATCCACTAAAATTATCTTGAGTAGGAGGGAAATCCCTACATGGAGTGCGTGCATTGATACGATTTCCATTTCTTCCAGGCTCCATTTCTAAACAATGGCATACACTAGATTAGTTTATGAATCGCAACACATAAATCCAAACTTGCAAAACACATAATGAAAATTGAACAGTTTATGGATATAATCCATAATCATAAAAAAAATTATTTGAGGAAGTATATACTCATAATCCCTTCATAATGGGTTTTAAAGAAAATGAGAATTATCCTAATCATATCCCTTGGGAGTGTTGTAACTAAGAGTGCAGCAAGGCCTGTTATCGTGCACCAGTACCCATTCAAGTCAATTTCAAAGCAGTGTTTTCAGGTTTTACCCCTAGGTACATCTGTTCCAGAGCCGTCTCTACCTTATCATATCCTAATAGGGATGTATTTTTTGGAAAACTCACAAAATCTCTACAATACCAAAATTCTAGGATGTTCTTCAATACTAATACTCAAAGTCCATCATAGGTCTATGTGCTCTAATCAGAGTTTATCAAAATATAACTTCCATGGTTTGTAATAAACTTCCACTGATACCAACTGTAATGCCCCGACCCCAGTTACTTAGAGTCGGTGAATTATTATATAACATTGGCATGATCACAAAAGATCAAGTCTCGAAAGATCGATTAGTTTAGTAGCCTTGGAAACACTAGATACATTCATAAAGATTACATTACATCATAAAATGAAAACTACAGCAACATAGTATCCATAGTCCACACTCATATCCCCTTATACTATCCATGCAGTTCATTCATAAAATAATTCTTCACATACTGAAAAAATAAAACATAGAAAGGGGTGAGCTCAGATGCCCAGTAAGTATAACAATATAGCAGAAACTTTCATAAATAAGCATAAACATTTATGGCAATGTATAACTAAAAAAAATCATTTTAAAGATGAACTTTAGCATAATATGGAAGAAATAAAATGAAATAATTCCATTTACTTATTCACATGGATATTCTAATAATATAATAATCACATGCAATATCAATACCAACTTTCATAATGATGGAATGCATATTGCCAGACTATCATAACCACGCAGCCAAGGCCTCGTGACAAGACTACAAATACGATTTTGTCAATGCCTCGTGCCAAGACACTAGTTTGTCTCATGAGACCTTCCGATTCATTGAGGATCTATAGTGGGCTCAACCCATCACTTACTAAGCCCAATGTATTCCTCATATGAATAGGTTTAAACATAGCATAATCATTCGTATTAAAACTAGTATAGGAAATGTAAATAATTTCTCCATAAACCATGAATGGTATAAAAATAACACATCCATTTTCAAACATATCACAAAACCTTCAATATAATATTGAAGTTTTGTATCATAATAAATCAACTTAAAATAAGCTTAAAATCCATCAAAGGATGTTGACATAGATGAAATCAAAACTATTTGAGAAAAATATACCTTTTTTTAATCATTTAAAAGTAAAATAATTATAAAATAAAATATTTACTTTGAAAATATTCTTATAAGGTTTTAAGGGAATCTTTGAAGATTTTATAATGGAGGAAAACTAGCTGCACCCACCGTATAAGTAAAAAAAGACCTTCTTACCTTAACTTGTCAAAAAGGTTAAAAAGTTCCTTGTTTGGAAAATGACGTAAATATTAATTTATAAACTTCTTATAAAATGTCAAACATGGTTATAAATGACATTAACCCATATTTTATAAAATAGTAAGAATGTTTTGAAATACATTTTTAAGAATCATGGATGCGGATGATAAAGGGTTCCCAGTATATAATTACGTATAAACAACCTCGGATAATGAAGAGATTGTGAAATAAACCCTTACCTTGTACATTTCCTTGGTGTAGGGTTGGATAAACTCCTGTATAATGGTGAAATAATTTTTATCAAATTATACATGAATCATATAAATTAATATGATATCATATATGATCTTTTAACATTTCTTTGTTAATAATATCTTAGTATTATCATCGTTTCGGGTGTTAACTTACACCTTTTCTTTTATATGTTTTATTACATAAGCCGTGTTATTTATTGATAGGTTGTATATTATTCATATCTAGAATGATATCAAGTTCTTAAACATTATTTTTAATCGTCAAATGAGAATTATACTTGAATGGATATGATGGGGAATGAATCTAATCGCGTTCGTGGAGACTGTAGTCTGTACGTACGCACGAGCGATAATATCACTCTTTTGATATTAAAATAATATATAATTGGATAGTAAATAATATATTAAAAATCATTATCATGTTATATTTATTATTTACATGAATTACATATCATTATTATACCATCCAAATAATAATGTTTTGAATAACAATTACACCACGACATGGTGACGGTAAGCTGTACATACACACGTATGGTAACATGTCATTCAAAGGATGGATAGAATATTGAATATGGTTGTAACATATTTATAATAACATCAATTTATATAGAATATACTATATTTATTATTTTATAATGGGAATAAAAATAAAGTAGTTGTTGAAGAAGAAAGGAACTTCAAAGAGGATGGTGAAAACATTACCTATTCTTTGGGTTCTTCCTTTTGATTTGATCAAAAGGGATCCTTAGGATAGATTTATTATCAAACTAATGCCTCTAGGTTGAATTGATAGAAGTTGAGAGAGTATTTGGGCAGGTTTTTGCCGAACCAAAATGCTTTGAATGTGTGAAGAATTGGTTAGAAGTTGTGTCCATTTATAAGGGGGAGGATGGGATCTTTTGGAAAAACTGAAAGTATTAATTTATAACAAATTTATATTCGGTTTCTAATGGATCCAAAGTAGATTATTCAATGTATAAGGATGTTATGGGTAGAAATAATTTCAAACAATATATTTTTGATAGGTTTGGGTTATTATATTAATCGTATCTTTTAGTTTTAACTCTTAGTTAATTAGATTGGCATTAACCATGTAACATTGTATTTTTATATTATATAGTTAATAAACATACTATATATATCCAAGAGACCCCCAAGTGATCCATTAAGGATACACCTATCATGATATAAGTCTGTTGGCCAAATATTTGATTTTTAGGAATAAAATATAAATTAATAATATAATACTTGTTTTAAAAACTCATTTATGTCAATTTTCAAAATATTTAATAATTACATTTTGTTAAAGTCTTAAAAACATTATTAATTCGAAAATAATTAATTTAATAAATCCTAACATGTCATATTAACCAATAAAATTCGTGGATGGCATCAAAATGTTCAAATTATATTTAGTTTATCTTTTATAAAACCAATTATTTGATTCTTTCATTAATAAGGAAAATAATACATCATTATTGTGTCATAAATAAATTCAATTATTAAATGTACTAAAATTTTAAATAAAATACCATTTTGTAGGAACTGTTTTTATATTTATAATGAATATTTATAGTCAAAAATATAACATATATAACCCTATGTAAAAATTGTTTTTTTAAAAGATATATGCTTTTGTCATTTTTGTATTTACTTTAACTTAATTAATATAAAGTGTCCTTATCACCTAAAAGTGGATCCATGATGTCCCAAAATCAACCCATAGATACCCATGGTCAGACATGTATCATAAAATAAGATTTGGACACGTTTTAGGGTAATTTATTATTATTATAATATTATTTTGTTACCTTTATTTTCCAGCTTTCCCTTTAACCATGGTAAATTAAATATTTACCAAAGTAATTATTCAAAATGTCTAAAAATAAAAGTTTCCTACTTACAAAATTTGAAAATCCAGATTCCAAATATGGAATCAATTTTTCCAAATTCAAAACACAAAAGTGGCAGAAATTAATTTAAAATTAATTCCTACTGTTAAAACAAAAAGCGTTTTTTTAAGAAATAATATCTATCAAAAGATTGACACTTGTTTATGTCCAGTTTAATTGTGAAATTATGTCCAATAACCAGAATTGTATTAAATGATAAAAATATATTCTAAATATACTTTAAAACCACTAAAATGCATAATTTATCACTATTTATTATTTTGATTAAACAAGTTTTTTTAATTAAAATTTAGTAATTTTCACTATTCATCAACATATAAAAGTTATCTGAAAAGTACCAAAATTTCACCCTAAAATAATTTTGATATTCTGAATCCAAAAATGAAGTCCATTTTGAGATATAATATTTATAAAATTTCAAAAAGTGGGTATTACTATTCATAATGGCTAGTTTGATTTGTCACGGTGTGTTAGAATCTCAAAATTGCGTACAATGAAATCTATTGAATTATTCAAAGGGAAATGTACCATGGAAGCTTGGGGTGTTACCGAACGTGTATATGTGGAATATAGGACATACATGGAAATTTTTAAAAGTAAAAGTTATACCCGTATTTTTTAGACGCCAAAATGATCCAAAATTTTTAATTATCAGACCAAGGATTATGTAAGGTACAGATATACATATAATATAATTTTTCTAGTTTCTATGTCATTATAGCCCATATATTTTTATATTAACCCCCCAATAAACCTGTTTTAACCTTGAATGTAGTAATAATAATTTACTCCATTTACAATTCATTATCAGAAAAAAAAAATTATGTTGAAATTATAAGAAAATGTTTATTATTATGGTTAAAAATATGGAAAACATTTCTATAAAGTCAATAAACCAATGAATAAAATTTTATTAAAATATAATTCCATATACATGAAGAAAAAATGGTTTCCCAAATAGATAATTCTAATAAGTATAGAATGTTTAAATATAAAGAATAAATATGTATTTGAATGGAATGAAAAAAATTATTCATTAAAATATAATTGAAATAATATTCATTGAAAATAGTTAAATAAAATATTATCTTTTAAATTAATTAAAATAAATGGTAGCTTTCATTAAAAAAACATTTTCACTTTTCAATAGAAAATTATTGTCATCAGCAAATTCTAAAAAATAAATTGTAACATAATTAGTATAAAAATGAAGATAATTTTTTTAAATAAATTTTTTAAAATTGTAATTGTTAATTTTAATATATTTTCACTAAGCGAGAAGAGATCTAATTTAATTAAAATATACTTTTTATAAAAGGAGTTCATTTTCTTTCCAACAATTATTATTTTATTTCTAATAAATCGGTTAAATTTAAATTACATATATATAGATATTTACTAAATATAATTTTTATAACATTGATAGTACTATTAATTTCATCTAATTTAACTTCTAGGTTATAATGATATATTGTTTATCTAGACCCATGAATACCTGTATCACAAGTTATCAAATATAATAAATTTAAAGAAATATATTTCATGGGATATATACAATCATTGTTTAATTTTTCATATGATATAAAAGAAAATTTTATTATTTTAAAATATTAGATTATAATATTCTATAAATAACTTTATTGAAATCCAACATCTTAAAATGGGTAAAAAAATTACTCTTGATTAGGGATATATGGAAGTATAAATTAAATATATAATAACACATAACATGGTTTTAAATTAGGGAACCATTATTGGGAAGTGAAAATTTGTTCATCGAATAAATGTGTAAATAAATATTAAGAGTTAGAGAGATCACTGACGACAAGAAAAATAATGACCATGATAACATTAATAAACAAAAACCCATACATTTGTGATGAGTTAGATTACTACATATTCATTATATATGTGGTTAATATGATATAATTTTTTAGTTATAATCTCATATTTATATAGTTGATGGATTATTTTACTATCATTAGTGTGTACATCATAAAATATACATAATTGATATATTTTTATCTAATAAGTAAAATTTAATATTTTGGTTGTTCTTAGATCAATTTCCACCTCATTTCCTACACAAATATATGAATATCCAATATGTATTCTTTATTCACAAATCCCAAAAATTAACTTTTAACATATCATACGATCCATAAAAGAGTGAAATGTATTTCCATATGTTCATAAACATTTACAAAAACCAAAATTGTTGTTATGAGTTATCCAAAATAAATCATTAATTTATAAACCTCAACAATAACAACCAAATTTAAATTAATCCATTCCTAAAGTTTATATAAGTGAAATAATCTAAATAAAAACTATTTTATACTAACATGTATATCATATAGGATAGTGGTAGTAACTGCACTCTTATCACCCGTAGGTTGCGAGTTCATACCCTACGGCCTCATCGAATGTGAAAGACTCTCACCCTACATATTTGTTATACATTTTCCAAAACTATATTGACGTAATTCTTATAATGTTCCCCAATTCTTATAACTAGTAAAAACATCAATATCCAAGATAATTTAACCTATATTGTTTTCCAATACCTTGGGACTTATGTCCACAACATATAAATTATTTATTCTATAAATAATGTTTTCTCTTAGACATATACTAAACCAATATATCGTATCTCTATATAGTTATTACAAAATACAATTAACATTAATAAACTCCTATCATATAAAACCTAACAGGGGTTTCTAAGACAGTGAACATATGATCAATATCAGACTCTTAAACCAATAAAAGATTCAATAAATCATTAGAAAATAAAGACATATATTCTTTAAAAATTAACAAAATCCGTAGATACTTCATGAATCATCTATGAAAAATAACATTAGTAAAAATACATCAGCAACATAATTCATAAATAAAAATAAAAAACAAATTCAATCATTCCACTACTGATGTTATAAAATCATAAGCTAGACAATTATCCCTCATTTTCTTCTGAGCTATATTTCCTTGATTCATGGGGAATTAATTTTCATAACGAACCATTTATATACAGTTGAATAGAAGAACATTAGAGGTATATTTTTTAACCTTGAAGTCACATGCCTAAAGTCGTTTCTCTTTACACTGAAATTAAAATCTCACTCCCTTTTATAATTTACCAGGGTGTTTATTTCTAAAATTATAACATTTGGGAAAATAATTCTTTCCATACATTCCATTTACCTTTTTTCATCTCATCCTTCTCTTACATCCCTTCAAAGAAATAATACATTGAGAATTAGTTCTCTAGATTGAACATGATATTATATCCTCATATTAGGAGAATTTTATGGATACTAGTTCACTTCAAAGTATTAAAATAATCCCATCAACGAAATGGTCAATATTCTAATTTGTAATACATACATAGTTCGCAACATGCCTTTCTAAACATGTAATGTTATCTTCATATATATAAACATTTTCCTCTTCATTCTATCACAAAAAAATAATTATATCTCTATATATTATAATTTATTACGATGAAAATATATTTCCTTGAAGAATAAATTAAAATCCTTAAACATCATTCTCACTATTTCATCCTCATCCATAGTGTTTTCAGTCAATGAACAAAATTGATCCACTTTCTATAAGAGAAAATAAACTTCTATGATATGTTTATCCGTTTAATTTCTTCTTAGAGAGATACATATATTATCTATGGAACTAATCCATTTTATTGAGAAAATTTATTTTTAATCCTATTGAATGATGGAGGAAGCTGAAAAAATAAAAATTCTTACATTGTTATAGTAGACGGTGAATTAGTAGGCTGCTCTATACCAAAAATGTTATTACTCATAACCTAAGCCTTATTCCCTAATATGGTTATAATTTGACCAGTTTTATCTATGGGTCTGACATTAGTTTTATTATATTTACCAAGAAGTAAATTTATAGACATATTATGTGAATTGAAATGATTATAATTACTTCTACTGGGTTCCATTTTTAATCAAAGTCATTCAATACATTATATCGTAACATTTAAAAACATAAGTTTTTATACCATAACTAGTGAAATACATAACACATATAAAAAAACATATTCATAGATAATATCAAGATTATAAACATGTTTTTTTCGGAATATTTTCAAATGATAAAAATATTTTCAAATCCTTCATTATGGTTTTTGATGAAAATGTGAATTATCCGAAGAATATCCCCATGGTTTGTGAAACTAGGTGCGGGGTATGGCTTCTTGTCATGCAATGAGAGAAGATCTGAATCATATCCCAATTCCCCCATTTTGGATTTATTACCCACGGGTATAACTGTTTTACAACTACATCCACATGTAACATTCATTACATGATTTATTATTAAAAAACCCACATAATATCATCCTCATGGATGCTTTAGGATGTTTCTATATACATATCCTCAAATTCTATCATAGGGTTATGTTCCTAATTCTATGTTATCTTAAATTTAGTACCCAATGTTTCATATAACCACACTCTAACACTAACTATAAATAAATCAATTGTAGAAGCCCATAATATAAGGTTAAATTATAATATTAGAAAAATATACAAGGAATTAGATCCTAAAAAATAAATAGTTCATTAATCTGGGTAAAATGGACACATAACTAAATTTCATATTATAATTAAAATATTAAATTAAATATATAATTTTCTTGGATTGCATAGCTTTTCCATTTATCATATCCCTATATATATATCATAAAATAGTTCATGGAATCACTTGGAAAGGAAACATAAGAATGGTGTGAGATGTAATGGTCAGTAAGGGTATGAGTATCAAATAATCTATCATGAATAAATATAGAATAATTAATATAGAATGGTAAATAACAAAAATATATTCTATTAAATTATTCACTTGATTATAAAATTGGTTTAATAAATAACGATCAAATAATATAATATAAATAATCAAATAATCTTGAATGTTAACCATGTATATCTTAACTAATAAAATAATTATCTGCAAAAAATTAACTAATATAAAAAATGAGGAAATTCATAATACCAAACATCATAAGCATACTATCAAGGCCTAATGAAATGACATCACACATATATGGGTGATACCTCATCCAAATTCCCAAGCTAGCTTGTCTCTTGAGACGTAATGATGCATAGAGGGGCTATATTGGGACCCACAATTCATTTACTATGTCCAATTCATTCCTCTTATAAAAGGAGTGAATCATAATCTTGTGAAGATTTTTATTAAAAAACATCAATATAATATGTTAATAATTTTCCCAATAAATAAAAACAATTCAAAAAAATTTGGGTTAAAATTTACCAATAATTTTCTATACCGTCCACAATCAATAAACATAATCATAACCAACTATAGTACTACGGTGATGGTGTCAAAATTGTACATCCTAGAAAAAATAACCACAAACCATCTACAGAAATAATAAATATGGTACCATTATAACATATTCTAATGTTAGCATAACGTATAATGAGGGATGGTGTTGTTGATGAATAAAAATTCAAAAAAAAACCCATTAATAATGTTCATTAGGAAAATATCATTTACACTATTAAAAAATGTTTTTAAAATATTATGAAGTTATATAATATTAGAATTTTTTTCTTCAAATATAAACTTATAAACAAGTAAATGATTACTTAATGAAATGAATAGTCACCACTCCAGTTAATTCCATACATTCCATATGAGTTTAAAAACCATTCCTTCATTGAAGTTATAATAAGGTCAAAAAGTGACCCGTTTGGAAGAAAACAAAAAGATAAATTTCAAAAAAAATTCAACAATGCGAAAAAATATTTAATATATCATTTTTATAATGTCAAATAATTATCATAACATTTGTATAAAAATAGACTATTTTATAATTTTTTTTGATTGAATAGATAAAGAAAGTCAGTTTTCATTAAAAACAATATTTTGGTCTATATTGTTCCTAAAGAGATGAAAATGAGGGAAAAAGATATATTACCCCAAAATAAACATATTAGGAGAAAATTGATGTATTTTTTCAAATATTTATTTTATCAAAATCTTAAGCATGAACAATACTAATAAACAATGAGTTATTAACATAAACCATTACACCTTTTATAACTGCTGAATCATAATACTCATAAATGAAATGAAATAAAATATAATTCTAATACCATTAAGATATAGAGATTCATTATATATTTTATTTAATGGGTAGTATATTCACCACAAAAAGAACTATTTGGGGAGTATGTTATACATCTCACTGAAATAAAAGTGAGATGGGAAAACCCTAACCTAAGGTCTGATTTCCTTCATATATAGATGTAACTCATCTATAATAAATAAATATTTAATTAAAATTTGTTAAAAGACAATATACATAAATATCACACCATTTATGATTTACTTATATTACCTTTTGAACTATTTATTAACAATTTATTGTTAAAATCACTATTTTGTTTGAGAAATCCTCTATTTTTCCTTAGAGATAAAGTGTGATAGTTTTGGTCCTTTTATTTTAATAATGTTTAAATAATATAAAAAATTTAAATATTTATATAAATTTCAAATATAATCATTATATATGTATTTATACTTGTTTATAAATTTTAGATATTGGAAAATGAGTTACACCATTCATGGAGACGTTAAGTCATATGTATGCATGTACGCTGTTTTTATTTCGAAACATATGGAATAGATAAATGTAAATAATGTTTAATCCTTAAATAACCATTATTATATAAAATATTTCCTTTATATTCATCAATTATACCCCAATTACTATCAATGTCAAAATAAAACGAAAATAAATTCAAATCGCTACATTGATGTGGAAGAACATTTGTACGCACAAGCGATATTATTATTTTCCAACACATTGTAAGGTAAGAATTTATTTGTTATATTATAATTATAAGATTATATTAATTTTATAAAATAATATAGATATGTTAAATCCAGAATTATATATAGAATTGATATTTGATGATGGAAAAATAATTACAACGATTCCCGAGGTGGTAGTCCTACGTACACATGACCGACATGTTCTTTTATCATATGGTGGAGTATTAGATGGATATTGGTTATTAAATTAAAATAATAACATCAATTCACATAGTATATTTGGTTTTCATTGTTTGATCATGGTTTTATTGAATGTTAGGGTGTTATAAGAACCATTAAAATAAAATACATGGTTTGTAACTTTACCTCTTATCCAAAAAAACAACTATTAGGTTATAACTAAATCCATAATATATTCAATTTATGAATAAAAAATTTATATGGGATGTGGGGATGGATTTAATAATATATCTGGGCAAGGATTACTTAGGTAAAAATGATATTTCATCAAGAATAGTATAGGATATGATGTCACATTTTATAAGGGTGGGATAAGACACATGAGGAATTTACGAAAATAAAATGTGATACCCACAATTCTCAAATGAAAATTATAATAAATTGTTCATTAACAAACCAAATATGATATAATTTCAAAATATTGTAATAAAATATAAATTGGAAAATTTTATAGGTCACTTTAAATCATATAATTTTATTTTAACCCCCAATAATCCTGTTTTTCCCATAATGTAGTAATTATATATTTTTTTTTACTATTTATTATGAAAAAATGAAGTTGAAATTATTTTATAACATTAATTATTCTTATTTAAAATATTTAATTCAATTTCAAAAATTCTAATCATATAACAAAAATAATATAATATAAAATTAATCCCACAAATGTGGAGAAAAATATGTTTTTGAAAGTGAAAATTTTAATAGGTATAGAAAATTTTAATATATAAAATGAAAATAAATGTTATTATAATGAACTGAATTTTTCTTTCCATAAAATATTTGAACTAAATTTACGTCCAAAATAGTTATAATAAAATGAAAAATTCAAATGTATTAAATTAAAATATAACATTCAATACAACTGATAGTGTTTACTAAGTAAAAAAAATAATCATTTTGGAAATTAAATAAAATTAACTCTAAGATTATTTTTACATGAATAATTAAAAAATTATTTTTTATTTTGTAAATTAAAATTTTTTAGTTGTTAAAAATTAATATTATTTTATTTATATACAGGAATGAAAAAGTATTCATAGAATATAGTTTTTCAGAAAAAAAATCTTTTCTTTTAAATGATTCTTATTTTTTCGAATCAACATATCACTATACAATTTACTAAATACATGTTCAAATCAGATAATTTTAATTTTTTAGTTAGTCTTATTCATAAAATATAATTAAATATATATTTTATAATTATATATTTTTTCTTTATTCTTACGGTTTTGTGTATCGTAAGATATCAAAAGGATTATATTTAATGAAATATATTTTTCAGATTTTTGAATATCAATGTTTCTTGTCATATTTTATATTTAACCCAATGTTGTTATTTTTAAATATTTTTTTATAATTATAGACACAACTATTTACTTAGATACTATTCCATGATGAAAAAACCTTGATCAACCTAACACATCACCAATAATGGCCCAAAACAAGGACCAAAGAGCCTTCTTGAGTAGAATGGGCTAGAAATAAAAACCTGGTTATCAACAAAAAAATCATGGGAATGATTTCACCAAGAAACCACAATAATTAATGTCTCATATATTAATATTTAATGATAAAAAATTACCAAACATAATAAAATATTAGGTACGTAACCATGATACAAAAAAACAAGAATTATCCTATACTGAAACCAATTGTAAAACCATAATAAAATCTATATTCGACTATATTTAACCACCATCCAAAAACTCCCTGAAGCATAATCAACCAAGGGAAGTCACAATATATATATATATTCCTTTTCTATTCATGGATATTATACATACAAGTCTTTATATTCCAAAAATAATACATATGGTGTGAAGAAAACACACAGTAGGATAAAACCATGAATCTATTAAATACATTTCACCATCCAACATTTATTTTAATATTTATAATCAAACATGATTCATAAATAATTTCATTTTAAAATATTTCACCTAAAACATCCTTTGGTCTTCCATTAAAACAAACTATATTCAATTTCGTATGAATATAGAAGTGAACATGAGTGATAAAAAAATGGAAGTAATATAAATGAATTTATATATCAAAAGTAAAACTTCTTATAAATAAAATCATGAGAAAATACTATCATTATTAAAACCAAGAAAAATAACTATCACAACATCAAATGGGATCTACCATATGAAAATACATAACTAGGAAACACCAAAAATACTAGGCTGATACAATGTTAATTATAATTATACACAATCCTAACATGGGCTATTAGTATCATGACCATAAACCCTTGTGGTTCCAAACCCACTATAGTTTATATATTTCCATAACATGTAACGCCCAAGGTTCCCATACACAATGTTTTCTAAAAAAATCCTATTAAATAATTACACCATTTTTAAAAACCTTATAAAATAAAATAATTACCGCTCCCATTCTTGAAATACCATTTTAGAGTAAAAACTGAATTCCAGGAATTTAAAAAATCAAATGATGTGTGTTGAGTCAATAAGGTTCTCCATATGAATTTTCCATTCCTTCATGTATGGGGGAGATTTATGAGTCAATAAAGTTTCCTTATGACTTTACCATTCCTTATTTTTTTGAAAATCACAAACACCTTATCTCAAGGAAAATCTCTTTTTACCCTATGTTTTCTCCTATAAGGAAAAATTTCCTTCCCCAAGTAAATTTATCCTTATCTTTTTTTCATTTTTCATATCATAAATTTTCAAAGTGTAAAATTTGGTTTGAAACCAATAACTCGGAATCCTATAATTACACAGATATAGAGCATTCAGTTTTAGGACATGAATAATCAGAATTATGGTTACGAAATATTCTGAGTTCTGACTCCGAATTCTGATTATGAATTTCGATTATGAATTCTTCTAAGTTCTGACTCTGAATTCTTATTATGAATTCTGGTTATGAACTCCTCTAAGTTCTGACACCGAATTGTGATTACGAATTCTGGTTACGAACTCCTCCGAGTTCTGACTCTGAATTCTGATTAAAAATTCTTGTTACGATCTCCTCTAAGTTCTGACTCATAATTCTGGTTTCGAAATCTGGTTAAGAACTCCTCTAAGTTCTGACTCTGAATTTTTGTGATGAACCCATTTGAGTTTTGGATTTTAATTCTCATGAACTCTGACTCCAAATATTATAAGTTCTGGTTCAAAATTCTTTTGAATCCGAATTCTGAATTTCCTTGAAAATTCAGACTCTAGAATTCTATATAGTTCAGGTTCTGAATTTCTTGAAAATAGAATACAAATATCATTGTATTATAGACTCTGAATTCAATTTTGGTTGGAATCCAAACATTCATATTTCCTTACATTCAACATATTGGTTTTTAGTTATATAAACATAGTTTTTCTTACACTTTTTTTTGTTATAAAACGATGTCGTGCATTCATTTACTAAATGATCGTTGTTTGAGTGACACGTGTACAGGTCCCTCCAAGATTTATGAAAAAATATAACCATTTTAGGTGGGAGATGACTGTTGAATTCGTGCCTATAAATAGGATCTCATTTGAAAGATGTCACAACATTGATGAACAAGTTGGTCAATATAGAGATTACATGCTGCTAAAGTGATTTCTAGAGAGAGAGTCTTTACTTCATTGTGCGTACTGAAATTCGTGTTCATATTTTCTTTGTGAAACTTTGATTGTTGAGGTGTACAATCATAGGGATTCTCGGGATAGGAAGAAAGAAGTGCCGACTACCTTGAAGTTGAGGTCTTGTGGGGATAGCAAGACAGACTCCGATCTTTTTATAAAGGGCTTATCCTAGTGTGGTTAAGATAGAATTTCTTGAAAGTATAAATCTATGGACCTTTATCAAAGTATGTTGGATACCCTTCTCTTTGGGTTAAAATATTTAATACTTGTTACTTGTTTTGTTATAAGTTTTCTACTGCATTTGTTTTATTGAGGAAAGTATAACTATCTTATACTTCCTTACACTTGGAGTCTGACTTAGTAGGATTCTACACGTTTTAAGGTATATTCTTTGTTTTTGTAAACTTTCATTGTGTTTAAATATTCCGGAACCATCCTTTCAGATTCACTTTCTCAGAATTATATTTTCGAAATCTTGAAAGTGTGTAGAACTAGTGGTTTTGTGAATTACCTTGTTTAACCTTATTAATCTTAACCATCTGTAAAAGTTTCAAAGAAAATTTTTAAAGTATAAAATTCACCCCATCTTGTATTTTGTGCACCACTAGATTCTACATAAAATATCTCTATTATATTGATCCTAAATATGGTATTACAGAGTATATCATACTCACATACCATCTCAACAATTGGTATCAAAGAAGGTTTCTGAAATACTTCTATTCACATATAAGTTTTCCCTGCTCAAGTTTTTCATTTTTCATTTTTTTCTGCTGAGAAAGATCACCTCATACTCTGAACCAATTCAAAAATTGGTATCAGAGAAGGTGGCCTTGTATCCGGAACCAATTTAACAGTTGGTTTCATAATTTTGGTTCAATATGAATTAATGTCATGATTAGATTCAGAAGAGAATTATTCTTATTTTTATTTTCGGAATCATATTTTTTCGGACACATAAAGTTCAGTTTCATATTTTTCTTAGAGATACTCTAGTTTTATTTTCCATACTGTGGAATATTTTTATCTTGTTTACAAATATTCTATATTAACATGTTTTTGTGGAAATAGTTTTCTTAATGATGACAGAAATCAATGTTGGTTCCATAGACAATCTCAATCCAACTAGACCACCTATATTTGAGGGAAATGATATTGAGTATTGAAGAGATCGAATGATGAAATTCATTATCAATACTGGGGTTAATAATTTTTCTATGCTTACTACAGGATATAAAATCCCTGGAAAAGAAGTTAGTACCTTCACAAATCAAGAAGAACATGAATATCAATAGAATTATAAGGTATACAATACTTTGCTTTGCTCCATGACTAGAAATATATATATCCAAATTCCATCTTGTGAAGAAGAAAATTCTATATGTATGAAACTTGAAGTTACACAATTTTGAACTTCCAAAGTTATTAAAACAATAAGATCCATGCTCAGAGCTAAATATCATGGTTTATGCTTTCCATATGGATAACCCATATGTAAGGTGTAACAAAGATCCATGACTATTGTGAATAGTTTAAAATCAATGGGTGAGAAAGGATTATATGATGAAGCTATTTTTGAAAAGATCATAAACATCATGCCCAATGAATGAGAATCCAAGAGAACTACTATTGATGAGAACATAATGGTTACTCAGATTTCTCTTGATGAACTGTTTGGAACTCTTCTTCAAAATGAGACTAGAATGAAGAGTGTTGCTAATAACGTACAGAAGAATAATGGGAATGGAAATGTTTCTTTTACTACAACTTCAAATCATATGAAATCTAAGACTATTGAGAGAGTTACCAGATCTATGTATAAGAAATTTGTTATCCAATCTGAATCTAGTGGAAGTGAATCCTCAGAGAATGAATTAGAAAATATTTCACAAAGAATGAGCAAGATAGCTGGACAGAGGAACTTTCATTCCAAATACAAGAAGAAAGAAATGAAAGAAAAGAAATAATCAGAAGTTACATGTTATGAATGCAAGATAGTTGAACATATAAGACCTAATTGTCCTATGCTCAAGAGAAAAGAATGAAACAAAAATAATTCTGAGAGAAAAAGAAAGAATTACTAAAAAGATAAAGCTATGAAAGTTGTGAAAGATAATGACACCTGGAGTGCTAGTGGTGGAGACTCTTCAGATTAATCTTCAGGTGCCAAATCTTCTGGATAGAATAATCTTGGTATAATAGCCAGACTACCTATTGAAAATAATTTTTTATGGCTAAGGTACACAATGCTAAATCAATGAAAAATGTTTCTTTGAATGAAAACTATTGTGATCGTAAATATTATATGTCTTCTGATGAAGAATCTTCTTCTGGTAAAGATAATACTTTTCCTACCTATGAAGAAGTTTATAGGTTTGCTAAACTTCTTGAGATTGAGAATTAAAAACTGTTGAAAAATCCTGATAAAGAATACTCTAGGAATTATATTCTTACTAAGGAAATATCAGATCTTTCTAAATATCATGATATGGAAAATGTTAATTTTGAAATTATTTCAAAAAATATTTAGGAAGTAAATTCTAAAAAGAATAAACTTCTTAAAGATATAGAAAACCTAATTTCTAAGAAAAATGTTTTTGAGCCTAACTATAGATCAAAATCAAATGTTTTAGAAGAGAAGAACATGGTTATAAAACTGAAATCCAAAATTTGTTTCTTGAGGAAGTGGTTTTCAAACATTACCCTAGGTAAAGAAAAATTTAGATAAAATGTATTCTCAAATCCAACCTCTAATGAATAATTCTTGATTTGGATATACTAGTTCTAAACTGATTTTTCGCAACAATAACTTTGTTTCTCAAAGTGCTCCATTCTGTACTAATTGTCAGTGTGGTGGGAATTGGGGAAAAAAATTGATCCACAAACAAAACCCTATCATTCGAATTTCATAAAGTTTATTTTTGTAAAAATATGTGGGTGCCTAAAATTTTTCTTTATGAGATTTATGGATCCAAGAAAGTCTGGATTCTGAAAACCTAAATTTTTCTTATTTTTTAGAAGATAGAGAAGGTACCAACAGTTGTACATGGTACATGGATAGTGAATGTTCTCAGAATATGACTAGTAACAAAAACTATTTTGAAAACATTATCAAGATGTAAGAAAAAAAAAGTAACTTTCGGAGATAATTCTCAAAGAGAAATTATTTATATATGTAAAATCGTTATTCTTGGAAAAACATTGATTTCAAATGGTTTATTTGATTGAGGTCTTAATCATAATCTCATTAGCATAATCCAATTACGTGATGAAGGTTACCTTGTGAATTTTAGGAATGACAAGTTCTTAGTACACAATTACAAGGAAGCATTTATTCTTTCTAGCCATAGGAAATAGAATGAAATAACACTAAACATAGAAGACCTTAGAAGCCAGGATCATCCTTTCCTCAGTGCAATGGAGGATCATTCCTGGTTGTGGAATAGAAGGTTATGACACTCTAACATTAAGAACATATAAAAATTTCTATGAAATGATTAGTTAAGGATCTACAGGAGCTTAGATTTGATTCTTTAAAAGTTTGTGACCCTTGTCAATATGGCATGAAACATAAATCTAGTTTTAAATCATTAGGTGAAGTCTCAACCACTGATGCATTATAGTTAGTGCATATGAATCTTTTTGGTCCTACACAATCTGGAAGCATTGGAGGAAAGTATTATGTATTTTTTTAGTTGATGATTACACTAGATTTACATGGTTCTATTTTATAGAAAAGAAGTATGAAGATTTTTTGTATTAAAAAAGTTTTAGATCCCATATTAAAAATAAAAAAAAATTCTTCCATTGAAAACTATTCATTGTGATCATGGTGGAGAATTTCAAAATTTCTGATTTTGAAACTTTTTGTGGTAGAAAATACATTACTCATAAATTCTCAGCACATAGAACACCTCAATAAAATGGTTTTGTTGAAAGAAGAAATAGAATTCTTAAAAAGATAAGTAGAACCATGTTGAGTGAGTATTCTGTAGAAAAAAAGTTTAGGGTTGAAGCTGTATGTTTTTCTTGTTATACTATAAATCGAGTTTTGATTTGTCCATTTCTTAATAAAACTCCTTTTGAGTTATGGAAGGGTAGAAACCCTATACTTTCTTATGTTATGGTTTTTGGTATCAAGGTATTCATTCTGAATACTAAAAGTAATCTATATAAATTCACACGAAATTTTGATGAAGTAATTTTCTTAGGCTACTCCACAACTTTTAAGTCTTATTGAGATTCAATAAAAACACTTGTACTGTTGAAGAGACAGTGCAAGTGAAATTTTATGAAACTGATCCTCTTGTTTTTAAAAAACCCCAACAATCATCTTCGGATGTGTTTTAAAAAATTGATTATCAACCTTTGTTAGAATATCCTTCTGATAAGGAAAATGTACAAGAAGATAATTCTGAAACATTTACCCAAGAATATTTCCTACCCTATGTTGATGAAAAGGTTTTACAAAACCCAAATTAGTTGTTTCTAAAGAATCATCCTAGTGATAGTATCATCGGCGATGTGAAACAACCTTTAAGGACTAGAAGTTCTTTAAGACATAAAATAGAAAATATTGCATTCCTTTCCCAATTAGAACCAAGAAGCACTGATGAAGCTTTAAGCGATAATGATTGGATTAAATCCATGCAAGATGATCTAAATGGATTCAAAAGGAATAAAGTCTGGACCCTGGTTAAAAGAACTAAGGAAACTTCTGTTATAGGAGTAAAATGGGTCTCCAGAAATAAGTGTGATGAAAATGGAATCATAGTTAGAAATAAATCTATATTGGTTGCTAAAGGGTATAATGAACATGAAGGAACAGACTATGAAGAAACCTATGCTCTAGTAGATATACTTGAATCTATTCGTAATCTACGTGCCTTTGCAGCATTCTTCAATTTCAAACATTTTCAAATGGATGTGAAATGTGACTTTTTTAATGGTTATGTTCAATAGGAAGTCTTTGTTGAAAAACCTCTTGGTTTTGAAGATACAAAACAACCTGTTCAGGTTTTATACTTACCAAAGATTTATATGGCCTCAAACAAGCACCAAGAGCATGGTATGATAGACTCATATTATTTTTGCGTCAAAATATTTATGTAAAGGGAAATGCAGATCCAAACCTTTTTATAAATAAAGATAAGAAAAATGGATTGATTGTTCAAATTTATGTTGATGAAATTATATTTGTTTCAACTCTATAATCTTTAACTAATTCCTTTGCAGGTCTAATGAAATATGATTTTTAAATGAGTATGATGGGTGAGTTAACATTTTTCCTTGGTTTTGAAATCTCTAAAAAAGCAAAAGGAATCAATATATCCCAACATAATTATATTAAATATCATATTAAAAATTATGTATATGACAACACTAAGAGTATAAGTACTCCACTTAGTACCTCAAACACACATGATATTGAAAAAGCTAGGAAACTTGAAGATCAATCATCTTTTAAAGGTATGATAGGAAGTTTACTTAACATGACATCTAGTCATCTAGACTTAATGTTTTCTGTATGCTAATGTGCAAGATATCAATCCAATCCTAAGGAATCTCATTTAATGGAAGTGAAAATAAATTTTCAATACTTAAAGGGAACCATGGATTTAAGACTCTTTTATACTTCTGGAAATGATTTTGTTTAGAAAAGTTTTTCAGATTCTGACTTTGGTGGATGTACAATAAATATAAAGAGTAAATCCGGAACATATCATTTCTTAGGAGATTCAGTAGTCTCTTGGTCATGCAAGAAGCAACACTCAATAGCACATTCCACTACTGAAGCTGAATATGTAGTAGCTAGAAGTTGTTGTGCGCTTGTGTTGTGGATGCAACACACACTCACTGTCTATGGTTTGAGTTTTACCAAAACAAAAATTTTGTGTGATAATACAAGTTCCATTTCCCTTAGTAAAAACCCTGCACATCTCTCTCGTGAAAAGAACATAGATATTAGGCATCTATTTCTTAGGGATCACAGACAAAAAGGAGATATCATTCTTCAATTTATCGAAATGCAAGATAAACATCCTGATATTTTCAAAAAATCATTACCCCCCAATAGATTTTAATACATTAAACAGAA
Source organism: Viscum album (assembly GCA_963277665.1). NCBI lineage: Eukaryota > Viridiplantae > Streptophyta > Magnoliopsida > Santalales > Viscaceae > Viscum > Viscum album. Next base: position 1,132,375,891 of record OY728142.1, on the reverse strand, counting down.
ATTAGGAAGGATAACCATAAGGTAATCCTCCTTGTTAACTTTCTGTTGAAATCAATCTTCTTATATTAATAAAGTCATTTTCATAAGGGGAGTACATTTTCTTGTTAATTAACAATGTTTTTTCATGATTTTCCATAGTGAAGTTTTTTCATGATTTTTCATATTGATGTTTTTTATGATTTTTCATAATGAAGTTTTTTATTGATTTTCTGTAATTAATTTTTTTCATGATTTTTCATAATCATGTTTTTTCATGATTTTTCGTAATGAAGTTTTTCATGATTTTTCATAATGAAGTTTCTCATTATTTTTCATAATGAAGTTTTTCATGCTTTTAATAATGATGTTTTTCATGTTTTTCGTAATTATGTTTTTCATATTATTTTTTAATGAAGATTTTCATACCTAAAATGTTCGTAATGGAAATTTTCATATTGGAGTTTGTCGTAGTTTTTTTATGTTCTTCAAGAAGAATTTTCCTCAATATTAATAATTCTCTTGAAAATACGAAAGGTATGTTTCTTTCATGAGTTTTTATTATCACATTTTACTTGATGGTAGTTTCTTTTGTCTTTTAAAATATCTCAGATTCTCGTTTCCTTAAATCTGAATGTTTTCGTTTAAAAACCTCAAAAGATCGGATCCAACCAAAATTTTCATTGCGGCTATCATTTCTACCGTTAGATCTAATCAGAAGAATTATCTTCAATTATATTGAGATGGGAAGATGAATTATCGCATCAAATCCTATATAAAGAACACCCCGAATAGTTGTCCCACATCAGTTTTCAAGATTTTTCATGTCGAAGCTCTGCCCTCCTACAAAAGACCATTCCAGTTTTTTAAAGGTTTCTCAATTCTGAATGTCTAGTGAAGTTCCTTCTCAAGATATATCTTCTGTCAAGCTGATTGCAGAGTGGATTTTTTATAGAGAGAGGTTGGTGGATCCCAATTTCATCAAAAATTATGATTCCATTATCTCCAAAAACATCAAGCTGAATGGGTGGGAAAGTTTTTGTATATCAAAGCATGGAGCTCAAGACTTGGTGTATCTAGATCTACAGATTCATTTTTATGAGTTAGTTTGTTTCTTTATGGAATAAGGGAGAGATAAGTTTTCATTCAAGTGTTAGGAAAAAACCTATACACTGTCATATACCAAGGCTGCTAGTTTGGTAGGGCTATCTTATAAAGGATAAGTGGAATTTTGTTCCCACAAATTACCGGATGTACAAGGAAGTTTTGTAAAGTTGAAGGCTATGGAGTTTCTTGGACTTATAGATGTCAATACCACAAATATTTCTAATTTATCTACAAATAATTGGATACTTGAGTTATAGGTTTAGGGTTTTATCGCACTGAGAAAGGGTGACAAGGACACAGTGAAGAAAAGTTATATATATATCTTGGATTTTTTTGGTAAATCTAAGGATGATCAATATAATGAAGAATATTTTCACTATGATAGAGAATATCAAGAATGTGATTTTGAGAGCATAGATATTCATGTGTCCTACCCTACTCTCCATGTTGATTGTTCGGTTCTTGGAGTCCTTCAAAATCCCTTGCAGTTCAAAGTCGATGAATTACAATGTAATGCTGATCCGTGATGATACTTTCAAGAGGATGAAAGTTTGTTTCTCTAAGGAGATAGGAGAATTATAGGACTTATTGGAAGAGGAAGTAGAAGCCATTCCAAAGGTACAAGAAGATCCTGAACCATCGAAGAAAGGAGGAAAGAAGAGGAAGTTGAAGGAAGTGGAAGTTGAAGGTGAATCCTCTAAAGCTAAGGAAGCTCAAACCATACCTCCAAAACACAAGAAGCAAAAAGATTATCTAGATGATGTGGTTGACAAGTAGAGGGAAGACAAAAAGAACCGAAAGGATGGGGAGGCACAGTTTGGTCTAGATCATGCTGAGGCCCAGGATTTAAAAGAAGATACTGTTGATGATTTTGAGAAGAAATCCAAAGGGGAGATGCAAAATAACAACATTTAATAGGCTGAAATTGTCCAATCTCTTTTGAGGGACACTGGAATAGAATCCGAGAAAATTCCATTCCCAAAATATTTCTTGGTGTATCCTTTACCTGAGACTCCGGGGAAGAAGTTCATGAGTCCGGAGAAAGAACTTGAAAAGGTTGTCGACGAAAAGGAAGATATGGAAGAAGAATAAGAAGATGAAAATAGTGATGATACATGTGATCTGATAAAGAAAGTGGAGGAATTTTATTAGAAGGAATGTACATCTGTAAAATTATCAATCTGGACTTCTCAAGATGAATCATCAAAACATTCTACCCATGGAATTTATGAGAAGGTCGAAGATGAAGTGAACAAATTATCTGAGGAAGAGATTCATAATCATCACTTCATTGTTCCTGAAGATATTGAGGTAGGAGCCTAGAAAGAAAAAATTGATGAAGATAGAATTGTTCATTTGTCTAAAAGTGAGTATGAGTCTCCGGATGATGAGGCTAATCTGAAAACTGAAAAAGTGAAACGGGTGATTGTGGATAAACCTAAAAAGTTTGTTTTATAGATAAAGGAAGTTGGTTGATCTTATAAGAGGAAGCTTGTCGTCCTAGAGGAAGAAACATCACCAAGAAAAGTGTCAGATTGAGAATCATCAGCTCTGAGACATGATTTTTTCATTCAATCATTAAAGAATATTGTTGACGCCATTCTGATCATTCCAACCATTGACTCCATTTGTAAAATGATCCAACATATCTTGAATCAAAAATCGTATTCTGTATCTATGGTGATGGATAGGTGTGTAAAGATTGAGGCTGATTATTAGAACTTCCCTATCAACTATGATGCCCACAAAAAATGTTGTAAGAAAGTGGTCAGCTGATCAAAGAAAAAAGTTAATGACTTGAGAGATCTTGATGAGTTTGAACATGAAGTTAAGGAAGCATTTGATAATGAAGATAGAAAAATCAAGGATCTCATTAATAGTTTTTAGGGAAAGATAACCTTTGTGCAGAATACTCAGATTCATGAGGTCAAGGTCTTGAATGGGAAGTTGCACTCTGTTACTCAAAGTTGGAAGAGATAAAGGGATCTCCATATCGAGATTGAAGAGACTCTAGTAAATCAAGATGACTTGTTGAAGGCTCAGGCAAATGCTTTGGAGGCTAAGGATGATAGGATCAAAGCCTCAGAGATGCAGGCATAGGAAGATCACAAGGAGCTAATGAAGCTGAAAACTATTTTGATGAAATTGATACCCAAGGAAAAGGAAGGAAAATAAATCTGATCTTTTGTTTTATTTTCTTTCATTGTAAAATTTATTCTGATCTTAATGAAATTTTGGTTGCTCGTTTTTGTTTGCATGCCCTGTACTAATATTTCAGGTATAAAAATTTCTTTTCCATTCCCTCAAATTCTTTTTGAAAATCAAAAATGGAGAGAAGGAAAAATAATTCTGTGTAAAGATTAAATATCCCTAAGTAAGGGGGATTTTTCATTACAGATATTTTTTTATTCTTGATAAATGAAAAATCTCCTTCCGGAAATATAGAATACGATCCTTTGTGTTACAAATCCTAAGGGAGAGTTAGTCGTATTCATCTTTTACAATGTTAAAAGGGATATAAGTCTTATTTCATAGTCTAGAAAAATTTTCTATGTCCTTATATTCTTTTTTGTATGGATTTTTGTGCTTTCAAAAAAGGGGGAGATTGTTGAGTCAATAAGGATATTATTATGAATTTTACATTCCTTCATGTATGAGTGATATTGTTGAGTCAATAAGGTTTTCTTATGACTTTACCATTACTTCTTTTTTTGAAATTCACAAACACCTTATCTCAAGGAAAATCTCTTCTTACCCTATGTTTTACTTATATAAGGAAAAATATCCTTCCCCAAGGAAATTTATCCTTATCTTGATTTAATTTTCCATATCATAATTTTTCTAAGTGTAAAATTTGGTTTGAAACCAAAACCACGGAATCCTATAATTACATAGATATGAAGCATTCTATTTTAGGACCTGAATTCTCCGAATTCGGGTTACGAACTCTTCTGATTTCTAACTCCGTATTCTGATTACAAATTCTAGTTACAAATTATTTTCAGTTCGGACTCTAAATTATGATTACGAATTCTCATTACGAGCGCTTCTGAGTTCTGAATCTGAATTCTGATTACAAATTCTGGTTATGAACTCTTATGAGTTATCACTCCAAATTCTGATTACGATTTCTGGTTACAAACTCCTCTGAGATCTGACTCCAAATTCTGGTTACGAACTCCTCTGAGTTCTGACTCCTAATTCTCATGAACTATGACTCTGAACATTTTATGTTCTAGTTCTTAAATCTTGTGAATCCAGATTCTGAATTTTCATTAAATTCAGACTCTAGAAATCTATAGAGTTCAGGTTCTGAATTTCTTGAAAATAGAATCTGAATATTCTGGTATTATAGACTCCTAATACAATTTTGGTTAGACTTCAAACTTTCATATTTCCATACATTCTGAATATTGGTTTTTAGTTATATAACCATATTTTTTCTAACACTTGTTTTTTTATAAAACTATTTCATGCATTCAGTTACTAACCATCCATTGTTTGAGTGAAACGAGTACAGGTCCCTCTGGGATTCAAGGAAAAATATAACCATTGGAGGAGGGAGCTGACCGTTGAAGCCATTCCTATCAATAGAAGTTCATTTGAAAGAGATCACAACTTTGATGAACAATTTGATCAATCTAAAGATTACATGCTACTGAAGTGATTTCCAGAGAGAGATTATTTATTACTTTGTGCATACTGAACTTCTTGTTCATATTTTCTTTGTGAGACTCTGATTGATGTCCTGTACAATTGAGGGCTTCCGGGGATATGAAGACAAAGGTGTCGACAACCTTGAAGTTGAGGGCTTGTGGGGATATCAAGACAGACTCTGATCATTGTATCGAGGGCTTATCCTAGTGTGGGTAAGAGATACTTTCTTTAATATATAAATCAAGGGACCTTTATCCAAGGTTTTTGGATAGCCTTCTCTTTGGGTTAAAATATTTACTACTTGTTACTAGTTTTGTTAAAAGTTTTCCGACGCATTTTATTTGTTGAGGAAAGTATAAGTATCTTATACTTCCTTACACTTGGACTCTGACATTGTAAGATTATATACGCTTTATGGTAGAATCATTGTTGTTGTAAACATTCATTGAGTTTCAATTTTCTAGAACCATCTTTTCAGATTCACATTCTCATAATCATATTTCCAGAATCTAGCTAGTGTGTAAAACTAGAGGTTTTGTGAATTACCTTGTTTAAACTTGTTAAAAATAATCATATTTAAAAGTTTCAAATGAATTTCTAAAATTATAAAATTTACCCCGGTCTTGTATTTTTTGTATCACTAAAAACTACAAATAGTATCTCTATTATTTCGATCCTACATTTTGTATTATGGAGTATATAATAATCGCATACCATCGCACCAATGTGTATATAAATATTTTAAAGGAAACCCCCATTATATCTATTTTACAATCCACTAAAGAATAAATTTCACAAAGAATCCCATATAGATGAAAAACCCTTTTTCATTAAACAAAATAAAAGAAAATAAATTAACCATGATTTCTTCCGTAATAATTAGCAATTATTAAGAGTCACCATCTCTGAAAATGGAAAAAACATTGCCTCCTTCGATAAAAATTATTAGAAACAATGATGTTAAGATTCTCATGAGATAAGGTCAACCAGAAAAATCCTAAAAATAAAAACATATGAAAAATATTCTAATATATAAAAGAAGGGTGTCAAGTTGACCTTCCAAAAATTGACCGTATTTAAAAACTCTTGTAATATGAGGAGTATGAATTTCATAATAGAGGAGAAATTTAGTTAATAACGTATTTAGCAACCCCTCATAATGATCTCATGATTGTTTATTAATTGGATTAAATTTTATATGATGAGTAATAGATGAAACATCCATTTCAAATTATTAATCAAACAATACCACAACCTAGTGTTTCCCACCACAACATGGTGGGATCAATCACACCAACCCGAACTGAACTAATAGAATCACCTACTATGGAATGTTGTAAATGAAATGGGTTCTTTGGACACACCATTCCCTCCACCGTAGAATGGAAGTGGTAACTCTATTCATTGTCCATATTAATACACCCTAAATCCATTTCCTTATAAGGGAATGTTTTCCCTTATGATGCCACACAAATGGGGTTTTTATAAAAATAGTCCACACCACTAATCGGTTCTACGCATTGCATGCCTAAAAATTCCCAATAGTCATCCTATGCCACTAAAACGTTTTAGGAATTCCTGAAAACCATTAAAACCACTAGATATTCAAAACAGGGAAAAGATAAAACAAACGTGTGACCCATAGGGTGTCACATTACATGTGTGGTATGCATCCATAAGAATAAATTTAATCAATTTAAATAGTAATTTATATTAATTATTTTTATATTAATTTTCCATTTATAAAATAAATTATTTGATGAATTATAGAATAATAAATAATTTTATAAATTTAAACACCAGATTTTTTTATCTTTTCCCAAATAAAACATTACACATATATTATAATTATAAAACATTTATAGGAAACAAATAAAAAAATATACCAGAATATTTAACATTTATTAACATATAAACTCATTCATATTACCTTTATAAATTGTATAGAATATAAAATCCCACGTATTTAAAATATATAATTTTAAAGATATTTAAAAAATTAAATTCCATTATGATATTTTATATTTTATATAAAATTTTACAGAAATAATATATTTTTCATTAAAATTCCGATATTAATATATAAATATATTCCAAAAATGATTTTGAAGATCCAAATTGAGTATCATAACAACAAATAAAATTCACCCATACCACTCCACTAAATTAGAAATAATTATGGCTAAAGAAATTATCTACTCAATTAAAATATATCATAAAAATAAAATAATAGAATTGAATATCACGATAAAAACAAAACATTTCCAAATTGATTTGAAAATGGTATTCCATTTGATAATGATATAGTATCCTATTGAAAATATAAAAAAATTAAATGGATATAGTTATATAAAATTTTGAATTTTTTTAAAGGATATATATAGATTCTCTAATTTAAAATTTAAAATTTCCACTTTTGGAACTCACATTAGTAAAGTAGAATTTCCCATGATAAATTATACTCACTAAACCTATAAGAATATGTGTATTACTAAAGCAGGTAGTACAAATATTAATCGTAATGTATAGATCATTTGGTTTATACAATTTCGAAAAAAATTGATAATGCATCATATTTTCAATATAATTTTATGATTTACTCTACAACCTAATAATTGTATTATCTCAATAAACAAAAATCTCTAAAATAAGACTCTTTTGGTTGAAAATATTATTACTACACTTATTCAAAATAATCAATTTATAATTCGTGAAATATGGATATTTTTTAACGAAAATACTTCTTCATTAAAAGAAATAGTGAAACATATATGGAAATTATTTAAACTAATACATTTTAATATATAGAATCTATTACCAGATTCAGGTGTAACCACCACAACATATCACCAAAATTATCAATAATTTATTCATAATACATTAACAACTATGGAGAAATGTTTTTGTTTCAAAATCAAAAATAATAGTCCATCTCTATTTTAGGAATATTAGATTTATAGATACCATTCCATAAAAAGATATATTATTATCATCATATAGAATTACCTAATTACATATAGTTCAAAAAAGTATTTTACATCATTAGTGAAACATAATAAACTATTATCAGGTGTGAAATTAGACCATGGTGGAATGAAATGGATAAGAAAATTATCCATATTGAAAAAATATTTTAAAATATCCAAAAATTCTAATATAGAAAAACATATATAATAAAATTATAATAAAGTAGCACTTCCATACTAGAAGGACATTACGTAGAAAGAACACCACATATATTATCAACAACACTCCCACTTGACCTAATTTAAAACTAAGATCCATTTCTAATCCACCAAAAAAGCTCCTCCAAAAGGATATGTTATTATCCCTAAATGTTGGGATAAATTAATATTGACCTCAGTACCATGAAATCTCCAAGAGAATCACTACATGGATAATATTTATCGTTTAGATAATTTATTATAGGAAATTTTATGATATTTTAGGTTATTTAGACATTTTTTAATTCCACTAAAATATATTTTAACATGGTATAAATGAATTTATAAATATGAAATTTTAATATGAAAATTTTCTTTTATTTACGATAATTTCATATATTAATATGAACTCATATATTTTTACATTTTTCATAATTCATAATCATTTTTATGTTAAAAAATATAAATTCAGGGATTTATATGGGAATATTATTCAGTAAAATAGTTATGGTATTTTATAAAAGACCACCACAATTCTAGGAAAACCATATATTGATTATATTTTTATTAAATTACACAATTTTTTATTTAATATTTAAAATACATGTTTTCTTCTAATATGAAGAATTGAAAAGCTCATTTCAAGAGAAAATAAAAATAAAAATATTATTCATTTTTTATCTTGAAGAAACTGATTCTAGAAGAGAAATAAATATACTTTTAATTACATAAGGTAGCTTAATTGGGGTAAATTATGGTTTCCATTATTAAAATAAATTTCACATTGAAACCATAACCATTTCAAGATAACACCATGACATAAAAATAACATTATTATGAATATTTATTCTCAATAAACTTTATCTCGGTCTAATTCTCATTAAAAAAATTTTAATTATTATACATTCAATATAAACCATATCATAATTTATAAACCATATTTTGGTTTTCTAATTTTTAATGAAATAGTTTTTTACATTCAACAAACAATGACATGGTTCAAATAAATAATACAATCTTTATATTATTAAACTATTTAAATATTAATCCTAATGATATCGAATTTATTCTCTTACTACATGTGGTGTTTTGTAAAATAAACCTCAAGTAATTTATGTATAAAATAACCACCAAGCATCAATTTTTTCAAAATATGAGACCATTCTATTAATTTTAATAAAACATAAATAAAGAGTGTATAATTGTTTAATTAAAACATCATCAATCCTTGAACTTTTGTATGATCTTTATAGAAATACATAAAAATAGTAAAAAGTATGATTGATCTGACGGTATCCATGGGGTTTCAGAATCATAAAGAATATAAGTAGTATTATATTTCACACAATCGTCTAGAAAATCATTTTGAAGTAAAAAAAATATTGTGTTTTGTTTTTAAGAGTTATCACAATATGAATGTTTCATATATTCTCATGATCTGAATATCAATTAATTAACAACAATGATACTATTTAAAGGTAGAATATCACATAATATTTCTTTACAATTCACAATAATATCTTACGAAATATTTTATAAATGTTATAACTATAATAAATTTTACATCTAATTTAGAAAATTCATCTATTACTGTTGAAACATTTAATATTTTAAAAACATTTTTAGAACCTCATAAAAAACTATTCAAACATTATTAAATATTGAAAAAAATAATCCTAGTGTCTTTTATTTGGTAAACAATAGTTTCTATACATTATCTGTTAATATATTTACATCCATGTATAAAAACATAGTGTAGTTAATTTCAATGGACATAGTAAACATCAACACAAACTGTATTCTATTTTTAATCTACATGTTTGTGGTTTTTATTTAGAGTATTTATATATAGGTATTAGCATTTAAATTTAGATAGTGTTATCCTCATATAGTACGCTACTATGAAATTTTGAACGTAAACAATTTGAAATCAAGATTGAGTCTAAAATGTTATAGAGTTTTTGAATCATTCTTGTAATAATTATGCTATTTTAAGGGTTTTTCTATAAATATTTAGGAGAACCATATAGGGAATTGAAAATCATTTACATTGTTAATATTTATAGAGCACATGAAAATACCATAAATTCTATTAAGGAAATGGTAAGGTGACAACTCATGTGAATAATATTAATTATAAAAGAAACCGTATTTAAATTCATTATTTTGATAGAGAATCAAGTCAATTGACATTTGGGTGTACGATATATTCTATATTGATTATCCATTAGTGATATTTCCAAACATTTATCAAATTATGGGATTAATTTTATTCTTAATTATTTTTTTTTCACTCACTAACATGATGATCTTATTGATTTTATTATTCACAACCATTCTAAGATAAAAAATGACAATAAATGAACAGTGGTGTGTATTTTTTGTGTCTGAATGAATTAGTGATGTGATATAAAATCGTTGATAGAAATGTTCTCCCAATGGGTATGTATTTATATGTGTATTTTTTAAAGGTTTAAATCCTTATATAAAAGAAAATATATATTTTAGGACTCTATATTTATTTAATATATATACTCTTATTTTTATTTGGAATTATATTTATCTTTATTTTATTAAAATGATAAAATATCTATCTTGATTCATTTTGATGGGCCCCATAAATTAATTTGATTTCGTCTACAGAAATAAATTCCTAAAAAAACTAAATCTCTATATTATATCTAAAACATATTATAAGATAAAAATGAATATTATTTGTGGATGGATTATTCCATAACCACTTATTGGTCACCTAAATTAACTTCTGTCATTTACAATAAAATCAAAGGAAAAAATATTTAAATTAATTTTTTATTGGAAAAATCATTATAGGAAATTTAGTGAGAATTTTTTTTAATGTTCATCACTAATTTTGTTTTTGAAATAATTTTTTTCCTATTGTAACGCCCTAACCCCAGAAGCTCAGAGCCAATGAATTATTTTATTAAATTTTTAAGATTATAAGTAATCTTATCTTGAAGGACCGATATGTTTAGTAGTATTTATGAAATTATATAAATACATGGAATCTCTTATAAATTGGGAAAATAAAACAAAATATAATACCTAACAAAAGCTAATAAACTGAAATCTTGAAAGCTCAATAAACGACCACTTATACATAACATAGGGAATGAAAACAAATGAACGGGGTGAGATCATATTCTTAGTAAGGGTCAGATATAGTTGAAGTGTGAAACAATAATAATTGGATCATAATAAATCAGACATTATCAAAATGGGAATGTGAATAATTGAAAAACACACATCATCAATAAACTAATAAGGAAATTGCATCTATAATTCTATCATAGTGAAAAAATCATTAAAAGTAATAAATGAAAAATGATTAAAGAAAAAGATTATTATAGGGATGTCAGCTATCTGGAACATGAATCACCATATCCTTTAAGCAGTTTATGTCAATGGGTAGAAACCCATCCGATTATGTTTCATAAACAAACATAAAGGGTATGTCGCTGACTGTTTTGTCTCCTGAGAAATATTCATGCATGGATAGGATATAGTGGCCCTAACTATCCCTTAAAGACATAATAAAGCATTTTACAAAGATTTAATACATGAAAATAATTCCTTTTAAATATACTTATTGATTATAGGATACAGATTCCACAATATTTCCCCAGTTCTATAGCATTCAGAATTAACACCATAAGTAAAATGAACTATGGATAAGAAAATAATCATATCCATGAGACACAAATATCGATATTTAATAGAATTATAATTTCAAATAAAAAATAACTTCAATGGGGGAAGTAGACTCACCACATAAGAATCATTATGTGCAGGATATTAAGTAAGTCTTATTGAAATTGAAATTGATACAAAGTCCCTTACCACATAATAATCAATAAAATCACATGTAGTGAAATTAATAATCATCAAATTAATCATTTAATATAATTAATATATATTTAATAATGAAATAATATATAAAATGTCAGATTAAATACACCACATACAATAAATAAGTGGCGAAATATGGAAATCTCATGGAAATAAAAGTGAGATTAAGAACCCCTTACATTAATTGAGAATGTGTTCTTCACATGATATTAATTTACTAGATATTCAACTTAAATCCATTAATTAGTTATTTATAGACCTTATCTAAAATTATTTTATCAATTAATTTTTTATTATGTTCATTTATGGCCTTCTTGATTTGTTATAAGATTGAATTCTGTCGTTTTAGAGTGTTTGTTTACTTAATTTCGTGATCTATTTTCTTTATTATATGTAATGTAGTTGTAACACCCCAAGCTTCTACGGTACGTTTCCCTTCGAATAATGCGATAGCGTGTGTTGTACGCAACCTCGAGTTCTAACACACACCACAACTAATTAAACTAGCCGTTGTGAATAGTAATAACTACTTTTTGAAATCATATATATTCTATATTTCAAAATGGACTTCATTTTTGGATTCGGAATATCAAAATTAGCCTAGGGTGAAATTTTGGTACATTTCGGATAACTTTCATATTTTGATGAAGAGTGAAAATTACTAAATTTTAATTAAAAACAACTTTTTTAATCAAAATAATTAATAGTGATAAATTATGAATTGGAGTGGTTTTAAAGTATATTTAGAATATATTTTTACATTTTAATATAATTTTGGTCATTGGACATAATTTTGCAATTAAACCGAACATAAACAAGTGTCAATCTTTTGATAGTTATTATCTCTTAAAAACACGCTTTTTGTTTTGACAGCGGGAATTAATTTTAAATTAATTTCTGCCACTTCTGTGTTTTGAATTTGGGAAAATGGATTCCATATTTGGAATCAGGATGTTCAAATTGTGTAAATAGGTAACTTTTATTTTTAGACATTTTGAATAGTTACTGTGGTAAATATTTTATTTACCATGGTTAAAGGGTAAATCCGGTAAATAAGGGTTAAAAAATAATATTATAATAATACAAAATTACCCTAAAACGTGTCCTAACCTTATTGGTGGACACATACCCGACCATGGTCATCCTTGGGTCAATTTGGGGACCCCTTGGAGCCACTTGTATGTGGTAGGGACACATTATATTAATAAAGTTAAAATAAAAATAAAAATGGCATAAGCTTACATCTTTTAGAAGAACAATTTTTACATAGGGTTATACATGTTGGATTTTCGATTATAAATATTCATTAGAATTCTAAAAAGATTTCCTACATGATGATATTTTATTTATAATTTTTAGACATCAAATAAGTTAAATTATTAATGACACAATAATGATGCAATGTTTTCCTCATTAATAAATCATTTAAATAAATAAGATTATAATGATTAAAATATTATCTAAAACCTGTACAATTCTTATTGGATGATGTTATTTAGAATATGAGTCATCTTATATTCGACCTTAATGATTTTTCGACCATTATAAACCGAATAAAAATATATTATAAAGTAATACTTTCAGACTTTCCTAAAGAGCCCCTCCTCTCCCTTATAAAAGAAGACCACTTCTACTCATTCCTCACACCTCTAAAGCCACTTGGCTCGACCAAACTCTGCCCAACTAAGCTCCCCACATCCCTCTCCTCCTCCTTGAAGCTTCCCCTTAGGCAGAAAGCATTTCAAGAAGTCCTTTTGTTCCAACCAAAGTGAGTTACCTAAATTAAAGGTAACAGTTTCTCTAAAATTATTTTCATTTATTTTGCTTCTCCAACCCCCAAACTCTTTTTATTTCCCTTCTTTTGTAACAACACCAGTATCCTCAATATACTAGGATGTTGTTATAAGAATTATTCAAACTACACATACACACAACTCCATCTAATGGATGATGAACATAATGTTTCTGTGGATGGAAAATTAACGCCTCACGAAACGATGATTGTTCAAATACATCTTACCGCCTCTCATGGTGGCCATTATGATGGAACTGTAATTAAATATGATATTAATGATATATATTTTATATATAAGCTTCTTTAATCCATTTTATTTCATAAAATTATTCGTTTCATGTTGTATATACATACGATAATTTCATTTGAGGAAGTGCGGACTACCGCCCCCTTAAAATGATATGACTCGTTCATACCACACATGGAACGTATAAAGGATGGTGTTAATGAACTTAAGTAACATATATAAAATATTATATTATACTGGAATAGTAAAATACCTATGTATCATTTGGATTCGATTCTTTTAAAATTAAAATTAAATGGAAGTAGCGTTCGTGCGTACGTACGGACTACCGTCTCCACGAACGCGATGAGATTCATTCTCCATCGTATCCATTCAAGTATAATTATCATTTAATGATTTAAAAATGATGTTTAAGGACTTGATATCCTTCTGGATATGAATAAGATACAAAAAAACATGACTTATGTAACAAAACATATAAAAGAAAATGAGTAAGTTAACACCCGAAACGACGATAATTCTAAGATGTTATTAAGAAATCAATGTTAAAAGATCATATATGATATCATATTAATATATATGATTCTTGTATAATTTAATAACAATTATTTCACCATTATACAGGAGGTTAACCTACCCCAACCAAGGAAAAGTACAAGGTAAGGGTTATTTCACAATCTCTTCATTATCCGAGGTTGTATTATACGTAATAATCTACTGGGATCTCTTTATCATCCACATCCATGTTTCTTCGAAATGTATTTCAAAACTTTTTTACTATTTACAAGAATATGGGTTAAAGTCATTTATACCCTTGTTTGTCTTTTTATAAGAGGTTTATAAATGAATCTTTCCGTCGTTTTCAAAACAAGTCCTTTTTAACCTTTTCGACAGAATTGAGGTAAGAATGTTTTTTTAACTTATACGGCGGGTGCAGTTATTTTCCGCCGTTATAAAATCGTCGAAGCTTTCCATACAAGCTTATAAGAATATTTTCAAAGAAAATGTTTTATTTTATATGGATCTTAAATGATTTCAAAATAAAAGGAGATACTTCTTTAAAAAGAATTTTGATTTCATCTATGTCAACATCCTTTGATGGATTTTAAGATTATTTGAAGTTGATTTATTATGATACAAAACTTCTATATTGTATTGAAGGTTTTGTGATATGTTTGACTGTGGATGTGCTATTTTTATACCATTCATAGTTTATGGTGAAATTAATGACATTTCGTATGCTAGTTTTAATACGAATGTTTATGTTATGTTTAAACCTTTTCATATGGGAATGCATTGGACTTAATAAGTGACGGGTGGAGCCCGCTATAGCTCCTCAATGCATCGGTAGGTCTCATGAGACAAACTAGTGTCTTGGCACAAGGCCTTGACAAAATCTTATTTGTAGTCTTGGCACGAGGCCTTGGCTATGTGGTTATGATAGTCTGGCATTATGCATTCCAACATTATGAAAGTGGTTATTGATTTTGCAAGTGATTATTCGATTAGTAGAATATCCATGTGAACAAGTAAATGGAATTATTTCATTTTACTTTTGCCATACTATGTTGAAGTTCAAGTTTAAAAGGCTTTTGTTTTAGTAATTCATTGCCTTAAATGTTTATGCTTATTTTTGAATGTTCCGCTATATTGTTATCCTTACTGGGAATTTGAGCTCACCCCTTTTCTATGTTTTATTTTTCCCAGGATGTGAAGATGTAAGTTATGAATGACCTGTAGGGATATTATGAGGGGATTATAGTGTGGACTGTGGAAACATTATGTTGTTTTAGTAGTTCTTCTTTTTATGATGTAATGTAAAACTTATGAATATATCTAGTGTTTCCAAGGCTACTAAACCAATCGGTCTTTCGAGATTTGATCTTTCTTGTGATCATGCCAATGTTACGAAGTAATGCACCGACTCTGGGTAGCTGGGGTCGGGGCGTTACAGTTGGTATCAGAGGAAGTATAGTACAAACCTTGGAAGCTAGATTTAGATAAACACTAATTAGAGCACATAGACCTAAGATGAACTTTGAGGATTAGTATAGAAGAACTTCCTAGAATTTTGGTATTGTAGAGATTTTGTGAGTTTTCCGAGCAATACATCCCTGTCTGGATACGAGCAGGTAGAGGCGGCTCTGGCACAGATGTACCTAGGGGTAAAACCCAAAAACACCGCTTTGAACTAGACTCGAACGGGAACTGGTGCACGACAACGGGCCTTGCTGCACTCTTGGTTACGACACTCCCGGGGGATATGCTTAGGATAACTCTCATTTTTTCTTTACAAATCATTATGAAGGGTTTATGAGTATATACTTCCTCAAAGAAAACATTTTTATGATTATGGATTATATCCATAAATAGTTCAATTTATGTTAAGTGTTTTATAAGTATGGTATTATGTATTTTGATTCATAAACTGATCTAGTGTATGCCATTGTTTAGAAATGGCACCCAGTAGAAGGAATGAGAACTCCAGAAATGCAAATGATCCAAAGAGAAGGAAGGATCATATCTTTCATGGTCTTAAGCTAGAATTTATAAGAGAAATAGTCTCCCATGTATTATCATCATATGAAGAAATAATATCATGTGTTGATAAGATAAGTAAAGAGTTTACTGAGTCCTATGGCTTTGAAGGGAAGCAGGAGAAGAAAAGGATGGAAGAGAGAAAGATGGATAAGGGGAAGAAGGGAAAGGTTGAATATCCATCTTGTGGTAAATGCGGGAAGAAACATCCTGGTACTTGCTTGAAGGGAATGGGAGTCTGTTACAAGTGTGGTGAAAAAGGCCACCAAGCTCATGATTGCAAGGGGAAGAAGGAAGCTACCAACGTTCAGTGCTACAATTGCAGGGAGATGGGGCATTATGCAAATGCATGTCCTAAGCGTCAGGAGGACTTACCTCAGAAAAGGCCAAGGGATCAAGGCAAGGCTTATGCTATCACTACTGCTGAGGTAGAAGATCCGAAAGACATGGTGGCAGGTAATTTAATGGTTTCCTCAAGTTTAGCAAATGCATTATTTGATTCTGGATCATCGCATTGTTTCATATCTTCCCAGTTTGCTAAGAAAATTAGATATTTCCAATTTGATTTAATAAGGGAGTTGTCAGTTAAAACTCCTAAGGGAAGTATCGTTGCAACAAAGTTTTGTGAATCAGTCCCCATTAGAGCACATAAATTTTCTTTATCTGCTGATCTCATCGTCATACCTATGATTGAGTTTGATATAATCCTCGGTATGGACTGGCTTTCGGACTATGAGGCGAAGATTTATTGTAAGAATAAAGAGGTTACGATTCTTGATGATAATGATAAGGAACACCTTATTTTTAGAGCAGAATCGTCACCACCTAATTCTTATTTAGATCCACCCCCAGTAGCTCAACATAATTCAATTATTGTGGAGGAAGAGAATGAAATAACTGTCGGTGAGGAAAGGAATGTTCAAATAGAGGATGTACCTGTTGTGAAAGAATTTGTAGACGTATTTCCAGAAGATTTACCTGGACATCCTCCAGAACGAGAAGTTGAGTTTTCCATTGATTTGATTCCTGGATCAAGGCCTATATCGAAGACCCCTTATAGAATGGCCACTGTAGAGTTAGTCGAACTAATGAAACAACTAGAGGAATTGAGTAATAAGGGATTTATTCACCCAAGTGTTTCTCCATGGGGAGCCCCTGTTCTTTTTGTTAAAAAGAAAGATGGATCTATGAGGTTATGTATTGACTACAGGGAGATCAATGCTATAACGATAAAGAACAAGTATCCCCTACCTCGTATTGATGATTTATTTGACCAACTGCATGGAGCTCAATACTTTTCAAAGATTGACCTTCGATCTGGATACCATCAGTTGTGTGTGAAGAAGGAAGACATTCCGAAAACAGCATTTCGAACCAGGTATGGGAATTACGAGTTTACTGTAATGCCGTTTGGATTGACTAATGCACCCTCTGTATTCATGGATCTAATGAATAGAGTTTTCAAGGAGTATCTCGATGAATTTGTGGTGGTATTTATTGATGATATCTTGGTATACTCCAAAACCTATGAAGATCATGAAAATCACTTGCACATTATCTTGAAGACTCTGAGGAGGCATGAATTATATGGAAAGTTTAGCAAGTGTGAATTCTGGCTTCAGGAGATTTCTTTTCTTGGCCATATTGTCTCTAAAGATGGAATCTCTGTTGATCCTTCTAAGACCAAGGCAATCCAAGAATGGCCAGCACCTATGAGTATAACTGAGGTACGTAGTTTTATTGGTTTGGCAGGTTATTATCGACGTTTCGTCCAGAATTTTGCCCGATTGGCTAACCCATTAACGAAGCTCACACGTAAAGGGGTTAAATTTGTTTGGACAAAAGAGTGTGAAGAATGTTTCGAAGAACTGAAGAGAAGATTAGTCAATGCTCCTATATTGACTCTACCATCGGGGAATGATGGGTTCGTTATTTATAGTGATGCATCGAAGAAAGGACTTGGCAGTGTCCTTATGCAGAATGATAGAGTTATTGCCTATGCATCACGACAGTTGAAAATTAATGAACAAAACTATACTACTCATGATCTTGAGTTAGCAGCCGTGATCTTTGCTTTGAAGATATGGAGGCACTACCTCTATGGTGAAAAATGTGAGATTTATACTGATCACAAGAGTTTGAAGTATATTTTCTCACAAAAAGAACTCAACATGAGGCAAAGGAGATGGCTTGAATTACTCAAGGATTATGATTGTACGATACACTACCACCCGGGGAAGGCAAACAAGGTGGCAGATGCTTTGAGTAGAAAAGACCATGGAGTTTTGAACAATATGAGAATTGAAAGGGATCCAATTTTCATGGATCTAGTGAAGATGGACATGGGAATAACCAGGGAAGGTGAAACATCAATGATTTTTCAAATGGTTGCCAAACCATCTTTACTAGAAAGGATTAAGAGTTCTCAGGCCGATGATGAAGAATTCCAAAAGAAGATTAAAGCTGTGAGTGATGGGAGATTAAGAGACTTTGTGTATGAAGATGGAATTTTGAAATTCGGGAAGAGACTTTGTGTTCCCGATTTACCTGATCTAAAAAGGGAATTGCTGGATGATGCTCATAGTTCCAATTTCTCTATACACCCTGGGAGCACCAAAATGTATAGAGATTTGAAGGAACATTTTTGGTGGGACAACATGAAGAGGGAGATTGCTGATTTTGTGTCAAGATGTATGGTTTGTCAACAAGTGAAAGATGGAAGGCAACAGCCTGGAGGAGTCATGCAACCTCTTCCCATACCGGAGTGGAAATGGGACAATATTACGATGGAATTTGTCATGGGGCTACCAAAGACTCCTAGAAGGAATGATGCAATATGGGTTATTGTTGATCGTCTTACCAAGTCAGAACATTTTCTTTCTATAAGAGAAGATCTACCCCTGGAACGTCTAGCAAGACTATATATTAATGAAGTTGTGAGACTTCATGGAGTACCCTTATCAATTGTTTCTGATCGTGATCCCCGTTTTACTTCAAGATTCTGGAAAAGTCTTCAGAAATCCCTGGATACTGAACTTCATTTGAGCACTTCTTACCACCCTGAGACAGACGGACAATCAGAACGGACTATTCAAACCTTAGAAGACATGTTGAGATCTTGCTCACTTGATTTTCAGGGTATGTGGGATCAATATTTACCACTAGTAGAATTTTCCTATAACAATAGCTTCCATTCGAGTATTCAGATGGCACCATATGAAGCTTTATACGGAAAGAGATGTCGTACACCAACCTGTTGGGATGACGTTGGTGAAAGAAAACTTGTAGGCCCAGAACTGGTGGAGGAAATGGTGGAAAAGGTGAAGATAATCCAAAATCACATCAATGCAGCTCAAAGTAGGCAGAAGAGCTATGCCGATAATCGAAGGAAGGATTTGGAATTTCAAGTCGGTGATCATGTTTTCCTGAAGGTATCTCCATGGAAGGGAGTCATACGTTTTGCTAAGAAAGGTAAATTGAGTCCCAGGTACATCAGACCTTTCGAAATTCTAGAACGAATTGGGGTAGTAGCTTACCGATTGGCAATGTCGCCAAGTCTCTTCAAAGTTCACGATGTGTTCCACGTATCTCTGTTGAGGAAATACATGCCTGACCCAACGCATGTACTCACCTATGAAGAATTAGAACTAGAACCCGATCTGTCTTATTGCGAAGAGCCCATCAAAATTCTTGATACGAGAGAACAAGTGCTGAGAAACCGGACGACGCGTCTGGTAAAAGTTTTGTGGAGAAACCATAAGATGGAAGAGGCAACGTGGGAACCGAGGAACATATGATGAAGAACCACCCGAGTCTTTTTATGCATTAATACCCTAGAAATTGCGAGGATGCAATTATTTGAAGGAGGGGAGAATGTAACACCCCAAGCTTCTACGGTACGTTTCCCTTCGAATAATGTGATAGCGTGTGTTGTACGCAACCTCGAGTTCTAACACACACCACAACTAATTAAACTAGCCGTTGTGAATAGTAATACCTACTTTTTGAAATCATATATATTCTATATTTCAAAATGTACTTCATTTTTGGATTCGGAATATCAAAATTAGACTAGGGTGAAATTTTGGTACATTTCGGATAACTTTCATATTTTGATGAATAGTGAAAATTACTAAATTTTAATTAAACACAACTTTTTTAATCAAAATAATTAATAGTGATAAATTATGAATTGGAGTGGTTTTAAAGTATATTTAGAATATATTTTTACATTTTGATATAATTTTTGTCATTGGACATAATTTTACAATTAAACCGAACATAAACAAGTGTCAATCTTTGGATAGTTATTATCTCTTAAAAACACGCTTTTTGTTTTGACAGCGGGAATTAATTTTAAATTAATTTCTGCCACTTCTGTGTTTTGAATTTGGGAAAATGGATTCCATATTTGGAATCAGGATGTTCAAATTGTGTAAATAGGTAACTTTTATTTTTAGACATTTTGAATAGTTACTGTGGTAAATATTTTATTTACCATGGTTAAAGGGTAAATCCGGTAAATAAGGGTTAAAAAATAATATTATAATAATACAAAATTACCCTAAAACGTGTCCTAACCTTATTGGTGGACACATACCCGACCATGGGCATCCTTGGGTCAATTTGGGGACCCCTTGGAGCCACTTGTATGTGGTAGGGACACATTATATTAATAAAGTTAAAATAAAAATAAAAATGGCATAAGCTTACATATTTTAGAAGAACAATTTTTACATAGGGTTATACATGTTGGATTTTCGATTATAAATATTCATTATAAAGATAAAAAGGTTTCCTACATGATGATATTTTATTTATAATTTTTAGACATTAAATAAGTTAAATTATTAATGACACAATAATGATACAATGTTTACCTCATTAATAAATCATTTAAATAATTAAGATTATAATGATTAAAATATTATCTAAAACCTGTCCAATTCTTATTGGTTGATGTTATTTAGAATATGAGTCATCTTATCTTCGAACTCAATGATTTTTGGACCATTATAAACCGAATAAAAATATATTATAAAGTAATACTTTCAGACTTTCCTAAAGAGCCCCTCCTCTCCCTTATAAAAGAAGACCACTTCTACTCATTCCTCACACCTCCCAAGCCACTTGGCTCGTCCAAACTCTGCCCAACTAATCTCCCCACATCCCTCTCCTCCTCCTTGAAGCTTCCCCTTAGGCAGAAAGCATTTCAAGAAGTCCTTTGGTTCCAACCAAAGTGAGTTACCTAAATTAAAGGTAACGATTTCTCTTAAATTATTTTCATTTATTTTGCTTCTCCAACCCCCAAACTCTTTTTATTTCCCTTATTTTGTAACAACACCAGTATCCTCAATATACTAGTATGTTGTTATAAGAATTATTCAAATTACACATACACACAACTCCATCTAATGGATGATGAACATAATGTTTCTGTGGATGGAAAATTAACGCCTCACGAAACGATGATTGTTCAAATACATCTTACCGCCTCTCATGGTGGCCATTATGATGGCACTGTAATTAAATATGATATTAATGATATATATTTTATATATAAGCTTCTGTAATTCCATTTTATTTCATACCATTATTCGTTTCATGTTGTATATACATACAATAATTTCATTTGAGGAAGTGCGGACTACCGCCCCCTTAAAATGATATGACTCGTTCATACCACACATGGAACGTATAAAGGATGGTGTTAATGAACATAAGTAACATATATAAAATATTATATTATACTGGAATAGTAATATACCTATGTATCATTTGGATTCGATTCTTTTAAAATAAAAATTAAATGGATGTAGCGTTCGTGCGTACGTACGGACTACCGTCTCCACGAACGCGATGAGATTCATTCTCCATCATATCCATTCAAGTATAATTATCATTTAATGATTTAAAAATGATGTTTAAGGACTTGATATCATTATGGATATGAATAAGATACAAAAAACATGACTTATGTAACAAAACATATAAAAGAAAATGAGTAAGTTAACACCCGAAACGACGATAATTCTAAGATATTATTAACAAATCAATGTTAAAAGATCATATATGATATCATATTAATATATATGATTCTTGTATAATTTAATAACAATTATTTCACCATTATACAGGAGGTTAACCTACCCCAACCAAGGAAAAGAACAAGGTAAGGGTTATTTCACAATCTCTTCATTATCCGAGGTTGTATTATACGTAATAATCTACTGGGATCTCTTTATCATCCACATCCATGTTTCTTCGAAATGTATTTCAAATCATTTTTACTATTTACAAGAATATGGGTTAAAGTCATTTATACCCTTGTTTGACTTTTTATAAGAGGTTTATAAAGGAATCATTCCGTCGTTTTCAAAACAAGTCCTTTTTAACCTTTTCGACAGAATTGAGGTAAGAATGTTTTTTTTTAACTTATACGGCGGGTGTGGTTATTTTCCGCCGTTATAAAATCGTCGAAGCTTTCCATACAATCTTATAAGAATATTTTCAAAGAAAATGTTTTATTTTATATGGATCTTAAATGATTTCAAAATAAAAGGAGATACTTCTTTAAAAAGAATTTTGATTTCATCTATGTCAACATCCTTTGAAGGATTTTAAGATTATTTGAAGTTGATTTATTATGATACAAAACTTCTATATTGTATTGAAGGTTTTGTGATATGTTTGACTGTGGATGTGCTATTTTTATACCATTCATAGTTTATGGTGAAATTATTGACATTTCGTATGCTAGTTTTAATACGAATGTTTATGTTATGTTTAAACCTTTTCATATGGGAATGCATTGGACTTAATAAGTGACGGGTGGATCCCGCTATAGCTCCTCGATGCATCGGTAGGTCTCATGAGACAAACTAGTGTCTTGGCACAAGGCCTTGACAAAATCTTATTTGTAGTCTTGGCACGAGGGCTTGGCTATGTGGTTATGATAGTCTGGCATTATGCATTCCAACATTATGAAAGTGGTTATTGATTTTGCATGTGATTATTCGATTAGTAGAATATCCATGTGAACAAGTAAATGGAATTATTTCATTTTACTTTTTCCATACTATGTTGAAGTTCAAGTTTAAAAGGCTTTTGTTTTAGAAATTCATTGCCTTAAATTTTTATGCTTATTTTTGAATGTTCTGCTATATTGTTATCCTTACTGGGCATTTGAGCTCACCCCTTTTCTATGTTTTATTTTTCCCAGGATGTGAAGATGTAAGTTATGAATGACCTGCAGGGATATTATGAGGGGATTA
The DNA here is from genome assembly GCA_963277665.1 of Viscum album. Taxonomy (NCBI): domain Eukaryota; kingdom Viridiplantae; phylum Streptophyta; class Magnoliopsida; order Santalales; family Viscaceae; genus Viscum; species Viscum album. The sequence goes on along the minus strand of OY728142.1, from coordinate 1,132,352,263 downwards.
TAGTGTGGACTGTGGAAACATTATGTTGTTTTAGTAGTTCTTATTTTTATGTTGTAATGTAAAACTTATGAATATATCTAGTGTTTCCAAGGCTACTAAACAAATCGGTCTTTCGAGATTTGATCTTTCTTGTGATCATGCCAATGTTATGAAGTAATGCACCGACTCTGGGTAGCTGGGGTCGGGGCGTTACAGTAGTTCATGTAAAATGTGTATAATTTTCCATAATTGGAATTAAATGTATTTAATTATAATTAATATGTGTAAATTCTTATTTATATAATTTCATTATATAGAATTAGTATTAATAATTAGATAACATGTTAATGATAATCGCTAATTCATATTTAGGGGTTTTTTCACAATGAACTTGTTATTACCCATTTTTTAATTTGATGTAGATAAAATGGTTACATAACCCTATATAAGATTTAATACATGTTTTATAATTGTTTTTATCCAAATAAAGTATTCATGATCATAGTTTAAGGAGAAATGGAAGAAGGAATGTTCGTCGTCTAAGAAGGTTGTATGATGGCACATTTAGAAGGATGATTTCGTTTTTAAAATAAGAGGGAGAGAGAGAGTAAAGATATTGACATTTTATCTTCAATTAACATGATAGAATTATAGTATATATATTATACTAGAGTAATAATGTTTATTTGGATAGATGAGGTGAGGATATAATAATAAAACATTAAGATGCTTGAAATGAAAATAAATGGAAAAGGAAGAGGATTTTGCTTCTTGGATACTCAACCATGAGAATATCCTTAAGGGGATTAATGTTTGTATTTTTTAAAGACCACATCTCTTAGAATTTTGGAGTTACTAGAGAAGATGATTTAGAATGAACATGAACAAGCATCATGGCTTAAAAGAGTGCATAGAACATGGGAGTTAATGGTGGTTTTTATAGTGGAGGAGATTAGTGATTTCTCAATATTTTATTATTTTTCTCATGTCAGGAAATAGTATTGATTAATGTGACCTATGAAAAAATAATAACTGAATTTAATTTCTAACCAATGAAAATTTACATCATCAATTATTCATGCATGGTGCATAAATTTATTTATTTAGCTTATTTCATAATTATTAAATTTTAATATTCACAAAAAATTCATCTATTTTTGAAAAATTCCTAAATTTAACCCTAACCATTTTTCAAAGTGTCTAATCAAAAAATGATTCCATTTTATGAAATTTTTATTCCTTACATGAGATATTTAAATTTTAATTTAAATCTCCATTTACTCAAAAAATAATTTGGTAGAATTATAACTAATTTTAGAATATACTGAAAAAATTACAACGACCTCATGAAATTATCAAAAAATAATATAACTTGAAATATTTATCTATGATTACATATTATGAAAATTAATTATCTATTAAATTAATTTATTAATTATAAAATTCTATGTAAATATGTATTACTCACAAAAATACCAACACTTAATTATTAATTTTTAAAATTTTCACCCTGATTTATAAGGCACCTAAAATTTATTTATTCTATCATGGGTGCAATTACTATTTATAAGTGTAAATTACTATTCATAAGGGTCATGTTACTATTACTAAAGGTACATTACTATTCACAATGGTCAAGTTACTATTCAGCACAATATAAGATGATCCTATTAGACTCTAAAAAACATACTGAACACAACCGTGTATGTATGTTTTCTGAAACTCAAAACACAGAAGTAGAAAAATTATGTTTAAGGGATCAGTTATAACTATATTATAGTAAAACTAATGTGTTGTTTCACATAGACTAATTGTTTCATGAATTATAAATTATTTAATGAATTGATATTTTTTTAGGAGAAACATACCATAAAATATTTGGGTGTTATATTATTCCTTCCATTGAAAATGTAGTCCATTATTTTTTTTCCTTGTATATAGACCTATAAAAGATTATCGGTGGTACCTCTTCATAATATCGTCATGATCCCAAATTTCTTTCTCCAATGTATGGTTTGTTGAAATAATCCTTACCGACTGAGTCATTTAATTTATCAATACTTGTTCTACAGTTTCAAGAATCCCAATAGGCACTTTAAAATAAGACAAGGCATGTTCTTATTCTAGTTTCTCATAGTTGAGTAAATGCATTGGGTTTGGAATGTACTTCTTTAACAATGACTTGTTGAAGACATCAAGAAACATAGAAATAGTTAATGGAATTTAAAAATGATAAACTATTACTCTAATTCAATATAGAATTTAAAATGGACGAATATACCTGTGTCTCCATTTCCCATTCTTATTGAATCTAGAGACACCATACCATAAAGATACATTCATAAAGACATCGTATCTCACTTCAAATTCCAAATCCTTTCTCTGATTATTAGCATAACTATTTCTCTTCATTAGGATACTTCAATATGGGCCTGTTGTGTCTTATCCTTTGTCATTGTATCTTCAATAAGTTTTGGGTCTATAAGTTTAGTCTTACTATATTAAACCCAAAAAGTTGTTGTTTGACATATCTTTCCATATAATGCTTTACATGGTTCCTTTTAAACAATATAATAAAATATATTATTGTTGGAAAATTCCACCAAGTATGTACTGATCCCACATACCTTGAAAGTCGAGTGGGCATGATTTAAACATGTATTCTAGTTCTTTAATAGTCCTTTCAGACATTATGTCAGTTTTGGGCTGATAAGAAGAACTCATACGAAGCTCGGTAACCAGATCCTTCTAATGATTTTTCTAGAATTGTGATTTTAAATGTGGGTTCTTAGTCAAATATAATCAATAAAGGCGCACCATTAATTCTTACAACATCATTAATATAGAGCCTTTCAAGGTGTTCAAGTAGTCAATCATCCCTTATATAAAGGAACTGTAGCTATTTTGTAATATGATAAATAATTACCCCTATTGAGTCATTTATTCAGGGTTTCATTGGTAGTCATGTGAACAAGTCCATCATATTGTTATCCCAATTACACATTTAAAAAGGTATAGGTTTCATTAATAATCTAAGACATTTTCTCTCTTTCTTCATTCATTAGAAAACTAAACCCCTTGACACATAGTTCGATAATGTTTTCATCATTTTATCCCACCAAAATATATTCCTTCATATCTCTATATATCTCGGTGTTACAACTGTGTATAGTGAAATTTGAGCTATGAGAATCTTATATTAGTTTCCTTTTTTATCATAGGTATTGATAGAGTTCATATCTCCTTTCCCAATTTCAAAATTCCATTCTAAACATGAAGTCTGCAAATATTCCATCCTTTAAAACATTAATTTTATTTCACAAATTCTCATCATCAAATTGGTAGCTTTTAATAATCTCTAATAAAGATGATTCATCAATATATTCAAAAAGGTATTTTGGTTCATCTTAGATAACAATTAAATTTTCCATGTTTTCTAGATCCATTAATATAGGAATACTCTAAATCCTCATTTGGGTCAAAAGACCATGAACTTCCTCCTTAATGCATATGCCACTTAATTTTTCTTTCAAGGGTGATTGTGTATTGAAAAATAATAATCATTGAGTAAATCGATCCGTCTAAATTGCATCATGTTTATTTCTCTCTATGAAAAAATGTATTTCGTACTCTTGTGATCTGTATATATCTCACATTTTTACCCATAGATATAGTGTATCTGTATTTTTAGATCTAATAATATTGATACAAACTCAAAATCATTAGTTAGATAATATTTCTCATTAGTCTTTAATTTCCTTGATGTAAAAGAAATAACTTCATTAGCTTTCATAATAAAACAACCCCTTCCATTCTTTGATGTGTCACTATATATTACAAACCCATCATTTCCATATGGAAGATTCAAAGTTGAGCTATTGACCAATATTAGTTTCTATTATTTAATGAATTCTGTACATTATTTTCTTATATTAACCTAACCCCTTTATGCGTGATCTTGATTAGCTAGTTATCCAACAAGGAAACATTCTATTTGAAATTCCTATTGTACCTGACTAAGACAAAAAAACTATGTTCCTCGATTATGTTCATCAACATAGGCCATTGTAGGATTGCTTTGTCATTGAAGGATCAACTGAGATTCCATCCTTAGAGAAAATATGTCCAATAAAACAAGTTATTCAGTGCCATAATTCAAATTTAAAAAACCTCCCATATAACTATTTTCTTTTATGTGTCTTCAAAATAATTTTTAAGTGGTTCTCATAGTCCTCATATATTTTTGAATATATCAAGGTATCATCATTAAATACCAAAAAAAGTGATAAGATATTCTTGAAAACTCCTTTCATTAGATACATTAAAATGTAGGGTGCATTAGATATTTCAAATAGAACTACTGGAAACTCTTATTGTCCGCAACTAGATCAAAATGATTCATTGGGAAAATCATAAATTCTCACATGCAACTGAAGATATCAAGATCGACGTTAAATTTTTTAAAAATGTTTTGTTCCATGAATTTGATAATATAGATCATCAATGTGAGGTAGAGAATACTTTTTCTTTATTTTAATATCATTGATTTTTCTATAGTTAATAAGCTAATTCATGGATCCATCATTCATTTTGACAAATAGAATAGGGGTTTCCCATGAGGATACTCTAAGGAGAATAAAACACTTTTCATTAAACTTCACTTGCTATTTATTTCACTCTACAAAATCCATAATGGTAATTCTATAGGACGTCTTTGGTATAGGGGTTTCAACAAGATCTAAATCAATAGGGAACTCAAATTACTACTCTGGAGGATGTCCATGTAAATCCTCTAGGAATACATCATTTTATTCTTGAAAAATATGGTCATATTCAATTTGAATAACCATATATGATGTTTTCTATTACTCCCCATGAATTTAATTTTGAATATTTATTGAAGGTGGATCTAGATAATTTCTAAATGATGACGTTTCTACTCTAAAGATAATGGATTCGACATCATTCTCAACAATTGTAGCTTTATCCTTCTTGAAAAATATTTTCAAATCAGAATATGAAAGCCAAAACATAATGAAGAATTTTATCAAATCCAGTCATTGTTAAAATGATAAGGTCATCAACTAAAGTATGTTTATGTGTCACAAATAGGACTAACTAACACATTTTTTTGGCAAAATTAAATCCTTAAGTATTTTTGACTGAAAATAAAGTTGTTTAGTAAAATTATAAATTTATAATTATCATGGAAAACAGGGATGAAATAATGGAATAAGATAGCCCCAAAAACAAACTATTGGGTATGTTTGTGGAAATAATTAAAGTACATTACAACACATCATTTGTAACTTATACAACATCATTGGGATCATATACGCCTTCCCTTGTTCCTATTGCCTTTTCTGAGGTAAGTTTCTTTGATGGTTTGGAAAATAATATCTACAGTGTCCTATATCCCTAAAATTATAGCATTGAAATTCATTTAATTGTATCTTCCCCTTTCATTGAATAGATCAGTGACCCTTTTCTTCACACATATAACAAACTCCCATGAATTGAAATAATTTTCCAGGATGGTTCTTTCCATAGTTTGCTCATAATAAGAATTTATTCATTCCGTTCATCTCCAATGTAGATTCAACTTTTCCATAATTATCCGGAGACCTCTTATTCTCATGATTTCCATTGAAAAAAAATGATTTAGAAAATTCTATCTCTATTTGAAGGAACTTAATACTATTTTATCATAAGATGAAAATGTTTGAGAAGTTAGTGCCCTTAAAAGATATGGATTAAGAACTTTAAAGAAATGAAAAATGTTATCTTCTAAACCATTTAAGTTATATATAGAATTTCACTCTAGTCCTGGGAACCTAGCCTCATACTCTACAATACTCTCTTCTTCCCTCAGTTTTAAGAAAATGAATTTTCATCTCATTTTAATCTATTTCTCATGAGGGAAATATTTGAAAAGTATTCTTCCTAAAAACATCTATATTCTATATCTTCTATTTCATCTTCCTCCATGGTATTTTGGATCAAGAACCATGATTTATCAGCATTACCCTTGAAAAAATATACATCCATTACTACCATTTCATTTTCATTACATCTTAATTCCAAAAAATTATTTTCAAGGGACTCTATCCACAACTCAGCTACCACTGGATTATTAGTCCCACTAAATTATGGGGGATTATGATGCATGAAACAATCCAACATAGGTGTTTCATGGTTATTCATCAGATCCTGAGTATGTTTTCCTAATGTGGTCATGATGTACTCAGTTCCAACACAAAATGTGTTGACTTGATCAATGGGGAAATCCATACATTGTTAGTAGGTATTGATTCCCTTTCTTCCATAGTATCCATTACGAAAAAATAAAATACAATAAATTAGGTAATAAATCATAGTGCATAACATAAAACATGAAAACAATTAACATAAATTGAATTTTTATTCATAGTTAATCTCATTATTATATTTATTCTTTCTATTTTCTGTTAAATCCATCATAATGTGTTATAAAGGAAATATAAATTATCATAAGCATATCCCCATGGTGTGTAAAAAATGTTGTGCAGTAAGGCTCGTTGTTATGTACCAGGTTACCACGAATCAGACCTATAACACCTTATATGAGTTATTACTCTTATGTACATCTGGGCTAGAACCACATCAACTTTTAGTATCATGAAAAGGATGTATTGGGGGAGAAATCCTTCTCTCATGCCTTGTTTTACTTTTCATTTTATTAAAGCATTCCTTTCATTTCAGTATTTTACATTGTTTGTTTTGGTGATTGTGATCATCAAAATAGGGGGAGATTGTTGTACCTCTCGTACCCCTCGTGGTTTGATTTTCATGATCACAATCACCCTCTTATTTATCTAATCCTCTTTCAAGTGTTTTTGGATGATAGGAATCATTTCAGGTGGCCAAGGTATTGGGCCAAGTAAGAAAGAAGGCAAACTGGACTGAAAATTAGTCCATCGGCCAACCGATGGAAGAGCACCGGCCAGCCGATGGAGGCCTGGACAGAAGGCATCCTTCTGTCCAGACCACCGGCCAACCGGTGTCACACTAGCAGCCAGCCGGTGGCACCCAAAAAGAAGAGGTTGCTACTGCCTCCTCACCGGCCAACCGGTGGCCTCAGCCCCGGCCAGCCGGTGGCACCCAGTCAGCACAGTGGTTGCCACTGTCTTAGCATCGGCCAACCGGTGGCCTCAGCACCGGCCAGCCGGTGGAGCCTGAGCCCGAAACCATCTCCATTTTGCAAACACCGTCCAACCGATGTCTCTGTACCGGTCAGCCGGTGGAGCCAGTCAAACTAGCCGTTGGGCTTTTGACCAGCCTGTCCACTTGGCCTCCAACGGCTCCGAAGCCCTTTACAACGGCTTCGAAGACCACCAAAGTCCATATGAGGGTTCCCCCTCTATAAATAAAAGACCATGATCACCCGGAAGCCAAGGAACAACATCAGACACATTTTCCATCATTTGGCCAACCTCCAGCGGATTGTTCCAAGGGAACCCCAATTTCTCCAACCAACTTCCGCATCCAAGGAGCATCACCATAGAGGCTTGGGAGAGCACTTCATCAACTTCATCAATCATTTGGTGCCCAAGGCTTCTCACATTACGGTTTTTCTTGTTTATCATTTTTAAGCTTCATTTTGGGTTTGTGCCTACAAACCACCTCCTTCTCTCATCTTCTCTTTTGGGTTCTCACACCACCATCAAGGTGTGAATAGGTTGGTCAAGCCTTACCTTGTAAAAGGCTTGAGACATAGGTGAGCTAGCCTTCACCTGTAAGAAGGCTAGTGGGTTCTTGCTTAACAATTGAAAGCAAGTGGGTTCTTGCATAACCAACAAAACCAAGCTGTAATAGGTTCTAGACTACCTGTAAAGTCTAGTGGGTTTCTTGCTAAAACCATTGAAAAGCAAGCGGTAGAATCTCTCAACGGTTGAGTTGGGAGCGGAGACGTAGGCCGGGTTTTTGGCCGAACTCCGTTATCAATTCTTGTGTCTTGCCTCTTTATTTCCGCTGCACTTTCACTTTGATTTTTAATTTGTTAATTATTTTTTAAAAGGCAATTCACCCCCCTCTTGCCATCATTCACTTTCTTTCTCCGCCTAACAATTGGTATCAGAGGCAAAATTTGAGTAATACCTTCACCGGTTCCAAATTTAAGATCCATTGTAATGGCTTCCACCTCTTTCGCCCCCGAAGGCTTTTCTTTGGGTCGTGCTCCATTTTTTGATGGAACCGACTATAATTATTGGAAAACCCGCATGAATACTTTTCTTAGAAGTATAGGTTATCTCATTTATAAAATTGTCATGCATGGTTACACTCTTTCCTCTCCCGATGAATCCAAATGGACTCAAGCCGATATTAGAAATTTTGAGCTTGATGGCAAAGCCATGAATGCTCTTCATTGCGGCCTTGATCGTAATGAATTCAATCGAGTTTCCACATGCACCTCCTCACACGAAATCTAGAAACTTTTGGAGGTTACCCATGAGGGGACCAACAAAGTCAAGGATACTCGATTGGACATGTATCGTCAAGATTTTGAGTCTTTTTCTATGCATCCATCTGAATCTATTTCTGAAATGTTTACACGCTTCACTGACGTTTGCAATGGAAGAAAATCTCTAGGAGATAATATTTCTACAGAAACAATGGTCAAGAAGATCCTTTGGATCCTACCAAGCACATGGGCACTGAAAGTCACGGCAATTCAAGAAGAAAAGGACATAAAGAATATGCCGGTCGAAGAGCTCATCGGATCTCTCATGACTTATGAGATCACCATGAGGAGGCAAGCTGAAAAGGAAGGCAAACCGATCAAAGTTCCAAAGAACATCGCCTTCAAGGTTCAACAAGAATAAAGCTCATCCTCCTCATCATCTTCATCTTCTTAAAGCGGTGATTCGGAAATGGAGAATCTTGCCCGCAAGATGCACAAATTCATGAAGAAGCACAAAAAGAAGAAATCCCACAAGGCCCGCAAGGCTCAACCAAACGAAAAATCCGATCCCAAGGTAACATGTTACGGGTGTGGCGAGAAAGGCCATTACAAGCCCGATTGCCCACTCAACAAGAAAAATGCCAAGCAAAAGGAGAAGAAGAAGGCATTCAAGGCCACATGGAGTGATAGCTCCACATCCTCCTCCTCCTCCTCCTCCTCGAGCGACAACGGTAACAAGTGCCTAATGGAATTTCATGAGGTAACATCTTCCGACTACTCATCCTCTTGTTCTTCAAATTCCAATTCTTTAAATCATTTATCTTATGAGGATCTCCAACATGATAGAGATCAATTGGAGGAAGGTTTTCACGAACATTCTTCCAAATTTGTTTCTTTAAAAAATAATTTCAAAAAACTCTCTTCCGAAAAAGACCAAATTCTCAAAGAGAAGGAAGAGTTGACCCTCAAAATCCAAAACATTCCCGATGTTGATTCCATGGAATCAACCATCAAAGATTTAAGGGAATCCCTAGCTAAGTTCACCCAAGGGGAAAAAAATCTGACCAAACTACTAGGTTCCCAACGCATATCTAGGACCACCCAAGGGCTTGGCTATTCCAAGCAAGCTTCCTCTTCCCATGCACCTACTATTTTTGTAAGGGGGAGCTCCCAATTTAAATTTTGCAATTATTGTAAAAAACCCGGGCACTTAATTTATGAGTGCAATTGCAAAAATGCCCGGTATGGCCACCCCAAATCTATTTTCTTCAATGATGAATTTTATAGTAGAAGACCCGCCACAAGGCAAGTATGGATTGAAAAATCCCTCTTAGCGAGTCTCACCGGACCGAAATTTGTCTCAGTTTCAAACACCTCTCCCCGGTGATTTGTTGTTTTATTTAGGGGGAGTTAGGATTGTTTAAGCTTTTTTGTTTTATTCAAAACTTTCTATTCAAACTTTCAATTTCAACAATTGATATCAATTTTTTTTAATTCAAATTTTTTTATTAAATTTGCATTTCAAAATTTTCAACTCTTGGTATCAAATTTTTCAATTCAAAATTTTCAATTCATTTTTTATCTTCTTTTCAAAACTTTCAATTCAAACTGTTATTCATTTTTTAATTCAAAAATTTCATTTCAAATTTTTGATTCAAAACTTTAAATTCAATTTTAAAAAATTTCAATTGGTTTAAAATCTCGTTTTTCATCGTATTCTCTCAATCAAGTTTTATGCCCCGTGCTATTTTGATAATCACAAAGGGGGAGAAATTCTTGGTTGATTGGGGGAGAAATCCTTCTCTCATGCCTTGATTTACTTTTCATTTTATTAAAGCATTCCTTTCATTTCAGTATTTTACATTGTTTGTTTTGGTGATTGTGATCATCAAAATAGGGGGAGATTGTTGTACCTCTCGTACCCCTCGTGGTTTGATTTTCATGATCACAATCACCCTCTTATTTATCTAATCCTCTTTCAAGTGTTTTTGGATGATAGGAATCATTTCAGGTGGCCAAGGTATTGGGCCAAGTAAGAAAGAAGGAAAACTGGACTGAAAATTAGTCCATCGACCAACCGATGGAAGAGCACCGGCCAGCCGATGGAGGCCTGGACAGAAGGCATCCTTCTGTGCAGACCACCGGCCAACCTGTGTCACACCAGCGGCCAGCCGGTGGCACCTAGAAAGAAGAGGTTGCTACTGCCTCCTCACCGGCCAACCGGTGGCCTCAGCACCGGCTAGCCGGTGGCACCCAGCCACCACAGTGGTTGCCACTGTCTTAGCACCGGCCAACCGGTGGCCTCAGCACCGGCCAGCCGGTGGAGCCTGAGCCCGAAACCATCTCCATTTTGCACACACCAGCCAACCGGTGTCTCTGTACCGGTCAGCCGGTGGAGCCAGTCAAACTAGCCGTTGGGCTTTTGACCAGCCTGTCCACTTGCCTCCAACGGCTCCGAAGCCCTTTCCAACGGCTTCGAAGACCACCAAAGGCCATATGAGGGTTCCCCCCCTTATAAATAAAGGACCTTGATCCCCCGGAATCCAAGGAACAACATCGGACACATTTTCCATCATTTGGCCAACCTCCGGCGGATTGTTCCAAGGGAACCCCAATTGCTCCAACCAACTTCCGCATCCAAGGAGCATCACCATAGAGGCTTGGGAGAGCACTTCATCAACTTCATCAATCATTTGGCGCCCAAGGCTTCTCACATTACGGTTTTTCTTGTTTATCATTTTTAAGCTTCATTTTGGGTTTGTGCCTACAAACCACCTCCTTCTCTCATCTTCTCTTTTGGGTTCTCATACCACCTTCAAGGTGTGAAGAGGTTGGTCAAGCCTTACCTTGTAAAAGGCTTGAGACATAGGTGAGATAGCCTTCACCTGTAAGAAGGCTAGTGGTTTCTTGCTTAACAATTGAAAGAAAGTGGGTTCTTGCATAACCAACAAAAGCAAGCTGTAATAGGTTCTAGACTACCTGTAAAGTCAAGTGGGTTTCTTGCTAAAACCATTGAAAAGCAAGCGGTAGAATCTCTCAACGGTTGAGTTGGGAGCAGAGACGTAGGCCGGTTTTTTGGCCGAACTCCGTTATCAATTCTTGTGTCTTGCCTCTTTATTTCCGCTGCACTTTCACTTTGATTTTTAATATGTTAATTATTTTTTAAAAGGTAATTCACCCCCCCTCTTGCCATCATTCACTTTCTTTCTCCTCCTAACAGTATTTCTATTAATACCCACACAATATATACATTTCAAAAATTCTAGGATTTTATTGTATACTTATCCTAAATGTATATCATAGGGGTTTTCACTGTAATCCATGTATTATAAATCACTTTACCGTGATTTTTAGAAAACTTCCTATGATACCAACAATAACACTCCGACCCCAAAAGCACGAATCCGCTGAATTATCTTATTATATTGACATGAATAAAAGGAATCATATATTGAAGGACTGACTAGTTTAGTAGTCTTGAGGAAACTAGATACAAACATGGAACCTATTTTTCATAGGGAAAAGAAACGAAAATATAATACATGATATAATTTAATAAAATCTATCCTTGAAAACTCAATAAATTATATCTTCTTCATAACATGGGGAAGGAAAAAATGAATGGATGATATTAAATGATCAGTAAGGTTTATGAACAGTGGAATCATGAAACAATAATAATTTAATTATAATAATTTTTGTCATAATCATCATGTAATGGTGAATAATTAGAAAACACACAGCATCAACAAACTGATAATGAAAGTCAATCCATGGTTTTTTTAAAGTGAAAACCTCATTGAATGTATTAAATGAATAATGAATTATTATTATTATTATTATTATTTTGATGTCATGTGTATTTAACATGAACCATTATTTCATCGACACAAATTATGTCTATGTGTAGAAGCCCAATTGATTATATTTTGGACACAAACTCGAGTGGTTTCTCACAAACAATTTTTTTTCAGTAAACATGTCGATGCATCGAGTGGCTATAGGGGTCCCCTCACATCACTAAAAGCCCAAATAATTCATCATACAAATATTTAATAAAAGTCAAATATGCCTTTTTTCAATATCAGTATTGAGTAAAGGATACATATGCATCGATATTTCCCTAGTTAAATAGCATTCCAAAAAAACATTGTATGTGAAATCGTATATGGATAAGACCATAATAATATAAATGAAATTTTTCTATTGATATTTAATAGAATTATTATTTAAATGGAAAAATTATCTCAATGGGTCAGTAGATACACCACATAATAATAAATATTTGCACAATACCATGTCTCAATGAAATTAGAAATGAGACAAATTCTTTTTCTATATAGTAATCAATCGAATAGAATGTCTAAAAAATTAAAAATCATCAAATTAATCATTGAATACCATGAATATAAATATAATAATAATATTATATATCAAATGTATGTATACATTCCCCATATATAATAATTTTTTGTAGAACAATGAAAATCTCATGGAAATAAATGGGATTTGAGAAACCCCTTACCATATGCCAAAATATGTTCTTCACTTGATTTTTATGTCATGGACAGTAAAATTAAATCAATCAATTAATTATTTTAAAAGCATATCTACCTATATTTTAATCATTATAGTTTTTATTAAGATCATTTATGGCCTTCATGATGAGTTATAAGATTGAAAACCATCATTTTGGAGTATTCATTTACATGATTTAGTGATCATTTTTCTTGATTATAAGTAATGGAGTTCATGTAAAATGTGTCTAATTCTCAAAAAGTATAATTATGTGTTATTAATTAGCATATATAATTGTAAATGGTTATGCATATCATTTTTTATATGGTATGAGGATAAATCATTATATAACATTTTAATTATAATCATTAATCTTAATTTCATTGGTTTTTTATCACAATGAACTAATTTTGATCCATTTTTTAATATATTTTATATAAAATGGTTCCAAAACCTTATATACGAGATAATATAATTCCCCTATGCAAAAATATTTGGAACCAGTGCTTTATATTATTATAATGGCAGGATTTCTAGGAATCATATCCCGAAGGACAAATCAGTTTTACAGTCTTGAAAAATCTAGATACATACATAGATCATAATTTATAGTGGGATAATAATTCAAAATTTAATACATAAGAGATGATAATATGATATATCCTTGAAAATTCAATAAATTATATACTCATTATGACCATTGGATGGAAAAAAATGAAAGGGGTGTTATCAAATTCTCAGTAAGGGTTACACATACTGAAAGCATGAAACAATAATAATTGAATCATAATCAATTATAAATAATAAATATTTCATGGAGAATAATTGAAAAACACAAACCATAAATAAAATGAGAATGAAACTGCATCCATATATTTTTTCATAGTGAAAACCACCAGGAAAGTAATAACTGAATAATTAATAAAGAGAATCATTTTTATTTTGATGTCATGTATCTGCCACATGAACCATAATACCATCGAAATGGTTTATGTCAGTGGGTAAAAACCCATCTGATTATGTGTTGTGAACAAGCTTGAAGGGTTTTTCACTAAAAATATGTTTTCATAAGACCAGTCAATGCATCAAGGGGATATAAGAGGTCCCATCCATCACTGTAAGTCAAAATAATTCATTATACATATATTTTATAAAATAATAATATTATTTTTCAATATCAACATTAAGTTGAGTATACATATTCATAAATTGTCCTCAGTTAAATAGCATTAAAAAAACACCGTATTTAAAATGGTCTATGACTAATAAAATGTTCATACCCTGAAAAAATAATATGGATATGTATTGTATTTATAATTTAAAAGGAAAAATGATATCAATAGGGTTTTAGATTCACCACATAAGAATTATGTAATTACCAAGAATTTCTGTGGAATTTTTTTTCTTAAATACATAATAATTTTAGGAGTCTGCGAAAACTGACGGTGCGTTATTCTGAGGCCCGGTGTGCCTGGAATCATTTTTTAATGTTCTAATCAGGTACGTTCAATAAACGTACAAGCAGGTTTTTATTACTTTTCAACCGGTGCATGAATCTGAAATCTGAGGGCACTGTTGAACTCGCAGCACCAGTATTCGCATAATAAGACTTTCACCACGATGATAGTTGGTCAATAATAAAAGTTAGTTTCTGGCTTTTTTTAAAACAATTTATAAAATAAAGTGAGTTCACACTTTATTTTATTTTACCCTCCATGTAGAGATTGGGTGGTTAAATTCTCCAAGTGGAAGTTGGAGGTGGGGCCACCACACCATAACCTCCCATGAGAGGTTATGGTAATGGTCCCCACCCGAACACAACCTCCCGTGAGAGGTTACGACATGGGGACCACCCGAGACCATAACCTCTCATTTCAATAATAGGGGTGGGGACCACCCGACCCCTATTAATGGGAGGAGAGTATAACCTATTAACTTTCCCTCATTAATGAGGGAGAGCCTCTTCACCTTTATGGATCCAACTCCCCTTTAATTATTTGTGCAAATTCTCCACATTAATTTAGGGGAGCCTACCAAATTAATGAGTCCAATTCGAATAATGTGCCAACAAAATTAATAGGATATGTCAATCTATTATTTTTTTGGCATATTTATTTTGGTGGAACTTGAGATGTAGAACATGGGAGAAAAGCTCCCAATGAAGAATGAAGAACGCTCTCCAAAAAAGAACGCTCTTCTAGTGAAAAATGCTATCCCTATGGAGAATGATGATGAGTGACATCTTCGACTATGAAGAACGAACTCCTTCGACCTTCTTCCTCGAACTCCTTCAACATGGGACATGTTCGTTTACCACGGATCGAAGACCGTCTTCTCGTTCCAATGTCGACAAACACCGAGCAAGGTAGGGGGTTATTGTAAGTTGGTGCTTTCATTTTTTTGTCCTTTTCATTGAAGAGAATCGATGCAAAGTATTAAATTATTGATGTTCAACTTCCTTACTCTATGTTGAACATTTGTTATCACCCTTAATCGTGGAGGGTGAGGGCCAACTAACATGGCCCAACTCCCTCCACCAATCCTTTTTGTGTCGTTTCATTGGCATGGAAATGTAACTATGATAACGTGACGAAGGCGGTGACGTCAAAGGCCGTGCTACGTGCATCCTCCGCGAACCCCATGGCGCACTAAAGCTCTCAGACGAACATTTCCATCCCGAGCGGCACCTGGCCCGCCCGGCCCCACCGGCGCCCTACCCGGTGCCACTGCGCTCTGCCCACACACCCTCGCGGCCTACTCGGCCCTGCTGGCACCTTGCTCGATGCACCCGTGTGCTGCACGGTGCCCCACGGCTAGCCCGACCCCTCCCGGTGGCCTGTCCGCGCACCCCACGCACCCCCAGCGGCATGCCCGTCCCCTACCATAGCCTGCCCGATGACCCCGGCTCCATAACAGGCCCTACCCGGTGCCCCCGACCCCCTGCCGCGCCCTGCCCCCCCCCCCCCCCCCCCCCGCTGCATCCCGGCTAAATCGTGGCCACCCGGCTGAGCCAGGGTCCCTGCCCCCTCACGGTGCCCGGGACCAAGCGTCTGAGCCGCGCCTTCCGGGCTGAGCCGTGCTGGGCCGTGCCCTCGCAATGCTCCGAGCCGAACTGGCCCCGAGCATGGGCTGAACCTCCCCCAGAGTCCACTGGTACGGGCCTGGAAACAGGGTTGAACATAGCGTGCTGACCTGCCCAATGGGCCGGGTCATACCCAACAGGTCTGTCCAGGCTGACCCAGACTGGGTCAGACAAGACTCCGTCCCACTACCTACCCTTTTCATGGTTTGGCCATGTCATTGGAATCAGAAATCCGTTTGACGAAAAAACAGTGGTGCTTGTAATCTAAATTAGAGACGGTCCCTTTGAGAATACCCCACTAGAGTTCAGGGTATTTTTGAGTTATGTTCAGGTTGGATCGTACAAGAATCCAACCGGGCCCCCGGGACTAAAGGCTAATAACTAACAAACAGGGCATCCAATTGAGGTTTCGTCTATTGCATTGAGTCCCCTATGACGTGGAAGACCTTTGAGATACTTCTTTGTGGTACTTAGAAATAGTTAGAGTATTGACCAGTAGCTTGTGGTGTAGATCCTTCCAGTGACAAGAAAACAGAGTGCAGAGACCTAGTAGCTGGCAGATCTGACAATTGCTTGACAGATTCGACTTGGAGTGATTCTACTAGCCTAGTGGGGAGCGCCTGATAGTTGGAGGCATACCCACGGTGGAGGAGCGCCTGATAGTTGTTGGCAGACCCACGGTACATGACATGAGGAGTACCTCTACATGCTATTAGGGGGAGCACCTAGTAGTTGGTGGTAGAACCACTACGGTGGAGTGCCTGGTAGTTGGTAGAAGAACCATGATACTCGACATGAGAAGTACCTCAGCAGTCCAAGGTCAGTGAGAAGCGTTGTGGTGTCGCGACATGCCCACTATACTCGACAGAGGAGGAGTTCTCCAGCAGTCGGGGTTTCGATAATGAAAATCCTGGTTTGAGCTGAGTAATTGAATTTTGTGTTTTTCTCCTGACTGAGATGGGTTAATAGATATCTTAGGTATATGTATGGGTATATACCTATGTATTGGTTATCAGTTATTTTTCTAAATTATAGTATATCATTGTTTGATTTTGTGAGACCTTGAGGGCATCAAGGTCTCTACTGAGTATCATTATAATCACCCCTGCACAGGCTATACCTGCACCTCATTGTTTTGGTTGTAGACGACGGACAATGCTAAATATGGCAGAGAGTAACAGGACTGGATAGTACCCATAGGTAGACCACTCGGTTTGACAGTACACAGAGGAGATGGACGGTTGTGGAGAGATGAGGAGGCCATCTGTACCTACCCTTTAGGAAGGAACCTCGGAGGACGACCCAGTAGCTTCTTTAATTTTCTTCTATTGTACTTGGTTTTAGTTGTACTTGTAATATCCTGTTCGTCTTGTATTTACAACCCCATCTACTTTCCATCACTACTTTTGTATACAGTTTTACTTAGTGTTTTTCTCCAGTTGTGTAATTTGATGTGATTTTTACAGTTATAAAGGCAATTCCTTCCCTATTTAGGGATTTATGCCTTTGGTGCTAGTCGCCAGCCCCTGGCCTATGTAAGGTTGTCTTGGGGTAGTCACGATACGAGCCTCAGGGGACGGGTCGTGAAAAATTGGTATCATATGAGTCAGTTCTACAGCAGAACATAGGACTCTGATCTATATTTTCTGTGAAAAAATATTGTTAAGGGTACTATGTGTGGTTTTTAGTTCCGGGAGTCCAGTGTTGGTGCGGGCGGCCGATGTATCCATATACTAGGACCCTGAATTCAGATTCCCGACTCAGTGCATGAAAACACTGATTGTGTGCGTATTTCCAAAGTTTTTCTTTAAGTCAGCTCAACCAGGTCAGGTCACTAGGTATAATCATTTGACCGTGTCACATCTGTTTAATTCAAGATTCCTCCCCGTGGATGACCAGTTAGTTCCCTGAGAGTTATACGTACTGATAGCCCACTGAGCGACGAGGCCTCAGTACATGGCCCATTTCTAGCGAAGGCACCAGCGGTACCACTCCCCATTGGGCTATAGATGCCACAAGCCCCAGAAGCAGACGATTCACATTGCTTGAGCGCGTTACATGAGTCCCAGCACAAGAGTCCACCTAGGTTCAGGGGAGAGATGGACCCATAGGCGGCTAATGATTTGCTAGAGGTTGTGGAGAGAGTCTTGAGACTGGTAGGGAAACCAACTGACTTCATGGTGATCCTTACTACCATCCTCCTTCAACCAGCAGTAGGAAGATGGTGGAGCCTAACGCTCTAGGTTCATGAAAAGGCAATGATACTCTGGGCAGACTTGGAGATCATGTTCCGAGGGGAGTTTTTCCTAGCCACTCTCCGCGTAATACAGATATAGGAGCTAATTCATCTGTAGCAGGGCAACATGACAATATCACAGTACTGAACGAGGTTCACCGACCTCTCGTGATACTCCAAGAATATGGTGCAGGGCCCTTTCTTTAGGGCTTGAACCTTCTATTAAGGGCTCATACAAGAGATTTGAGCTCTGGTGATCTCATTTAGCCTCCCGACGCAGATGGGGGTGCTAGAGAGAGCCCTCTTGGTGGAGAGTTTCCTTGATGAGCAGTCTCTAGTAGCGAGACCCACCACAGGGTGACACGCAGCGTAGTCTTCTACAAATGGTAGTAGACAGATGTCATAGAGGTCCAGGAGGACCATACCTACTGGTGGTTGACCACATGACTCAGGATCAGTTGTGAGGGGCACCAGGAGAGGAGAAAAAGCCAGTCATTCCAAGAGCGGGTAGTGTTACTCATGCGGTGGTCTTGGTTACTTGGCTCATGATTGTCTGAACCTCCGTTCAGACAATCAACATACAGTTGAGATACCTCTCAGTCAGAGGTAGAGGATCGATTTAGGAGGTCTTTAGGGAGGAGGTGGACAAGGTAGAGGAGGTGGATGTGCAGCTGGTGGTGGACGGTGTTATGAGGTGTTACCACCACCACCACCAAGAGGTCCACCCCGACTACGTGGAGTGGGTGGATAAGGGAGAGCTCAGCATCAGGAAACTAAGGTCTATGACCATGGTGCCCCGGAGATGATTCGAGGTTAGATCTGTGTCTACTCCACCTTAGCTGCAGTTATTTTGGACACAGGTGGTAGTCACTATTTCATTGCCACATCCCTTGTTCGAAGCTCAGAGATTCCGACGATGTTGTTGGCTTGATCCTTATGAATAGAGACTCTTACAGGAGCAGAATCAATGATTACGCACTGGTTCCGGTACTGTGAGCTTACTCTAGGAGGTGAGATATTCGGTTGGGATCTCCTCGTAGAGGCGTTGAGGCCTTACGATGTCATCTTGAGTATGGACTTGTTATCGACAGTCCATGCTCAGATCAACTGTATTAGGCGCAAAGTGCGGTGTGTCTGCATGGATGGGACCAGGTTCACCTTCAACAGAGAGAATGGAAACTTTGTAGTGCATGAAAGACTTACATGACGGAGGGTGTAGCCGATCACTCATCAGTTGGCTTCCCTTACCCTCGGAGCAGTAGATGCGGAGAGTCCTAGATATCTTGTAATGGTGGACTTGTACGTGCTTGTTTTCTCTGATGATGTTATATGACTAACTTCTTATAGAGAGGTGGAATTCAATATTGAACTCTACCCAGAGACGACACCGATATCTACAACTACATATCAGATGGCTCTCGCTGAGCTTCGTGAGCTATGGGTACAGATGAAGGACTTACAGGGGAAGGGATTCATTGAGCCCAGTGTTTCTCCCTGGACAACCCCTATTCTGTTCACCAAGAAGGTGGATGGGATCTTGAAGCTTTGTGTTGACTACCGTCACCTGAAATAGGTGACCATGAAGAACACGTACCCACTCCCAGGGATTGATGACCTCTTTGATTAGTTTTAGGGAGCTCATTGGTTCTCGAAGACAGACCTCAGATCAGGCTATCACTAGCTCAGACATTGAGATGAGGATGTGCAGAAGATGGCCTTCAGGTGTCGTTATGGCCACTACGTGTTCTTGGTTATTCCCTTTGGAATAACCAATGCTCCAGCAATTTTTATTAGACTCATGAACATGATTTTATAGCCTTACCTCGATCGCTTTGATATAGTCTTCATCAAAAACATTCTGATCTACTCAACTACGGAGGAGGATCATGCATACCATTTGCGGGTAGTACCAGACAAACTCCGAGAGCACCAGATTTATGGTAAACTCTCGAAGTGCCAATTTTTTATTCGAGAGGTTCACTTCTTGGAACACGTCATCTCGTAGTCTAGAGTTGTGGTCGATCCACCAAAGATAGAGGCAATAATTTCTTGGGAGCCACCCAGGAGTGTGACATAGGTACAAAGTTTCTTGGGTTTGGCTATGTACTATTGAAGGTTCGTTTGAGACTTCTCCAGAGTTTCACCACCACTTTCATCCTTAAAAAAGATTGGGAAACCCCTTATGTGGTTGGAGAGATGCTAGCAGAGCATTCAGAATATGAGGCAGAATCTCAGTAGTGCCCCCATTTTGAAGCTTCCAAAAGAAGGCATAGGGTACATAGTCTACTGTGACGCATCAGGGACCGGACAAGGGAGGGTCCTGATATAGGAGAGAGCAGTGATCGCATATGGTTCTCGGTATCTGAGACAACATTAGCAGAACTACGCTACCCATGACCTGTAGTTAGTAGCAATGGTCTTCACCAAGATGATTTGGCAGCACTATCTGTTAGGAGAACGTTTTACCGTGTACTCTGTTCACAAGAGTCTCAGGTATATATTTTCTCAGAAGAACCTGTTCCTAAGACATCGACATTGGCTTGAGTTCCTCTAGGACTATGACTTCGAGATAGTCTATACTCATGGGAAGGGAAACGTTGTTGTAGATGCACTCAGTAGGGGGACTGGTATACACCTGCTAGGAGAGGCAACAGAGAAACTGGCTGCTTTATAGATATCCTTTATAGAAAGAGATAAATCAAAATTCATACAGTCTCTTATGGTCACTCCCCCAATTCTTTAGCGAGCCACGGAAGCACAACATGGGGATGTTGAATATGAGACACGACAAGCATAAATATATATAGGGCAGTCACCTGATTGATTTTATGAAGGTGGGGAGCATGTCATCCTCTTCAGAGGAAGTACCATGGTACCAGTGTCACTTCAATAGGATGTGTTGAGGGAGTTTCACAGATCCCGTCATTCGATACATCTAGGTGTGGAAAATATTTAACAGGACCTTCAGGGACAACACTGGTGGCCAGGTATGAAGAAGGCATCATCAGATTTTTTCTCACGGTTCCTCACTTGTCAGCATGTGAAGAAAGAGAACCACGTACTAACAAGCTTGGTTCAGGCTTTAGAGGTCCCTGAGTGGATGTGGGATGGGTTATTCATGGATTTTTGACGGGTCCACCACGTACATCTAGAGGTCATGACTCGATTTTGGTGATCGTCGACCGACTCACCAGGTAGGCCCACATCCTTCCGATCAGAGAGCAGGGTTTAAAAGAGAGCTTGGGATGCCTCTATGTGCAAGAGATTGTTATAATACATAGAGTACCTTATTATATTGTCTCCGACTGTGATGCAGTATTTACTTCCCGGCTATGGAAGGGGTTGCAGGAGGCTTTCAAGACACAGCTTCGCTTGAGCACCGCCTTCCATCCTCAGTCAGATGGTCAGACTGAACAGACCATTTAGACCCTCGAGGACATGCTCCGTACATCTGTCCTCGACATTTTTCATAGTTGGGAGGATCACTTTCCATTGGTGGAGTTTGATTACAACAACAGCTATCACTCGACCATAGGGATGATACCTTTTGAGGCATTGTACGGGCAACCTTACATATCACCCTTGTACTGGACTAACCTTGGGGAGTCATCACTTGTGGTACCAGAGATGGTACGAGCTACTACGGAGAAGGTGGAGATCATTCCGAAGAGGATGAAGTCTCCATAGAGCCGGCAGAAGTCGTATGCTAACAATAGACGAAGACCTTTGGAGTTCAAGGATGGCCACCATGCCTTTCTACGGATCTCACCTCAACATGGTCTATAGAGATTTTTCCAAGGCGGAAAGTTATCTCTGAGGTTCATCGCAACTTTCCAGGTCCTTAGTAGAGTAGGTGAGGTGGCTTACCGCTTACCTCTTCCACCTCAGTTGCACCGGGTGCACGATGTCTTCCACATATCTCAGCTAAGGAGATACATTCATGACCCTTCCCAAATCATCAACCATGGAGAGATAGAAGTTGACGATGGGGTGACCTACACAGAGGTTCCATGAAAGATTGAGAATCAACAGTATACAGTCCTACGTGGATGGTCGATACCTCTAGTGTGCGTTCGTTGGCATTACGGAAACCTCCAAAAGAGAAAATGGGAGCGGGAGGCTCAGATGCATGCTGAGTACCGCCATTTGTTCCCTTAGTTTGAGTCGTAGCTTACGGGGACATAAATCCCTGAGGTTTGGAGAATTTAAAGACCTGGAATTTCCATGGATGTTTTTTTTCATAAATACGTGGGAATTTTACGAGTCCGCAAAAATTGATGGCACGTGAATCTGAGGCCTGGTGTGCCTGGAATAAATTTATGATGTTTTTTCAGTTACATTTAGTAAACATATGAGTGGGTTTTTATAACTTTTGAACGGGTGCTCGGAACTGAAATCCGAGGGAACCATTGAACTTGAAGCGTCGGTATTATCTTAAGAAGACTTTCACTTCGACGAAAATTGGTTGAGAATAAAAGATAGTTTTTGTCTTTTGATCAAATAAATTTTTAAAATAAAGTTAGATAACACATTATTTTATTTTATCCGCCATGTGAATATTGGGAGGTTAAATTCTCTAAGTGGACATTGGAGGTGAGGTCATGACACCTTAACCTCCCATGAGAGGTAATGGTGATGGGGCCCACCCGAACATAACCTCCCGAGAGAGGTTACGACTTGGGGACCACCTGACACCATAAAATCTCATTTCAATAGTAGGGTTGGGGACCACCCAACCTCTATTAATGGGAGGAGAGTATAACCTCTCAAATCTCCCTCATTAATGAGGGAGAGCCTCTTCACCTTTATGGATATAACTCCCCTTTAATTAATTGTTCCAATTCTCCACATTATTTAAGGGGATCCTTCCAAATTAATGAGTCCAACTCGAATATCATGCAAAAAAATTAATAGGATATTTCAATCTGTTGTTTTGTTGGAATATTCATTTTGGTGGAACTAGAGAACAGGAACTTGGGTGGAAAGAACCCCACGATGAATGAAGAACACTCTCCAATGAAGAACGCTCTTCCAATGAATAATGCTCTCCCGACAGAGAACACTGATGATGGACACCTTCGACTATGAAGAAAGACCTCCTCCAACCTTCTTCCTTAGACACATTCGACGTGGGACGTGTTTGTATACCACGGATCAATGACCTTCTTCTCGCACCAATGTTGAAAAACATCGAACATGGTAGGGGGTTATTGCTTGTTGGGGCTTTCTTTTTCTTTAATCCTCTTCGTTGAAAAGTATCGATGCAAAGTATTAAATGATTGATGTTAAAATTCCTTCCTCCTTGTGGAACAATTGTTATCACCCCTAAAAGTGGAGGGTGTTGGCCAGTTAACATGGCCTGACTCCCTCCGCCAATCCTTTTTGTCACATTCCTTCAGCATTGAGACGTAACTATGATGAGGTGACGAAGGTGACAATGAAAAAGGCTGCGCTACCTGTGGCCTCTGCGAACCCCGTAGTGCCCCAAATCTCCCGTCCGGACATCGCCAACCCGAGTGACAACCGGAATGCTTGGCCCCACCGACACCCTTCCCGTGCACTAACTGACACCCCGCGACCTGCCCGGCCCCTACCGGCAGCCTGACCACTCACCCCGCATGCCTCCAGTGGCCAGCTTGGCCCCTGCCTGACCCTGCTTGGCATCTCGGCTCCCTCGCGGCCACTCGGCCGAGCCAGTGTCTCGGCCCCCTCGTGGTGCCTTGGCTGAACCGGCCCAACTGTGCCCTCTTGGCCGAGCCGTGCTACGACACATCGTCACAATGCTCTAGGACGAACTGTCCATGACCCCAGGCCGAACCGCTCCCACATTTTGCTGGACATGGCCCAACGGACCAGGTTGAACTTTGCGGGCTGACCCAGACCAGGTCGGACTAGACTCCAGCCCACTACCGACCCTTTTATTGCTTTGGCCATATCTTTGGCACCAGACATCCGTTTGATGAACCGTCAGTGGAACTGGTAATCTAAATGAGAGAAGGTCCCTTCGAGATTACCCCACTGGGTTTTTGGGTATTTTTTAGTTATGTCCAGGTTGGATCGTACACAAATCCAACCAGGCCCCCGAGACTAAAAGGATAATAACTAACAGACCGAGCATCTGATTGATGCACCGTCTATTGAGTTTACACCCCTACGACATGGCAGACCTTTGAGATACTTCTTCGTGGAACTTTATGATAATTGGAGTATTTTACATTAGCTCGTGGAGCGGATCCTTCTAGTAAGGAGCAGACAGAGTGCAGAGACCTAGTAGCTGGCAGTCCTGATGACTGCTTGACCGATTGGACTCGAAGTTATTTGGCTAGCACAATGGGGAGCGCCTGGTAGTTGGCGGCAGACCCACATTGGAGGATCGCCTGGTAGTTTGCAGCGGACCCATGGTAATCAACAGGAGGAGTACCTCTGTAGTCTATTAGGGGGAGTAACTTGTAGTTGGTGGCAAACCCAAATTGGAGGAACACCTAGAAGTTTGCAGTAGACTTGCAGTACTCGATAGGAGGAATACCTCAGCAGTCCAAGGTTAGTGAGAAACACCTTGGTGTTGCAACAGGCCCACTGCACTCAATAGTGGAGGAGTTCATCAACAGTCATGGTTTTGATAATGAAAATATAGGTTTAAGCTGATTCAATGAAGTTTGTGTTTTTCTCATGATTAAGATGGGTTACTAGATAACTTATGTATATGTATGGGCATATACCTAAGTAATGGTTATCTGTTGTTTTCATACTTTTTTGTTTATCCTTGTTGTATTTTGTGAGACCTTGATGGTCTAGGGGTCCCTAGTGAGTATCGTTATACTCACCCCTCCACGGCATATGCCTGAACCTCATTGTATTGGTTGCAGATGAATGAAAACACTGACTGAGGTAGAGAGTAGCAGGACTGAACGGTACGTGGAAGTGGACCACTCGGTGTGATGGTACACAGAGGAGACAGATGGACGTGGAGAGCTAAGGAGGCCATCTGTACCTACCATTCAGGTGGGAACCTTAGAGGATAATCCAGTAGCTACATTAATTTTCTTTAGTTGTACTTGGATTCAGCTGTACTTGTACATTCCTATTGGGCTTGTATTTCCGGACCCTTCTACATTCCAGCAATACATTTGTAGACCATTTTACATAGTCTTTTTCTTCAAGATGTGTACTCTGATGTGTTTGTTTACAGCTATAAAGGCAAGGCCTTCCCAGTTATGGGATTTACACCTTTGGTGCTAGTCTCTAGTCCCTGGCCTATTGAAGTCGGGCTTGGGGTAGTAACAATACAGGCCCTAGGGGATGGGTCGTGAAAAATTATTAGCTACAAAATTCCATGTATGTCTCAATGAAATGGATATTGAGATAAAGTCTCTATCCACATTGTTATCAATTGAATTGTATGTCCAAAAGCTAAATATCATCAAATGAATCATTAAATACCATGAATATAAACAAAATAATTATATAATATATCAAACATAAGTATACATACACCACATAAAATAGATAAGTGTAAAATAATGAAATATTCATTGAAATAAAAGTGAGATGGAAAACCCCTTACCTTATGCCAAACTGTGTTCTTGACTTTATCTTAATGTCCTGGATAGTCAAATAAAATACATTAATTAAATATTAAATAACCTTATCTAAATGTATTTGATTAAATTTTCTTTAATTATGTTCATCTATGTTCTTCTTGATATGTTATATGATTGAATTTCGTCGTTATGGAGTGTTCGTTTACTTGATTTCATGATCGGTCTGCTTGATTATAAGTAATGGATCTCATATAAATTGTATATAATTCAATATAATTGTAATTCCATGATATTAATGATAATAGTTAAATTTAAATGGCAATACATATCATTTTTATATGGTACGAGGATGAATCATTAAATAACATGTTATAGATAATCTTTTATCATATTTTTAGCGGGATTTCGATCACAATGAACTATTTTTGATCCATTATTTGATATCACATATATAAAATGGTTCTAGAACCTTATATAAGATATAATAAATATTTTATAATCTGTTTAAACTATAAAAATGGTTTCATGAAATGTCTTTTAGGTGAAATTGATGAATAAATGTTCTTCGTCCAAGAAGGTTGTAAATCAGCTCCTCTCGGATGATGATTTTATTTTTAAAATAAGAGAGAGAGAGAGAGAGAGTAAGAAGATTGATGATGTATCTTCCATTAACATACTATAATTATATTATAGAGATAATAAAAGAGTTATCATGATAATTACTATAAAATAGGTTAGTATAAAATACTAATTAATTATGGGACATGATTGGAAAATAAAAGGAAAGTTATAGAATTTTACATCTTGGATACTCCTCCTTGACAATCACCTTAAAGGGATTGGTTTTATTCTTTTGGTAAGACCAAGATCCCATGGCCATGGGAGGTCCTAGCAAAGGGGATATGGGGATAACATTGACAATATTCAAGGCATAGAAGAGTGATTAGAATAGGGGGATAGGGGTAGTTTTTATTGTAGGGGAGGGGATTGATTTCTCAATTTTGTATTCATTACTTTTTTATTTTGTTCATCACTAGAAATATTAATAATTCTTATGACCAAAAATAGTAATATGTAAATGTGGGATTGAATAAATTTCCATTTACATCATCCTTGACTCAATCATGATGTAGAAACTCATTTATTTACAATAATTTACAAATTATTGAAAATTTCACTATTGACTAAAAATTCATTTTTTTCAAAGAAATCCAACAAATTAACCGTAATTTTTTTTGATGTGTAGAATCCAAAAATGAAATCAATTTTATAAACATAATTTTATATATTTGATGAATTTAATTATTATTTACAATCACAATACTCTATTGTTTTCATTATGTTTTCTAAAGTATAATATGACCGACATATTTTTTGTTTAATAGGAACTTGACCCTTATGAATAGTAATGTACCCTAACTAATAGTAACCTCATAAATATATGTATAAATTTCTTCCACTATATTAATGAGATTGAATATTTTAAATATTAATAATTATGTGTTTTTATTTTCATGAATAATAAAAAATTAATTACCCTGTTATAATTAATAAATTAATTTAAAATATAATTAATTTACATAAACCAATATTATGTTGTCCTTTTATCTTGTGATAATTTATTGAGGGATTAGTTATTTTTTCAAGGTATTATAATATTAGTTATAAATTTTAAAACATATTTTTCATGTAAATAGATATCACTTTGTGAAGCTCTAATGATGGACATGAATTAATAATATATAGGTTGTTACATGGATTTTAAGGTGGTATTCTAATGTGGATTTAATTTTGATTATTTATATCACCATGTGCAATAATAGGTAATACTTTCAAATTATATATAATTTTTTTATTATAAATTAACAATTAAATTTTAATAAAAATATTGAACACTGCATTCTATCTGGAATTAATTTATAATGAAAAAATTTGAGGTGTTCTAGGATTTAAATTTCATTCCATATATAACTATATGGTTTTTGAAAATTTACAATTTTTTTCCAAAGAAACTTATAATGAATTGAAATTCATAATCAAAGACTATATATTTACTCTTATAATGTAATTTCAATAACAAGATATGTTTTATACTATTTACCATACAAATAGTAATATAAATACACCATTATAAAATAATTTATGCCTCATTCCCTAAAAATTTATTTTACAATTATTATATTTATTTACTGCCTTTAAATAATTTTGTTGGGTCACAGGTTTTATTTCTTAAAAAATGTTTAAATTTAGAGTTTCATACTAATTTATTCTATATAACTTGTTCAATGAACACATTTTAGTAGGTTTCAGGTGAAATAATTTACCTCTGATTTTTAAGACTGTTTTTGTTAATTTACTTTTCAAATTAATGGGTAGTGAATTTTATGATAAAAAACATTCAAAAAAAGGGAAATCATGAAAAATATCTTTAATTTTTAATGGAACCAATATTTTGTATTGTTACTCAAAACCATGAGACAAGTGTTCAAGTTACCTAATTCTCTGAATATACACGTTTCCAATGGTGGAACATTACTTTAAAATTTGTTTAGTAAAATAATGTAGAAATCAATGGGATTTTTTTAAGAGTGTACAATTGTGTCCTATTTAGGTAAACCATTCAATTTTCACAATTTAATAAAAAAATGAAAAAACCATGGTGTATTACAAAATAAAAGCCCAATGGGTCTCTCCTCTCACCCCACTTGACTCAATCGCTATAAGGGGACCCCTAGTAGTATCCCCATTCATCCACTTATTTTGTGTCTTCTACTTTTTTGATTTCATAGATGGTTTCTTTAGTTGTTGATTATTTATCTACTCTACTTCAATTATATCCTTTTTTTCTCATATGGCCTCAATTTCATGTTTTTTTAAAACATATGGTGAGGTTTTGAATAAATTAAATAGTTTCTCTTATTATTAGGGTTTGTAGATGGTTCATTGTTTATAGTTATTTTGGAAATCATGAGATTAATTGTATCCACACATAGTAAAGGTAGGTGCTTCTACTATTTTTTACTTCATACTAAACCATGAGATTCAATGAGTTTTTAAATTGATTTTTCCTGAATATACCATGTAATTAAATATATAAATTGGTTTTAAATTTTTTATGGGTAAAATATTTTATTAAATATTAATTTATACTGTTGGTAATACATATGAATTGTTACTAAATGTAAATACATGCTAAGTGCTGAAAAACTATCTACGAGATTTTTATCAAATTATTATGGTCTCATAATTGATGAATTTTAATTACTATTCTCTGTATGTTTATTATTGTTGTCTAATTGTTTTGGTCTAGGTTATTCTTATTGTAAGGAATCGGTGGGGTCACTTAAGGGTTTTTATGTTTGATAAGTTACCTGAATTGTATATCTTTATTATCAACTTGGTATTCTCTATGAACACACACACACATATTCATGTGGATAGGTACATATATATATATATAAACATTTTCATATATATATTTGTATCTTTTCTTAAATATATAAAACAATTATAGGATTCCATCATTAAGGTTTGGGCTATAAAATTGTCTGTTGTTTTAAAAAAATTCCTTCCAAAAAATATGTTAAATTTATGTTTTCACATAATGTCTTGAAGGTCCCGAATTGCAGTGGTTCTGTAAAGGATCTCCATGACAATGTTACAATGGAATGTACTTTTTTGGCACCACTATTTTATTCTCTTATTGACTCCTCCTCTAGTCGGATCATTCATAAGTTCTCAGCTTCTCATGTTGATGTTAATCCTGATGTGCTTGCTAAGAGGATTATAGTTGGAAAGAAATATCTAATTTCACATGTTGTTCTTCCAAAGGGTGAGATTCCATGGAGGATTGATGATATCTTCATGTGAATCTCAATTTATGGGGCTCCTCTGATTGGAGATGTGTTTTTCTTGGTCGTGGATTCATTCATTTTTCCCTCAAATTCTTGAAAAATATATGCGCGAACTATCAGGTCTCTGACTTTGAAGCCTGGATGGATTCAACTTCATGAATGGACACTATACTTTAATTCCTCGTGTGCAATAAATTCCCTTTCTCATGTTTGGGTTCATTTTCATGGACTGAATTGGGTCATTTGGAATCCAAAAATTCTGCATGACATTGGATTGGCTATTGGGACTCTTATTCATCTCGACATGGAAACCGAAGTTGTTCAATTTGGACATTTTTCTAGAATGCTAGTGGAGATTGATCTGAGCTCCACCTTGATTGATAAAGTAACACTCTCTAATCCCAATGATAATATTTATATTGATGTTGAATATAAAAGAAATCCTCTTTTATATAAAGAATGTATGGTCGTTGGACATTCATTGGAGTTATGCTAGAAGAAGATCTCATCTGGGAGATGTGGAATGAAGGGACATCATGCTAATTTCTATAGACAGAATCCTTAGAGAAAGCATGTGGCTTTGTCAATGACTCTTGTTCATGATGATGATGTTATGAAAAATATAATTTTCACTAAGGCTGATATGTTGAACATGTCTTCCCTTCAAGTGTCTAGTTTGAAAGACCAAGGTCTCATGGTGGATAAGTCTCAAATCTGAACTAATAGTGGTCTCTCTTAAACTTAGGCTGATTTTTTTAAGGAGATTACATCCTCTGCACCTGCTGAATTGGTTGATACTGGAGAAGCTACTAGATACTCTACTTCTGGGTCTCCTTATAATTATGACACTCCATCTCGACACCTGAATGTTATTCTAGGTGTAGGATTCTTCCGTGATAGATTTGTAGAGTTGAATAATGGGTTGGATCAAATTGGGACTCCTGGACATGTTGACTATCATAAGGAAATCCAAAATCTGTTGAATTCCTCTATGATATCTAGAAAGTGGGGTGACATCTCGGAGGCGGAAGGGATAGAAGCGGGTAGTGGTGATCATATCTCTTTAAATGATTCCCTCTAATCTGGAAAAGGGAAATTATATGATTGTATGGACTCCACTCCTGCTCCCTCAAAGAGAAGGCTGAAGAAGTATTATTCTATCACACCTCACACTGTGTCTACCTGATCTTCTATGTTAGTAGGCAAGTTCAATACTGATGTTCTCATGTTCCTCAATCAGGGTAAGTCCCAATCTGAATGGGAAACTGGTTATGACACTGATTATGGGAATGACATTTCTTATTGTGATCTTTAACTTTTTTGATGGATGAGGGTGAAAATCACATTGTTTTGACCCCACCTGTCTCTTGTGTATGATTTATTTGATTTTAATAAATGTTCAGAAGATTACCATCTAGATGGACTTGATGTATTCAATATTATTAATGGAAATAATACTTTTAATCGAAAATTATTATT
The DNA here is from genome assembly GCA_963277665.1 of Viscum album. NCBI lineage: Eukaryota > Viridiplantae > Streptophyta > Magnoliopsida > Santalales > Viscaceae > Viscum > Viscum album. The sequence continues at coordinate 1,132,321,134 of OY728142.1, read as the reverse complement.
AGTTTTAAATGATAAATATCAGTCGGTAATTTATAATGTTTTTCAAAAAAGGGTTCAACATCAATAGAATCCTCTATCTTATGGTTATGATGAGATGTTATTATTGGATATTGAAATGGTGTTTCATATGGATGGGTGTAGGTATGTGGGATGAGAATATATGTCTGGATTATCTTTATGTTTTATTGATATGTTTTATGAAAAGGATACCTCACCTCCCATTACTACCATCATCGGGATATTAAGAATTTAATGAGTGAATTAGAGGTGTTTACTCTATAGTATCAATGATTCATACTAGATACCCACTATGAATGGGATAAGACAATAGTGGAGTTCCATCAATGAGGATAGTAAAATTAGCTGGTTGGTTATAGTCTTAAGAATGCATTGATGGGCCAGAATGTTTTTCTAAAATGAGCATGTCAAGGGACAATATAAATTATTTTAATGAATTACAAAAAATTAACTATGTAATTTTATTTCATGAAAGTGCTTATTTAGTATAATTTTAATCATTCATGGTAGTTCCTAATGTTTCATTATTGATTAAGAATTTTACATGTCCTTCAAATTATTACATCTTTATTAGTTTGATTCATTTATCAAGTTATTTTTTTCCTTTTAGATGTTATTAGATTTTTATATGGTTACAAGGGTTATATAACACAAAATATCCAATCATTATATATTAATAAAAAAGAAACATTTTAAATCATTCCATAAAATTGGTTTCCAGTGTCAAATATATGTTTTTTGAGAAAAAATGATGTTTTTTATTTCAAATATAATAACATTTATTTATCAATATTTTATAACTAATATTTGTTGGTTTTTAACTTAATGTACTATATAGTTCTTACCTGTTATTTTGATTTGTGATTTCACCCCACTTAGACCACATTACATTGGGAAATGCATATTATTTTTTGGGATTGGGTTTTGGTTCTTGAACATTGCTGGCGTGGGATTGTTTTATGGATGGATGGTGACCAATGGGGTCATATTGAGATTATTTTAGCTATTTTGTGTTCATTATTTTGCTTTATTTATTTTTAATTTAATACTTTTGAATTTTGGAAATATTATATAATTTTTTTTGAAGATAATTTAATTTTTTCGATTGTTTATGTTATATATAACACTGACTCGTAATGAAAAAAACACACTACTAGAATAAATATTTTTTTAATAAAAAACTTATTTCATAACCTTTGCAATGGAATGTATGAATACAGTTAATAAATTAGAAAAATGTATGGTTTACGCTTTTATATAAAATAAATTATATGGTGACATGAAATTTAAAAATTACTAAAATAACTTTTAAAAATACATGACATATTTTTATGAAAAAATATTTTATGCACACAAATGCATTTTACACAAATAAATTAAGAGATTTTAGTTTGGTTAATAATTTAAATAAAATATATACCTAATATATTCAATAAAATTATTATCATTAATCTTATGTCTTTTCTAGGCACATGATAATAATAAATCCAATTTTATGATTACAAAATATATTTTTCTAAAAAATAGTTATATCAGATTTTATACACATATTTTAAAAATAAATTATTTAATACTTTTGAAAAATCAATTTTTTTTATAATAATTTTGAAAATTTCCTAGTCTGAGTTTATTTATTTTTTTATAAGTCAAATTTTTTTATGAATTATAAAAAATATTGGCATTAACTAAGATTTTTCATTCATTTCAGGATCTAAAAAAATATATAAAAAATTTTAATATTGTTTTAAAATTAAAATTAGTTAATTTATATATATATATATATATTAATTCAATTTATTTGTTTAGAATTAATTTGATATTCAATTTTTATTTAAACACTATTTAAACATTTGGTGATTTTCTCCTTAGAAAAGTGCTTTTTCATAACGTCTATGGGTTTTATTATTCTATTAATTTTTTCCACTTATTAGAGTGGAATTTTGAATATTGGATTTCATATTTTGGGTGAAATTAAATTATACTTTATAATAAGTTTATATTATTTATGATGATTATAAATATTGAAAAGATTAAAAATTAATTATTACGGTTAAGGTGAAGATATTTTAACTTGGGAGGTTAAACTAACATGATAAGGTTTTTTAATTAAAAAAACATATCCCAAACTCATTTCCAAAAACTATTTCAACATTATAACCTATATGGTTCAATAGGTATCAATTTTGGATCATTGTGTCATGTAAAAAATGTGGGTATACCATTTACATTTCAAATATTATAAGTCTGCCACTCATGTCACTTATAAATGGACACCCACTCACCTCTCATATTCACAATTTTATAAACCCATTAGTTTGGAATGAGACTATACAAAAAACATCCTTATATACATACTATCATTATCTAGTTATTTTTTTGTTCATAACTCCATCGTAAGAAAACTTTGGGTGAAAACCAAAATATTATTCTGGAGAAGAGGTAATGTCTCTAACCAATCATTTTAATTTCATTCCTCCTCGAACTCATTAAATTATGGTTAATCCATGATAGTTTAATATATATATATATTACTTATAATTATATTTTATTATTTTAACTAAATTACCTCAAAACATCCCCTCTACTGTCAAATGTGATACAAAATCTTTATTCATTAGTACAAAGGACTACAACCTCACAAACCAATGATATTTCTTCCATCACCACTGATCACAGATTGATATAATGATGTATTTAACACGTATATGTTATTTTTATGATATGGTTATACATAACACATTTAACTTCTTAGCTCAAAACCTGTAGGAAAATAATAGTATCACTCATGTCTTCGATGGACTACCACCTCGGAAACTGGTGTGATGTGTTTTTCATTTCTGTCATCCATGTAGAGTAATAAGAATATATTATATTAATAAATATTATATCTATTATATAGTTATAATTTTTAATTATGATAAATAATTTACCTGTTTTAGTTTCCATTCCATGGTGGATACGATAACATCATTCGTGTGTATGGGGAACCACCGCTTCACGAAGCGATGTGTTTTGTTTTGCAGTAACACTTCACCCCTATGGAAATTTGGGAATATTTATTGAATATATGTTATATATATGAAATAATAAATATTATTTGATATAGATATATTATTTACCATTATTTCTTTTCATCCCTGAAGAAAATTGAAATAGTGTTAATGCGTACCTATGACCTACCGTCTTGATGAATGGTGTATTTGTTCTTCTATCTGTAAATTTTATAAATTACTATAAATAATTAAATAATTTATATATAGATTATATTTATATACTTTTAAAAATTATGTTGATTATTGAACCATTATAAATATAAGAGGAAAAAAACTACCAAACTATAACATATGTGAAAAACAAAGTAGTTATTAGTTGAAATGTTATTTTAACAAAGAAATATTAATAAGTGTGTAATAAAAGTTCATATGTAATTATTATATGGTATGATATATATATGTCTTTTTATAAAATATATGTGTAAAAAACTATATTTATTATACAATAGTTTCTAATGTGTTTAAATGATGATGACACTTAGGGGATGTTATTTCAGGATCACTTTTATTTTCAGTGAGACACGTCTCATATCTCCATGTGTTTCTATTTTGTGGTTTATATAATAAATGGGAAATAATTTAAATATTATTATTGTGAATATTATTTGTACATACCTATCCATTTTAGTTTTTCAATTTCACTAGGTTAATAGTTCAATTGTTACCAAATCTATAAAGGGGTTTTGTCTCAATTTTCATTCTTTGAGACATATGTTATTTATGTATGTATATTATTTTATGAGGTATATATACATCTAATTTTAGTTTTTATATCATGAATTTATTTATTATCATGATATTTTATGTTTAAATTAATTTTATTATTTCTTAGGGTATATAATTCATTGTTTCCAAAGTGGTAATAACTTTATAATACAATGTCATTATTTATAAGGATTTTTTATATTTATATATCTGATAAAGAAATATTATGATCCATATCTCCATAAAAATCATGAATTTTATTATCCTAAGTTTATTTCATGATCGTACATGATTTACCTTTATTTTCCCCTCTTTTTGTACTCTTGATTTCAAAATAATGTTTTTATTCAAAATCTTATTCGTTTTTTCTTCTATAAAAATCATTTATTGTTGAAATCCATGTTTTTTAATTATGATTAAAAAAATTATTTTCAAACTATCCAAATTCTTTAATAAATATTTTTTCACATTTTAATATTTTTGAAAGGAACCTTCTGGACATTACCAAATAATGCTCATTTTTTTAGCGAATATGTTAAGGGAAACATTTTTTTTCGTGAATGACGTGAAAACCATCATAAACAACCCATTTTTTAATTATTAATTTATATGTTTCAATATTTATTTTCAACTAAAAGGTTTTTTAAATGTTTTATTAATTTATTATTTTAAAAAATATTTTCCAGATAAATTTGTTTCTTTTACAATTGTTGTAATTTTTTTTAAAATGTTCCTTTGAATTATTAAATGGATATTTTTAAATAAAACAACTTCGAATTTGTTTTTTGTTTTAGAAAGTGTTTTTTAATGTGTATAGGAATTTTTCCTCATGAACTATTAAAAATAGGCTTTTGAAATAATTTTCCAGTTATTATTACATCCTTTAATGAAACTTTTTATTTCTAAAGATATGATCCAATGATAATATCTTTATTCATTCTCAATATTTTTTTGAGTATATGATGAAAAAATGTTCATGTAACTTTTTTTCATTCATGGGTTATAACATGATAAAATGTTTTTGAAACCTATTTTTATTCCCCATGCTATACCATGATAAAAAATATGTGATACCTATTTATATTCTCTAGTTTGTATAATGAGGAGGTTTTTATGAAACATGTTTATTTTCCATGGTTTATAAAATGATAAAAAATTGATGAATATTACATCTATTACATTGGTTACAACATAGTAAAATTATTATTATTACAACTTATTTTTTCATGGGATATTTTATTATTATATGATGAATTTATTATGGAAATAGTTTTATTTCCACAGGTTATTCAATGATGTTTTTTTAAAACCCATCTATTTTCATGCATTCTGATATGAAGATTATTTTATGAACTTGTAGAACACATATGGATGATTTAAATTTTTTGAAAAGTAGGACCTCAATCTGTATCTGATTAATTAGGTGATACTTTATATCTCTTGAGATAAATAGGCATAGAAAGGGGAGTGAACCTAGCTTAGTAAGGGGATATTTCCACAATGATAGTATTGGGAGTTAACCTTGAATAATATGATGGTTTAGGTAGTGACCCAATTTTACTATGATATCCTTATAAATGATCCTTGACTAATAAGGGAATTGTTTTTTATCATTATATTTATGTCGCAAAACTATGGCTTCTGTTAATGTATTATTCTAATAGATTTTTTTCGTCGATTTTATTATGATTAATTTCATATCAAATGCCAATATTTATTCAAGGAATCATGTTTATTATATATGATATGTTGTTTATATTTTTCAAATATTATTCTTATGTTCTAATACCCTTATTGTCATGATATGTTGATATCTCTATTTTTTACCCTTACTGAGCATCTGATCTACCCCTTTTTTATGTTTTCTTCACCAAATTATGTTAAAAGGTATTATGAATAATATGTCAAAGAAAGGAGTTTTTAATGAAGAACATATTGTGTGATAGAATTTCTCAGATATAGATAAATTGTAAATGTGCCCATATAACTAAAATAACTAGACCTGAATGGTTTTAGAATGGATCATTATGCTATGTAATGATTTTGTTTTATATTAACATGTAATATTTATATATGGTATGTTTGGTTTAAAAAGATAATTATTCTAATGAAAATATAATATTTTATTTGTATTTTTTATACTTTTAATGAATCATTTTTATAAATATATATTAATTAGAATCTAATTAGATGTTGTGCATGGAACATTATTTTAGGGAGTGGTCATGCTGGACATATGGGTGGCTTTTATGTGTCTTTTAATATTAGATGGTAAATTCATTACCAAATATATAATTTTATTCCATATGACTATATTTAAATCCATGGTAATTAATAACAAGCCACGGGTATGTCACGATATGATTTGAGTGCTCAGGGTGATCCAAATATTAATTATGAAAACAATAATATTAAAGATTATGATTTTTCAAAGACCATTGTTCTTATAGTTTCCTTTTATTATTGAATATTTAATGGAATATTGAATAAAGTAATTTCATAAATATTTCATGATGTACAAGAATGTTAATGGAAGATCTTGATCATACTCAACCTCATGCTACCTTGAAAAATGGAATGCTAAACCATGTCTCCATGTCATGATAAACAACTAGTCTCTAATAAGGATCTATTGATGTTATAATTTTTTTATATTTTCGATTTTTAAACAATATATTGATTTAAAAAAATAAAATTTTTTATGAATTATTTTTTGATGATATAATTAGTTTCAATGTGAAATTTCTAAATTTTAGAATAGTTTATAAAAGATAGATGAAATTGGGTTTGGTGCTTACTAGTGAGTATTTGATTTTATATGTACCTTAAAGAATATTTAATGAGTTTTCAAGAGATGTTTTTGACTTTAAAAACTAAATTGGGTGATTTTAATGTTGTTTTTCAATGATGGGATTTGATTTTTTTAGGTTATGGTTCTTTTTATTACAATTTTTTTACCTATCAACTATATGTTTTGAATTGATATTTAATTTCTCAATTGGTGTAACACGAGATGATGTTTTATCAATTAAAATTTATTTTTCTCTTTTTTATTTGATTGTGTATCCAAAAGGGTTTTAATATGTATGAACGTTAGAGTGTTTCTCTAATTTATGCCTCTTATGTTTCTAGGATAGTTCTTCTAGTAGTAGACTCTACACATTATTTTAGTTGAGTGGTGGAAACATATACATATAATATTTTTTAGCATATAAAATAGAGATAAAATTTTTATATATGCCTCAAAGTGTATTCTTAAAATAAAATGAATCTTTAGTTCCATATGAACTCAAAAATATTGTATGGTTATATTTTTCTTAGTTGTCTTAATTAAAATTGGATTAGTTTGGTGGAATCTTATCATTCCATCCTCAATTTAAGAATTAATAACATGGGAATGATTTTTGACCATGTTTTCACCACGGTTTATCTATTGGGGTTAAAATATTAAAAACAAAACCTATGATAACTATTGTTTTGGAAATAAGTCATACTTTGGAAAAATCCATCCGAGGCAGCAACACCACAAGAATACTAATCATGAAATAATATTGTGATGATACCTAATGACATCAGATATAGAATTAGAATGACTATGAACCCTATATACCACACTATTTCACTATATAAAATCATTCACTCATCCTCATTCTGAGTATTGAACAATTACATTACAACCACACAATATTGCAATTACAAACACAAGAAAAAATTAAAATAGGGATTAATGTCATTAAAACATTATTTCCATCATCTGTGGAGAAATATTATCACATTATTTATTCAAGGAGATATTTTATAAAGATTAATATAAAACTTTATGAACACCATACTCAAACTACCATAAGAAGTATCATGAATTTTAGAAACCATTTTTTCATCCAATTCAGTCCCTATGGACATAATTCCTTCAGATTATCATGCTCTACATTTGGATATATCATATTATAAATTTATGTTCTCCTAGGTTGAATTTCATATAGGTTGATCCATTTCATCATTTTATGTCCCTACAAACACTCTTAACTCACTATTTATAATTGGGGGACCAATGTACTTATTATAGATGACACTTCTAGTCATCATGCCAGCAGCACCATCCAATATTTATCAAAGAAATTATATTGATGTGATAGACATATTATTTTCTGTATAAAACCACACTTCATCTTCTATCTTGTGTTTATTATCACACATCAGCTTTTAATCTAACCACTAATTACACCCTATAACCTATCCATCCATAATTTAATAAGGAGTACCTCTGATGATTCATATTTAGAATATTATTTATCTATGTGACTTCAACATATCAAATCACTAAATACCCACAAAAAATTCTAATCAATATCCATAATATTCTCCTTATAACACTAAATTCATCCAAAAAAAGAATGACTACCATGGAGCATATCTGGATGTTCCCCTTATAGTATTCATATTTCACTACGCATCATCCACAAGAATTATTTCAACTATCATTAGTCTATATTACATAAACTCTAATGGTATTTATGGTGAACTACTATTTTTCAAAATGTATCTACTAAACTCTATCCATTTATCTTATTTTTATAGGATTTATCAACTTTCATACTTCTCCACATGAGATTCTACTTTTGTAATCCCTTCATCCGTGTTGGGGAATGTTAATTTTATAGATTATCATTTTGATGATCCAAACACTTGATAAAAAAATCACACACAAAACTTTGTAATATTCCAGTTGAGTTTTTTTTGTAGTTTGTTTTTAATAATATCCCACTCAATGTTCATTCTCATTCACACACCAAATATGAAATTGGAATACAGTGGGTCAATAATTATTCCACAATAACTATATGGTTATCCACTCCATGTTCCTTCTAATCATTCAGGTTTACATGAAAATAAAATTTTTAGTACAATGTAACCCTTATAATTAGTTCCAGTGAAACAATGACATGTCATATTAATTCATGGATACAATTTATCCAATGCAATCAAAATGTGAGCCTCCATCCTTCAATTTTATTGAACATACCCTTAGAGGGTGTATTAAAATACCTTTTCTGTGGAATCATTCTGTTTAAATTATATTCACATTGAATCATTATGTAAAAATGATTCCACAGAATCATATATTGATTATGGTATATCAATCATTTATGGAATCAATAGAACTGACCTCTATATGAAATTACATCATTCAAAATCTTAGATATCATCAGTTTGAAAAAATCCGTCAAAAAATCCTTCCATATAACCAACTATAATAAAATCCATTATCAAATTGAAATTAATAGACCCGTCATCCTCAAGAGTCTTTATGTTTTTGATATCCTTCTAACTGCACTGTGATTCTTTAAAAAATTAGTGATTGAGGGTTAGAATTCCATGAAAATTAATTTGTGGTGGGAAAAGTTGAAATCATTCTAGAGATTCAGTATGCCTCAATTTACACACACCTAGAAAAATTTTTGTACGTGATAGAAAAATCCAACATATGGACATCCATGATTCTATATTCTCAAATTTTAGACCACATTCTAGTCCAAAAGTATCATAGTTCTTCTCACTAAAGGTAAATCAGAATAAAATGAATTTATATGATTGGGATACCACCAAAACATGATGTTATTGAAGGTTTCATTTAAATTTCCTTCTAGATTATAAATACCACCAATACCACTGATGTAATACCTATATTGTTTTTCTAATATATATTTTATATAATAAATTTATTTTTTTGGAGAGTATATTACATAAAAATACATGTGTTTAAATAAATTGTGATGTATTATACCATTAAAAAATAAGGTTTAAATTGAAAGGTATGGATAATAATAAATAAATTAAAATAAATATAATATACATATATAAAAAATAGTGTGAATCATTATCAATATATTATATATGAAAATAAAAAACTATTTACTATAAAAGAAATATTTTTTTGAAAAATAATTTTTCTATTGAACAATGTGTTTTTATATTAATAAAATAAATTAATCACTATTTTTAATAATTTTAATTAAAATTATGTATTATATCACCAATTTATTTATTAAATTTGCATCAAATATTTTTCTGGGTATGAAAAATGAATAAATCAATTTTTAGGCTTAAATTTGTTTTTCTTAAAAGTATTATCATCAAATTTGGTAGTATTTTTTGAAAATTTAATTTTTAAAAGATTTAAGAAACTCATTTGAGAAATTGTCTTCATTTTGTAAATAAATATAAACTATTATATAAGAGTAAATTGTTTTGAAAAGATAATTTTATTGATTAATAGTGAAGAAAACAATGTTTTCTAAATATTATTAATTTCATTTAATGACATTACAAAGATTAATGTTTTTTTAATTGGATTAAAATGTAATGTTTGTTGAAATAAATATTTATTAATAAAATTTAAATCGTAAGAATGAATTGTATGTTTAATTTTTTTATAAAAATATTTTATACTGAAGGGAACCTTTTATTTGGATAATCATTTTCTCACCTGGATTACGGGTTTAGTTTTAAGTTAAATTCAACAAATTCAATGAGTTGAATGTGATAAAATAGATTTAATATTTAAATTAATAATAATTTTTATTTTTTAATAATTTCAATATATCTTTGAGATAATGAATAGTAAAAACATTAAAAAAATCTTACCATGGTTAAGGGTAAAACAAGATTATTGTTGGTAAAACTAAAAAGATAATGTTTAAAATGACCTATAAACCTATTCAATTTATATTGGATAAAATTATTTTGAAATTTAATCATATGGGTATTGGGAATGTTCTATTATGAAGTAATTTTTTCTTTGAATGTTAACTGATACTCTTTTAAACCAATCAAATATTATATGTGTGCGACTCACATCAGTTAAAAAAGGTCACCTCATCCTCTACTTATTGACAACTAAAAATAAATTGATCTTTAACATCCTCTATGAAAATATCAGACCAAAAGCCTTAAAAAATTTCTAGAGATTCTTTTCATCTAAAAATACCAACCCCAATGTCCTTAATAAGAGATCCAAAACAGGGGTTTCTAATTGAATATAACTATCCCTAGCTTTATCATTAATTTTTAATTGTTCTTTTAGAAAAATTAATTTTGTTTTCATAATTAAAATAAAATGAATCCATTTTCTTACATATATTATGTTCTTATTATTTTTATGTAGGAAACTATACGCATCTCCTCTTCAATCAAATGTGAAACAAAACTTGCAACCGTGTGTACAAAAACCTACCGACTTATAAACTGATGCAATTTGTTTTCCATCACTATCTCCCATGGAAGGATATAATATTGGATTTAAGGTAAATATTTATTATTTAGAACTTATTTATACTTTTTATTTATAATATCACATCAACCTTATTACATTTAAATATATTGGAAAATGAAAATGTCATTCGTGTATATGTTTAGACTACCGCCCGCACGAAGCGATGTAGTTAAATTTTCAATTTCAATTTACATGGATGGTGATTGATTTAATGAATATATTTGATATATGAATGATATTTTAAGTTTTAATTACTATTTAACTTTATTTTTTCCATATTTATCTAATAATTAATATATATCTCATACACACACATAGTCTACTATGTCCATGAAAGGTGTATTTCATTTTTTTGTATTTAATTTTTATTTATTAATATAAATATATTTTTAATGAATATATATGATATTTATATGATTATTATAAATCATTATATTAGAGAACAATGATAAAATGATGAGGAACAAAACTACTAAACAAAAACATACGTGAAAAATAATGTATTTATTACCTGGAACAATGATTTTAACAAAGAATTGTTGATCACTAGTGAAAAAAGACTATAATTAAACTATATTTGGTACGATAAAAACGTGTATGATTCTATAATACATGTATAAAAAAACATATACATGATGTGAAGACACAACTTAATGAATTTCAACATGAGGAAATAGTTTATTTTGTAGTCATATCATTATTCAGGATTAATTAAGATAATGCCTCAACTTGGGGAATTATTTCAAAATAATTTTTAATACTAGTTTATTTTCTTATACTTTAATTATTTATGTAAATTACAAATTTTCCTTTTATTCTACACTTTTTGATGATTTAGTATACTAAAACCATGTTTTTTATGAAAAAAATACTTTATTTTTATACAGGTAAGGCATCTATTTATTAAATGTCCTTGTATTCCATAAAATGTATTAACGAATATTTTAACTATTATTTAATGATATATCAATGTCATTTTTAACACAATTTAATTTATTAAATGGGTTAAAATTAATATTCTTATTATTTTTAGAATGATGCCTTTTGTATTTTTTATCGTAGCATTGAAAGAATTTTTTTACTTATATGGAATTAACAACAAATTCATCCATCATTACCACCTAGATCCATGAAGAATAAATAAACAGATTTAATGTATATATATATATATATATCTAAATTCATTAATATTTGGGATTTTTTTCAAACGATAAAGTTATTTTCCTCAAGGAATCCACGAGTGGTGTTTTTAATTTATATTCATATATTTCAATATTAATTGGTAAAAAAAATTATTTATTGGTGATGTACTACTTTGATACACTTCACCATATAAAACCTGATAAATTTTTGTTATGTTTATTGATTGGTAAAATTATTAACATTTCGTATAAGTGTTTATAAATATGAATGTTTACATTGAGTATGTTTTCGACCATTTACATCAGAAATTCATTGGACATAGTTTATAAGGGGGTGGGTCCTACTATAACCCATCAACTCATGAGTATGCCTCATTAGAAAAACTAGTGTGGTTATTTGAATGAAACATCACATGGTTTATGTTAGATATTGTGTAAAAAGTCCTTAATGATTAGTTTATACTATATATCATTATAAATTTCTTCATTACTAGATTAGTGATTGATATCCATGAGTTTATTTTATTAGTTGTGATATCCATGGAAATGTTTCAAGAGAATTATATTATTTCTATGGATTTATTTGACAATGATTTATTCCTACCATATTATTTTTCATTTTCATGTTATTTGATTAAATGAAATTTGTTTTATGTGATTTACCTTCCCATATTGATTATGGCTTTTTTATTCATGATATATTTTCTTATATGCATACACTTACTGAGTATCAATGATAACACCCTTATTATGTTTCATTTCTCCCAGATTCAAATAATTTTATTATGATTAATATTCATAGAAATGATAAATACAATAACGGTTTTTCTAAAATTAAATATAATAATATATTTTTAATATTTATATGTAATGTGATATTGAAGTTTGTATCTAGTTTTTCGAGAATATTAAACTATTAAATAATTTGTGATTAGAGAACTTGTATCTCGTTTCAATGTAATATAGTTAACATAGGGTATGGGTTGTTATTGTTAGGTTTATTATAATTGGTATTAGAGAATTGTTATTAGGAACCATGAGAACTAGATTTATGAAAATATATATTAGGGAATTTGGACATATAATTTACTTTTAGGATAATTCTATGTACATGATAACATCCTAAAGTATTTCTGAGTAATATATTATCTATTCCTACAAATACAGAAATTTCATTATACTACAAGTTGATTTGGTTTTGGTATATATAAATATAGGGTTAACAATGCTAAAAGGAGATGTATTGACTATATATTTTCCATTATTCTGTTGTATAGTGAGTGTGACCTAAGAATAAACCTAGTTCAACACTCCTAGAGGATATTAATGGGTTTATTATCACATTAACTACAAAGAATTTTGAATTATTTGTAATTATTTTTATGATTTGAGAATATATCCAAAAAAACCATGTTTATGATTATATGACTATCTATGTTTAAATTTTGTTAATTTTTGTTAAATGACTCCCTAGTTATGAAATTATACATTATGATTCAAAATTTTGTGATCTAATCCTTTGTATGGATGTATTTTGAAATAATTCCCATGGGAAGTAATAAAAACACAATCAATACATGCAATCCCTATAGGCATCTCCCGCCATGGGAAGATAAAGACACTACTGGAAAAGGGACCTTTCCCAACAGTTGTGTACCAACGGTTCAATGAACCGTTGGTATATCTTGTTTTTCCCAACGGTTGCTATAAACCGTTGGGAAAAACCCCTCAATGCATAGTTTTCCCAACGGTTTCATACAACCGTTGGGAAAGATAGGTTTTTCCCAACGGTTCTTAGGAACCGTTGGGAAAAGTGGTGAAGGACCCTTGTTTTCCCAACGGTTTATATGGAACCGTTGGGAAAGATAGCTTTGTCCCAACGGTTCTAAGAACCGTTGGGAAAAGTGGTGAAGTTTGGTCATTCCCAACGGTTTTTAATAACCGTTGGGAAAAAAAAGCCCCAAATACCAAATCGAGCCAGCGGCCTCCCCACATTCCAGAAGCATTCAGTTCGTGTCCTCCTGGAGCGATTCCTTGCAGAAGGACCTCCCAATCCCCACATCTTCCATCATATCAGCACCTACCAGGTTAGACTCCTATATTTTATCAACGATATAGTTCCAGCTCTTATAAATCATATACTTCTATTCTTGATTTCGTTATTCCCAATTATTAGGGTTTTTGTAAAAATTTATGATTGTTTCATGGTGGTCATGTGCGCCACTATAGGTACATTGATTCACTAATTTATTTTGGTATTTCCATAAAATTCGAATACAATTTATTAATTAATCAATGTTGAGTGTTAACATGACATTCATGTTCTTTATTTTTGTTGAAAACCTTATTTATGGTATGGGGTCATATTATTTAAAGTGTAAACAAATACTTATATAGAATTTCCTTGTAAAACCTGATGGTTTAATTCTAGTTAAATGGACTCATAATTTTTTATGTTATTACTATTTAGTAATTGGTGAGGTGAATCATATATGTATATGAAAAATGGATCAAGATCATTTAGTATTGGATAGAATTATTCCCTAGTAATGTGAGACCCTTATGTTATGGGGTGAGTATGGAGTAGTGAGATATATTGATTGTTACTTACTTTTTTCAATTCTATGAGGTAATCATGGAATGCACTAATTTTTTGAGATCTGTCAATGTTTTTATGGTTTTGATAGTGATCCATGATGTGTATCCTAGTATGTAGATCCTGTTGGGTATTGGACCCTAGATTGGGTGAATTTGTATGCAGTAGGGTGCTTTCTAGGATGGGTTGTACTGATGTGATGGTAACTTATGAGAGGGGTGGGTCTTACTAATGTGGATTCATTCTATATCATAAGCATGTAAATATAATTTGTATTATGATAACTAAATGCGAATGATGTGTGATCAAATATTGTCTTATCCTAAAGAATTCCTTGTGATATATTGATATGGCGGCAAGAGTGATGATGCATGTGGTGACATGACCAACATACATGTGTTTCATGGTTAGTGATCAATTAGGTTAGTGATCCTATGATCATTGGGATGTGACTCTAAATGATTCAAGAAGAGTTATTAATATGATAACATGAGGGTGTGTTCCTATTTGGTTTTATCTAGAATCGTAGTATAGTATTGGAGTTGAGTTATTTTTATATATTATCTGTTTTTATGGATGTTGTCTTTTAGTGGTTGTGTGTTTGGGAACCCCCCTCCTTCCTAGACCCTGGACAACCCCCCACCCTCCTCCCTGGACCCTGGACAACCCCCCGAACACCCCCCGCACAGCCCCCCGCACAGCCCCCCACCCTCCTCCCTCGACCCCAGATAACTGTTGTAACCCTCTCTCTTGGATTTTAATGATCACAATCACTCTCATCGTGTTCTAACTTGTTTTCAAGTGTTTTGATGCTAGGAAAAAGGTTGCCCAGGAGTTGGCCCAAGAAAACTGAAAAGGACTCTCTGAGTCCACCGGTCAGCCGGTGTTAGCTCACCGGCCAGCCGGTATAGGCACCGGCCAACCAGTTCTTGCCCACCGGCCAGCCGGAGGTTCCAGGCAGTAGGCTTGCCCACTGCCTGGTGCCACCGGCCAACCGGTGGATGACCACCGGCTGGCCGGTGGAACCCAGACAGAAAGCCTGCTGTCTGGACCACCGGCCAGCCGGGAGCTCAGCACCGGCCAGCCGGTGGACCACCGGCCAGTTGGTGAGCCACCACCGGCCAGCCGGTGTGACCAGTCAAACTAGCCGTTGGGCTTTGACCAGACTTGTACTTTTGACCCCCAACGGCTCCGGAAGCTCTCCAACGGCCATATTGAAGTGTTTATGGGTATTTCTCCTATAAATAAGAAACCATGGATGCCGGGAACATAATGGAATGACATTTTGTTTAAAATGGGCATAATTTTAAGTGAAAACAACTGACATATGCCAAACCAACCAAAATTCTTCTGATTCTGTTGAAACTTTAGAAAAATGATCCATGGGTCATATGTGACGTGTATGAGTCAACCCTGGCTCAATCCAAGACACGATGTGACTGAGACCATTGAAACTGTCTCCCTTTTGTTCAAAATGGACTAAATTGTAAGTGAAATCAACAACTATCATATGGGAAACCAACCAAACGCCTTAGGATTATATTGACACTTTAGGAAAACGATACATGGGTCATATGTGATGTGTACGAGTCAGACTTGACTCAATCCGAGGCGCGGTGTGGCCTACACCACCAAAACTATCTCTCTTATGTTAAAAATGAACAATATTTTACGTTCATAAGCCAAACTGATCAAACGGATTCTGATTGTGCTGAAACATTATGAAAACGATCCATGGATGATATGTGATGTGCACGAGTAAACCCTGCCTCAATCTGAGGCCCAGAGTGGCGGACACCACCCAAAGTGGCTATCTTTTGTTTAAAATGGACTTAATTTTAAGTGAAAACAACAACTGACATACGCCAAACCAACCAAACGCCTTCTGATTCTATTTAAACATTATGAAAACGATCCATGGGTCATATGTGACATGTACGAGTCAATCCCTCATAAATTCGAGCTGTGGTGTGGCCGAAACCACTCAAACTATCTCTCTTTTATTTAAAATGGACATAATTTTAAGTGAAAACAACAACTGACATACGCCAATCCAACCAAACAACTTATGATTCTATTGAAACATTAGTAAAACGATCCATGGGTCATATGTGATGTGTACGAGTCAACCCCACCTCAATCCAAGCCATGGTGTGACCGGGACCACTCAAACTGTCTCTCTTTTGTTCAAAATGGACTAAATTGTAAGTGAAATCAACAACTGACATACGGGAAACTGACCAAACACCTTCGGATTCTGTTGACACTTTAGGAAAATGATCCATGGGTCATATGTGACATGTACGAGTCAACCCCACCGCAATACGAGCCGCGGTATGGCTGGGACCACTAAAATTGTCTCTCTTTTGTTGAAAATGGACAAAATTGTAAGTGAAATCAATGACTGTCATACGGGAAACTGACCAAATGCCTTCATATTCTATTGAAACATTAGGAAAACTATCCATGGGTCATATGTGATGTGTAAGAGTCAATACCGCCTCAATCCGAGGTGTGGTGATGCCGACACCACCCAAACTGTCTCTCTTATGTTAAAAATGGACAATATTTTAAATACATACACCAAACTGATCAAACGGATTCTGATTGTGTTGAAACATTAGGAAAACGATCTATGGCTCATATGTGACGTGTACGAGTCAACCTTGCCTCAATCCGAGGCCCGGTGTGGCCGACACCACTCAAAGTGTCTCTCTTTTGTTTAAAATGAACTTAATTTTAAGTGAAAACAATAGTTGACATACGCCAAACTAACCAAACGACTTCAAATGATATTGAAACTTTAGGAAAACGATCCATGGGTCATATTTGACATGTAAGAGTCATTCCCGCCTCAATCCGAGCCACGGTGTGTCTAGGACCACTCAAACTATCTCTTTTTTCTTTAAAATGGACTAAATTATAAGTGATATCAACAACTGACATACGGGAAATAGACCAAATGCCTTCAGATTCTATTGAAACTTTATGAAAATGATTCATGGGTCATATGTGACATGTACGAGTCAACCCTGCCTCAATCCAATTCACCGTGGGGCGGGGAACACCCAAACTTCATCTCTTTTGTTCGAAATGGATAATATTTTATGTACATATGCCAAACAAATCAAACGAATTATGATTGTGTTGAAATTTAGGACAATGATCCATGGATCATAAGTGATGTGTACCAGCCAACCCAGCCTCAATTCGAGGCCCGGTGTGTCACTTATGGAGTCACAAGTGATGAGACTCCTATGAAAATACCTTTTCACCATATATTATTAAAGTGGTTGTCATGTGAAGATTGAAATGGGTGTAAATAATATTTGATTTATTGAAACCCTGATTCAACTATACTGGATGATTGTTGTCATATGAAAATTCAAATGGGGAATTATTCACCATGCCTCTAATCAAATAGGTGGTGTTCTTTTTAGTTGTTTTAATTCTGTTAGTGTTTTTAGTGGTGTGTTTTATGCAGGTCTATGCACTGGAGGGGCTACTGCAGGGGCATCTGTGCAACATTTCTGGAAATACACAATACCAACGGTTGTAAACCGTTGGTAAACTTTGAGAAAGAATTATACCAACGGTTCAATAAACCGTTGGTAAAAAACTGGTTTCAATGAAACCGTTGGGAAAATGATATACCAACGGTTGTAAACCGTTGGTATAACATCAAAATCATAGAATTCCCAACGGTTTCAATGAAACCGTTGGGAAAAAAACTATACCAACGGTTGGGAACCGTTGGTATAAGTTGAGAATTATAGAATTCCCAACGGTTCTAAACCGTTGGGTAAACCTATACCAATACATAGAGTGGGCTATCCCAACGGTTTACTTAAAACCGTTGGTATATATCTTTCCCCACGCCTTACTTCCCTACGGTTTGGAGAACCGTTGGTATAGAAAATACCAACGGTTTTCCAGCCTATACCAACGGTTGTAAACCGTTGGTATATACTCTATTTCCAGTAGTGAGAGTTTGGAGTTCGATCTGACCAAATTATAACCACAATGGTGAAGCTAAATGAGGTTCCGACTAATAAAATTTCATGTATGAAGAATCCATTAATCCACAATGGGGAGTAACAATGTTAGGTCGTTTATTTGGTCTGCAACCTCTATCATTAAATCGGACTACAAATTCATTTGTTGGTGATAAAAGAGTAAGTTTCATAGATTATATACGTAACACTATGGGATGTGATGAAAGGGATATGAGTTTAATTGATGTTTATTATCTATTATGAATATAGATAAATGGTTTTAATTTATTGGAAAAACTATTGATGAAGAGGAAATTGTTATCATTGATTGTAAATATTGTAAGAAACGTTTCCTGAAAAAATATTTCAGATACGATCAATCAGTTAATATGTAAATACAATTCATATATTTAACTAAAAAAAGAGGAAAACTTTTATATTTATAATTATAACTTAACAAGGTTATTGAGGCATGTTTTAGACTATCTGTATAATACAAATAATAAGATCGAAAATTTCATTGATGGGATAATGAAAATCCTTCAAAGGGATCTTGTATCCCAAACCACCAAATCATATGATTACCCAATATCACTATTCTTCATGGTAGATACTGAATTTTAAAATTATTATGACCTTTAAGAAAAGAAACATAAGAATTTGTTGATTTTTTTGAGACTCCCATTGAACATTCTTGAAGGGAATGAATGTATTCTTTAGGTGAAAATAGAAATGTAACCAGGAATGTGATTGAATGTGAAATAATGAAGATTAAAATATTTAATGAATCCATCAAAATGATACGAGACACTATGACAAATATTATGCTTGGAGTCAATGTTTTTTTACCTAGAAAAGATAAATAAATCAAGGATAATAATATATGATAAAAATAATCAAGGTTAATGCTCATAAGGATACTATGGTAGGTACGTTAATCATTATCTAAAAATTATCTAATGATTTATTTTAATCTCAATCTTCATACTCTTTGAAATCTAATGTTTTTTCTGTGAAAAATATATATTTACCTAGAACCTTAAATGGGAGGTAAAAGTTATTAATATTAGTAGAAGTCTAACCGCA
Source organism: Viscum album (assembly GCA_963277665.1). Classification (NCBI taxonomy): domain Eukaryota; kingdom Viridiplantae; phylum Streptophyta; class Magnoliopsida; order Santalales; family Viscaceae; genus Viscum; species Viscum album. Next base: position 1,132,301,266 of record OY728142.1, on the reverse strand, counting down.
TCAAGGATGTGTAAATCTATTTCAATTTTTGTATATAAATTTATTATATTTACTGACTATATAATTATACATATCATTGATTTTGATATAATCCTTGTAAAAATGGACTTCAAATTATGAAGAAAAGATTTATTTTAAAGAGAAGTAAATTATGATTCATAATGAGGATGTGTAATTTATTATCATTAGATGAGATACTTCTTCATCTGAGTCATTTATAGATCTACCCATAGTAGCTCTTCTGAATGATATTCCTGGGTAAAAATAGTGAAACCAATCTATAGATGGAATGGGTGGACTTAAAATTGAGGATGTATGCATTTTATTTGAATTAATTGATATAATTACTGAGGAATTACCTAGAAATCAAACAAAAAGAGGATTTTATATTTTTAATTATTTAATACATAACGCAAAATCTATAGGAAATACACCCAATACAATAGCCAAAATGGAATTAGTGGAACTAAAAAAACTTATAGTAATTATGTTGTAGTATATTTTTAAACTATAGTGTTCCACACTAGGATGCCAGTATTCTTTTCATTAATGAAAATGACATATATTTTATGTTTTAAATTGGTTATAGAGATATCAATAGGATTGGATAAATGAAAAAGTACCTTCTACCTCCCATTGAAGACTTATTCGATCAAATTCATATAGATTAATATTTTTTGAGGATTGATCCACATTCTTGGTATCATAATTATCATCTCAATAAGGAATATATTTCAATGGTAGTATCTCATATTAGGTATGGACATTATGATTATACAGTAATAAAATTTAAATTGACTAATAATGCCTTTTTATATGGATCCAACAAATAGAGTATTTAAGGAATATATTGATAAATTTTATCTATTATTTATTAATGGTATAATGGTTTTCTCTAATAGTTAAAAGGACAAATAGAATCACAGGAAATCATTATTGTGAATCATATAAAGAAAATGATATATTAGAAATTTAGCAAGTTTGAAATCTCGGTTTTGGAAATTTCATTCCTTGAAAATATATTTTAAATGGATAAAATATCAATGTTTCCTTGGAATAAAATGGGTGAACATGAATGTCCTGCACCAATAAATATAAATGGGTTATTAATTTTAAAATTCATTGTAAGTTACTATAGATGTTTTTTTCAAGAAATAAATTATTAATTTTAAACCCATTAACCACAAATACATGTAAAGATGTTAATATCATAGGAAAAAAAGAATATTAAGAATTTTTTTAATAATATAATAATAGAATTTTGGATTATATGATCTTGAATATACCATCAGTAGATGAAGTATTGGTGATATATAATGATAGATCATAATGAAAATTGGGTATGTACTTCTATAGAATGTTAATCTTTTTACCTATGCATCAATGTAGATAATAAATCACAAAAAATACTATCCAACAATTGATCCTGAGTTAGAAGATGAAATATTTTATATGAAAATAAAGATACATAATCTCAATGGTGAATGATTTGAAATATAAAAAAAATCAAAGGGGTTTAAAATATATATTTTCATAGATAAAACATAGCATAATGATAATTCAATGTTTTGTGCCACTTAAGGATTGTGGTTACTTAAAAAAATTATTTAGGAAAAAAAATAATGTTGTGGATGTAGTGTGTATGAATGATCATGAAATAATGACAAAATGATGATTGACATAAATTCTAGTTATGGATTTAGTAAATATGGATATAATAATTTTTAAATGAGGGGAAACATCACTCCTTTTTTGAATGTTTTTAATAAAATATTTACAATAAAGAAAAAAATTATCATTTGACGATGAGAATATTCATAAGAAAATTAGAACCATGAATGATGTGGAATTGGTATAGTTATGGTATGAAGATGGTTGTTTTAAATTTGGAATGAGTCTTAGTGTTCCATTTTTTCTGGTGATGAAGAGAGAATTATTAGATTATTATCGTATATCAAATTTTATTATACAACCTTATATCACCCAGATGAATTTATATTTAAAAAAAAAATTTTGGTGGGTGAATATAAAGTGGGACTTTGCTGATTTATTGTCAAGATGTTTTTTTCAACATGTGATGGTGGAGAGATAGTCTAATTGATGAGTCATGCTACCTTTACCTATCAATATCTAAAAATGGGACTAAATTACTATGTAATTATTCACTAAAATACAAATAAATCATAGAAAAAATGATGTAATGTTGGTTATTATTGATCACCTTAAAAATATAAACATTTTATCTCTACTATAGATAAAATACATTTGAAACACCTTGAATGAATCTATATTAATGAGGTTTTAATAATTCATGGAACACATATTTTAATTGTTTCTAATCATGATCTGTGATATATATTTAAATTCTATTATTGTATTCAAAAGGATATTGATAAAGATCTTATTTGAGTACCTCTTATCATTCTCAATTTTATGGTAATACCAAATGATCATTAAAACATTAGAATACATGTTGAGGTCTTTACCAATTGTCTTTCATGGTATGTGGGATTAGTATTTAACATTGGCAGTGTTCTCTTATAAAAATGTTTTCTATTCAAGTATTAAAATGGTGTTGTATAAATAATTATATGGAATGTTATGCATTAATCCAAATTGTTGGGAATAAGTTAGTGAATGTAATCCTATAGACCCAAAACTTGTGATGAGGAAAATGATAAACATAATGAATATTCAAACCCACATTACGAAAGCTCAAATAAGACAAAAGAGAAGTGTTGATAATTGAATGGATGATTTGGAATTTCAATGGGGGAGGATATTTTCATGATATTATATCTATGGAATGGTGTAATAAGATTTTGTAATAAAGGAAAATAGAACCCTAGGTTCATCAAAGGGTTTGAAATTCTAGAAAGAGTTAGATTTGTGTCTTATTTATAAGAAATTCCACCTAACCTATATAAAGTACATTATGTGTTCCACATATCACTATTAGGGAAGTAAATTCTAGAAATAATGAATGTTCTCACCTAATAATAAATATAATTTTAACAATATTTCATATATTTTGAACAGAGTATCAATATTATGGATACTAGATATTAATAATTAAGGAATTTGATGAATCATATGGTAAGGGATCTTTAAGGAGATCACAAAATAAAATGGGTTATAAGGGAAACTGATGCAATTTTGATGAAGAACTAGCCAAATCTATTAATGAGGTGACATTATAGAAATTTAATGGATAATGTTTTGGACGGAAGAACGTATCACCTCATGTTTTAAGATAAATTTATTTTCAAATCAATATAATCTCTTAGATAGATTTCGATGAGTAAAATCTAGAGTCTAAATGAACTCTAATATAAAATATAGTTATAAAAATGATGTTAAACTATAAGGTATAAATAGGAATTACTGAATTATGATAAATATATTTTTACACATGTGTAAAATAAATTTGTTTTTACAATTGATCCATATTGGGAAAAAACAATTTCAATGTAATTGAATTTTTTCTAGAAAAGTATTTTTATGCATGTATTGTGTTTTTTGTCTTAATACATTAAAATAATAATTATTTTTAAATTGTTTTAATAATTTTTATGTATTATATATTATTATATATTTTTCTTCATTAATCAAGTATAAGTTTTATTCATGTGATAATAAGTAATCTGATTTTATGCCTGAAAACTATATTTTCCTAAAATAATGTTTCATTGCATTTTTGGACTAAATTAAAAATTATAATTTCCCTAAAATTGTTAAAATTAATTTTAAAAATAAAAATAATTATTTAAATCCAAATGTAAAATTATATTAGAGTGAATTTTGGAGGATCTTCATTAATAATGAATATTAAAAAATGATGATTTATATTAAAAGTTGTGTTTTCATATAAATAATTTAAAAAGTTCATTTTTAAATGAACTATATTATAAAAAAAATATATAATTTTATCATTTATATTATTTTTTTCACCCCTTGTAAACATGTTTGACCCTTAATAGTACTAAATGATTTTTACTATTTTTACTATGGGTTAAAATAATAATATATGGTTTAAATTGACCTAAAAACTTACATAGCTTATATTTAATGGATTTATTGTGATCATATCTCATATTATTTCTTATTTTGGGACATTTTAGTTTGGTGTTTTCATGAATTTGACTGTTCATTATTTTAAAACATAGAAAAATCACAAGTGTGCCACTCACCATAATTATAAAAGGGTGCCTAATCTCCTTACTTCTTGACACATATTATGTTTTTTATATTTATAAAAAAATTAAAATATAATCAAAAATTTAATATGATTTTTCTATTGAAACAAATATTCCTACAATATCACCCCTACTGTTCATAATAAGAAATCAAAATGAGGTTTTTATGATGGAGGGTAATTGTCTTGACCATGCTCTTTCTTATTATATATTCTTTTACACAATATATTATGTAATAAGTATTATAGTAAAATAAAAAATTTAAATAGATGATAATGAGAAGATAATTTTTATGTTATGAAATATACCAATATCACATTCTATCAAATGTGAAATCAAACTAGAAATCATGCGTAAGGGGGACTAAGAGATCGTGATCTGATGTAATTCATTTTACATCCCAAACTCTAAAAAATTTTATACTTATATAATTAATATATATATATATATATATATTATGTATGAAATAATTATTCCTATGAAATTATAATATCACATCTAACATTTTACAATCCAATCCTTTGTAAAATGATAATGTTGATCATGTGTACGTGTATACTACAGTCTCCATGAAGCGATCTGATTTTTTTTCATTTTCGAGATACATAGATGGTAATAATGATATATTTAATGAATAAATATGATATATGTTATATAATATTAATTTTAAAATGTTAATTATTATTTAACATTATTTTTTACATCCTTAAATAAAATTAAAATTACATTAATGTGCACGTACTACGTACCACGCCCATTAAAGTTGTAATCAATATTTTTTTCTCTAAAAATTATAGATTATATTAAAAAATATGTATAAAATTATATGATATTTACATAATTATTATCATTCTATATATGTTGGAACCTGGATCAATGTAAAATGGCAAAAACTACTGATCCAGAACATACATGAAAATTGATGAAATTATTTTCCAGAATTATGATTTAAAAAAATGTTAATAAAATAATTATAAAATATTATAATTAAATCATATATGTTATGATATATATAATCATGGTTCTAGATTATTTTTTTAATAAATATATTTTTATAATATATGAGTTCAAAAACAAAAGAATGATGTCAAACCTAGGTTAGGGGTTTATTTCATAATTTGATTTTATTCAGAATTATTTATGCTAAAGTCATAAATAGGGTAATTAATTGATCCTTCAACATAGAAATAAATATATTTTAATATACTCTAGTTATTTAATGAAATAAAAATTTTCCTTTCATTTTCAAGTCAATTTGTACTCAGGATACTGAATTTTTTTAATGAAAATTGAATTTAACTCGAAAGGGAAACTTTTTCTCACATATGAATATATTCCAAAAAAAAGTAAATGAATATTTTTAACAATCTATCATCATTTATGAAAAAACTGTTTTTACCCATGTTATATTTTTTACAAAATTGGTTAAAAGGAATCATCCCAACATTTATCAAAGGCAGTACTTTTTAACGTTATTCAAAACTGTGAAAAGATGTTTTTTACTAATTTAGAATCAAATAGATTCATTAACACCCTGAAATAGAAATTATTTAAATCTCCATTTGAAATTTTCAATGTTTACTTCCAAATAAAGTGTTTTCCAAAATAATTTGTAAATTTTCATTTTAAGATGAAAATTATATATTTATCAATTTATCCCCCATGGTTATTTTTAATGTATATTCAAATATGTTAAAAATATTTGGGCAATATTATTATTCACTGGGGATGTATTATTTTTATATTATTATTTATAATAATATATATGGTTTAGGATTATGTTTCTTTATTAGTGAAATTTACAGAATTTTGTATACTAGTTTTTCAATACAAAATTTTACATTGATAATGTTTCACTCCTTCATATATGAATTAAATATACTATATAAGTGATTATAGGGGCCCATTGTAACCCCTAAATACAAAATTATGTCTCGTGAAACAATCTAGTTCTTCCATTTCGCTAAGGAAATACTTATTTTATGTCGTATGTCTTTGTATAAGGCCACGATGGTTAGATTATAGGGTTCTTCATTATTCATTCAATCATTATGAGAATAGTTATTAATGTTCATATGATTATTTGATCAGTTATAATATCCCTTGATAGATTTGGATGTCATTTGGTTATTTATAAGGAATTATTGGATCATATTTTATTTCACGTATATTATTCTTCATGATCAATATATTAATTTAAAATAATGTTTTTTCAGTTACTTTCCATTCTATATTGATTATACCTTATCTATTAATTATATATTATTTTTTACTTATAGAATTATTGAGAACTGGAGATCATACCTATCATATATTTCATATTCCTAGGAATCTAAGAAGTTTATTAGGTTTAATATTTTGGGATATTATTCAATAAAAAAATGATTTCTCAAAACAATTTCAATAATTTTTAAACAATTTCATATCAAATGTTCAAATAAATTTTGTATATATTTACAAGGATACTAAATTAAATAATACTTTATAATGAGTTAACTTATATCTAGTTCTAATGTAATAAATTATCCATTGAATATGAGCCACTATAGTTGCAGAATTTAAAAAATAAGATTGAGCCCATTATAATCGAGTCCATGCAATATTTCACATGAATCCCAATTCACATTATCTTCTCATATCTCACACCAGGTCACTCATTTACACCATTAAAAATTATATTTGATCTAGAAATATTGTTCTAGGATTTTCACCATAGATTATAATGGTATATTTCGTGATATAGAACTCTTTTCCTCACATTTTCATAAATATGATTCCCCCCATCATGAATCCCATTCCCATACCCAATCCTCCTATATCTGAAGATCATCTTTTATTGAACCTTGGAACCATGTATCTCTAAATGTTTTTCTATTATGGGATCAATAGCGTAATATGATAAATTTCATTAACACACTAAGCTTTATGTTGTGGGAATATTTGTAATTTTATATTTTTAGGAACTGATCTTTTGATCAGCTGCAACCTTTCGATAATCTATAATTATTTCTGTAAAAACATGAATATGTAATTAAATGACCAAAACCCATCTACTTGAACTAATAAATTACTTATTTATCTAACCGCTATATTTCATAACTGGAATCCCATTCTTTATAACTCATTAATCTAAAATATTGAAGGTCCTTCTACAACGGCCTATAGTTTACTTCATATATCGGGTTGAATCACAATCCAATGAAATAAAAACCATCTTGGAGGAATAATGAAGAATCCCCAGATCCAGTTACCCAAATAAAATGTCAAATCTATTTTAATGGTATGTGATAAATGGAATTTATTTATATATGATCGATAAATATGGAATTCCTTAAGAAAAAGATACATATATGATTTCCATATTACACTAAAAATATAAAATATAGATAATTTTAAACATTATAAAATCCTCAATATTATCCATAATATCCTTCTTCAAATCATGGGGATTGAAAAAAATAAAGGATGGGATTTTATGTTTATTAATTGTTGTATAAAATGGTATCTTTCATTGGTAAATATGTTATAATAAACATAGAATAGTAAATAACTAACAGACAGTAAATTTAATCAATAACTTGATCATAAAAATGTATATATAGATAACATCAACCCATTAATCTCAATGAAAATACAAAATAAATTATCAAGTAAGAATATTATCAATATTGGATATCATGATATATTTACCATCAAATCCTCATGCTAATATAGTTTAATAGATGAGTTGGTATATACAAAAATTAAATTTTCTAGGGCCATCAATTTTATTTTTCTCCTAAGACCTGTTAATGAATTTTGTGACTATCAACTACTTGGCCCCACCCATCACTATAAGTCAAATGAAATTCTCATATATTAAATGACTAATTTAATTGATAAAAAATATACCCTATGAAAACATGTATATATTGAGTACGAAATATGGAATATCAATATTTACCTAGCTAGTAATATAAAATTCAATGTAAAACACCAAATGTTGAAATATGATAATGTTTATGAAACAAAAAAATCCATTATACAATGAATATTTATATTTCTGTGAAATCAAAATTAAAATGGAAGATGAAAATATGAAAAATATTTCTTTATTAAAAGTTAAATGAGAAAAAAATTATTAAGAGGTATAAGATGACCCTCAATTCATCAAAAACATAGATTTTGTAATTAATCACAAAATTAAGATAAATATATAAATTGGAAGTCAAAAATTAAAATAAACATTTGTTTAATATTTTTCCTTGTAAAACCATTGAGAAATTGTTCAAAAATCTAAAGAGAATAATGTGGTTTTGGTTAATGGAAAATATATTAATGTTGTATATGTTAAAAAGAAATAATCCTTTTTAATATTTGAAAATAAAGTGAAAAATGAATCATTGAAAAGATATTATAAATATTCCTTTCTAACAATTAATAAATGAAATGGTTAGAAATAAATCTATTGACAATTAATTTGAGTAAATAAAATATAATTTATTAAACCAATATTGAAAAATGCCACTTAATAAAAATATAATCGATCTAAAAGACCAATATTATCAGATTTTATTTTGTACATTTTTTTGATTGATTAATGTTCCAAAGAGAGGAAAATTTAGAATAAAATAAAGAAACTCATTAAATATAAAAATTGTAATAAAATATAGGGAGTATATAATTGATAGATTAACAAAAATTAATATAATAAATTTTAAGAAAAAATACATTGTAAAATAAATTCATACATATTTTGTAAAATTTTTATTATTACCCCATTAAAAGGTAAAAATTAATTGAAATGATAATCATTATGAAAAAACATATATTCATGTGAAGTCTATCAAAGTGGATGTATATAATGCACATAAAAATATATAGGTTCATAATACAAAATATTTCTCATGAGAGTGTAAATTGAGATGAAATCCCTTATTACTGTAAATTTAAAGAAGAAATGTTAATAGGATTGCACCAATACATGGAGGTGGTTGTCTATACATACACACGAGAGACAATATCATTATAAAAATAGATTGGTTGGTAATAAAGTAGATAAGATATATGAATTTCATAATCATAATTATTTTATTAATATCATATATATTAATTACTTCTATAATTATAAATATCCATGTAAAATGGTGATGAAAAATGAATCAAACTCTTACGTGGAGATCGTTAGTCAAGTGAACACACAGGTGTTTCTCTGACATTTTGTAAGATAGAAAAGTAGTAGGAAATTATTTTCCCATGAAAATAATATTATATCAGTATATTGATTATATTATATTTATTATTTTAGGATTGGTAAAACATATTTATGTAATTTATAATAAAAAATAATCTTAAAATGAATGATAAATACATTTACCTCTTTTTCAAAAGACATTGTCTAGGTTCATTCTGAGGATTGATGTAATGCACATTAAATAAGAAAAAAAATCAATAATTCATGTATAGGGAATTTGATAATAAAATTTTATAGGGTTTCGATGTGATATATGGATCAATGTGGTGTAACTAAAAGAGAGTATGGGTATCCTTTTATAAGTGACGAGAGAGGAACTCTTATAATATTTAAACTATGAAAATACAATAATATAAAACTCATTGAAAATGGGTTATAAAATAAAATTTATTTAAATATAAGTATGATATGGTCCTAATATAATCATCCAATCAAATTTATATGCATATATATATATATAATTATTTTTTATTTTAATTACCCCTTCATTAACAATTTTTTACCTTAATCACGGTAAAAGCTATATAAATATTAAAGTGTCATAAATTATTTATTAGCAGAAAACTGGATAATAAATGGAAAATGGATGATATATTAGACAATATATTATCACATTTTTCTATTTAATTATTTTTATTATTTTTAAATTACATAAAAAATGTGATTTTATAAAATATTTTTAATGTCTTTGTGTCACTATTTATGTAATGTGAATTTAATTACATAAATAAAAATATGGAATTCAGATATAAATATTTAAATCATACCTTATATTTTATAATTAACAATAAAATTTATGGTTAACTATGACTCATATAAAAATATTATATTTAGTGTTTTTAAAATTATTTACTTTATTTTTATACTATTTGCACAAGCACTATGTCTGTGTTGTGTAATCATTTAAGGTAATAATTTCCTCCATATTTTTTTTTAAATAATTAATATTATAAATAAAATTATTTCACATTTTAAATAATAAATTTTAACTAAATATAAGTTTTTTATCCCAATAACATAATATTACAGATTTTATAATCCGAAATGTGACATTTTTGACCGGATCAATTACTTAAATATTATAAGTGTCGAAAATAATGATAGAAGGTGAAAAGTCATATATTAAAATATTTAATGTCCAGGGACTATATATATAAATAAAATTAAATATATTCATGTGTATAACCTAATTTTATGCGTGATCACATTATTGTTTACCCATAATTACCTTATTTACCATCTATTGGGATGGTAAATTTTACCTATTCTATTTTTCATAATGTCTAGAAATAAAAGTGACCTATTTTATGAATTATAACTGTAGAATTAAAAATTTGGAATACATTTTATAAAATTCACTCACAATATGTTCTGTAAATTAAATTTGAAAAAATATGGAAAATACGATGAAAATTATTTTATATAAAATTTTGTTTTAATGACTAAATGTTGTCTTATATCAAAATTATATTAAATGATTAAAGAATGGGATTTAATTAAAATATTTAAATAATATTGATCTTATATAAATTATATATTGAATCTAAAATATAATCTATTTACTAAATTACTTTATTTAAGGGAATGCAAAGACCATTTAAAAAAATTAGTAATTTTAACTATTAAAAAAACCTAATATTTTTATGATATTCTCAAAATTCACCTTGATATATTACTAACATTCTTATTTCAAAATTGAAAAACTCTATCATAAAAATATTTCAATAGTTTTTTATTTCTATTCTAACCTATATGACTCATGTATCTTAATATATCAAAAGAAATTAAATTTACTTAATGAGAAATATAAAATCCTTCGGTGTCACATTCTACCCCCTTATAAGAACTTCCCTATCAAAATTGCATCACATCAATAAAAATAGCTGAGGATTATTTTTCTTTATCACATCCTCAGGTTTCCGTGTTGCTACATCCATTTTAGTATTTAACCACAAAATATTGAATATATGAGTAATCTAATATCACGTCATTATCTCTCTATTATCTATAATCTATATTAGTTTCTCTACATAACAATGATAATTTTCTATAGGTAAAATCAATATGTTTAGTACATATGAAGATTGGGTATTTTAATCCATGTAATAGATATATGGAACACATCCTGAACTTGAGGTAGATTTTATGGAAGTACGATGTTATTAGATTCCATCCATATATAATAAATAATATTAAAATGAAAAATATATCCGGATCTCAAAATTCCTATGTTTTCAAATATCATATCCTTATTCCAATGAGATATTCATAGGAATGCATTTCCACCATCTTCAATATCTATATCTCAAAGATAATTGTTTACATAAAAAATTTTTAGCTCTAAGATCCCGTTATGTGTTTTTAAATTAGTGTAACCTTCTATACCGTCTCCTTATCTAGATAAGGTTCAAATATATTTCATTTTCCCACATCACCCCTACACACTTGAATTCTATACTTCCTTCAATAGAGAAAATCATTTAATGCCATTAGAATTCTTGATTAAAAGATAATATGGAATGAATATTAATCCAATGGAAGGTTTTGATCCCAACCACCTTTGAATTATATATAAAAAGTTATCAATACTCCTTATTGAGTGTTAATGGTCCTCTCAGAATAAATATCTATCTTTGAATGATAATTACAATTGAAACTTACCTTTGTATCCAGATCTTGGAGAAGACTTCTCCAAAACCCTGGGGTAAAATGTTGATTATGATCATATAAAATTGTCAATGGTACATAATGTTATCTGAATATATTCATAACATGTACCAAGTAATATAATAGAGATACAATTTATAAGGCCCCAGCCTTAAACCTTACTTAAAATTTAATTAAAAGAATAATTCACATTGAGGATCTTTTCAGGTTTAGAGTTTTAGAGAATTAGGACATAACTATTACATCATAAAAGATTACAAAGTAGTCTCTTCTACTAAATTTCAATAAAATAAAAACTCTTAAAAAGAAACATGTCTAGTTTCATGTTTTAGGTAACATGACTTTCCCTTGATCCCATCCTTGACCCTATTCCACGCTAAGTCCTGTGAAAAACATTTCAAAAACATGGGATGAGCATAAAAACTCAGTAAGGGATACACAAAGAATAAAAACTGTTAGTTTATCAAAACAAAAAGTAAACCATGTATACTTAATCAAGGTAATACTTTTCAACTTTATGAAGTAGTAAAAACTCTTTACTGAATAAAATATCATTACTTACCTTTTTGTAACGAAAGGATTACCACAAAACCCATATAAAGAACACATAACATATATAAAGGTAACTTGGGACATAAACATACTTATGTGGAATAACCATACGGTCGACTTCCACACATATCACTTAATGGAATAGCCATACGGCCAATTTCCATACATACTTAATGGAATAGCCATACGACCGACTTCCATACCCAATGCATTGGAGGTTATAACGTAACCACCTGTCCAGGTATTCACGGCACCACCCGTCATATGGTTTATAATGTAACCACCCGTTAAAATGTCCAAGTACCAATATAAAATCATAAAACATAAAACCAATATAAAGGAATGATAACATTTCCACATCACAATATATCATAATAGAATCCTTTATCAAAACCATTTTCAAAACCATTTAAAACATTTAATAAAGAGATTTTTGAATCAAAGTGTCCCATACCACCTTGAAGCATAAAATTTTAAACCATTAATATCCATATAAATAAATCCTTAAAACCATTTTGAAAACATGGATATTAATAATTACAATTAATGAAAACATTTAAAATGACATTTTGGTTAAAGGGGTTTTACCAAAATTAGAGACACTTGAATACAATAATTGATGAATAACATTTAGTCAGAACTTTCTAATATCATGAGAATAAATTGATTCATGATATAATACTCCAAAGGACAGTATATACACCATATAAGAGTGAATTGGTGCATAACAACAATGAACCCTCAATAGAAATGTCAAATGTGATGAAATCCCTTATAAAGAAGGTATCATTAAATTAAGGACAAAACAATCTCAAAAATATGTGTGACAAAAATAAATACACCCAATATAAGTGGATATTAAGTGTAAAAAAATAAAAGGTCATTCACACATATTCAATGGATGACATATTCAATGACTACATGTTGAACCCAAAGAAATCAAAATTGGGTTAAAAAGTTCCCTTGACAGCCTAATGGCATCACATCAAAATGAGTTGATGAGAGATAAAAAGTGTATCTCATCACATGGACATAAAATTTACATCAATAAGGATATATGAGAAAATATCCCAACATAAAAATATGTAAATTAAAAGACCCAACAAAAGAAGTCTTTTAAAAAAGAGGAGGGTGAAAGGTTCCCTTACCGACTTGGGTATCTTTCAAAACATACACCCCATGAAATAAGGACAATAGATAATTGATGTAAATACTCATAAAAGAAAGTATACTACACAAAGAGTAGAATAATGGGCAGTACATACACCACTCATTGGAATTTGTGGCAAATGTAGCATAAATCTCACGGGAATAAAAGTGAGATGAAAAATCTCTTATGAAAACTCGGCAGCCTAACGGCACCACATAAAACTTCCGAATATGGATTGATGAGATAAAATAGGGTACCTCATCACATTAAAATAAAATTTATAGAAAGAGTAATATAAAAGAACATCCCCCAACATTACAAAGAGGAGCTTAAAAGAAGTGATGTAAAGGAGAGTACTTAAAAAGAAAGAGAGAGGTTAGATCTCTTACGAAAGTTCGGCAGCCTAACGGCGCCACTCAAAACTTCCAAAATGGATTGATCAGAGAGAATAGGGTCTCTCATAACATGAACATAAAAATTACAGTAAGTGTAATATAAAAGATCATCCCAATAACAAGAAATATGAGCTTTAAAAGGAATGACATAAAAGTGTGTACTTAAAAAGAAAGAGAGGAGTAGGATCCCTCACCTCGGGTCCGACTTGACTCGATTGTTCTTTAACGTCCTGAATAATAAACTTGAGATAATTTCTACTTCCTTAAGAACATTTTTCAAGTTCATTATTCCTTTTATATCACTTATTACCATGTCATAAACATTATGTAATCACTTAAGTTAATAATATTTGTTTTGCCAATATTTGGTTCTTAAGTCAAAAGTGGACTTCTTACAATTACATGTTGTTCATGTGGCCAAAATTTTATTATATCCAGAATTGTATTCATGATGTAGATATCATATATTTCATATATATCCAGTACATTCATGCATTTATAACATTACATAATCATTTAGAGGTAAGAAATGAAATGCACCGTTCATGGAGACGGTAAGCCGTACGTACGCATGAACGCTACATTCATTTCTATTTCGTATATTATAGAATGGAATCATAATGATATAAAGTTATATTATAATTCCAGTATAATATCATATATAATATCATAGTTCCATCCTTTATACGTCCCACATATGGTATTTAACGAATCAAATCACTTTGAGGGGGCGGTAGTCCGCACTTCCTTAAATGAAGATATCACGTATACCCATAATGGAAGCCATAAAGGTAAGACACAAATTAAGAATACATAAGCATAAGTAAAACATAAACATATTATATATCATATATAAAAATAGTGACATCATAATGGCGACCTTTGAAGGTGTTAAAAGAGTATTGAACAATCATCGTTTCGGGAGGCAGAATTTCTCCATCCACGGAAACCGTATGTTCTTTAACCATTTGATGTAGTTTTGTGAGAGTGTAGCTCGAATAAATCTTATAAAAACATCCTAGTATATTGAAGATACTGGTGTTGTTACAAAATAACTAAATAAAAAGCGTTTAGGGGGTTGGAGAAGAAAAATAAAACAAATGAACATGAGAAAATGAATTATCTTTAAAAGTGTAACTCCTCTTGATTTGAGCATAAAGGCTTCCTTTGGAAGGATTCTTCCCAAAGGTAATCCTCTAGGATGAGGAGAGGGATTTGGAGAGAGTAAATGGGCAGGGGTTGGCCGAGCCAAGGGCTCGGGGAGTGTGTGAAATGAGGTAGAGGTGGGGGCCTTTTATAAGAGGAGAGGAGGGCCACTTTTAGAAAGTAAGAAATACTACTTTATTTGAAAATGTGTTTCGGTTTTAAAAGGTCCCAAATTGATATATTTCGTGGATAAGGTGATAAGGGTTCTAAATCCACACATACAATAAGTTTTGGACATGTTTAGTTCATATATTTTACATTATCTTTCCATTTTATTTAAATCGTCAAATAATGATGTCATCGCTGCATCATTATTATGTCATAAATAATGTAATTTATTTAATGTCTAAAAATTATAAAACAAATACTATGATGTAGGAAATGTTTTTATCTTTCCAATTACTATTTATAATAAAAAATATGACTTGTATAACCCCACTTAAAAATTGTTTTAGTAAAACATATCATGTTTGTGTCATTTTTACTTTTACATTAAATAAAAAGTTATTTATGTCATTTCCTAACCAAAGTGGCTCCATGGGGTCCCCAAGTTGACCCATGGATTTTCTTGGTCGTCCATTACACATCCAATGAGGTTAGGACATGTTTCAAGTTCATCTCATATTATTAAAACATTATTTTTACCTTAAACTACACTAATTACCTCTAATCGCGATTAAAAACATAATAAGTTACTATTCACCAAAAAATTATTTTTATCCCATTGAACCATATTTTACTTCTTCATGATAACCATGTATGTCGGATTTTCGAAATTCAAAACAAAAAGATGGCAAAATTTCATTTAAACAGAAAAATCAGTTTTTATAAGTACCACTTAGTGGTTTCACTATTCATCAAAAATAGAAGTTTTTCAGAAAAATCCCAAAAATTCACCCTAAGCTATATATGATATTATGAATTCAAAAATGAAGTCCATTTTAAAAAATTCATAACATATTAGTCACATTAATTAATTTAATAATTAATTCCCGCTGTCATAGCAAATAGCGTGTTTTTATAAAACAATAAGTATCAAAAGATTGACACTAGTTTAAGTCTGATTTCAAAGTGAAATTAATTATAACGACCACTATTGGATTTAATGGTTAAAATATATTCTAATTTCACTTTAAAACCAATTCAAAAGATAATCTAATCATATAAATAAATTAGATTAAAAAGATGTTTTGAATTAAAATACAACATTTTACACTATTCATTAAAAAAAAATTTATCGGAAAGATAACAAAAATTTACACAAAGTAAAATTTGATGTCCCGATTCTAAAGAAGAGTTTTATTTGGTCCAAAAGTATGTATAAGAGTGATCAAAACTATATTTAGTGACAGTTCTCCATTAAAATGCGATAAGTCAACCTTTAGTGAAAACTAGGGCATATACGCCTAAAATTGAATTCTTTCTGTATTTTAAGCCTTTAGATTTTATTGGATAAATGTAAAAACATTTGAAAACATATATAATCATATTTTAGTTATTTCTATCCATTCCCGCCAATACAACAGCTACATGTTAACTACCATTTAAAATAATATTATTTTATTATTAGAGTGCAACGTAAGATTCCCAAGAAACTCATTGTTGCGTGTTGGGTACGCCATCGAGCATAGTGTCCCCTTTAAAGTCATTTCAATATTTTATTCACAAATATAGATAAATATGAAATGTCATATTCTTTATTTACCTGGGGTGTTACATCCTTCCCCCCATTTGGGAATTGCGTCCTCGCAATTTTAAAATTGCGCTTGGAAACATCCTTGAAAGTCCCATATCAGAACAAGAGTCGGTAAAACAATCACTTTAAAATATAGAAAGATAAGTACAGAGGTCACCCGAGTTAACCCATACTAGGACTCCATGTAGGAAAACATGGACATGGAGGATAAAACATTGGGTCATGTTCTGATGTACAGTGATAGAAAACATGTTTAGGAGAAAGTTAACAACAAGAAAATCCCAAACTTGTGATGGGTTAAACGGTATTCGATTCCCTAGTAGGAAAAGTTAATAGACAACATTTTTGTTTTAAGTTACTTTTTATTGAGAAATTTATTCATAAGGAAACATAATCACTTATCATGTTGACTTTCAACATTTACTAAATTCCTTAATCAAACTCATATTTTTTCCAAAAGACGAGTATTTAGGGAGACTTGTTCACATTAAGAGTACTATAATCAACTTCTAGAGAATCACCTAATACACAAAAGAGAACTATATACATCCCATGTCTTTAGGCTTTAACCAAAACCAAAACCATAAAGGTTAGTACAAGGTCAGATAATCCAGAAAAAGGATAACCCTTTATAAAAAGAAAATCTATTCTTAATCTCCAAAATTTTTCCAACAAAACCCAAAGGTCAACGAGGACCATTTGTCCATAAAATTCAACAAAGTAAATCGATATAATATTGAAACCCAAATATTTGAAGTATTTAGTCTCATAATCTTCCAAGTTAAATTGTAACATTTATCTCCAAACAACATCAGTTGCTCCTAAAGTCTCGTATTGAAAAGTAATTAACCTAATCACATATCCTCCATGATAGGTTAATCATTTTCATAAATAACCGAAAATCAACTTACTCTTAATTCATAAAATCATATAACTAGAAAGAATCGGTCAAACTAACCAGGGACATCACGTAGTCCAGTGGTAGGCGATAAATACCAGTCGCACTTTGGTGTGGGTTCGATTCCCGCAGCTTTGTCCGACGCGACGGGTTGTCACACGGTCCACATGTTGTCCTTTTTCCAAAACTATATAATTCTTAAAACATTCCCCAAAAAGAGATAATATCTTCAAAGATGATCATAACATATTTTAACCTCAAGTTTATCTCATGCCTTTTATTTTCCATTAGAACATATAATAACCCATAATTACCTCAAAAGTAAGGATCATATAAACCCTAATGGTTACCTTAATAATTATTACCTGAACATCCACATCGATTGTCCATCTTGTACATGATGCATTAAAGATCATACCAAGGTTCAAGTGGTTGATCATGACTCCTTGATTGTTGGTTTAAAACAACCACGAGTTTCCTCATTGAATCCCCCATTTTATCTAGTATCTTAATCATAGAACCACCACAGTTTCCTTCAACCCTCTTGTCTCTTTGGTGCCTGCTAGATCCATCCATTCACTAAGAACAGAAATGTCAGTGTGAGTATATCAAAAAAAACCATCATGTACTAATGAGGAAGGTAGACACTAAGATACACTTACTCATTCAATTTATCTAAAACTAGGACTCTTTCTGAAATCCTAACCATTATGGTAATGTCACTTATGCTTAAAGAATACCCTAACCTCTAAAGTTATCTAAACCGACCTTTGATACCAACTATAAGGCCCGAGCCTTAAACCTTACTTAAAATTTAATTAAAAGAATAATTCAAATTGAGGATCTTTTCAGGTTTAGAGTTTTAGAGAATTAGGACATAACTATTACATCTTAAAAGATTACAAAGTAGTCTCTTCTACTAAATTTCCATAAAATAAAAACTCTTAAAAAGAAACATGTCTAGTTTCATGTTTTAGGTATCATGACTTTCCCTTGATCCCATCCTTGACCCTATTCCATGCTAAGTCCTGTGAAAAACATTTCAAAAACTTGGGATGAGCATAAAAACTCAGTAAGGGATACACAAAGAATAAAAACTGTTAGTTTATCAAAACAAAAAGTAAACCATGTATACTTAATCAAGGTAATACTTTTCAACTTTATGAAGTAGTAAAAACTCTTTACTGAATAAAATATCATTACTTACCTTTTTGTAACGAAAGGATTACCACAAAACCCATATAAATAACACATAACATATATAAAGGTAACTTGGGACATAAACATACTTAAGTGGAATAACCATACGGTCGACTTCCACACATATCACTTAATGGAATATCCATACGGCCAATTTCTATACATACTTAATGGAATAGCCATACGGCCGACTTCCATACCCAATGCATTGGAGGTTATAACGTAACCACCCATCCTGGTATTCACGGCACCACCCGTCATATGGTTTATAACGTAACCACCCGTTAAAATGTCCATGTACCAATATAAAATCATAAAACATAAAACCAATATAAAGGAATGATAACATTTCCACATCACAATATATCATAATAGAATCCTTTATCAAAACCATTTTCAAAACCATTTAAAACATTTAATAAAGAGATTTTTTAATCAAAGTGTCCCATACCACCTTGAAGCATAAAATTTTAAACCATTAATATCCATATAAATAAATCCTTAAAACCATTTTGAAAACATGGATATTAATAATAACAATTAATGAAAACATTTAAAATGACATTTTGGTTAAAGTGGTTTTACCAAAATTAGAGACACTTGAATACAATAATTGATTAATAACATTTAGTCAGAACATTCTAATATCATGAGAATAAATGGATTCATGATATAATACTCCAAAGTACAGTATATACACCATATAAGAGTGAATTGGTGAATAAAAACAATGAACCCTCAATAGAAATGTCAAATGTGATGAAATCCCTTATAAAGAAGGTATCATTAAATTAAGGACAAATAAATCTCAAAAATATGTGTGACAAATATAAATACACCCAATATAAGTGTATATTAAGTGTAAAACAATAAAAGGTCATTCACACATATTCAATGGATGACATATTCAATGACTACATGTTGAACCCAAAGAAATCGAAATTTGGTTAAAAAGTTCCCTTGACAGCCTAACGGCATCACATCAAAATGAGTTGATGGGAGATAAAAAGTGTATCTCATCACTTGGACATAAAATTTACATCAATAAGGATATATGAGAACATATCCCAACATAACAATATGTAAATTAAAAGACCCAACAAACGAAGTCTTTTAAAAAAGAGGAGGGGGAAAGGTTCCCTTACCGACTTGGGTATCTTTCAAAACATACACCCCATGAAATAAGGACAATAGATCATTTATGTAAATACTCATAAACGAAAGAATATTACACAAAGAGTAGAATAATGTGCAGTACATACACCACTCAATGGAATTTGTGGCAAATGTAGCATAAATCTCACGGGAATAAAAGTGAGATGAAAAATCTCTTATAAAACTCGGCAGCCTAACGACACCACATAAAACTTCCGAATATGGATTGATGAGATCAAATAGGGTAACTCATCACATTACAATAAAATGTATAGAAATAGGAATATAAAAGAACATCCCCCAACATTACAAAGAGGATCTTAAAAGAAGTGACATAAAGGAGAGTACGTAAAATGAAAGAGAGAGGTTAGATCTCTTACGAAAGTTCGGCAGCCTAACGGCGCCACTCAAAACTTCCAAAATGGATTTATGAGAGAGAATAGGGTCTCTCATCACATGAACATAAAAATTACAGTAAGTGTAATATAAAAGATCATCCCAATAACAAGAAAGATTAGATTTAAAAGTAATGACATAAAAGTGTGTACTTAAAAAGAAAGAGAGGAGTAGGATCCCTTACCTCGGGTCCGACTTGACTCGATCGTTCTTTAACGTCCTGAATAATAAACTTGAGTTAATTTCTACTTCCTTAAGAACATTTTGCAAGTTCATTATTCCTTTTATATCACTTATTACCATGTCATAAACATTATGTAATTACTTAAGTTAATAATATTTGTTTTGCCAATATTTGGTTCTTAAGTCAAAAGTGGACTTCTTACAATTACATGTTTTTCATGTGGCCAAAAGTTTATTATATCCAGAATTGTATTCATGATGTAGATATCATATATTTCATATATATCCAGTACATTCATGCATTTATAACATTACATAATCATTTAGAGGTAAGAAATGAAATGCACCTTTCATGGAGACGGTAAGCCGTACGTACGCATGAACGCTACTTTCATTTCTATTTCGTATTTTATAGAATGGAATCATAATGATATAAAGGTATATTATAATTCCAGTATAATATAATATATAATATCATAGTTCCATACTTTATACATCCCGCATATGGTATTTAACGAATCAAATCACTTTGAGGGGGCGGTAGTCCGCACTTCCTTAAATGAAGATATCACGTATACCCATAATGGAAGCCATAAAGGTAAGACACAAATTAAGAATACAGAAACATAAGTAAAACATAAACATATTATATATCATATATAATAATAGTGAAATCATAATGGCCACCTTTGAAGGTGTTAAAAGAGTATTGAACAATCTTCATTTCGGGAGGCAGAATTTCCCCATCCACAGAAACCGTATGTTCTTTAACCATTTGATGTAGTTTTGTGAGAGTGTAGCTTGAATAAATCTTATAACAACATCCTAGTATATTGAAGATACTGGTGTTGTTACAAAAGAAGTAAATAAAAAGAGTTTAGGGGGTTGGAGAAGAAAAATAAAACAAATGAACATGAGAGAATGAATTTCCTTTAAAAGTGTAACTCCTTTTGATTTGAGCCTAAAGGCTTCCTTTGGAAGGATTCTGCCCAAAGGGAATCCTCTAGGATGAGTAGAGGGATGTGGAGAGAGTAAATGGGCAGGGGTTGGCCGAGCCAAGGGCTTGAGGAGTGTGTGAAATGAGGTAGAGGTGGGGGCCTTTTATAAGAGGAGAGGAGGGGCACTTTTGGAATGTAAGAAATATTACTTTATTTGAAACTGTTTTTCAGTTTTAAAAGGTCCCACATTGATATATTTCGTGGATAAGGTGATAAGGGTTCGAAATCCACCCATACAATAAGTTTTGGACATGTGTAGTTCATATATATTACATTATCTTTCCATTTTACTTAAATCGTCAAATGATGATGTCATCGCTGCATCATTATTATGTCATAAATAATTTAATTTTTTTAATGTCTAAAAATTATAAAACTAATACTATGATGTAGTAAATATTTGTATCTTTCCAATGACTATTTATAATAAAAAATATGACTTGTATAACCCCACTTAAAAATTGATTTAGTAAAACATATAATGTTTGTGTCATTTTTACTTTTACATTAAATAAAAAGTTATTTATGTCATTTCCCAAACAAAGTGGCTCCATGGGGTCCCTAAGTTGACCCATGGATTGTCTTGGTCGGCCATTACACATCCAATGAGGTTAGGACATGTGTCAAGTTCATTTCATATTATTAAAACATTATTTTTACCTTAAACTACACTAATTACCTCTAATCGCGATCAAAAACTTAATAAGTTACTATTCACCAAAAAATTATTTTTATCCCATTGAACCACATTTTACTTCTTAATGAAAACCATGTATGTCGGATTTTCGAAATTTAAAACACAAAGATGGAAAAATTTCTTTTAAACAGAAAAATCAGTTTTTATAAGTACCACTTAGTGGTTTCACTATTCATCAAAAATTGAAGTTTTTCAGAAAAATCCCAAAAATTCACCCTAAGCTATATATGATATTAAAAATTCAATAATGAAGTCCATTTTATAAAATTCAAAACATATTAGTCACATTAATTAATTTAATAATTAATTCCCGCTGTCATAGCAAATAGCGTGTTTTTATAAAACAATAAGTATCAAAAGATTGACACTAGTTTAAGTCTGATTTCAAAGTGAAATTAATTCCAACGACCACTATTGGATTTAATGGTAAAAATATATTCTAATTTCACTTTAAAACCAATTCAAAAGATAATCTAATCATATAAATAAATTAGATTAAAAAGTGGTTTTGAATTAAAATACAACATTTTACACTATTCATTAAAAAAAAGAACTTTATCGGAAAGATACCAAAAATTTACACAAAGTAAAATTTGATGTCCCGATTCTAAAGAAGAGTTTTATTTGGTCCAAAAGGATGTATAAGAGTGATCAAAACTATATTTAGTGACAGTTCTCCATTAAAATGCGATAAGTGAACCTTTAGTGAAAACTAGGGCATATACGCCTAAAATTGAATTCTTTCCGTATTTTAAGCCTTTAGATTTTATTGGATAAATGTAAAAACATTTAAAAACATATATAATCATATTTTAGTTATTTCTATCCATTCCCGCCAAACAACGGCTACATGTTAACTACCATTTAAAATAATATTATTTTATTATTAGAGTGCAACGTAAGATTCCCAAGAAACTCGTTGTTGCGTGTTGGGTACGCCATCGAGCATAGCGTCCCCTTTAAAGTCATTTCAATATTTTATTCACAAATATAGATAAATATGAAATGTCATATTCTTTATTTACCTGGGGTGTTACACAATTCTTCTCTAAAAGTGATTAAATGTGTTTATTTCATAAGATGATCATATAAAACCCAAATAACATTTTTTCCATTATATTATTTGGGGATTTTCATAATGAAATCCATGTTAATGATTTCCCATTTCCATTATTGTATGTGTAATGGTCGAATCATCCTATTAGACATATATATTTGAGAATTAAATTACTAACCAACTAAGAATATGGATACAATCTTTTTAATATCGATTTACATGTTTTCTCATCAGAAATATTCATTCATATCTTTATACATAATTATATTTATATGAATAAAATAGAATTATGAACTATTAGATTCATCAAAAAATTATTTATTAAAATACTGTATTGACAACACAAATATTAGGTTATTGAAACATATCATTCCATTATGATCATGGTTGAACTCAGGAATATTTATCAAATCATTCTATAATTCTATATATTATTTTACTTCCTTCTTAATACTCTCAATGATTAATATTTAAACATTAATAGAGAAAGTAAATATCTTTAACATTTTGTTATTATTTTATAATCTATCTTATATAAATACATAAATATAAGATCAGTTTCAATAATTAACACGGAGAAACAAGAGCAGTAATTGCAACTTATAAAACAACCCACCTTTTTTTCTTTCATAGGGTGGTAATGATTTAAAGAATCATAATATTTTGTCTTCTCCAACAAGTTTTATGAAACATATTAAATTATTTATATGTAAATACATACTTCAAACATTTAGTACCAATATATATATATATATATCATACCATTCCCTATGCATGCAAGGACTCCATATATGCAATAAAAAAACTAATACCAACTCTAAATCAAGAGTACTATAATTCAACTCATGAATAATCAATTATAAAAAAGAATAATATATCAATATATAATTATGTATGCAGATTCATCCTAATACCTTCTCAGATGTATAACTATATACCATTATTCATTATCTACTGCATGGTAGTGAATGAATATGCACTCTGATTATCCTTATCGTTAATTATTTGTAATTATTTTATATTTATATGATTATAAGAAGCTAAAACCCTAATCTGTCAACTTGTTGAGTGGATTAGACAGTTTTGTGAAATGTCTCACAAAGAGATATAAGCCTCTTGCCACCATAGGAAAACTATTGATCTCTATTACTGTGGTTGGTGTAGTCCATTACTTAATAAAATTCTTCTTTAAATAATCCACTAATATATACTCACATGAGATTATATAACCCAAGAATGATACATTATTAATCCATAATTAAATATTTGAAAATTTAGCAAACTAATTTTCCTTTACTATGGTCTTCATTATAATTATGAAATATTCTTCATTTTCATCTATTCTCTTTGAATATATACAGATGTATTCTATAAATTCTACCACAAACTAATCAAGGTAATATCTAAATAAACTATTTATTAAATACCTGATGATATCAAGGTAATTGGTATGTACAAATTGAATCACTATAAATTTTTATTAACCATACCTCATATTCATTCTTTTCTTTTGTATATAATATTTCATGACCATTAGATGATAATATCCAAATCAAAGATCAATCGTGGATACATATTTACCTCCACATAATTAATCAAAGATTTTATAAATACATGGAAAATCATTGTTTTTGTTAATATTGATTTTGTTATATTCTAAACAGTCAATTCAAAGACAGATACATACATTATTTGTCTTTAAAAAAATCATGGACCCCATGGTGAAGCATAGGGATGAATTAACCCCTTATATAAATTCTCTGGGATTTTCGTCTTCAATTCAGGCAAAAAAATCATGAAAATTCAACATGGAGTCATTGAAATAGGTGTATCACACAATATGAGTTATATTGAAAACACTACTTCAGGATCATGTAAATACTAAAAAACTATTATAGAAATTCATCAAAAAATTTCTATACAAATGGAAAATTTTAAATTTCGATTTTCTCCCCCTAGAATATAAGATAAATATCCTTCATTAATAGGTAGTAAAATATATATAAATGATGTAGTCACCATTGAGAGTTCTAGTTCATCATCATTCCAAAATTCTATCAAAGGATGATTCAGAATATCAAATGTAACTTTTATGCCTCAATAGTTGATATGGCCACTTTACAGAGAGATCAAATCCATGCCAAACGTTGCATATAATTCAACATGATAAAGAATAATTTCTTTTCCTAGAATTATACTATCTTATGATTCTATCATAGAAGACCTATGTACATGAGATAAGATCATCCTACCATTTTAATATTTCTTTGTAAACTCGAGAAATAATCATTAATATAGTGATTAATACCCATATAAAATTATCTCAATATAAAAGAGAGGGTAAAACCGTAATCAAGTGAAACCTTTTCACTTATAGAGTGGATAATTAGTGTAACTTTCACCACATCTGTAAGAATATCTACATCACCCATAGTTATTCCATATTGTAGGAATTATGCCCATGGATTTTTCTATGGTATGTTCCCTTGATTTATGGTGAAATAGTTTGAATAACACAACATCATCTAAAAATTAGAGCATTTTATAACATTATATTTTTTTATTTTTCATTATATTCTTTTTCCATATGAACATTATCTCCCAAATTATAATAAACACTCATTTACTTTATGAATTATCTTACATGATTCATTGCATAATTTATACACGATGGGTGTTTCTTCATTCCCATATTCTTCTTTAATTTTCCCCTTTTTTGGTTCTCAGCTAACCTTTTATTTTTGTGATATCCCATTAAGACATAAAATATTGCAAATTACTACTCCAACATAATGGAACATGATAAAATATCAATATATGATGATATTTTTTGATATTATTTCCTTTTGGATAATCATTTAAAAACAACATATAAATTTTCAATTCTTATTTAGAGACTATATATGTTGCCTAATTATTTCAAAGTTAATCTTGTCCTGTTAGCCTAATATAACTATGTTTTTCTTAGTACCAACATAATATATATTGTATTACTCAGTTGGGAAATCTTGAAATTTTATAAGACATAAGATTATATATCTTATATTAGGTTAAATCACTTAATAAAGGAACACATATTGTTATCTCATAATCATCATGATTACAGATCCATAAAATAAAAATATCAATAATTATAAAATATATATAATACTTCAAGGTATTTTTATAATTCTCATGTTAGTTATGTTCATTTAAAATCTAGTTCCCAAGGGTGATACTAAAAATTCTCTGATACAAATGTAGAGACACAAACTAAAATAAACACGAGTCTAGGACTTCTTTATTATATTGGTACAAGATTAAATATATCTCACCACAAAGGATCAATCAATCTATCTGTAAATAATATATAAATAAATATATTTATATATTTATGATATTTATATTAAATTTTAATTATAAAATACATAAAATAACCAAAATTCTCACATCCATAATATTATTAATTATTTCCTTCATTATATCTTGCTGAATAGAAATAATAAAGGGTGATTTCTAATGCTTAGTAATGTTTAAATAAATCGAATTCTATGATGAGTAAATATGGAATAATCAATATCGAAGGTTAAATAACAGAAAAACACGTTTTATTTAATAAATAAATTACGCATTAAAATGTAGCCATTGATAATTTCATGGTACTAATCTCATGTATAATAATTAAGTAATTATCATAGAAGGAAATCTTTAATATATGATTTTATGATCTCATATATCATGATATATTTTCCACAAAATCATTATAACAATGTAGTTTTATCAATGAATAGGAATTTGATAAAATCAAATTTAATAAGGAATGCCTAGTTATATGTATCATAATAAAAAATGATGAATCATAGGGATATCCTTTACCAGGTCCCACCTATTACTTCATGTCCAATGGTTTCCTAAAATATTAAACAATCAATTTAATTCACACAAAAATATTTCATATAAATAAATTTATTTATTATGTAAAGAATATGTAATATTAGTATTTACCTAGTCATATAAATAATATTAAAAGTAAAACACTATATATAGAAATTTTATATGGTTTAGTCAATATGAAAATCCATGACACATAGAATGTGTATATTAATGATAAATGAAAATTCCAAATAAAAATGATGTTTAAAAAGTGAATGTTTTAATAGATTGATTCAAACCAAAAATATGATATGACATTTAAGATGACCTTCATCTCATCAGAAATATATAATTTTCATTAATATAATGTCTTTTATAGAAATAAAATAAATATAATTGGAAAATTAAAATACACATTCATTAAAGGGTATTATTTATTAAACCAATGATAATTTTTTAAGATTATAAATATCATAAAATTGATATAGTGGTAGGAAAACAGGTTTATTCTATTCTTATTTAACTGATATATTCCCTCGTACATTTGGTAATTTAATTATAAGAGACCCATTGAAAAACCAATAGAAATATTCCTCTAAATCCTTGTAAAATGTAAAGTATAACACAAAATATCCTTGATAAATTATTTGGGAAATTAAAAAACAACATTTTTAAAACAACTAGTATTCTCCCCCATGAAATTACTTGTGATTTATGTTAAGATTACTATCTAAAACCATTGTATTACTTCATTGGTTTGAAATAATAAAATAACTAGTGTTAAAAACATATACAAAGGGTTGAGGTTTCACAAGTAGACTTAATTATATAATGGATTACGTTTTCCCCCAAAGCACTTTCTTTTTTCCCTCAACTGATTACAACCATCTGAAACACTTCACAAATTACATTATTTACTATTTTAACGAAAATCAGGTAGGCCTATAAATAATAGTATAAATAGGTGAGATATGAATATAAAATCATATATATAACATTAAGATTCAACTAAAATATATTTCTTTAAGTGTTAAAATGTAATATGTTGTACATTTGAAACTAAGGGATGTCAAGATGGATTTTCCCAGTAATTCATAGTTTAAAAAGATAAAATTTATGTTATATTATTTATATTGATTTTCCTGTACCTTAGTGCTTCACAATAAAACACATGAACTTGTTTTCATCATCCTAACGTATCTAGAGGAACCAGAAGCCTGAGATGTAGTTCGTGTCAACTCCCTTTTCTATCTCTTTCCAATGAAACTGTTGTCAATGTAATCACCATTGAAGACTCCTCTTTTAAATTTCCTTTAATGAACATCATTAAATACATTCATTTCCATAAAATTAACAATTTATAGACAAAATTAAATATACACAAATACTATTCATTAAAATGTCACACATATATGAAAAATCGAATTAAGAATAATAATAAATGTATGTTTTATTCCTAAAAACACAATTCATTATAATAACACATAAAAAAACTATAACAAACATTGAATCAATTTAATGTTACAAGTTATTAAGTAAGTAATGAAAATAAAACCATTATCTAAATAACCAGTTATGCCTCATTGAGTAAATTTCATTTCAAAAAAAAAACAATGAAAGTAACTCTTAATCGGTGAGAATAAAATATTGAAATCAATATTTAAAGATAGAAAAGGATTAAAATAAATTCAAAAATATAGAATAAATAGAATTGAAACAATGGGTATCGAAAATTTATCTTTTAAAACCAAAATGGATATTTTTCTAATAAAACATTAGTAAAAATAGTTATTAAGTGTTATAATTTATTTTTGTATTTAAACAAAATTGGATGAATAAATCATTCAAACACCCTTTTCATGTATGAGAATAAAATTATAGGTGCCTCATAATTTTGAAATTCTATCAGTAGTTTAACCTAGAAAAATAATTAAAAATATCACTCGATGACGAATCTAAATATGTACTTTTTTCTAATGGGAAGGAAACTAATAATGGGTAAATAAATAAATGGTATGAAAGAAACAGGAAAAATGATGTTGAAAAATCACATTTTATTGACAAAAATATGTAACAATGGACAATGAATATGTATTACTTATAGTATATAAATATAATTGAGGTTTTTTGAAACTTGAGTACAATATAATTGATCAAAAAAAAAGAATTATATGTATATGATGTTCTAATATTATAAATTTATTAAGACTATGAAACTGTTTTAGTGATTTTGTACCTATAATCTACTCAAAAATGTATAATCATGTCCATGAAAACAATATTATTTGTTTTCTGATAATAGTGGTGCTCATTTCAATGATTTCTTATATTAATTAGTGCCTTCAACTACACAATATTTTAATTTCATTTCAAAACATAAAGTGGTGATCTCAATAGAACGTTATCTTATAATATAATATCGATAAGGGAAAAAATGTTAGTGTTTGTGAAAAATGTTATCCATTTAATAGAAAATTAACCAAATTTATTCAATAGGTAAGACATCTCAAATAACACTATTTGATTTTTGGGATTCATCATATGAATAGAGGCAATGAAATCAAACCAATATATATACTCTATATACCCCTTAACAAATAAAAAACAATAGGAATAAAGAGCATAAATAATGGATACCTGATGTTATGTGTGATCCATTATTGACAATTCATTTCATTCCAAATTAATACAAACTCAACTACAAATTAAATTCTCTAACATGCATATAAAGTAATGCAGAACTAAAAGAATCATGCACTTATCCAAAAATGTTCGTTTCAATGTATTCTGTTATATGAATCAAATTAAAATGTTTTTAGTGCATGGAAAACAACATATAGTTGGTTTAATATACTATCAATGAATAAAAATTACTAACCGTGATTGGAAACATATACAATTTTTTAACACATATAGTGGAATCAATATACTAAAATTAATTGAAACACATATATAGTTGAAACAATTTTAACAATAAATATAATAACAGTGAATAAAATATAATTAATGTGAATAGAAAAATATATAAAATGGTTTCAATATAAATTTAACACAACATAATAATAGTGAATGCATCATATTAATTGTTAATATGACATATTATCAATTGACACAACATGAAATCAATGATTAAATAGTGAACATAAATAAAAGTGGATGTCATACCTCATTATCTTGTGGATAACTATTGTAAAGTTTGATTTTTTTTAAATTACATTATCAATAACATGCCCTTATAAATTAAATATTTTCATTCATCAATGCATCAAAAAAAATTTATAATTTATTTCAACCTAGATAGATACATAGAAATGGGTGGATCTATTAGGAATAATTTGAAAAGATTTAAATAAGGTACTTTCTTCTCATCAACCATCGCTTGTCAACGAAAACTATAAGTCTTCCAACAGTCAATGGACTTTAGAATCAATAATGATCACAACATTATATCATATTATTGAATGTGATATATAAAAAATAAATGTTATAATGATGAAATATTATTAATTTTTATTGAGTAAGAACTATAAAATGTTTAATGGTCAACTCTCACTGGCCTTGTGAATTTTATTGAAAAGAAAATCAAATAGTCTAATCTATAATATTCTATATCATACTGGAAACAATATTGACAATGAAAGCCAATGAGAATGCTCATATCCCACGTTTAGGTCTATCGAGTATAGTAGTTTGGATCAAGAATAATAAATATTTCACATTCCCCCAAATGTGTTTACAATTATTATATAATATTAAAATAAAACACAGATTCATGATTTAAATTATTTTTAAATATGATACTGACATATGAAATGTCTATATATTCATACTAATAAAACATCCATTTTTTAATAACGTTAATCACTGCCCATGACCTTATATGGCACATCGTCATTTCATTTTGTATTCAAGAAATATTAAATTTCTCAATTTATCATTAACATATACACCGAACACTACATAATAATAAATATTTCCATTAAATGAAAGTAATCATGATGTATTAAGAATTTTTCAATGTGTGATTGTAGATTTATTCAAGAAGAAATTTTTATGGTAGATCCATTTCATGCAACATTGCTGGCCACAAACTATAAACATGTATAATATAAAGTGATAATTAGAGATAAAAAATATATGATGAAAGGCTCAAAGATTACTAAAAATATGATTTGGTAAAAAAATTATCATCATTGACACAAAAATGAATGTGATGTATAATTTAACATAAAATGTCATCAATAATTTATTTATACTTATCTAGTCATAGGATAAGGTTTATTAATTGAATATTTATTTCCTTGAAAAGGTCATGTAAGGTAATTATTAAGTCATAATTTTAAAACATTTTAAACCAACATAATAAAAAATAATTAATTTAATTTTGGAGGTATTTTTTTAATTCTTATCTCAATTTTAAATAATCTCATCTTAAAAACTAATAGTTTAAATAATAAACAATAAAATTACGAATGAAACTAACTAATATAAGAACATTTACATCATGAAAAATGAGATCTCAATGGATAGTTGGAGATGAAAAATTTCATGTGACATCTTATCTGAAAAGGGGTTATATAATATTCGATAGGCCAACCAATATAAACATGTTTCTTGTCCTCTTTTTAATGAGTTAACTAATAATAAACTCAATGATTAGTCATGAAAAACACACATCAACAAATAAAATTAAGGTATAAAACTAAAAAATAAAATATTATATAGTATATTTGTTATAGTGAATGTTGAAAGAAAATAATGTGCCAATTATTTAATTTTATAAATGGATAAATGATTCCATATTATAAGCATGAGAAGAATTTTAATTTATTTCTCAACCCCATAAAAAACAATTTCACAAAAAATTTAAACCTAAAAACTATATGATATCATGTGGAATAAGGTGCATTTTTCGAGCATTCAATAGTAGAGTATAATTTTTAATTAAGAGAAAAATAATTTAAATAAATGAGATGTATACTAAAGGGTGAGGAATGAGTGAATGATATATTACATCACCATGTAATAAGGGGCAATGCACTATAGCTCATGAATTAGTAAGGGTTTGAATAATCACCAACTACATCTAATCATGTACATAAACTCATTCTAAAAAATAATCAGTGGTGATTAAATGTAACTAAAAGTGATATAATAGGTTGAAGAGAAAATTAATGATTTCATGAAAGGGTTAGAGACACATGAAATGGGCTTCCCATCATTTCCTCCTGATTAATTAGGTTGTTGATATCTCATCGTGCTTGGATGCAATGACCTTATAGCCATATATTACTCTGTTTCCTGATGCAAGAAACTTCTTTAGCTAAACAAAATCAATAAAGTAGTGAATAAATTATGAAAAAATATAAAAACAAAAAAACATATACTAACAAAATAATCAATCACTCATCCCATAAAATAGAAAATCAAAGAGAATCAAAAACCAAATAGAAAAAATTTAATCGATATCTGAGGAACTTGAACAATCATCATTGAAATATACCCTACTACATGCAAATCAGATGTTGTGAGTCATAGTGATGTAATAGATCACATAGAACTATGATTCATAGTCATCCAAATAAACCCTACAACATACAAGTCAAACCTTCTTATGGCCACCGTGATATGAAACATTGAGAAAAAGGAGATGCATATCATGAACCTCCCCTCCCACTATGGGGGGATTTGGAAGGACTGTAACAAAAAAAACATAAACACAACCATGCAATATTGTAACCATCCTTTTTTACAATAATTATTATCAATATTTAAAAAACAATAGAATATTGGGGGAGATGGGTTCTGAGCTCCTAAAACAAACATCTAATCTGCATCGATGCAAACAATGGCATACGATTGATAAAATTTGGTGGCCAAATTCCATAGAAAAAAATGTTGGTCATGATATAAAGATGAAAAAGATTGAGAAATTACCGAATGGGTTACTTGATGTATCAAATCAAGGATCCATATTTCTATATTCACTTATGAAAACTTGTTCTAAAGGGATAATTAGAAGACCTCAATTTTTTCTAGGAACATATTTGGACATTGAAAAAATTATTCGTACCGAGCTTCTACTATGTGGTAATACTTACAACAAAGGATATAATTCAGATGCCTGATATTCCCCTTGTAGTGAAAAGAAGAAGTTCATGTGTAGAAAGGTGATTGATCAAGAAAGTTAATTAGAAGAGAATGAGGGGAAGGGATTGGTGAATATAAATTGGACGACTTTGAAGCATTTAATATAGCCACTCAAGCCTTTTACCCAAAACATTGCACAATTTTAACCATAATTATACAACATAGTACAATCCAAGGATCATTATTTTTAGTGCCATGGAAGACTTGGTACATAAAACATAAAACAAGGGGCTGCAAAAACATTTCATTATTTAATATCCATAAAAATATGCTAACTTCTATTGACCCCTTATATTTTTTTGGGTACCCTGGGGAACACAAGAATTAAGGGATTAACTGAAATCCCCAGTAAGGGAATGAAAAAAAGGATACATCTTAAGCACAAGTGTTAGGAGGATCGACATAATGATATCCAAAGCATGAAACATATACAATTGTATCTTATAAGAATGGAATAATATAAACATGGAATCATATTAATGTAGAAGAATCAGTAAAACATTTCTTTAGTACGAATTAGGTCTAACCGCCAATCCCATTTCACATTTTAGTATGGGTCCAGGCTAACTGCCATTCTTGTTTCCCATTTTAGTACGGGTCAAGGCTAACCACCTATCCCATTTCACATTTCATTTCATGGGGCATAACTTTACTCAATGCACTGGGGTACTATTTGGGTGCACCGATCTCATAATTCTCAATAATATTCTTTCCACATAAATATTCATACATAATCAACCAAACATAAACATAAGGATACCCGTGGAAAGAATTGGGTACTAGAATGATGACATAAATCTTAACCAATGGGATTATAACAAATGTGTCCATAAAAGAAAGTATTTATAACATAAATGGATGTTAATAGGGTAAAATAGGCATATAAAATTGTCGGTGATGTCAAACAGAAGTGACTACATGTATGAAATGTATTTGAGAAACATTAGCATTAAAACATTTCTCTGTGGTTTTAAGGAAAACACAATAGATCTTAAAAAATAGAAAATGGGAAAATATTTTATATAAAATAAAAATTGAACCTAGAAGGTTTTAATAATAAAAATAATGATTTTATAAATACAACGGTGGCTTAAAACAAGGGATAGAGTGCACTTGAAATTTTGTAAAAAATCTTGAAGTTCACTTAAATAAAGTTTTCTTTTCAAAACTTTCTAAGGATAGAATGAACAAAACGGTATTCTTAAATAAATTTTGTAAAACTTCATAGAATTTATAATATTTACTTAAATAGATAAGATAACTCCACTTTGATATATATAAATATAAGGCAACTCGAATGAACAAAAAGGGTTCGAGTAGAATTTGTTACAGTTTATTGGCATGGTGTGAGGTGTACCTAAGAGGGATTGATGAGAGAGATAAGGGGTTTACCATAACATATAATAAATTAGGGAAGTATGGGTTGGTGAAGAAACATACCCCATATTTTGGGATTACACATGAAAAGGCACAGCACAAAGGACAATCTTGATTAAGAGAGAAATAAAGAGGATCCCTTACCTTAAATTCATTGGTGTTCTTCACTTGTTAATAAAGACCTGAATAAAAAAATTAGGATTATTAATTAATAATTCAATAACCACTTCTATATGTAATTAGTATAGTATAATTATTTTAAGTTCATTTATTACCATTCAGATTGGTTATGAGGTTTGATTTCATTGTTCGAGCTCCTATGTTTACTTGGTTTTAATGAAAGGTTCGATTACATTCATGTTTTGATAAATATGTCAGATTAAATTGGTTGTAAATAATTAAATTTATATGATAGTAGTGAACATCCAGGAGATTAAATGGTTTTAAATTTCATTTGGTTACATCGAGTTAAGTCGAATTGTTATATAAAACTATAGTGACAACCGTTTTTGTTAATCAGTTGGTTTGATTACAAATAAAATGTTTTTATTTATAACATAATACCATTTTTACAAAATGATTACAGAACCAAAAATATGATTTGTTACATATATAATAATTTGGTTCAACCATAACACAAATGTCTTCATGATAAGAGTTAAATATGAAAATAGAAATGGATAAACCACTGTCCTTGAAAGTGCTAAATTAGCACATCTCAAACGGTGCTTTCATTTCATTAAAATAAAAAGGTGGGGATGGGAGAGAATATAATGAAATATCCCATTATCATCAAAACATTCCATTACTTTCATGTTACTAGAGTTATCATTCTATTTTGTTGATGGGAGGTGAGAAAGAAACAAAAATAAAAAAACATAAAAAATAAAGGAATTAGAGAGAGTAATTTACCTCATGAGACTTCCTCCTTTGAGATCCTCTTAAGAGGAGAGGGTTTTTATTTTGAAGAGGTTAAGAGAATTTATACGTGGGGGAGGATCTTTGGGGAGAGATTTGAGAAGAATATTTTCATGGAACAAGCCTTTATAGGGGTGAAGAGAAGAGGGGGTGAGGGGGGGGGGGGGGGTTATTGTGGAGGAGAGGAGGGATTTCATAATATTATAATCCTTAATTTATTATTCCTTCATAATAAAAATTAATAGTAAGTATTCCAT
This sequence comes from Viscum album, assembly GCA_963277665.1. NCBI lineage: Eukaryota > Viridiplantae > Streptophyta > Magnoliopsida > Santalales > Viscaceae > Viscum > Viscum album. The sequence continues at coordinate 1,132,265,033 of OY728142.1, read as the reverse complement.
AAACAATAATAGTAATAAATTCATGTCAATTCAAACCAATGTCCATTTACATCATCCATGACTCAAGCATGATGTCAAAATTAATATTTCATAATTTATTGTGAATTAACTGATTTAATTATTCAAACAAAATTCAGGTATTTTAGAGAAATATTAAAAATTAACCCTTACCAATTTTCAATGTGTATAATCCAAAGACAAAATCAATTTTTTAAAAATAATTTTCCAAACATTATTAATATAAAATTTAATTAAAATCCTAATTCATTATTTAACACCATGTTTTAAAACATTAATTTACTTATTCAAAAATATAGTTATATAAAACTTTCAAATTGAATAGTATTTAAATATTATCATATTTAATGTTACTATTAATTATGTTATATCACCCTTTATAAGGATATGTTAATATTAATAATGGCAGATTACTATTCACCAAAAACTATGTTTTTCTTACCAAACTCCAAATAACTTACTGATCACAACCGTGAATGTCAGATTTTCATAATTCTAAACACAGAAGTGGTAAATATATCATTAAAGGTCACTTTTCACTTTATAGTATATTATGTTTCGTTTTCATGTGATTTTATGACACATTTATAAGAGATGAAATTTCCCATGAAAAAAATTGGGTCATTACATTCTTCCCCCATTAAGAAATTTCACCCTTGAAATTTCATTTTACATTCTTGGCCAAACATAGGTAGGGGAAATTTTAATTCACTGTTTCCTCCAGTTCCCATGTTTCTTCTTTGTACTTCTGGTTTCACCATAGTACCTTGACCAAATGAGTAGTCTTGTTGTGTATAACTTTGTCTCTACGATTCAAGATCTTCATTGGTTGCTCCTCATATGAAAGATCATCTTCCAATTGTACCACCTCTAATGAGAGTACATGTGAAGGGTTTGGTATGTACTTCATTAAGAGAGATGCATGAAAAACATCATCTACGTTCGACATTATAGGTGGAAGTGCTAGTGGAGAGGTCATAGCTTTGAATCAATCAAGTATCTCAAAGGGGCCGATGTACCTGGGACATAACTTCTATTTATTTTCAAACCTCATGAACATCTTCCATGGAGATATGTGTAAAAATACCAAGTCTCTAACCTCAAACTCAAGGTCTCATCGACGATTGTCGGCATAACAATTCTGTTGGCTTTGGGCTTCCTGGATATGCTACTGAATTGTTTTCACCTTATCCACCATTTAATTGAACATTTTAGGTCCTATAAGCTTATGATTACTGACTTCATCCAAACACACCAGTTTTTTTCACCTTTTAATCTAAAGGGCTTCATACGGTGTCATCCAGATGCTCGAGTGAAAACTATTATTATAGTAGAATTGAACTAGTGGAAGATGTTGGTCCCATCATCCTATGAATTCAATAGAATACTCTCTCGACAGGTCTTCTAGGGTTTGAATAGATTGCTCAAATTGGCCATCAGTTTTAGGGTGATATCCCATTCTGATGTTCAGTTCAGTGCTTAGAGGAAGTTGGAGACTTTTTTGGAAATTTGAAGAGAATTTTTCATCACGATCATATACAATAGATATTGGTAATCCTTGTAGTCTTACCACTTATTTGATGTTAATATGTGCATGATGATCCAATTATAAGTCCTCTCGAATTGTTATAAAGTGAGATATCTTTCTAAGATGATCCACAATGATCCATATAGCATTTTTTCCTCTAGATGTCCTTGGATTTCCAGTGACAATGTCCATAATAATGTTCTCCCACTTCCATGATGGTATGGGAAGTGGTTGCATCATCTCCTTATACTTTTTCCTATCAAACATCACTTTCTGAAATACTATGCACTTTAATATATATTTATCAATCTCCCTATTCATATTTTCCCAGTAATGGTTTCCTCAGTGATCTTGATACATCTTTGTGCAACCTAGGTTGATAGAGAAGGTTAAGCTATGTGCATCATTCATAGCTTCTTTATTATATCTAGATCATATGGTACACATAATCATGTCCCAAATCTTACAAGTCTTTCCTCATCAATTTCAAAATCAAGGGATTTTCCAATTCTGATAGCTTCTACCCTTTTCTGAATTTCCACATCTTTTCTTTGAGTATCTAATATTTTTACATGAGGGGTGTTTGAGAAATAATTTGAGAAAGGATTGATGATGTTCTTCCATTAATTATTCCCATGTCCATCCTTTTAAAGTATAAGAATATCGTATCCTTTTAATATTCTCAACATTGATAAAGATGCATGATCCTTTCTATTTAGAGCATCCACAACCATGTTTGTTTACCTGGATCATAGTGGATTGGCAGCCATAATCCTTGATGATATATGTACATCATCATTGGTTCATATTAATCTCATTATATGTAAATATATATTTGAGACACTTTTGGTCAGTATATATCTCGTACTTCTCTCTATAGAGATAATGCCGCCAGGTTTTCAATGCAAAGATCAGAGCTTCCAACTCTATATCATGCATAAGATAGTTTTGCTCCAAGATTTGTAGTTGCATTTAGGAATAGGCTATCACCTTATCATTTTTCATCTTCAGAAAATATAAGGCCTTATTTGAAGCATCAATATACAGCACAATGAGTTTTCCACTTGTTGGGAGTGTGAGTATTGGTGCAGTGATAATCCACTTTTTCAACTCCTTGAACCAATCTTCAAATTCTTGTGTCCAGACAAACATTACCCCCTTTCGTGTCATCTAGGTCATTGTGTTTAAAAATTGTGAAAATTTCTTCATGAATCATTGATAATACCCAGATAGACCCAAAAAGATGTGGATTTTCATTAGAGATGTTCGAATGGGCCACTCATCAATTGCCTTCATCTTGGAAGGGTCAACAGATATCCCTTTACTGGTGATTACATGCCCCAAGATTGATACATCCTCCATCCCAAACCCACATTTACTATACATTGTATATACCGTATCCCTTCTCAAATTATTTAACATAGTATTAAAATACTCTTCATGTTCCTCTTTTCTCTTATATTATATTAGAATATCATCAATAAAGACAACCGAAAATTTGTTTAGGTAATCTCCAAAGACTCTATTCATTAAATTCATGTAAATTTTTGGATCATTAGTGAGTCTGAAGGGCATCAATATGAACTAATAGTGTCCATACCTTGTTCAAAATGTTGTCTTGAAATTATCTTCCTTCTTAAACATTAATTGGTGATATCCCGACAGAAGGTCCACCTTAGAGAAATAACTGGCCACATGAAGCTGATCAAACAAGTCATCTATCCGTGGTTGGGGATACTTGTTCTTTATCGTGAATTTATTGAGCTCATGATAATCAATACTAAGGTGCATTGGTCCATACTTATTCTTGATGAAGAGGGCTAGTGCGCCCTATGTTGAAGCACTCAGGCATATAATACTCTTCTCTATATTCTCATATAATAGCTTCTTCAACTCTTCCAGCTCTACGGTGGCCATTCTATAAGGTGTTTTTGAGATAGGAATATATCTGAGGAAAAGTTAAATTGATAACTCAACCTCTCGATCAAGAGGATGACCATGCAACTCTTTAGGGAATATATTAGTGTAACCCCCAACGATGGTCATGTCTTAATGCATGATTCTCTCCACTGTCTCAATCATTTGAGCTAGATAAGACTACTCACAAGGTAGAAATATCCACACTTGAGATGAAAATTTTAAAAGAGATTCATCTTCCTCATTACACTTGTAAAGGATCATAGGATGATTTGGGATGTGAAAAGTGATCCCCCTTACCCGAAATTTGATGTTGGATTTGAATAATGATATCCAATACATACCCAAGATAGCATCCAAATCCACTAAAAAAGTATAAAAAGATTTACTGGGAGGTTCATCCGACATACGTTAACCAGGAAGGAGTTATCAACCATGGATGCAATAATTTTCCCATTTTATGTTCTCGCAGAAAAATTTTCCTCTAAATTTTGAGGTGGTGTTTGAATAGATCTACTAAACTTTCACGATATGAAAGAATGCATAGATCCATAATCAAATATGGCGTTTGTAATTCATGAATGAATAACTAGGGTACCTGTCACCACATCGTTGTCCGGCTCCAGCTCCACAGTAGTGATAGCACAATACCTTATTTGTTTCTATGGAGGTTATTAGTGATTACCTCTGACAACCCTCAGCTTAGTAAATGCATACATACCACTATCCCAAACTAGAGTGCAATAGTAGTACAAAAGGGAAAAATAGGGCCAACCAAAAGAAAACTACAAAGTTGTCTAACCTACTCAAAAGAAGGGGTACGCTACCAAAAACACCACCGGAAATCTCCTTGGAACAACTCTCGTATGAATCCACAGTCAGTCCCGCTCACTCAGCTCCGCCGGCTCCAGTTCCTCCTGGGACTCTGTCAAAAGGCATGTGGTCTACCCAAGACACAAACATGTGCGTGCAAATCCCATGAAGGGGTGAGTATAACAATACTCAATAGGCACCCCAAAAACCCAAAACAAAAGAGAGAAACGGAAAGGAAACAGTCCGCTCATCCCAGCCAGAGGGAACCCAGATATGAGTGAGAAACTCCAACTCGAGACTGTCCTCGGCTAAACACAATAAGTCAGCATAATCCAGGTGTATGCCCATACATACACCTTGAACATCTGCCCAGGTATACGCCCATACATATATATAGAACATTTTCCCGGGAATACACCCATACATATACCATGAACATATACTCAAATATATGCTCTTACATATACAAAAAACATCAAGATATACTCAACTCACGCACCATGCCACATGAGATACCAACCTCATCACCAGCAATAGCTCACAACCTGGAGAACACACTCCACAGTCAATGTTATCCCATATATCACTCATCCGAGAGACACACTCCATCGGGTCCCACACAAACATCTCAGAAGCTCACCCGAGAGATCACGCTCATCGAATATCGTCCCTGAGGAAACCTCGCTGAAAAAACACAAACACCAAACTCTATGGATATGGGACCGATTTTATGGTACCCAAGTGGATACCAGAACCCACACTGGTATACAAAGATCTCACAGAAACGGAATCACTTCCAGGGTCTGTTGGGGGATTCCACAACCCAATCTATCATTCGTAGATCTCACAGATAGGGGATCACTCCTAGGACCTGTTGGGGGATACCGCAACCCGATCTGGCGCTCGTTAGAAACATGTAACTCAGAAAGAGGATCGTCATCCATGTCATGACTATCACGACGATACCGAAACCCTATCTGGTACATCTCGTCCAACTGGGGATCGAAATGATGATGCCACAAACCTATAGAAACCACTCATAGAGTGGGTGATTGTATAACCAACGATACCGCAACTTTATTATAATAATCATGCAAAGTAGGGTATCATATACCCGACGATGCCACAACCCTACCGAGCATGAACCACTGCATAGGGGATCATATTCCTGATGATGCCAAAAATCCTACGGGTTTAACCTCCAAGATAGTGGAACACCGCCCGTGGATAAGCGGTCACAGTGATACCAAGAACCAGATCTATTGAAACAATGTTAGAGGATCCCACTCCAGGCCCACCAGAGGGATTCCACAAAATTAATAGATTAAAAATTCCATCAAGAGGATCACAAACCTATAATAAGGTTGTGATGACATGTGAACTCTCGTTTGAACGAACCAAAAGAGATCCCTCAACCACTGCTGGTCCAAACGTCGCTAACCCGAGTGACCCACCACAACACCACACCGGACACCTCCAAGGAAGATATCACGGCCACCATCTCCATCTGCGCAAAAAAACACGCAGGATGGGCTGTTTAATCACCCGAAACAGACAACTGGTAAAAATGGCATTATTCACCGTAGCTAGCCTGTGTGGGTCCCACATTACAATCTTGAAACTCATCAAGCTGATCATACCACTGCGATCCCATCGGAAAAACACATGAGATCGACTACTCGATCATCCAAAAAAGACACCCTGTGTAAAAGGTACTATTCCCCGTAGCCAGCCCAGGTCGGGCCCATACCACGCTCCCAAAAATCTTCAAGCAAGTCAAACTATTGTGATCCCTACAAAGAAAAACAAATGATCGACTAATCGATCATCGAAAATAGAAACCCGGTGGAAACTTCACGTTCCTCCGTAAACGCCGGAACCCAGCCCCGTGGGGCCGACACCCTTTTCTTGGTCCCAACACCCAGAAACTATGTTGGAAAGTCCTTTGTACCATCAGGGTCTCAACGACGCTAATGGCATGTCATTTGAATACTCTGTGCAGGAGTTATGGCGGATCAAAGTAAAAAATAATAAAATATTATTATTATTTTCAATGCTTCATGAACCCCGGGCCAAAAAACTGACTCAAAATATTCCGAAAATATAGTTCAAAAGGACTGTCTCGACGCAAGGAATGCATTGACACAAACAACTCGCAAATAGGAGTTATCTTTTGCGAGTTACGTGGGTTTAATGAACCCCCGAAAAAATCTGGTCGGACCACCGCAGTGTCGCCAAAAACCACCGTCTGCCTGACCGGACCGCTGCCTTCAGCCAGAATCCACTGCACCACCTCTTTACTCGCCAGAATCTTCCATGGCCACCGCCGGAAACCAGGTTTTCCACTAGAAAACTTTCGGGAGCCACCAGAAGCACCCCAATGCTCCGAATTCAGATCTGAAAAATGTTTGGGAAACCTCAGGACCCGAACTATGCAACCCTTATGATGTTTTGGAAAAAAATTCATAAAATGGATTTGGGATTTTAAAACTCATATCTCCTACCTTTTGGTGGATCACCAAAGCTTCAGGTTCAGAACAACACCCACGACGCCCTTAAGCTCAATCTGCTGACCATCGACGCTGAAAACGGACGTTTGCAGCATGATTTGGAAAATAACTAAGGTGAGGGGAGAGGGGTTTGGTTTTGGTGTGTGGGAGGAGGTAGGTGAGGGGTGAGGGGTGTCTCTGTTTTTTTTAAATTTAAAACAATTCATTTAATTTAACATCCTCGATCAGACCTCCCGGCATGTAGGAAATTGTGTTACTCCTTGGCTAAACACATCGTTCTGAATGCAATGGCGGGCTCAGATTTCTGATCCAAGACTCCGTTCAGATGTTATTCAATTCAATGCTCATAAATAATCTTTTCCATTTATTTAAAAAAATTCCCCTGGTGGATTTTTCCACAGCAGACCCACACCGACAAAGATTACACCCCACCTGGGGTAAACGACATGCTAAAGATGAAACTGTGCCCTCAGAATCCTATTCTGAGCTACCATTTAAGAGAAAAGGAACCCCCTCCATTTTCATAGTATAAAAAAAATAATATTTTAAGAAAATTAATTTCGAGCACACTGGGCCTCAGAATCGAACGCCGCCTTCGTTCCTAGCTCTTGAATTATTCATAAAAATATTCCAAAGTCTGACAGGGCCAAAACTCGAGTCGCTACATCCTCCCCGCCTTAGAGTTTTTCTTCCCCGAAAAGACATAAGCACAAGGTAAGAAACTCGACTGTCAATTGGGTCTCCCACACCTGCGAGTTCACCAACAAACACCCATGTCCAAACAGATAAGTCAGAGGGAATAATCCACCACACCTCCACACTATCCGCTTTTGTCATCACTAACACACATGTATAGTTTTTATCACGTCACAAAAACACCTATCAGTGGGGGAAGGATCCCTCTATCTCACGCATATGAACCATGACGAGAAACACCGACATAGGTTCTTTCCAAAGCCCTGAACAAAACTCGAGAAAGCAATAGAAAGGGAAGAGTACCACTAAACAATTTCTATCGAAACTAATGTAGAAGTAGAAAGGACACAAGGTGTACCTCTATCTTTCTGCGGAGCCTCTGGGTCAATATCCTCTAGGGCATGCATCTATTATCACCATCTCTCTACAGCTCCCTGAGCTCAGTGTGGACCACTTGGGGAAGGTGGTGGTGGCTTGTGATAATGGCTACCACCTCTCATTGCTGCGTCAGCTTTATCACCACATCCGTCGACCCGCAGAGCTCCAAACTCGAGACGTTGCCACTGCCAAGGTGGCCTATCAAACGTCTCCCTCTCGGTAGCCCTAAGGGTGAGGAACTCCCTAGAACGATGTCCCCGACCCTTGCAAGCATAACACTACCTCTCCTGCAGATACCTAAAACCGGCCTGAGAGCCTTGTGCCTCAGATCCTCCATCATGTGGTGGCCTCCTAAAGCGTTGCATACATCTAGGCCCATGAGTCTATCGTCAGCTAAAAGATGCCTATCCTACTGACGAAGTCTCATCTCTTCCATGCCCAACACTAACAGGCGGGATCTACTTGGACCAAAATCTCTCCACCACTAGGGCATGTTCTAGCACACCAGCATAGGTGGGCAGGCACAATAAAACGACACCAGCTCGGATGTCCCTATGTAGGCCCTGCTCAATGGTCCGAGCCCTAAAGAACGAGTCTCGAACCATATACAGGGAGTATCATGATAGGTTTGTTAACCACACTGAGTACTCTGACATAGTTATGTCTTCCTACCGAAGCTCTAGAAGAACCTTAATCTTCCCTAATGTCAGCGTCACTGGATAGAACTCTTCCCTGAAGAGACGCTCAAACTCTTCCCACAGGAGCATCTCCTCATCACGTGACTACGTCACTAAGCTCCACCATCGCCCGACCATACCATGAAGAAGGATCACCGGTAGGACCACCATATAATCTAGAGGTTTCCTGAATAAGAGGAAAACATGGGCGACTTCTTTGAGCCAGTCATCAGCTGCCTGAGGGTCTGGATCACCCCGAAACCTCAGAGGTCACTGCCTTTGGAACTCGTGTAGTGAACTCAGCTTGTGCGCTTCCTCATCCCGCACTGCTGGGAAAACCAACTGCTCAAAAGGAGGTGGCTCAACTAGTGGACCACCTAGAGTTGCAGCCTCAGAACCTGCACCCTAGTCTACAACCTCTACATGGGGAAGATCGTTAATACAATCCTACTGCGGAATCCTCGTGGGCTGTCGTTGTGCATGCATCCAGAAATACAGTCAAGAGACACCATATGTGAAGATTATATCTGGTGAGGTGACTCAAGAAGAAAAAGGGAAACTCAGTAACCCAGTCTTATATGATGTATGTACCGTTATGTCCCTGTGAATAGTCTCCAAATGTCCCGAGTCGAATGATAGGTTATTAGAGTACGAGTGAATGGATAAGTCAGCCCCCGAACTAACACTCGAGTCCCTGGCCTGAAAGCTAAAGTTGAAACATATTGACACTGCTGCTATTCAACCCAAACCAAACTCAAAGCTAGACCAGCTATTCTTTAAGATCCCAAAGGTGGAACCTCTTCTACCACCACTCGTTCATGACACTACCAAATGGGGATTGAGCCATGACTCCCCAAGCCCGCCTCCAATAGGCCAGGGGTTGGCGACTAACACCGAGTAGGATATCACATACATGGGAGGCATTAGCCTAAGGTACCTATACACACACACCCACATAAATCTCCATGAAAAAGTGTAGATATATATAAAACTGAATAGTTAATGCATTCATACCACTATCCCAAACCAGAGGGCAACAACAGTATAAAAGGTAAAACAGGGCCCACCAAAAGAAAACTACAAAGGCATCCAACCTGCTCGGAAGAAGAGTTACGCTACCAAAAACACCATCAGAATGCTCTTATGCATATCTTTAGTAAGATCCCACGGTCATTCCCTCTCACTTAGCTCCACCGGCTCCGGTTCCTCTTGGGAATCCGTTGAAATGCCTGTGTTCTGCACAACACACAAACATGTTCGGGAAAGCACGTGCAGGGGTGAGAATAAAAATACTCAGTAGGTACCCCAAAAATCCAAAACAAAAGAGAGAAATTGAAAGGAAACAATCCTCTTATTCCAGCTAGAGGGAACCCAGACTAGAGAGAAACTCCATGTCGTGACCATCCTCAGCTAAACATGACTAGTCTGCTCAATCCAGGTGTATGCCCATACATAAACATTGAACATCCGCTCAGGTATACACCAAAACATATATCTAGAACATATGACTTGCGATAATCCAATACATATACCACGAACATCCACTAAGATATATTCTCATACATATAAAAAAAACATCCAGATATACTCAGCTCATGCACCAAGCCACATGAGGTACCGAACTCATCACCAGCAACGATTCACCACCAAGAGAAAACAATCCATGATCATTGTCATCCCAGATGATACTCGTATGAGAAGCAAACTCCATCGGGTCCCACACAAACATCTCAGACACTCACCCAAGAGATCACGCTCTTTGGATATCGTCACTAAGGAAACCTCACTGAAATAACATAAACACCAATCTCCCCAGATAGGGGATCGCTGCAACGGTCTTCTAGGGGATACCGAAACCCACACCAGTATAAGAAGATCTTACAGATAGGGGATCACCCATAGGGATCCCTAGGGGATACCACAACCCGATCTAGCATTTGTAGATCTCACAGATAGGGGATCACTCCTAATAACCACTGAGGGATACCACAACCCGATCTCGCGCTCGTCATAAACACATCACTCAGATAGAGGATCGTCACCCGTGTCATGATGGTCAAAATGATATAGAAACCCTATCTGGTATATCTTGTGTTGTAGGGGATCAAACTGACGATTCCACTACCCTACAGAAACCACGCGCTGAGTAGGGGATCATATAACCAATGATACCAGAACCCTACTATAATCTTTATGTTGAGTAGGGGACCATATACCTGACAATTCCACAACCCTACTGAGCATGACCCACTGTGTAAGGGATCATATTACAGATGATTCCAAAAAACCTACTAGGTTAACCTCCTTAATAGGGGATTTTCTCTCGTGGATAAGCGATCATATCGATACCAAGAACCCGATCTAGGGAAACAATGCAAGAGGATCCCACTTTGGGACCACTAGAGGGATTCCACAACTCTTACAGATTAAACATCCCATCAAGAGGATCACAAACCTATACAAAGGATGTGATACTACAGGAACCCTAGTAGGAACGAACCAAGGGAGTACCCTCAACCACTGTTGGTCTAAGCTTCACAAACCCGAGCAACCCGCCACAACGCCACACCACGCACCTCCAAGGCCAATACCGAGGCCACCATTGCGATCCACATGAAAAAACACACAATATAGGACATTTACTCACCTAAAAAGAAAAACTGATGTAAAATGCAGTATTCACTGTAGCTACCCTGTGTGGAGCCCACAATACGATCCCGAAACTCATCAAGAGGATCATGCAACTGTGATCCCCTCGGAAAAACAGACGAGATCGACTACTGGATCATCCAAAATGGACATTCGGTGAAAAGGTACTATTTTCTGTAGCCAATCCGGGTGGGGCCCACACCACGATCCTAAAATCGGCAAGCAGATCACACCATTGTGATCCCCACGAAGAATCACATAGGATCGATTACTCGATCGTCCAAAATGGACACCCGGTGGAAATGTCGCGTTTCTTCGTAAATGCCAGAACCCGGCCTCATAAGACCCACACCTGGTTCTCCGTCCCAACACTCAAAAACTATCTTGAAAAGTTCTTCATTGAATTAGGGTCCCAATGCCACTGACAACACGTCATTTAAACACATAGTGCATGAGTTATGGCATATCGAAGTTGAAAATAATAAATAAATTATTATTATTTTCAACATTTCAGGGCCCCGGGCCAATAACATGACTCAAAAAATTCATAAAGTTAGTTCAAAAGGTCTGTCTCAATGCAAGTAATGCGTTTCCACAAGAGTTTTTCAAATTTGAGTTACTTTTTGCGAGTTACATGGGTTTAAAGAACACCCTGAAAAATCTGGCCAGACCACCGCAGGGTCGCTGAAAACCACAGTCTGCCTGATCGGACCACTACTGCATGCCAGAATCTACCACGCCGCTACCGGTGACCTCACCGTAATCCACCATGGCCACCACCGGAAACCAAGTTTTCTACTGCAAAACAACCGGGAGCCACTGGGAGAACCATGGTGCTCCAAATTCATATCCAAACAATGTTTCAGAAACATCAGGACCCAAACTACACAACCCTTCTGACGATTTGATGAAAAAAAAAACGCATAAACGAGATCCATTATTCTAAAACTCAAACCGCCTACCTGTTGGTGGACCACCATAGCTTTGAGTGTAGAATGATGCCCGCGACGCCCTGAAGCTCGATTCGCTGACGATTGGCACTGAAACAGACGTCTGCAGCTCAATTTGGAATAGAACAGAGGTAGAGGGGAGATGGGTTTTGTTCAGTCGTGCAGGATGAGGGAGGTGAGGGTGGGGGGTTTTTCTTTTCTTTTTTTTTAATTTAAAATAATTCATTTAATTTAACACCCCTGACCAGACCTTCTGACATAGATGAATTTAGGTCACCCCTAGGGTAAACACGTCATTCTGAATGCAATGACAGGCTCATATTTCCGATCCGAGACTCTGTTCAGATGTTATTCGAGAAAATGCTCATAAATAAACTTTTCCATTTATTTAAGAAAATTACCCTGGTGGATTTTCCATAGCCAGCCCGCACCAACAAATTTTACACCACACCTAGGGAAAATGGCATGCTTCGGACGCAACCATGCCCTCGAATTCATGTGCCAAGCTAAAGTTTATGAGAAAACGCACCCCCACCACGTGCATAGTATAAAAAACATAATATTTTTATAAAATTATTTATGAGCACACTGGTCCTCATAATTGGATGCCGTCAACGCCCCTAGCTCTGAAATTATTTATAGAAATATTCCAAATTCTGACAGGGCCAAAACCCGAGTTGCTACAATTAGGCCCATGAGAACACATAGAGTCTACAATCTCTCTTTCAACCTTGAGGGAACAATGAACAATATCCTCATAACAGTCAAAGTCTCGAATCACCAACACATTTCCATGACTCATCATTAGACCGCTAAAGATGTGATCCACCTTCCTTTCATTGTTCATGAAAAAGTGGTAGGTGTGACATGAATGCCTTGTAAAGTTTGCTTCATATGCCCTGATGGAATCGTCTTCCTTTTTCTAGAGTCTGAGGAACTATCTTTCCATCTTGAGATGGAGGGTTCGAGGAAAATATTTATTGAAAAAATCCTATTGAATTCCTCCCAATTAATGGAATCAATTTCATCTTGAGACTTTGTATTTTTGATCAGTGTCTACTACAGATCAGCTTCCCTATTAGATCGATAGACTACCAGTACAAACTTCCCTTCCTCTGATCACTGTAGGACGAAGAATACCATTTTGAGGGAGTAAATCCATTATTCAACGAGCAGTGGATCAGAAGATCTGTTAAACATGGGACTCCTTTGCTGCATGAAGGATTCAATAGTAACCTGCTCTTTCCTTGGAGGAGGAGGTCATTCCGTATGATTCAAGTAATTATTCATATCTCGAGCCAGCTAAGAAAGTATAGTCATGATGTCTTGACCACCCAATCCCATCATATCAAGAATATCATTAGGAAAATATTCACATTTCTGTTCACATTTGTTGATGAAACGTGTTAATCTATTTTATGCCATTAACAATGAAAATTATCATATAATTAGATTTATTTAAAGATTATATATTGATCATAAAAAAGGAATCTTTGAACATAAAAGGATATACTTATAATGTAAAAGTATATAAAAACTTGTGATTCCTAAGGTTTATATCAAGGTTATGCTCGTTGTATTTCATAAAATATATTCTTATGGGATTTTTTTACCTTAATAATAGTTTATACTAAGCTCATGAATCTACCTAAGAATATCCCCGGATAGTGTCGTAACAAAGAGTGCAGAAAGGCCCGTTTTTGTGTACTAGGACATGAGAGGTGAAGCCCAAAACTCCTTGTCAGAGTTTTCACTACTATGTACATCAATGCTAGTGCCACGTCTACCTACTCATATCTAGACATGGATGTATTTTCTTATTAAACCACATACTAAATACTCACCGAAATTTAGTACTATTTTCATATACATAGTCTCATCCTTAAGGTTCTCACTAAGTGGCTCTATTCCTAATATCCAAAAATAACAAGACCATGAATATGATACTAACTATAGAAACCCAATCCTTTTTATATAAAACATTACTTGATTTTAAGAATAATTATATATCAGAGTAAAATCTACGGATCACTAAGTCTGGTGACTTGGATGACTAGGTACATAAAACATAAAACATGGGGCTAAAAAATATTTCTTTTTCTAATCCCCGTAATGAGTTCCAAATTATCTCTTATCCCATACTTCTTTAAAGGGTACCCTGTGGAACACAAGAACAAAGGTATGAGATGAATATCCCAGTATGGTAATGAACATAAGGATATATCTTAAGAACATGCGTTAGGTAGCTCGACATAATGATATCCAAATCATGGAATATATAAAATTTTATCATATTATCATGGAATCCTATTAACATGGGATTATATAAATGTGGAAGAATCATAAAATAGGTCTTTAGTATGGTTCAAGGATGAATGCCAATCCAATTTCCCTTTTTAGTATGGGTCAAGGCTAATCGCCATTCCCGTTTTCCCTTTTAGTACAGGTCATGGCTAACCACCTATTCCATTTCACATCACATCTCATGAGACATAACATTACCCAATCCATTGGAGCGTTATCTGGGCGCACCCATATCAAAATTTTTAATGAATATTTTTGAGACACAAATAATCATACATAATCAACCATACATAAATATATGGGTACCCATGTAAATAATTGGGTACCACAATGATGACATAAAGAATAACCAATGGGCGTATCATGAAAGTGTCAATCAAGGAAAGGATTTAGAAAATACATGGATGTTCATATGGTAAAATAGGAATATAAAATTGTTGGGGGTGTCAAATATAAGGTATTAATAATAAAAATAGTGATTTTATAATTACAATTGTGGCTTAAAACAAAGGTTATAGTGCACATGAAATTGGGTAAAAACTCGGGAAGTTCCTTTGCTTATCAGAAAGGTCTAAGGAGGGTATATTTTAAAATCATGTATACAAAAAAATAGTGTGATGAAAGGGTCTTCATAATTGAATTTCGTAAAACTACAAAACATTTATAACATGTACATAAATGTATAAGATAAATGTATTTTGATACATAGAAATATAAGGAAACTCGAATGAATAGAAAGTGTTCGAGTAGAATTCATTACGATTTATTGGCCTGGTGTTAGGTGTACCTAATAGGGCTTGATGAGAGGGATAAGGGTTTTATTATCACTTATAAAACATGAGGGAAGTATGGGTAGGTTCGAAAAAATAACCCACTATTTGGAATTACACATAAAAAGGCATATCATAGAGGACAATCTTGATAAAGAGAGGAATACAGAGGATCCATTAACTTAAATTGGTTGGTGTTATCGACTATTTATTAGAGAAATGAATAAAAAAATTAGTTTTATTAATTAGTAATTTCACATACTAATAAATATGTAATTGGTTTAGTATAATCATTTTATGTTCATTTATAACTGTCTAGATTGGTTGTGAGGTTTGATTTCATTGATCGGGCTTGTTTTTTTACATGGTTTTAAAGACCGGTTTACTAATATTATTGTTTGGATAAATATGTAGGATGAAAGTGGTTGTATATAATTGAAGTTATATTATAATAGTGAATAATTGGGAGATTACATGTTTTTAAACTTAATTTGGGTACTTAGAGTGAAGTCGAATTTTTATATAAAACCATAGTATGAACCGTTTTTTGTTAATCTATGGGTTTGACTACAAAGAACATGTTTTACTTTAAAACATAATACCATTTGTAAAAAATGATTAAAAAACAAAAAATAAGATATATTATATATTTAATAATCTCGTTCAATCATTACTCAAATGGTGTCATGACTATAATAAAAGATGATAATAGAAATTGATAAACTGTTCTCCTTTTATGTTCAAAATTAATGCATCTCAAACGTTGCTTACATTTATTTCAAGTTAAATGATGGGGGAAAGAGATATGATAATGAAATAACTCATTAGAAAAATAAATCCAAATACATATATGTCACTGGAGTTATCATTCTATATGGGTGAAGGTAAAAGAGGAATTAAATAGAAAGAAAAGAACTTAAATGAAATGAAGGAATTGGAAAGAAGAATTTACCTCTTGAGACATCCTCCTTTGAGAACCTATTGAGGGTAGAGGTTTTTTTATTTTTAAGAGGCTATGAGATTTTGTAAATGGAGGAGGTTATTGGGGAGATATTTGGGCAGAATATTAAAAATTCACATGGATTGAGAGTGGTGATGAGAAGAGGTAGTGAGGGGGGTTTATAGTGGAAGAGAGGTGGGATTTCATAATATTATAATCATTAATTAATTATTATTTTTAACCAGAAAAAGAATAGTAAGTATTCAATGACCATGAATAATAATAAATGCTGTGAATTTGATCTAAAGTCCATTTTAATCTTCCATGACTCAAGCTTGATTCAGAAGTTAAGGTTTTAGCATTCATTGTGAATTATTAGATTTTACTATTCATCAAAAGTTCAAGTATTTTAGAAAAATATCAAAAATTCATGCTAATTTTTTTGGACGTGTAGAATCCAAAAATGACGTCCATTTTTCAAAAATAATTTTCTAAATATTCTTGATTAAATACTAAATTAAAATCACAACTTATTATTAAAATCCCAGTTTTAAAACATTCATTTAGTTATTCTAAAATATAGGTATATAATACTTTCAACTTGAATATTATTTTTATATTATCATAGGTAAGGTTACAATTAATTAATTTATATCACTATTCATAAGGTTGTGTTACTATTCATAAGTGTAGATTATTATTCAACAAAAATTATGTTTTTCTCATCAGGCTCCAAATAACTTACTAATCACAACCGTGAATGTCATGTTTTTGAAATTCCAGACACATAAGTTACAAAATTATGTTTAAATATCCCTTAGCACATAGTAGTGCATTAGGTTTTGTTTTCATGTGATTTTATGACATATTTATAACAGAGTAAATAACTATTGAAAAAGACTGGTTCGTTACATTTAATTAATATTGGGGAGGCATGTGGATTAAATCAGATGACCATGAGTTGGGGCATGAATATTCCCACAAAAGTTGGGGAAAAGATAGAAATATTATATAGTTCCATAATTAATAGAACCATTAACATAATCATTGGTTAATTTATCTATGTAATAAAAATACAACCCCGTAATTTAAAGGAATATGAAGAACAAGAATGGTTGGGGAAGCACTGGAGAGAGGGGAGTGGAGAGGGAGACTGTAATGGGGATTAATATATGATTTGTGATACAAGGCAGTGGGGGGAGAAAATACGGTATATGAGAGACGATTATTGACAAGAGATGGGGAGATTGGGTAGTAGAAACGGCGACAAGATGCTGAGATAGCGAGAACATGACTGGAGGCGATGAAGAAGAAGAGAGGGTCAATAGTGGGTAGGGATATAGGGAATCAGTGGAATTAAGGGGGAATATATTTCTTAGGAGTGGAATAATGCATGGGGGATGAAGAAGAAACTCAGGGTGTGTAGGGTTTTAAGGAAACAGATTATTCGGAGGATAAAGGAATTGATATAGTGTAAAAATTAGAGGGGGCTGTGTATAAAGTGGGATACATGTAGAAAAGGATCCATAGTAATTAGTATTACTATATTTTTCAAAAAATATAGATATAGAAGAAAAATATAGCACCTCAAAAAGGGAAATAAAAATGTATTTTCTCTTATAAATTTCATTGAATTATTCAAGTGAAAAAAAGTGTGTAATATTTAGATTTAATAATAAAAATATTTAAATATTTAACAGATAGGGAATTATATTTATTTTATGAATGATAGATTAAATAATTATATAAATTAATTAGTTTCAATCCTAAAAATGATATGAAAAAAAATTCTTACATTAGTCGTAACTTCTATATTGTGACCCCATTATTGAGTAAACATGAATTCAAACTATAATCACAATGAATTAAAAGATATTAATTTTAAATACATCAACGTATAATTATGTTACCCACATAAAAATAAATTTGGTCATAATACCAAATATGTATTAATAGAGTTGAAATTGATATGAAATAAATTACCTCACTTTTTATTTCCTAGTAAGTTATTTTAACCTCTTATATAATAATGTTAGACTAATTTTTATTATATAAAAAATACTTATATCTTTCTATAATACCATATAAGCACTATTTATATCCTCTTATAAATTTTTTAGTAATATTCTATTGTAATAATTATATCATGGGTTTACTGCTTCATTTTTCATGTATATTTTGTTCCACTAGTTTGAGTAATTGATAAATTCTTTGGGATAAATCACCTCTATCATTTAATTAATGATATAAATATCATATAATTTTATAATATATATATATATATATTTAGTTTCATCCATAAATGGTATAGATAAGAAAAATATACCAAATCATTCATAAGTATCTCTGTTTTTATGTAAGCATGAATGATGTTTTATATTTTCGATGAATGTAATGAATGAAAAGAAAATAATAATTTACTATTATAAAATGATTGTTATATCATATTTATTCATTAAATATTTAATTATTACCAAACATGAATATAAAAAATGAAAAATGGATCACCTTACATCATAGAAGAGGTAGTACACACATATGCGTGAACAACACTATGATTTTCCATTTTATTACAAAGAAACGGTGAAGATATTATATTATAATTTAAGAAGAAAAATTATTTCATTATTATCCAATATATTCATTATTTATATGTATATAACCATCCATGTAAAATGGAAATGAAAAATGATTAAAACTACTATGTGTATTTGGTAAGTTGTACGAACACTTGAGAAATATTTTCTCTTCACAAACATTGGAAAAGAAGTGGAAAAATATTGTATCCAAATAATATAAAAAATATTAGTATATTTATTTTATTTTTTTATGGGTACAATAAATTTAGAGTAATTAGATGATGAAATATACTGTAAATGGCCAATAAAGATGATTACAACTTCTTCAATAGTTTTCCATTTGATTTATTATTAAGGACCCATGGAATTATATGTTGGGAATAAAAACCACTAATTAATGTATATGTGATTGGATAATATTATTATTTATGCTTTGGTTGATATATATGACTCCAATTTTTGTAATGAAAAGATTTAATTGGTTATCTTTTATATGTGAGTGGAGGGGCACTCTGGTAATTTTTCAAAATATCAAAATATTATCAATTCTCATTCATGGAAAAGTGATTAAATAATATATAGTCTATAAAATCGTGATTAAATGTTCCATACATGAACATCTAATAAATTTAATATAGGTTTAAATTTTTTTTAAACATTATCTCTTTTTATTAACTCTTTCATTACCCAATATTAACCGTAAGTGAGGTAAAAACATTTCAATATTAATGTATTGAAATTATAATTATAAGGGTAAATTTTGATAAAACTTTAGAGTGGATAATGTTTAGATCACTTAATATGCCATTTTCATATATATATATATTTATATATTCATTTTAAACAATTTTAAAAAAATATGATTTTTTAAAAAAATTCTTAATTTCATGTTGAAATAATAAATTTTATTTGATAGTATAGACATCTTGAAAAATATAGAATTTAAATATAAATCTTTCACAAAACAATAATGGGTTTTCTTTATCTATAAAATTCATGTAGTTCTATATGTTAATAAAAAGATAGTACATTTAGAGTGTTTAAAATCATTTACCAAATTTTTATATGGCTTGTACGGGCATTGTGTCATTGTTTTATAAGCATTTAAGGTTATTATTTTACTTTTAAAAAATTATTTACCATGATAAAAAAAATTAATTCATATATAAAATAAAAATTTATATATGAATATACATTTTCTTTATCACTTCCATATAATAGAATATAAATTAAAATAAATAATTAACATTTTTTTAGTTTATATTTAACATAAATATTATAATCATATATATCAATGGTTAATAGAAAAAGGTAATATTTTATATTTTTTATCATTTGGGAAGAAGAGGAATCAAACAATCATATAAGTCTAACTCTTTAAATAAATTTTATGCCTTCTAAAATTATTTTATTAAAATAAATACCAGATTTACAATTTACCAAGGTGATAAATTTTTCTATTGTTATTATTCATAATGTTCAAATATATAAGGGAAAGGTTTTCCAAATTTAACATTATAATTAAAAATATTTAATAAATCTTGTCAAATTATGTTATTAGTCCGAAAAAAGTTTATTTCTTAATTAACCTGAAAAATGTGATGAAAAACTATTTTCTAGAGAATTATGTTTCTAATCCTAAAATTTAACTCATATAAAAATTATATAAAATGGTTATACCAATATATTAAATTATGTTAATGTAATTAAAATTTACATTATTTAACTATAATACTAAATTCAAAATAAAATCTAACTTTTAAATTAACTGATTCTAATAAAAAGTTTTGAAATTTTATTGAAAAGAGTATTTTTCACTATTTACAGAAAAAAACCTTTTAGAAAAATCCAAGAAATTAAAATATACATGGTATTGAAATTATAATATCTAAAATGATAAAAATATCCAATAATAATATTCTAATAGGTTTAAATTTTTTTAACTCTATGATTCGTGTATGT
Organism: Viscum album; assembly: GCA_963277665.1. Taxonomy (NCBI): domain Eukaryota; kingdom Viridiplantae; phylum Streptophyta; class Magnoliopsida; order Santalales; family Viscaceae; genus Viscum; species Viscum album. Next base: position 1,132,244,342 of record OY728142.1, on the reverse strand, counting down.
AAATCTATTGAAGAAGTAATATTTATTTATTGAGAAATATAAAATGGTGGGGTTTTATAAACAACACCAGCATTCTATAAGATCTATATCCCCCACTGTCAGAATATAATAATAATTCATATCCCATTGAGACACTACCTTCTAGAAATAAAAATCATATATTATATTAAATGAAAATTGGTTTCATTAAAATTTGTTGTTGTCTTTCTTCATGATCCAAAATTCCACCCTATGAGTTGAACACATTGTAATATACATGCAATAATGGGGATGTTTGATATCATAATATCCCAATCATACCATTACAATAATTAGAGATATATTTTGGGTAAAATAATAAAACATATAGATCAAAAAATTCATCCAGCATATTTATGTCACTTGCTGGGGATGAAAAATTATAAGAAACATCACCTTTGATACCATTTATTGTTGAAATAGGGTACATTTCTCATAAATATACTAAATGTAGTAACAAAAGTTGAATATAGGATTAAAAAAATGATCTAGAAGATCCCAAAGAGATAGTATTCTAGAACTAGGGTGTATATAAACCGATAAGCATAACACCATATTATGCATTAAAATCTTGTTGAAGTCCACTTTTTGGGGAAATGAACATGCATAATAAATCTACAAAAACATTAAAATATGAAAACATGTGTAATTATTTAAATTGATTAACATGTTTGTAAATATTTTTTTACAACCACCAAAGGATAATGAAAACACATATTTGATTCATGGAGAATTTTAAGTTACATGGAAAATAAATCCTTATGATTGCCCTACTGAAACTACAAAAAGAAATATCACCCACCTATTCACCAATTTTTTCATCAAATAATATCATTTGGGTCATAATTTATTGATTTCTACAATTATATATGTTGCCTTAGAAACATTTCTGTACCCAGGTTGGATTCTGAATAATGGGATCCACCATAGACATTATTATTCTCTATCAATGCTCATCATCCATTATTTTTCACAAGTGAACAAATAACCCATTTATATAGGTCCCATATAGTCATTACGTTAGCACCACTATCTGAATTTCACAAACTACCTTATATTCATAAGAATAACTTATGATTCCATTGAGAAATCAAATCCTCAACCACCAGCCACTAGATAATGATACATGTCACCTTATAAACTAACTGTTGATGATTCCCCAGATTAACTTCATTGACATGTCATTATGTAGTACTTCCAATGATTCATCATAAATGTCACATTTATCAAAATAAATTATGAAAAAATTAAAACAAAAAAACTATAAATTATATTCTTCATTAATGATATTTTTCATTCATTAAATTCACTTCATTAAACCAAAACATAACCAATTACCTTTGAGCTCATCTGTAAGTTACCCATTGATGTAAATGAATTTCACTGTGAAATGTAGACTATATTTCTTACATTGAACTCGAAATACACGTCTCCCACTAGTGAAATCGCATTCACTCATACTACATCCTTTCATCTTTATATATTAATTTTCGTCTGATATAATCCTATTATTGGCCTAATTTGAGAAATTCTATTATTTTGGTGTAATGTATACATATGATTTCTCAAGTTTTTCTTTAGGATAATGTCATTATGATGGTCCCAATACATCACCCAAAAACATTCCACAAACCAATCCCAAAAAATCTCCCACATGAGAGTTATTATTTGTAGGTTAAGTCCAATATTATCCCAAAGGAGGTGAAGATAAAAAAGGTAATAGAGCTTCTGAATCATTGGTTGGGTGAACAAACTATGAAGAATTATGTTGACAACATCAATGATATGATTAAATTTTATCTTGAGTTGGTTTCTATTAAATTAATAAATTTTATTCTATTCATGATGGTTATTTATCTATTCATTAGTTCTCTAATACTCTCATCTGTACAAATGCCATCAAATCAACTAGTGAATGAGGATTATCTAATGTATTTGGTTTTTAGAGGGAGACACATGGATTTTGGTAGCCTAAATTCCTTATATCCTAATGTATTTTCTCTATATATTGAGTAGTTGAATATATGTTATCTTTATTTTGAGAGGCCTTTGAATTTTTTTTTCTTATTCTTCAAAATGAATGTCTTCCATTATGTTCTTATATTGGGGTTTTTTGGAAATAAAATCCATCTTGATCTGGGGATTTAATGAACCGACATCATTGTGGTTGACTAGAAAAAATATAGTAATTATATAGGTCAGTATCATGATATATAAATAAAAATTCCTTATAAAACTGAGAATTTTATAGTTGTCTTGTCTGATCATTTATGGAAACACATAGTTTCCTTTAACTATATTAATTAACATATCCTGGTTTTTTGTTTTTTGTTGATTTGTGGCTTTCTTTTTGGGTTATTTCATATTTTTAATATTGATTGAAGTTGTATTTCCCTTGTTAATGTTTTTTTAATTTCAATTGATTGACTATTCTAGTACTTTTTCTTGAACTACCTATTGTATCAGGAAGGGTTCTTTTGAGTTCTTGGTTTTTTTGAATCCCCAAGTTGTTTCAAACCATAAAAGGTTGGGAGATCCACAATGGGTTTTCAATTAGTTTTAGATTTATTATAATGTTTGGTGAGATTCTTATATAAGAGATATATTTTTTTAATGTTTTTATCTGTTCATATTAGTGGTATATAAATAGTAGACTAGTGGAGTCCCTGCGTTTTTTAAAAACCATGGATTGTTTTCCTTTATTGTTAGATCAAGGATTGTATATTTCAGAAAATAGTTTTATAATGGGTGGAATTTTCACACCACGTCATTTTATATCATTATTTTATTTATTTATTTATTGTATTTTAATATTTTCATTAGTTTTGATGATATAATCTGAAATTGTTTTTTGAAATTTTTAATTTCGTTGTAATTTTTTCTATATCACATGATTTTTGTAAATCTATGTGAACTTTTTACTTATCATTATTTTCATACATTTTGTATCATTAATAATTTATCTACAAATGTTGAACATGGTTGGGTATTAAATATGCGAATACAATGAAAAAACATAATAAAAATTTGGTGTGTATGTGTACAACACACAATTTATGCACAATTATTGGTAATCATGTGGAAACCTTGTAGGTGATGTTTATTTCATAAAAGACACATTCCACAGAGTTGGAACAGGGCTTTCAAAACTATATGGTCTAACTATGTATATCTCCTAGTGATTTCATTTAGGGGAATATGATCAAATAATAGTTCGATAACATTTATGGCAAGACCATGTGACTTATCTAGTTTTTTTTTAAATCATGACATTCTGTTTTTATACCTATGAATTAAAACCCAAGAAGTATTATCTTCTATACCTTATTGACCAATCCACTCTATGAAAGGACATATTAATATACCATTTGTCCCTTAATAATAATTTATGGCTTCCCCTATTTGATTAATTGAATATTTACTTGAGTAAAAGCTAATTTATTTTCCCATAATCAATTATCTATTGTTTTATTTGTCATATTAACTTAGTTTCATATTTTCCAAATTGTAGGGTGATGATTTTTTTGAATATTTTTTATATCATTATGTTATGGTGTGTGAATTTTTCATTATGCTTAGTTTAATATGTAATTGTGAGACTCAATCCATTCGTACATGGTTGTGATATATATTTATATTCATTTAATTTTCTTAGGTCACCATGAAGTGAATAATGATTTATAAATTTATTTTAATTGAACATACCATATTATTGATTGTATATATTTTTGAATTCTTTATTGTATAATTTTTAATTGAAAAATAAAGTTTATGTTTTCAATTATTATATATTATTTTTTAATGTATATGAATTATAATTAATTTTTAAAATTCTATATAGGTAGTTTTCAAATTATTTCGTGTATAAAAAAATGATTGGTCTATAATATTATATGTATGTTTTTTCTTTAAGTGGGATTTTGGTTTATTTTATTAATTACAACTTTTACGATTTAGTGCTGTTACTTAGGGGTTACTATATTTTATAAGTGAATTCAATTGTATCTCTTTTTTTATTCCAATATTATTTATTATTGTCACGAACCGAATCTGGTCACCGCCAAAACCGGCACCAAAACCAGCCTGTGACATGACCCGAAGGGCGTTCCCTATCCCCACGGGCTGGCACAAGTGCTCGGGTATCATTAATTTAGGTTTCGGAACGATTTACCCGAGTATGAAAGCATAAAACATAAAAACAAAATCCATAATATAAATCTGAAATTTTTGAGTCAAACAAGACTTAAGTGAAAACCAGAACTGAGTACATTGGTTTAAAGATAATAAAAGTGGTCCAAATAAAAATAATTATAGCATCAAGACAGCCCCAAGGACTCCACATGACTAGGGGTCATCGCCCCCAAGCTATCTCCACAACTTCGCACCAAGAATGGGAACTAACACCATGAACCGCCATCGCCCTTAGCCTTTCCTTTACCTGAATCAAACATAACCAAGTCTAATTACACCCAAGGGGTGTAAGTAGGGTGTGAGCCTAAGCCCAGTAGGATACCACCTAATGATTCCAAAGAGTAATAAATACAATGTGAAAAAGCAAGCAGTTTTCAAACGCAAGGAAAAGTAGTGTTCAAATTTCAAGAAATGAAACCTCTAATTGAAAATAGTTTTCAATCCAAAATTTTCAGAATATTAACACATCAAAATAGAAATGTTAGATACTGTAATTTAGTTCCAAACAAACCCTAATACATGGGTAGATACTACAAATCCAATGAGCAACAACATTGGGAACACCCCTAGGCACTAGGTTGTCTTGGGCCCTATGTACCTCGTACCTCGGTGTAAAGTAACCATAGAAAAATCCTTTCTCGTGCACGATCCACTAGTATGGAACACACCCATAACCTAGTGGTCCCCAATAATCATCCACATAGTTTATTTAGAGTTGTCGTTATCCAAATGCTAAGTGAAACAGGGACAAAACCCATCCGGTCCAGTAGCCGTACTAGTACAAATCCGCCCCACCTAGGTACCTGGGCTTCCCCTTTTGTGCTCAATCAATTTCAGCATGAAACATAAATAAATTTTCCTATAAAACACCATTACTGGTCAATCACAACCAATACAGTAGCTATCACATTTTATACCACTTAAAACACGCAACAAAACACTTAGATTTTTCATTAAACAATTCCTCAAAATCTCGTAGTGTTTCAGACACAAAACTACTTATAAACCTCACTTGCATACTATGTGCACATATTTAAGTTTCCAGAACATAAAGGAGAACCCACTACATTTCAGTGAAAACACAAAATCATTTTTAGGGCAACCCTATATGGTTCAAGAAACGACATCATTGCAAAGTCTCCATTTTTTTACACAACACAACTCTTAGAATTTCATGTGGTTCACAAACACCATTAAAACTAGATTTTTCAGCAACAAACACAAGGGAAAATCATTAAAAACAGTATTTTTATCCCTATTATACTTCAATAAAATCAACTAGTTACTTATAGGGTAGCCCCAATTAAACTAATAATACATTTCTATGAAAAACCCTCAATTTCACATGAAATTGGCCTTTAGGATTCATTTTAAATACAAACACCACTAAAACAATATTTTTCAGAAATAATAAAATTGAATAAGCATGAAACTACCATAAAAATAGTATCCAATTCACAAATATTTCATACACAATGGAATCACATACCAAAACCAAGGAAACCCTTGAATCTTTTGTGCGAAAACTCAAACGCACCACCGCCGCACCTCAAGGAAGGTAAACCAGACCTAAAACCAGAATTTCAGACCATGAAACACAATATAAAACCCTAGTTTTTAAACCCTACTTCATGGACATTAGGAACCGCAATTATAATGGAAGAAACCCTAACTAAATTGGATGTAACCCTAAACAAATTGAAAGACGAAAGGAGGAGAACAACTTACTTAAAATATCTTGTATAAATAACCCCCCACCCAAAATACCAGTAGCTGATTTCACAAATACTCAAACCATTAAGGTAGGTTCGAACAAGAATAGGTAGATCATTTAGGAATTTGAATGGGGGAAAAAGAGTAAGAATCGAAGGAGTTATGAAGGAAACAAATTACCTTTATAAATCCGCCCGAAATTTGAGTTCTCCAGATATTTCGACCTCAAACGCGATGCAAATGAGATGAAAATATGGTGGGAGGATATGGGAAGCGAGGCTGGGTTCAAGGGGCGTGTTTGAGGCTTGGAATCACCGAAATATCCTTAAAAATGTATAAGTTATTAGTAAATCAAATTTTATTTTTAAAACTGGAATTGGGCTTTCGGGCAGGCCCAATCCCTTAAATAAAAACCCATATACACCTTAGTTATGGATTTCCAAAGACTCCAAATTTTAATTGTGGTGTTAATATATCAGGGGAGGACATTTAGGAGTTGGAATGAGTGAGAAATATTAAAAAATGAATAAGTTATAAAAGAAACAAATTTTATTTTTAAATCTGGAATTGGGCTCACGGTTTGGCCCAATTCATGAAAACTCACATATTCTCCATAAAAACTTTGGAAACCCCCCAAAACAAAGCATTAATGGAATGTAAAATAAAAATACATTTAAAATAAGCTATTTATGTAAAAATTCTCCCCACCATGAAAACTTTCCGTCCCGGAAAGTCACAGTAAGGCCAAAGCAACAACCAAACTCAACTGAGAAACCAAGAGGTACTCTCTTGCCAGGTTTCTCCCCCAAAGGCCATAACACCTACAGTGATCAATGAAGGAAGGAATACTCTCACAAACATGACTTAAACCACATTCCAGAAAGAATCAATCACATTCAGGCTTTATCCCAAATGAAAACTCCTCAAACACAATCTGAACAATACTCAATCAATTTACCCAAATAAACAACAACATCGAACAAGGTTACACTTGCCCTTCTATAACTAAACCATTTGTCACTCTCCAATATCAATTTTTTACCAAATAAAGATGTAGGTAGTTAGATATCTCCAAATGATAATACCTACTTCCCATACAAAACCAAGGAAAAATATGAGTTACTTGTATGAAGAGACACAAATGGGCTCCCCACCATAAGAGACAACTTAAATTTTTTTTTTTGAGACGGAATCAAGACACTAATAGGGGGAGGCCCAAACAGACTCCCTAGTACAAGGGGTATACATAAATTATAAATTTACAAAATAATATACATGATACCCACAGTAGGTCTTCCCACCACAAGAGCCAACCATCTTAACTGGCCAGCATGTGCTGACACAGAAAGACCCGTTTTTTGTTTAAGATTTGGGAAGGGTGCAGGGTCAGTCCGCACGGTTTGGGAAACCGTGCACTAACTATGCTGATAATTCTTTCCACGTGGATTCCTAGAACACTGTCACTACTAATCGTGCACAAAATTTGTGCTCAAACTTTCTAGCCAAAATTCCAACCATTTTCCAATGACTCAATGGAAACCAACATGGGAGAGAAAGACATTAGGCGATGACATGGGTACAAGGCCGTCTACCTATTTCCACCGAATGAGAACAACAGAAGGAAGATGATGAAACCATAGGTTTAAACACTTTCTATCTTTCACACTGAGGATATGAAATTGTACAATGGTTTAAACAACACTGGTGTTTCCCCTGACTACGTGCCAGCTTCTCTCCGGGACCTATGGCTGGAGCTCAAAATATTGAAGCATCTTCGGCCACACAGTTAGGCTGTTGAAACCCCTATGTGGAACTTCTTCTTTCGGTGCCACAAACAACTACACCTCATACCCCGATGGGTTCATCAAGACATAACACACTTCATAACCCACTTTGCCCAGAAAAAATCATTTCACTGAAACAAAGGATCAGAAGATGCACACACATCGCACCTTGTTTCTTTGGGTGAGAAACAACAGATGGGAAAGACACATATAAACACCTTCCTCTACGATATAGGATTTTAGGTTTTTCCCAAGGAAGACATAATCCCAACATAACATAGAACCTTAGAGGATTGTGTGACCTTCACCTTTATGGTCAAAAGAGCACACAACATCACAATGCGTCACCGAACATGACCCTGACGATTGATAGAAACAATACATGGAACGGGGCCATATTCAAAGTCCCTAAACAACAGATAAGTCTAGAAAGTGGACACAATATCCTATCATGACCGAAATCTCAAAATTGGTGGTTTAATAATAACTCTTTCTTCAAAGAAACTATAAAGAACCCAGAGGCCCTCTTAGACACCATCAAGACACTCATCTATACTAAAAACGAAAGAACACTCCCACCTTTGATGAATCAGGAAACTTAAGAAACTAAGGTCCCTTTCAACCTTCCAAAACCACTATCCCACTACAAGAGGATCCAAAAATCAGCGAACTGAATGGGTGTAGACTCAATAAAAAAAAGTTCGAAAAAATATTCTTTATATTGATCAACTGGAGGATTTTCTAATGGAGAAACAAAACGGGTTGCACTTCAGTTGTGCATCAACCCTTAATGGGGGAATACCTTATCCAATGAGAGAACCCAAGGACCTAACCAAGCTGTTATATTGGTAAAAAATGCCACAAACCAGATCCAAACACATGAAGGGAACCACCGTAAAGGTATCCCAAAAAAAATTTCAAAAGAGACCACTAACCGTCCCTGCAACACAGCTTACCGACCAAACACAAACCCAAAACATAGTTCAATCAGAAGGGGTTCTTGAACTCAAAACATCCCACAACATCAACATTTTCAAAAACCCATAATACAAACAATATCAAACTATTCATCAGGACATCATGTTTTTCTTTAAATCCAATTCTTTGAAAACAAACGGTTTAGCAGTAAGTGTATCCACCAATGGTACCCCATGGGCCTCACACATGCATGTTTTTGTGCCACACTGGGCACCCTCCTCATATCCATCCCAGCACTCATCCAGTCATTCCATCAACCATCCATCATCCCATATAACTCCATGCATGTGGTCACTCATGGAAATACCAAAGGGTAAAACAAAACATCCTTCCACTTTTCAAAAACAAAATGGTCAACCAACCCAACCTTTTTCTCAAAACTACTAACAATGAGATCGAAATCCCAATTCACATCTTACAAAACATTTCATAAGGACACAACCATTTAGAAAAAAAACTAACTTTCAAGTTATTCGCGTCAATTTCGAAACATATCATCCCATTAAAACACACTCTAATTGTTTAGAAAACTCTATAGGAAATGCTTTTCTAAACCAAATTCAATATAGTTCCTGCTTTCAAAGAGGTGTAAGCACACCATTTTACATTTCAAAACAACTCTGAAAATTCAGTTCTGCCATTTCATAAACCAAACCATTCCCTCTTTATTTGAAAATCATTTCATAAAAACGTTACGCTTCTTAAAACCAAGTCACCTTAAAACCAAAGTGCTAAGATTTCAAAACTAAAGCACAAAACAATGCAAGAGGAAACTAGTATCGGTGGGTGACTTGGACATATGGTTGGCAGCCATATTCCAATTACTTCGCCATCATAGAGAGTATTCTAGGGAAATATCCATGGCTCCACATGGCATGCCGGGCCCTGCGAGCACACTGAGATTATTCTCCCAACTCTCTTTTCATTTCCCATAGTCATCATTAAACCAAGAAAACCAAAGGACTCAGATAAATCCATACTTACCATGGTGACTTGAATCCCTTCATGAGGTGTGCTGGCCAGGCACACTACCCATGACTGAAATTTCATGTCCCAAAAATCCTAGCTCCAGACTATGCTGACTCTTCCCCAAATAACATGACCCATGGAGCGAACCTCCTTTGATACCATTTTGTCATGAACCGAATCTGGTCACCGCCAAAACCGGCACCAAACCTAGCCTGTGACATGACTCGAAGGGCATTCCCTATCCCCACGGGCTGGCACAAGTGCCCGGGTATCATTAATTTAGGTTTGGGAACGATTTACCCGAGTATGAAAGCATAAAACATAAAAACAAAATCCATAATATAAATCTGAAATTTTTGAGTCAAACATGACTTAAGTGAAAACCAGAACTGAGTACATTGGTTTAAAGATAATAAAAGTGGTCCAAATAAAAATTATTATAGCATCAAGACAGCCCCAAGGACTCCACATGACTAGGGGTCATCGCCCCCAAGCTATCTCCACAACTTCGCACCAAGAATGGGAACTAATACCATGAACCGCCATCGCCCTTAGCCTTTCCTTTACCTGAATCAAACATAACCAAGTCTACTTACACCCAAGGGGTGTAAGTAGGGTGTGAGCCTAAGCCCAGTAGGATACCACCCAATGATTCCAAAGAGTAAGAAATACAATGTGAAAAAGAAAGCAGTTTTCAAACGCAAGGAAAAGTAGTGTTCAAATTTCATGAAATGAAACCTCTAATTGAAAATAGTTTTCAATCCAAAATTTTCAGAATATTAACACATCAAAATAGAAATTTTAGATACTGTAATTTACTTCCAAGCACACCCTAAGACATGGGTAGATACTACAAATCCAATGAGAAACAACATTGGGAACACCCCTAGGCACTAGGTTGTCTTGGGCCCTATGTACCTCGTACCTCGGTGTAAAGTAACCATAGAAAAATCCTTTCTTGTGCACGAGCCACTAGTAGGGAACACACCCATAACATAGGGGTCCCAAATAATCATACACATAGTTTAGTTAGAGTTTTCTTTATCCAAATGCTAAGTGAAACAGGGACAAAACCCATCCTGTCCACTAGCCGTACTAGTACAAATCCGCCCCACCTAGGTACCCGGGCTTCCCCTTTTGTGCTCAATCAATTTAAGCATGAAACATAAATAAATTTTCATATAAAACACCATTACTGTTCAATCACAACCAATACAGTAGCTATCACATTTTATACCACTTAAAACACGCAACAAAACACTTAGATTTTTCATTAAACAATTCCTCAAAATCTCGTAGTGTTTTCGACACAAAACACCTTATAAACCTCACTTGCAAACTATGTGCACAAATTTAAGTTTCCAAAACATAAAGGAGATACCACTACATTTCAGTGAAAACACAAAATCATTTTTAGGGCAACCCTATATGGTTCAAGAAACGACATCATTGCAAAGTCTCCATTTTTTTACACAACACAACTCTTAGAATTTCATGTGGTTCACAAACACCATTAAAACCAGATTTTTCAGCAACAAACACAAGGGACAATCATTAAAAACAGTATTTTTATCCCTATTATACTTAAATAAAATCAACTAGTTACTTATAGGGTATCCCCAATTAAACTAATAATACATTTCTATGAAAAACCCTCAATTTCACATGAAATTGGCCTTTAGGATTCATTTTAAATACAAACACCACTAAAACAATATTTTTCAGAAATAATAAAATTGAATAAGCATGAAAATACCATAAAAACAGTAGCCAATTCACAAATATTTCATACACAATGGAATCACCTACCAAAACCAAGGAAACCCTTGAATCTTTTGTGCGAAAACTCAAACGCACCACCGCCGCACCTCAAGGAAGGTAAACCAGACATAAAACCAGAATTTCAGACCATGAAACACAATATAAAACCCTAATTTTTAAACCCTACTTAATGGACATTAGGAACCACAATTATAATGGAAGAAACCCTAACTAAATTGGATGTAACCATAAACAAATTGAAAGAAGAAAGGAGGAGAACAACTTACTTAAAATATCTTGTATAAATCGCCCCCCCCCAAATACCAGTACCTGATTTCACAAATACTCAAACCATTAATTTCAGTTCTAACAAGAATAGGTAGATCATTTAGGAATTTGAATGGGGGAAAAAGAGTAAGAATCGAAGGAGTTATGAAGGAAACAAATTACCTTTATAAATCTGCCCGAAATTTGAGTTCTCCAGATATTTCGACCTCAACCGCGATCCAAATGAGATGAAAAGAGGGTGGGAGGATATGGGACTCGAGTCTGGGTTCAAGGGGCGTGTTTGGGGCTTGGAATCACCTAAAAAGACTTAAAAATGAATAAGTTATTAGTAAATCAAATTTTATTTTTAAAACTGGAATTGGGCTTCCGGGCAGGCCCAGTCCCTTAAATAAAAACCCATATACACCTTAGTTATGGATTTCCAAAGACACCAAATTTTAATTTTGGTGTTAATATATCAGGGGAGGAAATTTATGAGTTGGAATGAGTGAAAAATATTAAAAAATGAATAAGTTATAAAAGAAACAAATTTTATTTTTAAATCTGGAATTGGGCTCACGGTTTGGCCCAATTCATGAAAACTCACCTATTCTCCATAAAAACTTTGGAAACCCCCCAAAACAAAGCATTAATGGAATGTAAAATAAAAATACATTTAAAATAAGCTATGTATGTGACAATTATAAAATTCAATATATATATGATCATATATATATACACGTTTGTGGGTGTGTTTGTATATATATATATATTATTACATTATATACACACATTTGTTTTTCTATTTTTATATATACATTGTTCATAGTATACATTTATTAATGATCTGGTTCTGAAATTATTTATTTGTTGTGAGGAATGATTTCAAAAAGTTACATTAAATGTGTATTTCCAAAGAAAATAATATATATGCATGTTTGTAATGTTGATAATTTTTTTCTTACTTTGGGTCTTTCAATGTTATTAAATTAAGGAATAATTTTTTTATAAAATGATCCCCACATTCAAATGTTAACACCCAATTGGTACTTTGGAATGGAGTTTCATTAATACTATTCTCCATCCACTGAAGCCCCACTCTTTTTAATATGTTGAGATGATATTATTTTCTATTTATGTAGTGATTCTCATAGATGGGTGGATGGAGTTAGGTTTTTTATGTGTGATTTCATTATATTAATTCATTACTAATTTTTTGTCTGTAAAGGATACCTTACAAAACAATATTATCATAATAGGAATGCAAGGAAAATTAGTGAGTGATTTAGATGTGGTTACAATATTAACCTATTGTGATAGAATATATCCCCCTTTATATTGGAAAAAACCATGGGATGAGTGACATCGGTGAGCCTAGTTGAGAAAATTTTATTGGATATAGATTTTGGGATACATTGATAAACCAAAATGTGGTTCCAACACAAGTATGTATTGGGTGTCTAAAGGAGTTGTTTAGGAGTTTCCCATGATTACCTATATTTTACACTATATTTAGTTTTCTATTCCCTTTTATTTTATGACCTAATATATTCTTATTATTTCATAATTTGACCTACTCTACATTTTATTACCTCATTGTTGGTTCAATTCATTTTTCTAGTTAATTTCTTCATTTTGATTCTATTGAGTTACTTATTATATATTTAAATATTTAATTTAATGGTTTATTTTCGAAGGCCAGAATGAAATTAAAATGAAATATTTTAAATGTATCATGAAATCATGTTTTGATACTTTAATAATAGTTTTTAAGATGGATTAAATTTGTTTTGGAAGAAAAAATCAATGTATGAACAATATTTTCAAACTAACATGTGTGGGATGTTTTTAGAAAGGAAATGCATGAAATATGTGGTTATTACCTAATGATTTGGTTTATTCCCACATTCTAATTGTGCCACTCTACACCAGTAAGAAAGAGATGTTTTTAAGGTTTATGAAAAGTCCAAAATTGTAGTTGCCCATAACCACTGGTTACCTTATTACATTGGAACTAGCTACAAGGAGTCACATCCTAAAGTGAAAAATAGTTTATTAATCATTATAAACACAATTAATACATGAATATCACAATATATTTTAAAATATATAATACTATTCATTGGGAATTTATATATTCTACATCATTTAAATCCTTCAATGATTCATTCTTTATACCATAGGTAAATGTCATAAAATATAGATTACCTCACACACTCAACAAGGGATGCCTAAAATAACAACTATAATGAGAAAATAACAAGATGTCAAAGTATAATGGTAAATAATTGAAAACAAATATTGTGTAATCAATAATATGAGCACAAAGAATAATATGTAAAAAGAAAATTAAGATGCAATTATGTCATATATACTATCACATTGGCCTAAAACTTATTAATGGAAATTGTAACTATTAAAATAATCACATTCACATAAATTAATAATGTCATATTAATTGAATGAAAAATGATTTACCTCATAAACTTATAATCACGGTCTCATGCAAATACATCTTATAGAAATGGGTAAGACCTCATCAAAATACCCAAACTCAATTTTTTATGAGATGTACTGATATATTGAGGGGATATAAAGGGACACTAAGATCACTCTATCTATTTAATGGATTCATCATAATAATGGGGAGAATAAAAATTAAACAAATTAGCAACATAAAAAATCATATTGAAAAAAAGAGTATGAAATGATAATATTTCCCTATTCAAACCAATCGTAAACCATTTTGAGAAATGGTAAGGATAGAATCGTTACAAAATATCTCCAGTAGATTGTAAATTTAGTAATACGTTCTATTATTATTGAATTGAAATTAAATATAGTATTAATAAAAATCATTCCTTATAAAAATACATATTCCGCATCAATATCATTTTTAAGAGCTGTAGAATTCCAATATATTGGGAAAAAAATAATTTAATAACAATAATTCAATATTGAAAATAATTATTTAGAGCATTGTGTGTTCAGGATGGAATCAAGATTCATTAAAGCTATGTATGAGAAACAAATGATACCATTTACATTTAAAAAAACAAAAAATTCATAATCCGAAAATATTATGAATATTTTTTTAATACCATTTTATAAAAATTTAATCATGGTTAGAAATGTATTTAATAAATAAATAAAAACTATTTAACAACACTTATTTAAACTATTTTAAGAAAAATATGGACATGTATGAAAAATATTCCATGTCGAATATAAATCAGAGTTCATTTTCCTTAATAATGCTCTTCAAATATCTCATCATCATAAAGAGTAATATGAAAATAAAAAATATATTTCTTAAAAAGAACTACTGCATAATAAAACATTTTTTTAGAAATATAGATATAATAATTCTATAAATGTTTACTTAAACGAATTTTTTTCTAAGAAATGATATTATATTGAAATAATCCCTTACAAATTTTGAAACATTCAAATAATTTCCCTAATTAAATAAATATCAGAAAATTAATATTCATAGACCATTAATATTAGTGGAATCATTATTTTTCATATCATAGGGTAGTGTATTCACCATATGAATAAAGAAAGTAATGAATATGACATATGTATCATGGAAACAAAATTGATATGATAAATACTTACAAAAATTGTGTCGTTGATGTAAAAACTAATCAATGTAGCGATTTTAATAACCTACAATCTAGTATCATAGAGCATGTTCCACACATTATTAAATTTTCATGATATATAAGAAATTACATCCCAAAGGGCCGAATTGTTTTTTAGTCTTAGTAATATACATCGATATATAATTTAAATTTAAATAAAATTTTAAATATAAATTTAAAAAGAATTTTTCTTAGAAAACACCATTATTACACTTAATGTAACCCTTCATATGAATAAAATAATCTTCTTGAAAAACTAGTCAAAAAATAAAAACAAGAATGTGGTCTGAATAATTGACCATTAAGCGTATATATATATTGAAATCTATCATAAATAACAAATTAGAATTATGGAGAGATAAATAAATGATAGAACTGTAATGTAATCAATATCATGATCATAATATGGAAAGAATAAAACTATATTATATAATTCCATATAACTATTCACATGACATAGATAATTTAACTAATGATATGCTAATAATTGAATGATCAGATGAGAATGGATAAATAAGTTTATAATGATGTAATTTATAATGCCAGGCATCTAGAATATACAATCAAGGCTTCATACATAGAATCTAACATCACTTAAGGTTAACGAGAGGAATCATAAAAATGTTTTAGGCCTTGAAAAAAACCAAGTATGGTTTGTATCATGATACATACTAATTCATTGAGAGGCTCTAGAGGGACCCATCCATCACATAAAAATTCCAATGAATTACTCAAATGAATAAATAATACAATTGAACCATCATTTGTTATCAAAATGAATAATTATTCATATTGTAATAACTAGTAATATGGAATATCAATAATTCATCAGTGTACTATATTTTCAAACACCTAAACTCATATAATTTATTTACTAATAATTTTAATTTTCTAAATAAGATTTACTAAAGAATGTTTACAAATATAAAAATTATTTAAATAGATTATTAGAATTTTTGTTGAGGAAAAATAAATTTTTTTATACTTTAAAAATAATTTTTCAAATATCAAAACTATGAACATAATAAAGATATAATATTCTCTTAAAATAACCATTAATAATTGTAACAAATTATTGAAATCATTAATATTTCATGATGGTGGGAAATTATTTTCATTTTTTATATGTTAAAAAACAATAATTTAAAACATGTGTTATAAAATTCATAAAGTACATTATTTTAGAAAAGGAAATTATGATTACTTTTAAATAATTTTTTAAAATGAAAAAATTGTACCAATGAATTTAAAAAATAATTTGAGAATAGAAATAATTTGAAAACATTTTAGGAAGAATTAAAATATAAAATAAATATTCCTTATCAGAGACTTAATCATATACAATTTATAATAATGATGAGATTGGGAAATAAACTATTACGACATTGTAATCAGTTGAATTGTACGCACCATGAAAGAAAAAATAAAACCAGACTTTAGATACCATTTAAAAAAGGATATTCATGATATAATAAATCAATGGGGCTATATATTCATCATAAAAAATAAATAAGTGGTGGGTATGGAATATGAATCATGGAAGTAATAGTGGGATGAAACACCATTACCTTGAGATTTTATTTAGTTCAAAGTGATTTACCCTCATATATAATGGTTTAAGGAATTTTATTAATAAAAACCAAAACCTTATTCATATTTATATCATCATATATGGTAATATTACCTGATCTTATCCCATTTTTTTTAATATTATTGTTTTATTACCCTTATTTCGTGTATTAACTACTTTTATTTCCTATTCATGTTTTTTCAGATAAGTCATAGTTCCTCTTCATGGGATATAGTTATTCAAAAAAAAATGATATTATGATCATATGAATAATATTTAATTATTATCTTAATTATAATTTCCATTATTTGTTGGTGAACATAGAAAATTAATCACATCGCATCGTGGAGATGGTAGGTCGTACGTAAACATGAGTGATGATATCATTCCATTAATTTTGGAAGGGTAAAAAATTAGATGATATATTAATTTTACTATATCCAATATAATGTAATAATTATAATATATAACCATTTTATTTTTCATTATACCCATCGACATAAAGTGGCTATGAAAAAACATTACACCACAGTGTGGAGATAGAAAGGCGAACACACGCTTGTGCAGTGCTTTCATTTTTAGTAGGATGGATATAAAGAGTAATATGGTTTCCCAATAATTGAAATTAAATATCAGAATATATATTATCCTAGATTTATTATTTTATGATGAAAAAAACACATGGAATGAAATTATAAGAATAAATAAACGTTAATTAGTTGGAAAAACGATAACTTCATTTTTGGTGGACTTCCATTAGATCTCTTCTTAATGGATGAAAGTGTGGTATTTGTTTAAGAATATAACCTTAAAAACATGTTTAATTTCTATTAAAAGTGAAATGGTTATGTGTTAGTTGGAATAGAAGGATAAATGTGATGTGAATATATGAGGGATATATTGAACTTTTTTAATTTAGGTGAGGGGAAATTTCTGAAAATCTCTAAATATTAAATTAATATAAATAAGTATTAACATAGAAATTGATAATAATTTATTTATTTTAAAGATAATATGATGATATTTCTTCTCATAAAATATTTATTAAGAATGTTTAGGTCACATTCATACCCTTATCTTTCGGTTTTAGTAGTTATTTAATCTCTTTAACTTTTACTGCAACAATATAGATTCTTACATTTGGATGGTTAATATAGTTTCTTTTGAATGTGAAAAGACATATAAATGGAAAATTTATGGTTGTTTCAAAATTATGCCAATATTTTATGAGAATTTAATATTTTTATGTATTTAATAATATTTATATAATATTATTTATTTTAAAATGTCGTTGATTTAAATTTTGACACTATTCATCAATCTAACATTTAAAAATATCGATAAAACAATATATATTTTACCCAAAAGTTTTTATAAATTAATAACATGTTAAATTAATCTATAAATTTTTAATTGAAATTAATTATCTCAAATTAAATTTATTTTAATATTTTTAATGTCATTTATTTTATACTTCCATTAATAAAATAACTACTGCATCATTGTTGTGAAAGAATTTAAGTAAATTATTTTTTCAATAATAATTAAAAACAATTCACTATGATGGATAATTTAATTATAATTAGGTATTATATTTATTGTCGAATATAATTTCTAGAAAACACAATATTTTTTATGTTATAGTCATTAAAAATAAAAATGTGTCATCATTGAGATTTCTTTAAATAAAATATCATAAATATAATATCTTCATCTGAATTTCAATAAATGGTCAGAAAACCTATAATTAATTAATTATGTATGTAATGGTATCATCTAATATTATTTTTAAAATTTTTTGGGTCATTTTGTAGTGCTTATGGATTTCAACAAAACATACCCAATTTACCATTTACCCTTGTAATAAAAATTACCAAGGTTTCTATTTATAATGGACAATAATAAAATGGACCTATTTAATAAATTTTATACTGAATAATCCAAATATTTAATAAAATTTTAAAAATAAATAACAGAGATGTTTAAAAATATAATTTCTGATTAATCTCATAAAACATTATGGAATCATTTTCATTTCAAAATGTATTTTGAAGTCCAAAAATATACTTATACCAAAATAATTTATAATTATGATTAAAATTAATTAAATTAGATTATATATAACTTAGTAGTACTTATGTACCATTTATATCAAATTAAAATCCTAAATATACTTTTAATATAATGAAATTGATGGCTTTATAGAAATCATTTTTTTTTCAATTCACTGGAAAAGAAGTCTTTTCAAAAATTAAAAAAAAATTAATCATAAGAAAATATTGAAATAACTATTTTAAAATTAGTGATTATTTTTTTAGTATAGAATTTATAAAACTATCATATTTTAGTGTTAAAATAAATTTATCATTAAAAGGCGAAAAAATTTATTTAAGAAAAATTGTATCAATTTTTAGTAAGATTTGATTTATTATTAACTTATGGAAATAAAATATATTGGTTGAATATAATATATTTTATTGATTATATAATATATAATTTAATATTGTTTTTAATACTATTGATTTCTACCAATTTAAGAGTAACATTATAATTATATTTCATTATTCGTTTATGCTGGGTGTTGTGTGCAACTAAGATATCAATTAAATTAAATTTAAAATAGATATAGAATGAAAAATAGGGTATTAAAATCTCCCATCCTTTAATAAATGATTTCCTAAAATTCTTAAATATAAAATCTAAAAACAATGATTGATACATAAAAATTCATTGTTCGGTAATCGAAATCTGAAATAGTGTTAATAAAAACCAATTTTTATGAGGGAAATAGAAATATGATGGTCACCAAAAAATTAGGCTTTAGAATTGGATACAATTAATTTGTAGTGAAACTCAGAACACGGAATAGAAATATAACAATCATGTTTTGATATAGGTTAATGGAAATTGTGGTCATTAGAAAGTTAACCATTAAAAACCATAAAAATATGATCATTTTAAAGATTATTGATTCCTATGAAAGATAAACATACTGAAGATTTTTTTTGTTCCAAAATACTTTTCCTAGATATGATGAATTATTTTACTTCATAGAGTTATAACATAAGAAAATATACTTATTTTACATGGAAAATTTCA
Source organism: Viscum album (assembly GCA_963277665.1). NCBI lineage: Eukaryota > Viridiplantae > Streptophyta > Magnoliopsida > Santalales > Viscaceae > Viscum > Viscum album. The sequence goes on along the minus strand of OY728142.1, from coordinate 1,132,224,345 downwards.
TCCATTAATCAATATCCTCTAAAAACTCATTTTTTCTCCAAATCATGAGTATGAATTTTTCCTTCATCATGTAATATAATCAACTTCTATAGATCAAAAAATATATAAAAAGATAACAACATTTTACACCTATAATTTAACAAAAACAAATATTTTATTACAAGTTTACATAATTAACAAAGTGAAAAAACCTTTATATTTGGAAAATATAGTAACTTATGAAATTCAACAGCAATATACAAATTTAATCATAGATAATTTAATAAAAAAGTTTCTATTAAATTATATAAGAAAAATTAAATGTATTATTTAAATCAAAAATCAAAATTATTTTAACCACAATGTATTCGATGAATGATTTATTATTTATCGAAAACAATATCGATTCCATTAAAATAAATTCTATAGGATACAATAACGATTTTCATAAGAAACCATAAGCACCATAAATCAATGATAAATTCATATATTACTGATAAATAAAATATAACTTTTATTTATCCATTCATATTCTATTTACGTTAATAATATAGGGTTCCAAAAATAGTGATTGAATTCCAAAAAAACTTAAGTCGCATGACCCCAAATCAAATTTGAATCCCATGGGTTTATATATGATATAAATTTTAAAGAAAGAAAACTATTTATTAATAAAAATGATAGAACAAAGGCTAGTTGTAGGTAATTCATGCTTCATTCCCTTCATTTTTGGGTTCAAACCTCACAAACTTGCTAGATGTGGCCGATTATCACCTGACCTATGGGTTTAAATTTTTTTTTAAAATATTAATATTATGAAATGTTTTATAAACAACCTAAAATATAAATTCTACCTATTCAAAATTAAATAATTTTTTTAGCCACAAAGGTTATCTAATATGTTTATTTTTTTATTCCATATAATATAATAACCCACAATTACCTTAAATTCAATGATCATATAAACTCGAATGTTCATCCGTACATTGAATCCTATATTGAAAAATTGTAAATGAATTATAAATTAAATAAATATTTCTAACATACTAAATCAGTGGGTTATGTTACCAAAAATTTATCCCAACAAAATCTTAATTTTGATTAACTAACATTACATAAAACCCAAAAAGTTGTTTTAAGAACATTAAACTCATAAATATATGCTTTTCTCTAAAACTCTGAATGTGATGAAAATATATCAACATAATTACATATAAAATCCAGGATTATTCAAACCATAATACAATTGGTGAAATATTTATTCAAATCATTGTATGTCACTTTCAATTTCAAACCAATTCCATTTGTATCTACACTTTAATGAAAACCAAAAATAGGTGTCAGACAAACTCATCATAGTGAAAATTCACATAGTCATGAAGAATCATTTATAGGATGTCTAAATAATGAAAAATTTTGTAAATATTCCAGTTTAACCAAGGTTACCCATTGTGTTTAATAATCAATAGGATGATATATTATAATTAGACATATCCCTAATGTTATTCTTAGGGTTATATTTATTAACCATTGTTTTCATAAATCTATTTCCAAATATTTCTACTAAACCTACTCTGATACCAACTATGTTGACCCATACTGTAGTAGATGGAAGCCCATACCATACATTATTACATAATTATGATATATAAGAAACTAAATTCCAAAGGAATAAATAGATTAATATTCTTATTAATATATATATATATATTTGATATTGAAATTACATTTTAAAAATAAAATAAAAAATTACTTTTCTTTGAGAACACCATTATTCCTTTTATTGTAACCCGAAATATCATTCATTATAAACATCATAGAAATACGGTGAAAATAAAACATGAGAATAGGGTGATCTAAAAAGCCTGGTAAGGGTATATATACAATGGAATCTAACTTTAATAACAAATAACAATTATGTAATGTAAAATAAGAGAAACACGAGTCATCCAATCTATAAATTGAGCCTGAAATGGTCAGAATAAAACATGATAAAATAACTCAAAATAAATATTCAAAAGATCTAGAAAATATCGCCATGGATTTTATACTAATTGAGTAATCACAAGAAAATAAGTAAAAATTCTCATAATGATGGAATGGATTGTTCTTGATATCTAAAAAATATTTTCAAGGCTACATGTGAAGAATCTAATAATCTCAATGTTTCTTTCCATGAATCATATAAATGGGTGAGGACATATCCAAAACCTAGTATAGTTTTTATCATGATACCTACCAATGAATTTATGTTTTATATAGGGACATTACCATTACATAATAAGTCCAATTAATTCCTCTCATGAATACATAATACTACTGAATCATTATTTCATATCAAATTCATTAAATATCTGTACTTGATGAACTCGTCATATGGAATATCAATAATTCCCCATTCAAATTGACCATTAACCATTAATAGAAATATGAAGAATTATATCAATAGATTATATTTTCTATATATGATTCAACAGAAGAAGTTCGCATAGATAAAAATACTTCAGAGAGATTATTGGAATATTTATTAAAGAAAAATGCTCGTTTTATATTAAAATAATTTTCAAAAAAACTGCACACACAATATATAAATAATAATCATTAACAATTAACTCACAATAATAAAATGAAAGATTCAAATACTTAAGGTGTCATGATGGTAGGAAATTCCATTAATGACATGTAATTTTATTAAAATACATTTACAATTTTTTTACAAAAAGTCATAAATTAACTTGTTTTAGAGAAATACATGAATTTTCGATATTAAAAAAATTTATAAAGTCAAAAAGAGGAAAAATAAAATTAATAAATTATTTTATAGGAGTCAAAATTTTTTTGGTAACATTTTATAAACCATGATAATGGAAAATAAGTATTCTTTATTAGAAACTCAAACTCTGACAGTCTTAAATAAAGATGCGATTGTGAAATATACAATTACAACTTTGTAATGAGTTGAATAGTATTACCTTGGATAAAATAACATAAAATTAAGAATTTTATTCCATGATGAAAAATATATTCTAAATATAATATATGAAAGGGGAGGTATATAAACCACATTATGGAAATAAGTGTTGAATATGACATATGTCCCATAGAAGTAAAATTGATACGAGAAACCCTTACATTGTTATTTCCTTTAGTTGAACATGTTTTAAACTGCAGTATAATTTTTTAAGGGATATTTTTAATTTATTATAGAATCATATTCATATTTATCATATCAAATGTTATAATATTGAATCATTTTTCAAATACTCTGTAATAATATTTCATTATTACCCTTGTTTTGGGTATTAATTGCTTCATTTTCTAATTCATGTTTGTTGTATAATTCATAGTTCTTATGCCTAGAAGGTAATTACATAATAAAAAAAATTATATTATGGTCATACATATCATATTTTTTCTTTATATATATATTTTTATAATCAATCTAGTATGGTGAATAAATAAAATGTATCACATCTCATTGCGGGTATGCTATGTTGTACATACGCTAGAGTGATGGTATTATTACCTTAATAGTAAAAGACTAAGAAAGTGGGTGGTATATTAAATTTTCAATAATAAATTTCATTTCATAATTATCATATATCCATTATTTCCATAATTATAACCATCCTAGTGAACTGTTGATGAAAAAAATTACATCACAGCATGGAGATGGCAATCCATACGGACACATGTACGGTGCATTGATTTCTAATAAGATGAATAAAAGGTGGAATATGGTTACAAAATGATCATAATAACATCTCAGAATATATATTATATTGGAATTGTTGTTCTAGGTTTGAAAATATATAGAAAAATTAAGTAGTAGAAGAATAAAACTTGAATGAGAAGGTAGAAAATATTACCTCTTATTTGATAGTCATTCTTTACATCTCATCTAAAAGAATCAGTGTATTATTGTTTCGGATGACCAGGTCCTCCTAAAAATGAATAAGAATGTTTGAGAAAAACATTTATGGTTTACTTGTGATATATGGTGTAAATATGTGTGAATAAGTGATGGAAATGGTTCCCTTTTATAATTGATGTGAGAGACACTTCTAGAAACTCTCTAAATATTCAATTAATATAAACTATTTTTATTTTAAAAATAACTCAAAAAAGAGTTATTTTAAATATATTATTATTATGGGTCAAATAATATCACAAAATAATTTGTATGTATTTTTAGGAAACATTACTACAATTATACTTTGGTTTCATCCCTTATTTAATCCCTTTAACTATTATCATGGAAACATGGATTTTGACTCTTTTACGATCAATATAGTTACTATAAGAATGCAAAAAGACTTATAAATGGATCCTAAATGAAATATTAAATAATATCCAAATTTTTTGAGGGAATATATTCTTTGTTCCAAATTTATATCATTTAATGAAATATTATTTATTTTAAATTATCATTATTGTAAATTTTTGCACTATTCATTACATTATCTTTTAGAAATATCAATCAAAACAAATATCATCTGAAGAAATATTATAGAAAAATAATAAAATATAAAGGAAATCAATAAAATTAATTTTAAACATTAAATATCTAAAATTAAATTTATTTTAATACTCTTTATTTCATTTAATAAAAAAAATTGCATCACTATTGGGCTAGAATTTAAAATAATTATTTGGTCACTCAAATTTAAAAATAATTTACTATAATGAATGTAATTAAATTATATTTAAAAAAAATTTATATTTGAAGATATCTTCATTATAAGAAAATATTAAATATTTTGATGTTTTTAAAAATTTAAATTTAATATTATAATTTTTTTTATATAAAATATTATAAATAACATTTTCAAATAAATATATATATATAAATAATATTATATACAAAAACTAAATTATTATATATAAACCAGTATCATAAAATAATATTTGGTGAACTTTTAGGGTCATTGTTACGTCCTTATAATTTTATTTTGAACCTAAATTACCCAATTTATACTTTACGAAGGTAATAAAAACTACCATGGTTATGATTCTTATCAACAAAAAATTAAAGAGTACTAATTTAAAACAACTAAAATTGTTAATCCAAATACTAAATAAATTTTTAAAAAATTAAAACATAGATGTTTTATAATTTAATTTAATATTAATCTTGCAAAACACAGTGAGAAACACTTTTATAGAAGAATGGATTTTAAGAAAAAAAGTGTAATTATAGAAAAATATGTTATAAGTATCATTAAAATGAAATTAATTATGTTATATATAATCTCCTTGTTCTTAGGATACTTTAATATCAAAATTATAATTATTAACTCATTATTAATATATTTAAATTAATGATTTTATAAAAATCTTTATTTTTCACAATTCACCAAAAAATAAATCATTTCATAAAACTAAAAAAATGAATAGAAACTAATTTTGACATAGAAACTTTTAAAAATGAATTATATTTTTTAATATAATTTATAACTGTTTCTAATTTTTTTTCAAAGAAGTATGCCATTAAAAGGATACCAAGATTCTCTTAAAAAATGTAGTTGTTATTTGTAAAAAATGATTTTTTCTTATTTGTAAAAAAAAAATTGTATGAATTGAAAAGAATTGAATATATGAAATAACACTTCACAATACGGTTAACACTATTTATTCCTTCCAATTCATTGGAACTTTTAAAATAGTATTTAATTATTTGGTTATTATTGGTGTCTTGTGCAATGTCACCTATTGATAAAATTATAATTAAAAAATAAATACCATTAAATATTTTAGTGTTATAGAGATTATGTTAAAATTTTTAAATCCAATTTTTTTATAAATACAATATAATAATATTAGCTAAAATTTAAAAAATAATCATTGCATAAAATAATTTATGAAGTCAAAGAATAACACAATTAAAGGAAACTATTTTAAGATGTTATTTACCTTGAGTTTGAATAATCATATTCCTTATTTATATTCAAAGATAATAAATTTGATTAATTATTTAACAAACTATGAGACATTTTAATTTTATTTATTCTCTTTTAATATTTTATTAATTAATCAATTAATTTCACGTCGGACGTTTTGCTGATATTTGGTTTATATGTTTAACATGAATTATTTAGCTTGATTTTAGAATATGTTTCCATTATACCATAATCTATAGAATAATAATCCTCAATCAATTATAATTTTTACTCATCAATTATTTTTTAAAATAAATAATGAAATTTGTTTAAAATAAATAACTATGTTTCAATCATAGATATGGTAAGTCGTATGTATACATGAGTAACATTTTCATTTTTGAATGATCCTGAGGGAATGAGGGTAAGTATTAGTTTATATTTCATCATGATATTTATATTATAAATAAAATAATATTTCTTTAAATAATTTTATTTACATCATCCATGTGATGTTGTAATTGAAAATGAATTACATCGCTTTATGAAGGTGGTAGTCCAGATATATAAATGGACACTGTTATCATTTTTTAATAACTTTAATAGTAATAAATGAAATGTTACTTTAATTTTTTATAATGACAAATATATTAAGAATATAGTATAAAATATTAAACACAACATAATAACCATATGTGGGATTCGATTATTAAAAAAACTACATCGGTTCGTGAGACGGTAGTACACCGTACAAACGAAGGATTGTTTCGTTCCCCATTTAATAGAGGATTAGATTTATAAATGTTATTAAATAAACATTTAAAATAATATCATTCTATGGAATATATTTATGATATTATGTAAACATAGTTGATTAATATTTCAAGTCATCACAATTAGAAATAAACTGAAAATGTTTTGTTATGAATTATACGTCTTCTTTTGACAACTTCCTTTTCATTACATCGTAATAAATATAATATTTTTATTATAACAATAATTGAAAACATATATAACATGTTTATATATTCTAGAATAATATTTTTTAATTTTTTTTCAAAATCTGTATTCTTTATCAATGTGACTAAACTATGAGAGGAGGTGCGTTATTATAGAGGAGGGGAGGGGAACTCTTTGAATTCCATAAAGTATTAAATTAATAAAAATTATTTATAAGGGGAAAAAGATCCATACTGATATATTTCAAACATCGGATGATTTTGGGATAAGATAATCTCATTATATAAAATGTATACTAGTTGAGGTAATTTTTTCATCATTAACTTTTGATTTTAACAAGTTTTAACACTTTTTTTATGATTACAACTATCACCATGTTTTATAAAATTTAAGGGTCAAGATAGTAATAATAATGGAAAATTGTTAACTAAATATAGAATTTTTTATATTTTAAACCATATCTAAATTAGTTGTCTTAATATAGGTTTTTAAAATATTTTAAATAATTTTATAATAAATTATTTATTATAAAAAATAATTAATATCAAATTTTGAGGTATTAATTAAATTTAACATTGAATAAAAAAATATGGAAAAAAAATTTCAATATAATAATATCACAAATAAATAATATTTTTTATATATCAATATAATTTTTAGAAGACAATAAATCATTAAAATAATATTACTTTTAATATTTTTAGTTAAATTTTTTTTCTATTAACTAAATTAATAATGTGTTAGCAATGTGTAATGATTTAACGTAATAATTACATTACTAAAAATTTAAAAAATTACCAAGATAAAAATTTAGTTATCTTTAAAATGAATATTATTAACCAAAGATAATTTTCTTTTATACCATTCATAAATCAATATAGATATAACCAGAGTGAAAGTGACAATTTTTTCATTACCATTTATTAAAATATTATGAATGTCAAAATGAAATAAATATTGACCCATGTGGCCTTATAATCAAAAACTTGATTGAAGTAGAATAATTAAACTCATAAAATAGAATAATTAGAAGTGTAAGGGTCAATATTTCGTCCTTACCGTATTAATTTTAACTTTACTAATATGATTTACCATTACTATGGTGATAATTTTTTACTATGGTTAATATTTGTAATGAAAAAAATAAAAGGTGAAAATTTATCAAATTTTTACAACCTGGATTTAATTATATAATTATATTTTAATATAAAATTCACAAAAAGGTGAGAATTTATATTAAAACTAAACTACCAAATAGTGATGGAAAGCAGTTTGTCAAAAGATTTTTGATTTAGTTATAATTTATTATACCATATTAAATTTTAAAATCAATTCAAATATCAATAATTTTTATTTATTTTTTCAATATAAACTAGAAAAAGTTAATAGGAATCATTATTTTTAACTTTTCATTAAATATCATAATATTTAAGAAAAAATTGGACATTTCCAGTTAAGTAAATTTTGAAATGATGATTTCAAAAATGATATAATTTTTATAAGATAAAAATTTCAAAGGAGATAAAAATTAATTTTATTATCCTCTCATCAAAAAATTTAAGAAAAATTATTTAAGGAAACCAATTATTGAAACATAAAATAAATTTACCAAACATTATATGCTTATTTATTAACAACTACTAAATGCATTATATGAAGTAGGAAATTTATACTTATATATTATAATATAGTTAATCATATTCGAACCCTTCAATTCAATGGTTAGGTTATAATGATCATATTTATAAAATAATATTTCATGTTTTGTTTATCCTTATTGTTGTGTTTTTTATATGGTATAGAGCAAAGTCTAATTTTCATGTTATCATGGGGTTACATTTCTCCCCAGTTAAATAAATAACATCCTCACAATTTGAACATGATCTTGGTTATCCATGGTTTTACATTTTAAAATATAATAATTCTAGAATCAAAAATCATAATAATGATTAACAAAAAATTCTATTGACAAAAAATAAATGAGAATAATTAATGTTTTTTGGGATAATATATACTATGTTTCCAAATTGGAAAATTTTATTAGTTATTTAAAATAAAAACATGGAAGAAAAATTAATGTACAACATAATAAAGGATAGTGATAGAAAACTTTGATCATATGAAATTGGATGATCTTGAGAATGTTAATGACAAAAAACACATAAACCTATGTTGTGTGAGAAATATAATAGATTCATTAGAAATAAAGGTAAGAGGATGACTTTATTATTCAATGATATTTCTCCTAATTTAATGTAATTCTATTACCATCAATAAGTATATTATAAAGAAATATACATACATGAAGATAATAATTTAGAACATTAATAGATATCCAACACAATGTCATATTTTAATCCAAATAATGAGTATTAATGATGATTTTCACATGCATGAAGCTATACAATAAACATAAAATAGGTAAAATAATTCCAGAAAATGGAAAAAAATTCATTCCTCATATAATTAGACATTAAATAAAGAAAACTTGTTATTACAAGGTATGATAATTCCAAAAATGAATAAACCTTTATAAAAATAAATTATAATTGATATCCAAATCTTAAACAATAAATAGACAAGTTTAACATATATAATTTTTTAAATAATAGACCTAAAAAAAATTTAAAATATTTTAGAGAATGTTTAAAAGACAAAAATAAGAAGGACTAGATAAGATATTCTTTAGTGATTAATATAGAATTTATCTATAATCAAAACTAGTCATTCATAATGTCAAATGCATGAAAATTTATAAAACCTAAACTTATAATCTCTAAAATATGTTAATAATTGTCATAAATAGCCTGATTCAATATATATATATACACATTGATATATTATATGATTAAAAAAATAATTCAGCCATTATTTATTAATTAAAATCCCATATTATCTAACGATAATCTATTTAACTTAATAATATAATGATCTAAAATTTATTTATTCATCTTTTTCTGAAATTACATTAACAACTTAATCATTTAATAACAATTTAATATCATGGATATCTATATGAAGAAAAATATATTCCAAAATCTTAATAAATCATAACTACATCATCATCAAAGATCATATAATCATGAAAATCTATCAATACATTTAAAATTATGTATATAAACTAAAAAAATTATTCTTAAAATATACTTCTCACTAGAACATATACTAAGAAAAAGGGTTTTATTCATGTAAATGTCTCCTAAATTATCCTTAATTATATTAAAATTCCATTAAATAAAACCTAAAAATGTGTTGTTATGACATTAAAATTATGATATTACATTTATATATAAACCCAATACACTTCAGTATATCCCATATCACTATGTCTAATAATAAGTTTTAAATGTTTTTATTCTCTTATTCGTCATAATGGTTCATAATTAAAATGTGAATTTACCCATATGTATCACCTGAGACTGTCAAACCAAGTGTGAAATATGTGAAAGTATCTTTCATTTGAGTTATGTTCATGGTATACATGACCAATAGTTTTTGGGGTTTTAACCTTAAATTAATCTATACCAAAACCACATACAATTGTATTATCCATACAAGTAATTAATTCTATAAAAACCAAAAAATAATTACCTTAAAAATTATTAGGTTTTTCTATGACTATAAATATCCTTAATGTTTTTTATAGGATTGTGTAATCTAATAATTTATTTAACAAGTATAGTCCCCAAGGATTATACTTAATATCCACTGTTATCAACAATAAAGACTCCAACCGTAATATCTTAGAACTCGTGGTTACATTATAAAATTTGAACAAGATATCAAGAATTGGAAATACATGGAATTAATATTTCAGTACTGTTGGTAAAAAATATACATATTTTATGAACAAATTACATTTTAAAACATCAATAAAAACATACAGAATGTAAATATTTTCCATCCTTGAAATCAGTCAAATAAACTTTAGTCACATCTAGGGGAATTGAAACAAAATATTTGTGATTTCAGATTCTCATTTGGGGTTTCATAAAATTGAAACTACGATGAAGAGTTATGTAATAATTAATATGGATATGTATTTAACTGAATACATGTAACATTTAATCCCAGACTCGATCTAAAATAATAATATGGAAGGTTTAAATGGAGATCATATAATTCCATATAAATAATCACAAGGTCTTAAAACTCATCCATGGAAATAATAACTATTTAAATAATCACATGGACATGAATATCTAATATCATAATAATTAAATACATATTTTTATACATGACACTTAATAAATAAAAACACATGACATTTAATCAATGAATTAATCATAAATAATAATATGGAATGGGTAAATGAAGATCAAATGATGCTATATAAATAATCCCATGGGCTTGAAACTCATCCATGGATATCATAAATATTTAAATAATCTCATGGACATCAGTAATGAAGATCATTACAATTAAATTCATAATTTTACACATCATAAACATAATTTTAATTAATTTTTTCTAGGAAATCATATATAATTTGGTAAAAAATGATCCAAATACCCAAACTATTTTATTTCATGATACCTTCTAATTATTTACGGGGATATAAAATACCCCACCCAGAACATAATATGTTTAAGGAATTTATCATATAAATAGTTCAAAAAAATTAAAACCATAATCAACATAAATAGTCATATTTAAAAAACTAGAAAATGAAATGTTAATAGTTCCCATGTAAAATTGATCATAAACCATATCGATAATGAATATATATGGTATAATTATAATATATACCCAATATAGTATATTTAAAATAAAGGGTTGTTTTTCATTTATTAAAAGAAATAAACTAAAACATCATTGAAAACATTCTTGATGAAAATATCCTTTTCAAATTGAAAATTATATTTTAAAATAACTTTTTTTAAAATATTCATAATTTTTTCATTAAATAGAATCAAAGAATCTTGTAATGGATGATTTAAATTAATGAGATGAACTAATCGTGTTAAAATGTTCTCACTATGGGTATGTTAACATAAATATTCCATTCTCATTTTGGGTAAAAATCCTCAAATCACCTTATTTAGAGTTTTAAAATAAGTTTCAAGTTAATTTTAATAAAATATAGAAAGGCTAAAATACTATTAAATAAATCATTTAATAACAATAAACTCATTCACTTAAAACTTTTTATGTAATATATGGACATGGAATAAAAAAATTCCCAATCGAAGAGAAAAGAAAATTTATCTTTTGTAAAAAATTATTTCGATTTCTTGATTAATTAAATAAGGTAAATGAATGGGAAAAATATTATTATAAATTATAAATAAAGGATAATAAAATAGATTTGGGTTAATATTGAATGATCTTAAAATTTATCCAATGAACATTTAATAAATCATATAATAAAATGATAAAATTATGAACAAAATCATTACCACATTAGTAACATTCGATTCATTATAACATGAATGAAATAACATTTAATAAATAATTAAACACAGATAATATAAATGGAATCATAATATATCATATAAAATGGTAATTTTATACAACACATGAAGGAATAAAGTGGGGACTACTACATATATCTCATGTGAAAGAAAGGGAGATGAGAAATATTTAGAATGATTTTTTCATTGAAGTGAGATTTAATCGATGAAGTGATTACGTTTAAAAAATATAAATCATGAAACATTTTGTTTAAATAATATATAATATAATTATATACAATTTAACTAATTATCAAGGAATAAAATAATCAATGAAGCATAAGTATAACCTACTGAATGGAAATTATTTAAAGAAATTCTTTACATCAGGCCCGAATCCTCACGTACATTCATTATCATCTTGAATAATAAATTTATGTTAATAATTTAGTTGTTTAAGAAGATTTATAATGTTTACTATTATTCCTTTTATCTTATATTTAACCATGTAATATTAAATTCTTTAATCAATTAAGTTCACTTCGTATGTTTTGATGATATTTGGTTCAAATGTCGAAAATGAATTCGATATGTTGACTATGGTAAAATAGATCATTTTTCCATAATCTATAAAATAATAATAATGAAATAATTATCATTTTTATACATCAATTATAATTTTTAAATCAACCATAATATATGTCTGTGAAAAATTAAATATCTTACAATCATGAGACGATTAGCTATATGTACGCAAGAGAAATGTTTCCATTTTTCAACGATTATGATATGAAGAATCTAGATATTATTTTATTGTTAAAAATTTATAATTATATATTAAGTACCATATTATTTCATTAAATCAACTTATTCAAATAATCTATTTGATGTGGTCATGGAAAATGATCACATCACTTCGAGGATGTGGCAATCCACACATATGCACGAATGATGTAATCATTTTTATATTGATTTAATGGTTAGAATTAATTTGAAATTTTATATTTTTATTATTCTAAATAAATAATAAACATTATATATAAATATTAAATCCATCATTATAACCATTTGTGATTGATGGTGAAGCAAAAAAAAAATTTCGATTCATAAGTCGGTTGTCCACCATACACATAAATAATTATTTCATTTCCCATTTGTTGGAAGAGGAGATGGATTTACGGTATTCCATAAAGAAATAAAATATTATTATTTGTAATATAAGGATGTAATTATATGATCAAGGTTGAATAATATTTTCAATTTTTAGAATTAAAAGTAAAATTAAAACAATTGGATAAGAACTATTCATATTTCTCACACAACTACGTCTGATTTACAACTTAAGACCCTTAAGGTTTGTATTATTACCCTAATATGAAATCTATAAATTTTGTATGGACATTATAAGAGGATTTGAGAAGAATTTTTATAAACTATAAGTATTTTGAATCATGGGGAAAAGAACATAGGATGTTCCTATTTGTATAAGAGGGGAGCGTCACTCATAGAATTCCATTAATTATTAAAATAATATAAATTAATATTCCTGAAAAAATGGATAAAAATGATAAATTATTATGATATGATAACGGTGGGAGAAAATACTCTCACCCAGTAAAATTTGGATAGAAGTTTGTTTCATAATTATATTTTTGATTTAACCTGGGTTATCACCTTTGGACAATAACATCTCTATTATTTTATTAATGAATTTAGAGTAAATATAATTACTATAATGGGAAATTTAATCAATTAATGGATCATGGTTCAAATTATCATCTTTATCCCAAAAACCATACCAAAAATAGTATTTGTATTAATTTGAAATCATTTAATTAAAAATCATGAATGTAAATTTCTAACTATTCATTGAGTTTGAATTCCAAAAAACATGACTTCAATGGAATAATAATAAAATGATTTAGCGCAACCCTAATAGGTTATATTTAGCTATTTTTTTAAAAACTAATTAATTTAAATTTTATAAAATCTAATATTATTAGAAACAATTATTTATCTTTTATATAAATTAAATAATTACATTGTAAATATTGTCTATGATTTTATGATAATTATTCCATTTGTAAAAATTAGAAATCAAATTACAATGGTAAAAAATTATGAAATTTGGCATAATATAATTTAAAATTAAACCCAAAAATTGTGACAAAAAGTAGTATTTCTGAAAAATTACTTGTAAAAATAAATATTTCTTTTATTACACATTCAAGTGTAAAATTCATTACAAGGACTATAACTGGATTAAATTATATCAAAATGAACAAATTAAAATTTTATAATAATCCAAAATTAAATATTTCATTGAAAACACTTTAATAAAAAAATAAATATTTAATGAAATTCATTATTTTTAATTATTCGTTGAAAAATCCATCTTTTCATAAAACTCTAAATATTTCACCATAATATAAGGTTGTTAACATGAATTTTAAAAATATATTATTTTTATAAAATATCATTTCCAGATATAGAAAAAGTTAATTTTAATATTGTCTCACAGAAAGAAATAATTTTTTTTGAAAGAATCATATTTCATAAACATAAAATGAAGTTACCCAAAATTGAATGATAATTTCTCAAGATTTAATCCATAAATTTGTGTTGAGTATGACCTTATACATATATTTCCTAAAGTGGTTAATTTTATTCATTCCCAAAAATTAAATGCTAGGTTATAACATTCATATTTATATATTAATATTTCATTTTTTGTTTAGGCTCAATGTTGCATCTTCTATTTATTATCAAACATTTAATCCTATTTAAAATATGAGGGTGTTATATTTAATTTTTTTATCATGGCCACTATATGATTGGGATGTGTTTATAGATGTATGGAGGTCACATGGGTATTTTATGAGGCATATTGGGTTATTTTTTTATCTTGGATGCATCAACCATGTTATCCTCCTATATTCAGGATGTTTTCATTATTACACCTCCCTTGTTTATTTTTATTTGGGGACTTTTATTGATTCTAATTATATATTGTCAATTTCCTATTTTTTTATCATCATATTTGATGTTTTTCAAGGATCATTGAAGCATGAAATGTCCATTTAGGACATATTAGTGGAAGATATATGTCACACAATATTTATTAGTTGAATTAATTCTCAATATATTATATCTAATTACCCAAAAATAATTTATATCCTCTAGAGATAGGGTCTATACCACAAGTATTTCACGGGTTGGTTTTATGCCCAATTTCGGTAGAACCTGATGTTAGTTCCTGACATTACAATTAATATATGTTTTGTAATTTTTGTTTATAAATTTACCTTATATTATATTTATATGAGTCGATATGTTTTATAATTTAAATCAATGACTTAATATATCAGTCTAGGATTCTATAAATGTTATGAGATACTTAAATTACAAATTTAAATGTACTCATGGAAAATTTATATCTAATATTTTGTATTTGAAAGTTTTAAACTAAATATTTACACATATTTGTAATTTTTTTGTAATCTCATGTATCTCATTGGCATAATTAAATATATTTTAGGTATATAAATATTTTAGGAATATAATATGTTTTATAATTTTCTTATATTGTGTAAAATGATCTAAAAGAAAACCAACGTACCATCTCTATTATATTATTACAATTACTAAAAAATTAAACACATATTTTAAACACAAGCTATTATATTTATAAACAACAATCAATATAACTTATTGAAATTTCTAAAAGCCCATTTGTCAAACACGTTTTATATACTTTTCAACATCTGATAACTAGCTACAAAATCAATAAAAACTGGTATATCCACTAAACTTTGGACTATATGATTAAAATTATTAAAATTACCATATGTTTAGAATAAATGTGATTTCATAAAAAGGGTTCATGAGATATAGAGTCCACATCTCAAATATTTGATAATTGTTTTAAACCCTTCATAAAAACACATTATTACATGTATACTATTTTTGAGAACATTTCTGTATATCATTTAGTAATATAATACAACTAATTAAAATAATAAATTATATAAAAAATTATGAATATTGACTAAAAATCTATAATAACCTATATTTAATTTATATAATATAAATTTATTGATGAAATTTATTAAACTTGTTCTTATCCAAATATATTTACTAATGAGGTATTTACTAGGCTGTATAAATAGACACCAGTACACACTATATAATATTATTATAGATAAAATATAATATAAAAAACATATCTTTCAATGATGGTTGTTGATTGAAGATGATGATCTTCAGTAGCATTGCACTACATTATCGGAACAAATTATAATTTTTATCACTTTCCCTAAAATTTATGTGTATTATCTTATCAGATAATTTTTTATAGAAATATATGTATTATAGCATTTATAGTTATTCTTTAGATAAATAAATGAGTAGTGAATTAATATTTTAATTTATAATTAATTTTCAATAAATTTACTCTAAAAAATATGATTTATATTGATTAATTAGTATTGTTATATTTTATTTTTAATTTATTAGATTATTAATGAATATTTGAAACCAATTTCTAAATAAATTTTATAACTATTAATTTAAGATATTTGTAATATTATTAATTATTTTTTAAATATTTATTTTGAATTATATTAATGATAAAGAAAAGATTATTTTTTAATTAAAGGATAGGGTATTATTGTGTTAAAAGTACTGAGTTAACTACTCATTAAAAAAATAAATCCATTAAAATATATGATAGTGAAATTTTGTTGAACAATTTTTGATAGAACACTGTAGTTTAGGTGTATCATTGAATGAGGTTTTCATGTTTATTTTTATCTATATATATATATATGATATAACATGTTTTCTTAAAGTTTTTTTAATTATCATTCCAAATATGTAAATACCCATATCAATATGAGAATCATGAATTCATGTGGAATTTTAACTTATAAACAAGTGGAGGATTTTCATTATGGAATTGGGTATTAAACTAGTTTCTCAGACATGGGATATAAATCGCTGACCATGAAGGCCTCTTTCCGCTGAATTTTTTATTAAATTTTCATAATTATAAGGAATCATATCCCGAAGGACTAATTGGTTTAGTAGTCTTGGAAATACAGATTACATACATGATAATCAAAATACATTGGAAAATGGGAATTAAAAACATGATACATAATTAAAATAACTAAATAGTATCCTTGAATGATTGTAAAAAAATTTCTTCATAACCTAGGGAATGAAAAATAATAAGGGTGACCTCAAATTCTTAGTAATGGTACATAATGATAAATAAATAATGAATCAATAGGAAAAAATTAACATGGAAAGGTAAATAATTGATAAAATAATCTATTTAAATAACTAGATATGTAATTATCAATATGTAAATGTATGAAACTGAATCTCATACCATCTAAATCAATAAAATGAGAAAAAAATATATCTATAGATATTTCAACACGAAATATCATGGATGAATAATAACAGAATCTAAATAAAGAAATATATAATTATTTGTTTCCATCTTTATTAGGTTGATAGTTACCTTACAGTCAACACTTATCATAATTTGGTTGAAAAAATATCAGGTGAAAACCCTTCTCATTTGGTAATATTATTTGTCTCAAGAGACTATCGATGCATCGAGGGGCTATCTATTACCAATCCCCAACAGTGTCATACTAGTCCAAAGCATTCCTCAAATTCCTAAACACTGTTCCTTATAAAAATATCCAAATTGAATAAAATATATGTATTAATCAATAAATATTGTATTTAGTATATGTAAAAAATAGATCTGTTGACATTAATTAATGTAAATATTATTGAATGATCATAAAAACATTCTGGAGGGAAATTCCACTTTAAACATTCTAATGTGTCACATACTACACTGAAAAACTGAAATCAGAAGCCCCATGAAAGAAACATATTAAATTAAAATTATAATATATTTATAGTAATGATATTCATGATATAAAAAGACAATATTTAGTAAAAACACTAAATTAAAGATAATTGGTGAAAAATAAAAATAGGTCTCAATGGAATGTAAATTGGGATAAAATCCATTACATTAACGTTAATTTATATTGGGTTTTCATTATATTCATTTATATTTGTTTAAAATATGTAACTAACTTCTATGAGAACCATAATCAAGTTAATAATATCCTATATAAACATATAATAATATCTTATTGTCATTTTTTACACACTTTTATTATATTCACTATTTTTTTGTGTTAATTGCATTGTTTTCTCAAGTCTGTTTTTAACTTTAAATTTTTGTTCCCATTAAATAGATCATGATTTCGTCATTAGAAGATTTTAAAACATTATTTAATTATCATATATATTCATTACATATGCATTTAGTATAATCTATAATTTTTTTAGATATGAAATGAAATGCACCGTTCGAAGATACTATTGGTCGTATTTATACATGAATGCAAATTTTATTTATTATATGTATTAAAAAAAATAAAATAAAATAAAATATTATATATATATTATAATTCCAATATCACATAGTTGATATATATTTTACATTGGTTAATTAAAACCATTATTTATAAATTATATGTATGACCTGAACGAGTCGTGTCACTTTGAGGGGGCGGTAGTTCATACCTCTTCAAAGGGAACTATTATATTTAGAAATGATTGAAAGCATAAAGGTATGTTCTAAATAAAAATTAAATAAGAATAATAAATTATAAATATAAAATATATCATATATAAATAGATATTTTATCATAATTTCAACCTTAAGAGGTGGTAAAGGAAAAATTAACAATCATTCTTTTGTGAGACAATATTTCACTATAAACAAAAACAATATGTTATTTACCCATTAGATGGATGTGTGTGTAATTTCAAGGAAAAATATTAATATGAAAACAATCTAGTACGTTTATTTTACTTGTTTTGTTATGAAATAATGGAATAAGAAGATTTTGTGGAGTAGAGAAGTAAATGATAGGAAATAGATCATTGGAAAATGTTACCTTAAAATTAGGTAACTCGTTTTGGATTATTTCAATGGGAATACATGGAAGTATTTATGAAACAATTTGGGTTCAAGGTAGATTTTAGGGATTTTAAAAATCTATATAGATTGATATTAGTCGAATCGAAGTAGTTTTAGAGGTGTGGGGAATGAGGATAATAAGTGGCCTTTATAGTTGAGGAGGACTGACAGTTTTTTAAATACCGAAACATATTAATTAATGGGAGGTATAACAGAACTAAAGTGTATAAAAAATGAAAAAAATATTGAATTAAAATAAAATCATAGTTTATGAAAACCTCCATCCAACAATTATAATTTCATTTTAATTATTTGGTTCCTTAACTTCTGTTGATGCTCCATTCGTCACAGAATCTAAAGATCGGAAAAGGGAAATATCTGAGCTCAATGTGATTCATCCTTTGAAGAAACATCAAAAATCGACAAAGGGATGAACAAGGAGAACATTGCCCATAGGCCGCGCAAGTTCCCTCATGGTCGCGCAAGTACACTTGCGCGCCGCCTAGTGGTCGTGCAAGTACTTGCACGACGCCTTATGTTCGTGCAAGTGACTTGCACGACCTAAGTGGTAACTGCCCCGTAACCGCCCAGGGCCTTCTTTTGCCTATAAATAGACCCTGTGGGCCCCCCATTCGAGAAGATCTTTTTCCAGAAACTCGAATTGAAGCTCCCGACGCCCAAGTCTCTTCTCAATGCTTCCGGAACACTTCTAAGGTAATTTCTTACCTAGAACGGAAGATTTAAAGAGAAGAAGGAAGGCCTAAGTGTTGAAACTCATCAACACTTGCGCGCTGACTTATTCCTTCAATAGAACTTGTACGTTCTTTTTTTGGATGAACCTCAAGAGGATTCTAAAGGGATTTAAAAGAGTCGCTCAAATATTCTAATGGTATTTTAGAATCGCGCAAGTATCCCTCATGTCGCGCAAGTATACATGCGCGACCAAAACTTGCGCACCGCACCAATACTTGCGCGCCTCCGCAATACTTGCGCGCCTTTAAAGACTTGCGTGCCCATACCTTTTTGGGTGCCTATCATGCCCATTTTACCCCTCTTAAGCCATCAAACCTTTCCTTTTCAAGATTCAGTCTTCAAGACACTCTTCAAAGCCATTTATGGCATGATTTCTTGATTTGACTTCCTTATCTGAAAGGAATTCTGTGGAATATCTCTCAAAGTCTAGTGATTTAAATATCCTTATGTCACTAAATATGTAGAGTTCATTCATTCAACCTCATCCTTTAAGATGAGAGAATCTTAAACCTGGGTCTCCTTTTCAGGAATAAGACTCAGTCATAATCTTGGGCTTCCTTTTCAGGAGTAAGCCCCAAGTCCCCTAACCTGGGTCTCCATTTCAGGAATAAGACTCAGTCATAATCTTGGGATTCCTTTTTAGGAGTAAGCCCCAAGTCCCCTAACCTGGGTCTCCTTTTCAGGAATAAGACTCAGTCATAATCTTGTGCTTCCTTTTCAGGAGTAAGCCCCAAGCCCCCTTTAAATTTCTCTTAACTAGTCATAATTTACCCTTGATTTGGTTTTCTTTTTCAGGAGTAAAACCCAATCATAAGTCTCCTCCTAATTTGGTCATCCTCCTTAGGAGTAAGCCCCAAGATTAGAGTATTCAAATCTCCATAAAGCACATATACCTTTATGGACCCTGTTCCTGGATTTTCTCCCTAAAAGTAAATCCTAAACCTTCATCTATTTGGGCAGTCATACATACATAAGCCCCAAACAATTTCTTATGATTGCATATTTCATGGCACAATTGTCTAATTTTTACCAATACCTCTTGTTTCTCACACCGTGCATGACTCACGTGAGCTTAGAGTGTAAAAGTAATTATGACATTCTTCTTTGAGCCATCAATCATAAACATCATACTCCATTTCTCGAACTACGTGGGTTCTGATTCCTTTTCCAAAACAAAGCATACGTAGGTAGCCCATTTATGGGTTCGATCCTAACTTTGAAATAATCTATGTCTTTCTGAATGACGATAAACTTCAAGTGCCCCACTGAGTGGCTTTAAAACCAGCCCAGTCATCATAATGACCAAGAGACTTTTATAAATGTTTCGAAGGATACCATTGACCAAGAATCTCTAAATAGATACAGATGATTCTCTATTGATGAAGAACCTCGAATACATATAAAAGATTTTCTAAATTTCTTGCATATTTAATCATTGATTGTTAAAACTTAAGGAAAACTCATTTTATACTTGGTAATGTAATAAGGATTCACGAACATAACTTAAATCTACAAAGAGAGTCCCGGAGTAGACAATAATTCCCCTCAAAAATGTGTGATGAGTCCGACCTCCCATCCTCTCAACCAATGCAAATTCCTAAGCCTCATTAGTCCACAAACTAATGAGCGCCTACCTTTGGAAAGTAGGTCCAAACGGATGTGGAATCATTGGATGTTTCCGGTTCTACGAACAAACCCGTTAGAAACCGATCAAAACGTTTGAATCTCCCGTCCAGGAGGTCATCCACGAAATCCGTGCGAAACAAAAATGGTGAACCCGACGTGAATCCTTAACCAAGTTAAAATGATGTTTTTCTTTATTTGATAGGCCCCTTGGGCCAAAAAATCAATCATTGAAATGTGCTCATCCAAAAGATGCAGTGGCCGGATTCATCTTGATTATGTCTGTTATATGGAACAGGGACTCTTTTCTCAAGATCTTCTGCAAAATGGCTTTCCTTAAATTCATCCCTGTGAATACTGCTGCTGTGAACACCTCTACTGTGAGGTCTACTACTGTGAAAACCAATGCTGCTACTCCTGCTGGAACGTCGTCCACTCTGAGGATGACATCACCAACTCAGCGTCTTCAACGCTGGGTTTCTAATGCACTGGTTAAGGAGTACCGTCGCAACGGTATTATCCCAACTCTGGAGGCCGCTCGTCAAGCCCTCCAAGTTAACAACTCTACCTGGTCGTCCGGACAACGGCGGCCAGCGATCAAGAAGCAGGCGGTGCTGACTACCATCTCCAACCGTTTCGGGTCATTATCCCCGGAACGCAATTTCCATTCATTACCTTACTCTGAGGAAGTGAATGAGCAGGTCCTGCAGGGCCTTAATTCAAAAACACAGGAGTCCTCCTCAAGGGCTCCCATCAACAATCGCCGCCAGACTCGTGCGGTAGTGCACCCTCAACACGATGAGGGTACCGACTCTAGTCATTCAGCTCAGGTTCCTCGAACCCGAGTAGGCAAGATAAACCGCCAGAGACGGAATCCGGTTAACAATAGGCAGGTTGTCATCCCTTCCATCTCCGGAGAAGTCCACCAACCTAACTTGGTGGCAAATAACGAGCAGGCACAATCACCTGTCCGTTTTAATTCCGCTGTCCAGCAGACTCGTATGGCAGCATCACGCCAATCCCGCCATGCAATTCCGGCGGAGTACTATAGGCAGGAACATGCACCTGCTTATACATCACCAGTTAGTCAGCAGGCTCGTCTGACTACATATGATGGATCTCGTCAACCGCGTTTGCCAAGTGTAATCAGCAGGCACATACACCTGCTAATACTAATCAAGCCTACCAATAGTCTCGCTTGGTAGCACACAGAGAAGTCAGTCGGAAAGTCCCGACGACAAACAGGAGGCAGACTCAACTCTCTGCCTCCACACTTGAGTACTGTCAGGATCCACTGACAGAAAAAGGAGGACAGGAGCAGGCACATACACCTACTCCAAGCCCGGAATGGACGTATATCCCCGTTCCGGCGGCTGAAGTCACCAAACATATTTTGTCAATGGTGAAAGAGCAGAAGCAAATTCCTGCTCATATTCTGGATGCTTGTCAGGATATCATAACAGTTTCAACATCATCACAGGGACAGACACATAAATCTATCCCTAGCAGTGGAGTGATACATCAATGATTCACTCCGAAACAGACACACATATCTGTTCCAGTCCAAGAGGGTTATGGGGCATAGTCCCCGATATCATACGGACAACCAATTCAGGCACATACACCTGATTTGAGTGGAAATCGTCAGCCTAACCTGACCATCTTTCCTGATCAGGCACATACACCTGCTCAGAGCAATCACTTTCGTCATCAAGTGGTTTTTAAAGCGAGTAAGAAGGCATCTAAGAAAAAGATCCGCCCAACACAGTCAGGAGATCAAAGGCCAATCTATAACCAAGCCTTGCTCGATGCTAGAGTTCTTGAAGCCCTCAGACATTTATCTGTCGGAATTCGAGATTCTACTTCCTCAGTTCCCAATAACGGGAACATTAATTCTGAAGGTCTTCAACAGACACTTCCTCATGAAGACTTGCTTCATGAAAGTTCGGTCAATCTTGAAGTTTCTTCTTTATATGAGAACCACAGGAACCCTCTGTGTGGTTAGAAGACCAAGGAGCAAGAGATTTCATATTTTGCTATAACCCATCATGACGGTCCTCCTCATGGTGATGAACTTCGCTGAGAAAGTCCTCTCCACAGTAGTGATTCACCTGGTCTCAAAAATTCTTCAGAAGGCAATGTAGTGACGAGAAAGCCCTCCTATCTCAAGGCACTTGAAAACATAAAACTAGTCATGTCTGATGCTTTACAATTGGCAGGTGAAACTCTTTCTCCTTCAGAAGATAGCCTGGGGTTCAGGTTATTCTCCAAACCATCCCTGGGTCATTCATCTTCCAGCATGAATAGTGATATCTCTACCAATCTTGTTGAATCCGATGAAGCAACAAGGAAACACCAACTCTGGTCCAAACAGGTAGAAGAATCTTCATTTAATGATAAATAAGAAATGCTGAACATGAGGAAAAAACTGGCAAAAGGTGAAGTACCAGTCATGTTTTGGCCTTTGGCTGACTCCCAGTACGACATTCCAAAGATGTTGACGGATGATGGAATCCATGATATTAGTCTGAACATATGGAAGACTCTTTTTCAATTGAAGAAGAAAGTATTATCTTATGGTGATTATGAAAATCATATTAAGATAATAGAAGGGTTACAACGCTAGATTGATTTGGCATCTCTATCAGTCTCTCGGTATCCGAAGGCTGAAAAGCAACAGAGAATCCTTCAACGTTCATGCCTTGGCGCACTAAGAAAATTGCGTTAGTTAATTTCCAATGCTCCATCTGATGTTCATATAAGAGGATGGGGTGTTCATGGAGCACTACATTTCACAGTGCCTTCCGGTCAGCAAAGCCCGCCGAAAATGGTCTCATGCAATGTTATTGCCCATGGCCGGCCACAGTCAATGGGCTTTGTTCATAATCAAAAGCTTGCTCAAGAATAGGCTTCGACTAGTTCCTCTCAAAATCAAGTATATAGAGAACAATTTTTTGAATTGCTCCTATATCAAGCAGGCGAGAATATTGCACAAACCTCTCGTCTAGAGCAAACACGTCATCAAATGACAGAAGTTTCGGAAATCATCCAACGGTCTGTTGAACCAGGTGATAAAAGTTGATACAGGTTAATGCATCCAGCTAATTTCCGAACTATGATTCGCAAGATCAAGAAAGATTTTAAGAAGATCTCAGACATAGCATGTCAAGAGACACCCCAGCTTGTCAGACTGGGGACTTCTCTAACCCAACCCTCAGAGTCAACAAATGGGATTCGAGGAGTTGAGCGGAAGCAGCTGGAACATACCCAGTCCACCGGACAGGGGAATTATTCAAATCCTCAATCCCTCCCTCAGAGAAAGTTAGTATTCTCTCGATTAGGGAATAAGCCTCAAGAGGAACGAAGAGCCAAGCTATCAGGAGATTCTCTCCAAGTGATGGTTCTCCAAGAAATTCCTGAGGGATCAAGTCAACGGAATTCCATGTCTCATCATGGACATGGAAGAAGACAATATCACAGAAATGCTGATAGAAAGGATTCCATGAAATATGCATCCATTAATGTCATCAATGCCGTTGCTGTTGATTCACCAGATGAGGCTCAATCAGAGGGATCAGACGAAGAGGTTCCTGCTCAAGAAGTTGCGCACAGAGACCTAAATGAAGAAGGTGTGCGCACACGTAATCAAATGCTTACCCAAAATCTGGGTATTCCTTCAAGTAACCCACCTCCCCCTCTCCGAAAAGGATCCAATAAGGGGAAAGGAAAGAATCAGGTTACTTCTCACCCTTCCTCTGAAAGAGGTCAATCGCTCTCATTAGAGAAAAGGTTTGCACAACAGGAGGAAGAAATGAAAGAATTAAGAAGGTTGAATGCAGAACTACTTCAGAGTAGTCTTCTTCTTATGAATGCTGAAGTCCAACAGCCAAAGGAATTTTTTGTAACTACTGAGATGGATCAGGAATATCCTCCATTATCAGTACACCCTCAGAGGTCTAATCCTACGGGTCAAATGCAACAACTGTTGGCAGCACTACCATCAGTTGCAGCACCAACCACCATGTCTGTCCAAGCTCCATTCATTGCACCTACCCAAAACCAAGTTCAACCTGACGTTTCTCAAAAGTTAATAACTACTATTGAGTCATTAACAGCTCGGTTAGAAACTATGGAAGGGAAACGGGCGCAAGTTCAACCTAAAAAGAAAGTTTACCCTGAATGGGTAGATTCAATTTCTCCTCCATCCAGTTTTGGAAACCATGTTTTCCTTACTTTCAATGGATCAGGCGACCCTGAACAACATTTGACGCATTATGTGTCTTGTTGTGATCCTATGATGGGAACTCTAGAGCAGCAAGAAGCGGTGAAACTCAGATGCTTCGTGCGAACCTTACAAGGACCAGCTTTTGTCTGGTATACAAGCTTGCAATCTCGATCAGTCATCGGATGGGAGGATCTTCGTCAAAAATTCCTTCTTCAGTTTAGCTCAACTTTGCCAAAAACGATAGTTTTCGATCTTACAAACTGCAAGCAAAGGGAGAATGAAAGAGTCTCTGATTTCATTGCTCGTTGGAAGGGATTAATGTATTCCTTGAGTTTAGCACTCCCTCGGGAGGAATTGTTGCCAATCTGTGTGGAAAATTTGCGTGACGAATTACGCACGCCATTGATCCCTGTGAAATACACAGGCGGGTTTCGAGACATTACTTCAAGCACTCAACAAATTGAAGATTCCCTTATACAGGCTAAGGTTAAATCTCGTATAATTCCATCAGCTCCAGGAAAAAGAATGGGTAAAGCAGAAACTCCTGCAGTTATGATTAAACAAGCACCTGTACCTATATCTACTACAAAACCTTCATATTCTCGAAGGACTCCACCTCCTGAACGCCAAAAACAAAGGCCGTTTCGTCCAAATGATCAAAGAGATCAATGACGAATACAATTTGAGGATATGAAGAGTAAAACATACTCTTTCCGAAATGAGCAAGTTCCTGGTTACTTCATTGCAGCTCTGGAAAATAATTTGGTTCAATTACCAGTGCCCAAGAGGCCAAACAAGGAAGGAGATGAAGACCATCCCAATTATTGTCCTTTTCATCAAATGTTGGGGCATCCCATCCAGGAGTGTTTTGTCTTTAAAGACCTCCTGCAAAAGATGGTCGACTTGGGACAAGTCAAATTGAAGGGTTCTTCAGCTCATGTAACATGTATTACGGCTACAGATCCAGAGGAAGGAGGTGAGTGGCAGGAAGTCAAAAGCAAAACTGCGAAAAAAATATGATGATTGGATGGTCAGAAAGACAATCAATCAGACCCATTTCATTTTGCGAACACAATTGAAGAAGCCAATTGTGTCTCCTACAAAAGCTGCAGTAAAGCCTCCATAAAAAGACAAATCCTCAAAGGGGCAGCACAATTCAAAGAAGAAAGAGGAATCAGGAGAAGATGAGTATGTAGCAAAGCCTAAATTGTCTTTGACTCTGGAAGATTTCATGCCATCTACTTGAAAGCCACGGGCACCGTCCCACCAAACGGCACAGCCTAAACAGGCTAACCAAGCAGAGTCTTTATCAGACGAAGAGTTAATCTTTGGTTCTGTTAATATAATTCAATTAACAGATCCATATTCCAGTCTTGATGAGCCTGAATTCCCTGTATCAAATAAGGGAATCCGAGGAAGTTCTAGAGGTTCAGGATATAGGGGAAGATGTGGATCTTTCCGAAGCCACTACTCTAATTTTACCCCTGCTAGCACTGTATATGCAGCAGAAACTCGTGGTAGAGCCCTTCAGCGAGCTCAAAAAGAACAAGAAAGTTCTTCTGCCAATGGCCAACTCAGTTTTGGCACAGTTATTTTGGAAGACCAATTAAAGGTTCCATCTTCTTTATCTCAGCAAGTAAATGGATCTAATCAGTCTAATCTTACAAAACCAAGGATGTTGCCAACTTCAATACAAGATGCATCAGCTTCCAAAGCATCTGCTTCCAAGGTACCTGCTAAACCGCATATTCCTATTGGGAAACGCAGACCTCTAGATCAAAAGTATGATATATTGAAACAATTGGCCTAAGTACCATCCAAGTTATCAATTTTGGATGCTTTGAGAAGCACTCATCGAAGCTTTGTCAAGTCCTCAGGAGTTTGAAACTGAAATTGCTGCAGCTGAAATCTATCACATAGAGAATAAACCTGAAGAATGCCATTCAGTGATATCTTTTACTGATAAAGATGAATATGATGTTGTGCATGGGCACATAAAACCTTTGTACTTATCTGGCAAAGTCAATGGTATAGATGTTCGAAGAGCTTTTATTGACAATGGTTCAGGAGACAACCTCATTCCCATTCGTACACTTCGTCGATTGGGCCTCACGGAATCTGATTTATCTCCTTATACCATGATGTTACAAGGATATGATAAAAATGAACAAGAACCACTGGGAGAAGTTACACTCAGAACTCAGTTTGGAGATCTTGTTTCCAATTCTGATTTCATGATTGTTGATCAAGACTCAGCTTTCAATATCTTTCTTGGAAGACCCTGGCTACATCAGCATGCAGCTATTCCATCATCATACCATCAATGTCTCAAATACTATTTTGATGGTCAAGTTGGAACATTATATGGTGATAAGGCCTCGTTCAAGACATGTGAGTGTCAATACATTGAGGCGGAATTTTATCACATGAAGGGAAGAGAAAAATCTACAATGAAGGAAATTACCAAAGTTAATGCTCCATATGGTCTAGAAAAAATTCAAATAAATCCATTTTCACATGTGAGTATAGATTATGTGTTACCTATCAGTCAAATTGACAAAATAGGCCCAAATCAAAATACTCTTATGGAAAGATCCATAATGTCAATTACGGCGATCAAGCCAGACAACATGGGAGAAATTGGTAACCTACCAAGCAGTGATGAAAGCATAAGTGGTGATGAAATTCAACAAGTCTATACTTCGCTAATCAGGCCAGAAGAAGTTATAGCAACACCAGATATGAATAATGATGTCGATTCTCGATCCATCATCTCCTCTTTGATTCCCAAAGAAGACCCTTTATCATCAATAGGGTCGGAATTGGAAGCTTCTTCTTCAAAATGTGAAAATTTTGACATCTCTTATGATCATGAGGATTTCATTTTTTCTTCTACTTTGCAAGTAGAAATGGAAGAAATAACACATGATGAAGAGGAAGAGGAAGATCTTAGAGATGCTCCTCCAGCATTTGAAGAGGGTATCTCTACCACTGTGGATGAACTCAGAGAAGTAAATCTGGGTACAGAGAAAGATCCATGCCCCACTTTAATTAGTGCGGCCATGACCCTTGAAGAGCAAGAGATGTATATTTCTTTTCTAAAGAAAAATAAAGATATTTTTCCTTGGAATTATAAAGAAATTCCTGGGCTTGATCCTGATGTTGCTACTCATCATTTGGGTTTACCAAAAGAACATTGAGGTTTTAAATAATCCGCAAGAAGAACACACCCAACCTATGCTTCCAAAATTGAGGCTGAAGTGGATAAGCTTATCCAAGCTAACTTCGTCAGAGAAGTTCAATATCCCAAGTGGTTTTCTAATATTGTCCCTGTAAAGAAGAAGAATGGACAAATTAGGGTTTGCATCGATTTCAGAGATCTTAATCGGTATTGTCCTAAAGATGATTTCCCAGTTCCGATTACAGAACTCTTAATTGAAGCGACGGCTGGATATGAAGTACTTTCTTTCATGGATGGATATTCTGGATATAATCAGATCCGAATGGCCCTAGAAGATGAGGAATATACAGCCTTCAGAGCTCCTCAAGGTGTGTTTTGTTACCGGGTGATGCCCTTTGGTTTAAAGAATGCAGGTGAAACATATCAGCGCGCCATGCATCGTATCTTCAAACCTCTTTTAGGAAAGTTTGTTGAATGCTATGTAGATGATTTGGTGGTTAAATCCAAACAACGTTCTAATCACTTAGCTGATTTGAAAGTCATATTCCACAAGCTTCGACAACATAATTTGAAGATGAACCCCTTAAAATGTGCTTTTGGGGTAACCTCAGGAATATTCCTCGGCTTTGTTGTACGCCATCGTGGTATTGAAGTCGATCCTTTGAAGACCAAATAAATCCTTGGTATGTCACCTCTTCAGAATTTGAAAGAATTAAGAGGACTTCAAGGACACTTAGCCTATATTCGGCGTTTCATCGCCAATTTGGCAGGAAAAAGTTTACCCTTTACCAAATTATTGAAGAAAGGAGTCACTTACCAGTGGAATGAAGAATGTCAAGAAGCATTTGATGTCCTTAGGAAATACCTCTTGAGTCCACCAGTACTCATGCCACCTGTTGAGGGTAGACCTCTTATCCTCTATGTGACAGCTTTAGAGCGATCATTGGGTGCCTTTATCGCTCAAAAGAATGATGCTGGGAATGAAAATAGTCTCTACTATCTCAGTAGAACTATGCTTGAAGAAGAAACCCTGTATTCAAGTATTGAAAAGTGCTGCCTAGCATTAATCTTTGCAGTTCAGAAACTGAGACACTACCTGCAACATCATGAGGACCAATTGGTATCTCGTAATAATCCGCTCAAATTCATCCTTAGTCGTCCAATGCTTACAGGATGTCTAGCAAGGTGGGCGGTTATTCTACAGCAGTTCGACATTCAGTATGTGTCTCAAAAGTCAATTAAGGGCCAAGCTCTGGCTGATTTCCTGGCTGAACATCCTTCAGTGTAAGACATGTATTCAGATATCGAACTCCCTGATGAGGATGTTTTCTCTATTCAAGAGTGTCCTCAAACATGGGAAATGTATTTTGATGGTGCTTCTAGAAGTCCAACAGGGAAGAAAATGGAAAATCCTAAATTCAACAAAGTTGGTTTAGGAATTGTGCTCATTTCTCCAGATAAGGCAGTGTTACCTTATTCCTTTTTGTTGTGGGAAGGTGGTACCAATAATGAAGCTGAATACCAAGCTCTCATTACAGGCTTGGAGTTAGCGCTTCAAGCACAAGTGAATCACTTAAAGGTGAAAGGTTATTCAGACCTGGTAATCAAACAAGTCAATGGGGATTATGCCATCAGAAAAGAAGAATTAATCCCTTTGTATGATTACGTCAGAGAGTTAATGTCAGAATTCCCTTCAGAACCGACAATTTCTTATGTCCCAAGATCACAAAATGATCAAGCTGATGCACTGGCTAATATAGCTACAGCTTTAGCAGATCCAAATCGGGACGAGACAACCATCTGTATTGCCCACCGTCGTGCAATTTCACCTTATGTTCAAGTCAGAACAGAGGAAATTAATGAAATTAGTCCCATTCCTGAATCGTATGGTCATACTACAGGATGGATGTCACCTATCAGGGAATACCTTCAAAATAGAACACTTCCACCTGATAGAGCCGAGAAAGAACAAATTCGGCGACGTGTGGTCAGTTTTACTCTTTATGATAGCCCAAACCACCTCAAGAAAATTCTCTACAAACGTGGTTTTGATGGAGTTCTCTTCAGATGTATTGATGGTGAAGAGACAATGGATGTCATAAAAGAAGTGCATGCAGGAGTCTGTGGTGCCCACCAGTCTGGACATAGACTATCTGATCAAATTCGAAGGCTTGGAACTTTTGGCCTTCAATGATACAAGATTGTGTTAATTTTACAAAGAAGTGTCATTCATGCCAAGTATATGCCAACTTCATTCATAAACCTCCAGAGTTGCTTCATACAGCTAAATACTCATGGCCATTTTCCATATGGGGAATGGATGTGGTGGGACCTTACCCTTCAGCTACGGCCAAGCAGTTTAAGTACATTCTTACTGCTACAGATTTCTTTTCCAAATGGGCAGATGCAGTACCTCTCAAAGAAGTCAATTATAAATGCATTGTTAGCATCATCAAGTCTAACATCATTACTAGATTTGGTGTCCCTCGTACCATATTGACGGACAACGGCACCAACTTCTGTTCTTATGAGGTAAAGAAATTGTATCAAGAAT
This sequence comes from Viscum album, assembly GCA_963277665.1. Lineage (NCBI taxonomy): Eukaryota > Viridiplantae > Streptophyta > Magnoliopsida > Santalales > Viscaceae > Viscum > Viscum album. Next base: position 1,132,192,777 of record OY728142.1, on the reverse strand, counting down.
ACAACATTAAGTCCAACCATTCATCTCGATATCATGCAGCGGCTAATGGCCAGATAGAGGCCTTCAACAAGACTCATTCAAATATACTGCAAAAGATGGTGGATAAAGATAAGAGGTCATGGCCTGATAAACTCTTTCATGCTTTATGGGCTTATCAGACTACCACTCGCAATACAATGCGGTCAACTCCATATTCGTTGGTATATAAAACAGAAGCAGTCTTTCCAATTGAAGTTCAATTTCCCTCGCTCAGAATAGCCATTTGTGATCAGTTATCTACAGATGAGCAATCCCAAAAGCGGTTGAATGAATTGGAACAGTTAGATGAGAAAAGATTGTGCACTTTGCACCACTTGGAAATCTATCAGAATCGAATAGCACAAGCTTTTAACAAAAAAGTTCGTCTTCGTTCATTAATTCAGGGAGAATTGGTATTGGTTCTCAGAGCACCAATGATACCAGGAAAGAAGCCTCCCAACCTTGAACCAAAATGGGAAGGACCTTATTCAATACATAAGGTCTACTCCAATGGATCATATTCTCTAATCTCAATGGATGGAGAACACATCACGACTCCAACTAATGCCAGATTTCTGAAGAAGTATTTTGTATAAACACAAATTATTGTTCCCAGATCCAAAAACAATCACATTAGTTCCATATTTGTCCAAGATGACATTAAACTATATTATGTCCTATCTACATGACATTAAACTATACAGAAGTTCCATATTTGTCTGAGATGACATCAAACTATATTATGTCCTATCTACATGACATTAAACTGTACAGAAGTTCCTTATATGTCCGAGATGACATTAAACTATATTTTGTCCGAGATGACATTAAACTATATTATGTCCTATCTACATGACATTAAACTGTACAGAAGTTCCTTATTTTTCCGAGATGACATTAAACTATATTTTGTCCGAGATGACATTAAACTATATTTTGTCCAATATACATGACATTAAACTGTGTGGCACTTCCAACGTCCAGCATGACGATAAACTGTAAAAAGTCCCCAGAACTGATATCCTCGTATTGGTTCACCTTAGTCCTAGCTACATGACTTTAAACTGTACATCACCAGTTCGTCCTTGCTATATGACGTTAAAACAATACAGCAATGGTCCAGTATGACTTTAAACTGCAACTTCGTCCCACATGACATTAAATTGTGAAAAAGTTCCATGAACCGTCCATCATGACCTTAAACTGCATCATCCCTGGTCCATGTATATGACCATAAACTATTTGAAAATCCCATATGTCCAGCAAGGCGTTAAACTGTGACGTCCTAAACTACATGATGCTAAACTGTATAAAAGTCCCTCACGTCCGAAAAGACGTTAAACTATATAATCATCAAAGGTCCAGCATGACATTAAACCGCACCATCCACGGTCCATGAATATGACCTTAAACTATTCGCACTTTCGTCCAATATGACGTTAAACTATTTTATCCCCATCATCCTAACTACATGATGCTAAACTGTACAAAAAATCCTTGATAGGTCCTACATGACATTAAACTGTATTTTGTCCCTGCTACATGACACCAAACTGTGCAACAACAATAGTCCTAACTAAAAGACTTTAAACTGCATAGTCCCTTTTTTATGTCCTACATGACATTAAACTGTGCATCGTTAAGGTTTTTATTACCTCTTGTTTCTCACACCGAGTATGACTCACGTGAGCTTAGAGTGAACATCAACCATAACACTCCCTTTGGGCCACTAACCATGTATAAGTCCCAACAATATTTTTTTAGATCATTGTCCCCAATAACAACTTGATCATTAATTCATTCTTTAATTGAACTACACAGACTTTGATCCTTTCCCTCCAAGCTGAGTATGTAGGCAACCTCCCAGGGTTCAAGCCCAAAAACAATCTCTTCACATCGGTTCACCACCATCTCATATGATGTTGATTCGTGAAACTTCCCCTAGAATCAATATCTTTACATTGATTCAATTTCGTACTTGTTATATGATGTTAAACTATACAACACTTTTGTCCGGTACAACAATAAACTACAATATCCTTTGATTTCCTCATTTGAGAAGGAACCTTTATTGACATTTATTTTTTCAATCATGTTTCATTTCAAAAGACTACATGCATACATGGTAATTCCTAAACTTTTTATCTTAGGTTAAACCATCATTGCACTAAAGTCCCCTTTCACCCTTCACATGTACGAACCAAATTTGTACAAAGGGTAGTCCTAGAACTACGTGGACTTGATTCCCATCCTTATGGGATACGTAGGAACATTCGAGTATCCCTCGAATCCAGTCCCAAGTCTTTTGGGCCTAACCCCAAATTTCACTTTCAGTCCCTTGGCTGAAAAGTCCTCATGAAAACACACACTGTGTATTCATTATTATGGTCCGAATTCTATGACCCTAAACTAAGATTTCTCATACTTTCGTCCGGCACGATGTTAAACTGCATTTCAAGAACTACGTATGGCTTGATTCTCATTCTTATGAGATACGTAGTGAAGTCCAAATTTCCATTCAGGACCCAGCCACAACATGATTATGGTTTTCATTGACCTATGTATCTCTATATACATTGGACAATACCCATCTTTATGTGTTATAATCCTAACCTTAAATATTTTCAGATCTTCATAACCCTTTTCATGACTTCTAGTCACAAAAATGTCAAACATCTGAAATTCTTTTGCTTGACTATGCAGCACGTGCCCATAGGTGGCCTTGCATAAACAGTCCACATAACAGACTTGTCAGCCGAAAGATGCTATTTATTTGACCATGCAGCCAATGCCCTTAGGTGGACCTGCATATTTCAACCCCTTAACAGGTTTTGTTAGATAATAGTAACTTCATTCTTGGTAAGGATGCCTCTTTTTTCCTTATTTGTCAAAAATGACAGTATGTAGGGATCCGCAAAAAATAGCCTTCCTTAACATATTAGTCCCATATCCTTTTTCATGATCTGAAAGTATTCAAGTCTATGGTTTATTCTTCTTCCCTACATTTGGGTCAGACCTTCGTAGGAGTGATATTCATCCAGTTCTTCGATATTATTGTTAGGAAATATCTTCTCCATATTCAAGTACCTCTTTCCATACAACAAACTCTATACTTTAGAAAATTTGAATCTCCATAAACTTTCACTGGCTTTTAACACTAGGAAAGTAAATTTCTGGGAGTTCGTTTGCCTGACTATGCAGCATGTGCCCATAGGTGACCTTGCATAAACAGTCCACATAACAGACTTGTCAGCCAAAAGATGCTATTTATTTGACCATGCAGCCAATGCCCATAGGTGGCCCTGCATATTTCAACCCCCTAACGGGTTTTGTTAAATAATAGTAACTTCATTTTTGGAAACTACTTCTTCTAATGCCTTTTAGCTCTTTTTCATATCATTCCTCAGATTCAAATATTCTTAAGTCATAGTTTACATTTTTTCCATAATACTTGAGTATGGTAATATGTTTTCAGATAAATTGTCAAGGAATTGAATCAATTTTAACCCATTTTGGTCAAATCTATTTAGACCTTAAACATTAGCCCCTCTATGCCCGGCATGCATGACTTTAAACTGCCCATAAAAGACAAAGGATCTCTGAATAAAAGTCAAGTTTCAGCACACTTGCGCGCTGCCCTCTGTGCCCGGAAGACTTGCATGCCCCCTTTTCCATTGAATGTATTCAATTTCCTCAGAGTCAAATCCTCATTTCTTTCCAGATCCAACTCTGAGGGGGGACTTTTGTTGATGCTCTATTCGTCACAGAATCTAAATATCGGAAAAAGGGAATATCTGAGCTCGATGTGATTCATCCTTTGAAGAAACATCAAAAATCGACAAAGGGATGAACAAGGAGAACATTGCCCAAAGGCCGCGCAAGTTCCCTCATGGTCGTGCAAGTACACTTGTGTGCTGCCTAGTGGTCATGCAAGTACTTGTGCGACGCCTTATGGTCGTGCAAGTGACTTGCGCGACCTAAGTGGTAACCGCCCGGTAACCGCCCAAGGCCTTCTTTTGCCTATAAATAGACCCTGTGGGCCCCCCATTCGAGAAGATCTTTTTCCAGAAACTCGAATTGAAGCTCCCGACGCCCAAGTCTCTTCTCAAAGCTTCTGGAACACTTCTAAGGTAATTTCTTACCTAGAACGGAATATTTAAAGAGAAGAAGGAAGGACTAAGTGTTGAAACTCATCAACACTTGCGCGCCGACTTATTCCTTCAATAGAACTTGCGCGTCCTTTTTTTGGATGAACCTCAAGAGGATTCTAAAGGGATTTATAAAGAGTCGCTCAAATATTCTAATTGTATTTGAGAATCGCGCAAGTATCCCTCATGTCGCGCAAGTATACTTGCGTGACCAAAACTTGCGCGCCGCACCAATACTTGCGCGCCGCCGCAATACTTGCGCGCCTTTCAAGACTTGCGCGCCCCTACCTTTTTGGGTGCCTATCTTGCCCATTTTACCCCTCTTAAGCCATCACACCTTTCCTTTTCAAGATTCAGTCTTCAAGACACTCTTCAAATCCATTTATGGCATGATTTCTTGATTTGACTTCCTTATCTGAAAGGAATTCTGTGGAATATCTCTCATTGTCTAGTGATTTAAATATCTTTATGTCACTAAATATGGAGAGTTCATTCATTCAACCTCATCCTTTAAGATGAGAGAATCTTAAACCTGGGTCTCCTTTTCAGGAATAAGACTCAGTCATAATCTTGGGCTTCCTTTTCAGGAGTAAGCCTTAAGTCCCCTAACCTGGGTCTCTTTTTCAGGAATAAGACTCAGTCATAATCTAGGGCTTCCTTTTCAGGAGTAAGCCCCAAGTCCCCTAACCTGGGTCTCCTTTTCAGGAATAAGACTCAGTCATAATCTTGGGCTTCCTTTTCAGGAGTAAGCCCCAAGCCCCCTTTAAATTTCTCTTAACCAGTCATAATTTACCCTTGATTTGGGTTTCTTTTTCAGGAGTAAAACCCAATCATAAGTCTCCTCCTAATTTGGGCATCCTCCTTAGGAGTAAGCCCCAAGATTAGAGTATTCAAATCTCTATAAAGCACATATACCTTTATGGTCCCTGTTCCTATATTTTCTCCCTAAAAGTAAATCCTAAACCTTCATCTATTTGGGCAGTCATACATACATAAGCCCCAAACAATTTCTTATGATTGCATCTTTCATGGAATAATTGTCTAATTATTACCAATACCTCTTGTTTCTCACACCGAGCATGACTCACGTGAGCTTAGAGTGTAAAAGTAATTATGAAATTCTTCTTTGAGCCATCAATCATAAACATCATACTCCATTTCTCAAACTATGTTGGTTCTGATTCCTTTTCAAAAACAAAGGATACGTAGGTAGCCCATTTATGGGTTTGATCCCAACTTTGAAATAATCTATGTCTTTCTGAATGACGATAAACTTCAAGTGCCTCACTGAGTGGCTTTAAAACCAGCCCAGTCATCATAATGACCAAGAGACTTTTATAAATGTTTCGATGGATACCATTGACCAAGAGTTTCTAAATAGATACAGATGATTCTCTATTGATGAAGAACCTCGAATACATATAAAAGATTCTCTAAATTTCTTGCATATTTAATCATTGATTGTTAAAACTTAAGGAAAGCTCATTTTATACTTGGTAATGTAATAAGGATTCACGAACATAACTTAAATCTACAAAGAGAGTCCGAGAGTAGACAATAATTCCCCTCAAAAAGGTGTGATGAGTCTAACCTCCCATCCTCTCAACCAATACAAATTCCTAAGCCTCATTAGTCCACAAACTAATGAGCGCCTACCTTTGGAAAGTAGGTCCAAACGGATGTGGAATCATTGGATGTTTCCGGTTCTACGAACAAACCCGTTAGAAACCGATCGGAACGTTTGAATCTCCCGTCCAGGAGGTCATCCCCGAAATCCGTGCGAAACAACTTCAAAGATTCCATAATTTTATAAGCTTTGTTTCCATTATTGAATATAGTATCCCAACCTATGTAATTTAACCAATAATATATATGTGTAGATATATTTATTATAAAATTTAGAGACACAAAATTATTATTATTATAACTAATTTATTAAATAAAAATTCTATCTGTTTTGGATATTAATTTTAAACAAACACATGTGACGCGATAAAACGTTTCATAAACCCAAACCATGTTGATATTGTTTTAACAATATATGTGTCAATATTTTAATTAGAATACATTAATTGGTCCACCAATAGAACATATTTAATATATATTAACAACCAAAAATCACTTTTGTAAGAACCCGGTTCTTATTTTTGAGGTACGGGCTTCTTCTTTTTTCCTTTTCATTAAGTGTTTTTGAGAAAATATGGAAAATGGGGAAAAATCCTAAATTTTGAAACTACACGTCATGTACTTTTTCCACATGCTGTTTAATTTTGGCCGTGTTGGGATGAGTACATGGGGCGTGTAGCCTGGTCAGCGACGAGGGGTGTAGGAACCGACTACACGCCGTGTAGTGGTACCTTACACGCCGTGTAGTCAGTCAGCAGGCTTGAACAGTAAGGCGGTGGAGTCGCCGCCAGCTGGGCAACAGCACACGCCCTGTACTCAGGAGTACATGTCGTGTACTCAGGTCGACGGGTGAACATTGTGGCGATGCCGCCAAATGAATAGTTAAATGAAATAAGTACACGCCGTGTACTCAGAAGTGCATGCTGTGTACTTTTTTTTCAGCTTAAAGCAGGCAGTAGCCTCCTCATTAGGCATAGGAGGAGTTTGAGCCATTTTGGAGCCAAAGGAGTAGGCCTGACCTTTAAAGATTCACTGGGAGTTAGTCTAGAATCGGATTCAGCTTCGGATGATCTCGTTGGAACCACACAGGTAAGCCCTCTCCTCTCCTAGTACCGTTCATACCAATTCTTCTCCTAACGTGTGTTTTTTACGTTTGAATGGGTTTTTTTATTCATCAGATCTATGTCGTTCTAGGGAATTTCTGGAGTTGGCGTTCGGGTATAACATTCGTTGGGGAATACGGTAGGTGGATTTGTGTTTATTTTCCAACTGTCGTGCATTTTTGTGCATTTTTGTGCCATAAACCCATGTTGGGGTGTCATTTGGCTAAGTCCGTTGCAATATTTAATGCATAGAATTGATTTTGAATTTAATTGTGAAAATAAAATTATGGCTGGGATCGTTGCTTGGATCTGGAACCAACCTTGGGGTGTGTTTCACTGTTTAGCCGTTTGGCCAGGATACATGAGGGTATGCCTTTAAAGTAGTAATTGTAGAATTTCCTTGAGAGGAATTGCTTGTTACTTCTTGTTTACCTGTTGGGCATGGCCTGGTTACTTGTTTAGCATGAGGGCATTGTTGTATTTTGTCTAAGGGAGTTGTTGTGATTAGCCTAAAGGCACTGTACTATTTAGCCCGAGGGCTGTAGTATTTCTCATGAGGGAAACCTTTCGGGCCTGAGGGCTTGACTTCTGTGCCTGAGGGCGACACCTCCTACGCCTAAGGGAAATTTCTGTTTCGGCCTGAGGGCAATACCTGCGGGTTGGATTCTGCTTACCCGAGGGTAAGATTGTGCTTTTCTGAGGACATGGACTATTTTGTTTAGAAATGCACCGTGGTGATTTCTAGTATATAATGGATTAAATGAATAATAAAATGGAAATTTTATTGTCAGGTTAGTTACTTTTTATTACTACTTACCTTATTGCATTTTACTATTGCACACTATTGTTTCATGCTTACACGCAGTTTGGAACGGGCCTTTGGTGGGTGCCTACTGAGATATATTACTCACACCCTGTTTGGTTCATGATTTTTGGCCCAAATAGATTACGTTTCTGCAGGTGTAGATAGAGGCAAGATTCCCTATACAAGTACTTGACTGTTTCTGAGGAGTATGAGGGCATGGGACCGAGCCTAGGCTCACGATGCCACTGCTAGCTGTTTTTCTTGTTTTGTTTTACTCTATATTTTGGTGTACTGTATTAATGTATAACATGTTCTGGTTGTTTTCCTAGAACTTGAAACATGTAGAATCTTCACTTCTATCATGTTGGTTATATACACTGTTGTAGTTTATTTCAGTTGTGTATGTTTACTTCTTGCGCTGTCATTGTATGATTTATTTAAATTCGGTTGTGCTACACTTTATAAAATGAGGGAATAGTTTCCCCACTATCAGACCTGGGCCCTCGCTGCTAGTTGGAAGCCTCTGGGGTTTGGGGAAATGTGCTTGAGGTCACGTGGCGAATCGGCTTCGGGGCACCCGTTGCGTGGCACCCGGGTGTGGGACGTTACATAGTGGTATCAAAGGTAGGTTTCTTTTCTTTGACTTCCTATTTGGAGCCGTAGTCAGGGATAGGACGGAACAATAGTTGGTAATAAGCTGTGCCCGGGCGTAGCTAACCCGTATACAATGAAAAGGCAATTTACCTTGTGATTGCAGTTTTGGTTGATTTTGCAAATTTTACAGTTGATTTGATTTCACCGTTGGGTGACACACTTGTGATTCTGCTGTTTATATTTTATCTATGGGCTCTATTTAGTTGCAACCCGATGAGATAAGGGTATTCCATCTCATACAACATATAGGAAAATGCTAAAAATCGCATGCCATGCATAGTTTCCATGCCATGTGGGTGCATTAGAAATTCGCATGTTGTTGTGATAGTTGTTGTACTAGAAAATCATGTTGTTTTGATATCCACTCTGATAAAATACTTGCTATGTGATAGGGTAATTTTATGTAATCATTTTTATAGAATGAACGCCAAACTTCAGTTTTTGGGGAGTACGGGCCCCCATTGACCGGAATTTGGTGGATCATTGAATGTTTATTGGTTATAACACATATAAGATGTCAAACATTGATTTGTGGGGAGTATTCCCCCCCACGGGTCAGAATATGACACTTAGGTGTTGGTTTCAGTTTTTTCTGGGTTCCGGGGAAGTTTTTGAGGCATACTATCCGGATACCCAGTATACACGCCGTGTAGTATTTTATACACGCCGTGTATGCACTTCTGTTCGGGAAGAAAAATGAACTTTTTGAGTACATGTCGTGTAGTCTCTTCCCGTGTCACAAACAGTGTGGGCGGCGACATGGGGTAGGGAAGGGCTTGGGTAAAACCCGCCGTGTAGTTTTTGTACACTCCGTGTAGTATTGACCTGGAGTCTGGCCGTGTAACTAACAACACGGGTCGGTGAACTCCTTGACAGAACATGCCGTGTCAATTACGGACACGCCGTGTAGTGTGACCTGGGGACTCGGCCGTGTAACTAACAACACGAGCCAGTGTCACCTCTCCCTAAACATGCTGTGTGCCTGTCGGACACGCCGTGTAGTCTTGTCCAAGGACAAAACGTGTGGAGTTAGCCGTGTGGCTAGGAAACAGGGTGGTGTACACGCTGTGTGTGGGTGTAACATGCTGTGTAGTGTCAATCCGAGTAGTCAGCCATGTCACAGACTACATGGGCAGTTGGAAGATTACATCGTACATGCCGTGTAGATATTATACACGCCGTGTAGTTTTGTTCAATGGAAGCCGTGTGGCTTAGCCGTGTAGAAGAACCCGGGCAGGGGAAGGGAAGTCAAGTACACACCGTGTAGTCATTGTACACGCCATGTAGTCTTGTTTTGAAAATTTTGATTACTTTCTTCCTCTTGTTCCATTTGTGGTTCCTTCGCCTTCAGTCTTAATAATCTTGAATCTGAGGCGTGCCTTTGACCTTGTAGAGTCATGCCGCTAGACGACCGCGAGTTGTTCGCCAGGAGAGTGGCGACGATTATACTCCGGAGATGGTGGGATATGGGCTACCTGTAGATCATCCAGCAGAGCCAGATGCGGCGCCAACTGCTATACTAGACACAGGCGCGGAGGTGCTGTTCCGTGAAGGCTTATTACGGTTCATGCAGAACATTCAGGGAGCACCGCAGGCTGCCACATCTATGGCTGAGCTGACGCGTATCTTTCAGCAGCAGCATCCGCCTACGTTTTCAGGGGATGGAGGACCGCAGGCAGCAGAGTCTTGGATAGGATCGATGCATACTATTTTCGAGCATCTGGAGATTCCTCCAAGGCGGAGGGTCATGCTCGCGACATTCATGATGCGTGATTCCGCCAAGTGGTGGTGGGATGTTACCACCCAGTCAGAGCATCACATGGACATGGTGTGGGACGATTTTCTAGCAGTCTTCTATGACTTATTCTATCCCGAGACGCTGAGGGCAGAATGAGCTTGAGAGTTCATTAATTTGCAGTAGGGTGCTATGTCGGTGATGGACTATTCATCTCGTTTTACGGAGCTTCATAGTTTTTCACCCGTATTGGTAGGTGATGAGACGTTGACAGCCAGGTGTTTTGAGGATAGTCTTTAGTATGACATCTGAGCGCCGGTGAATGTTTTCAGGTTTCCTACTGTACACGCGATTGTGAATCAGGCGTTGATTACAGAGACGAACCTGCGGGAATCATGTGGTGTGGGCCAGGGAAGTTCAGCACCAGTTACTGGTGTGATTTCTGCTGGCAAGAGGAAGAGACAGATGGACTTCTCCTAGGGTTGCAGTACCAGCCAGGCAGCTTCTTCAGGTGGCCCGATCAGGTTCTACCAGTGTGGAAGAGAAGGGCAGAATAGGACACAGTGTCCAAAAGACCCAGTGGAGTGCCAAGCTTGTGGCAAGATGGGTCATCTGCAGTGCTTTTTCAAGGCGTTTCCACTAGTGGCTACTGACTGGGGTTCTGTGACTACTCCATGTGTGGGAGCAGGACCAGTGGCTTATTACCAGTCATGGAACTAGAATACATCAGGGCATGCAGACAGAGATGGTGGTCATGGTCGTGGTAGCCTAAAACCAAGATCGCAGAGGCAACAGGACATGATAGCTCAGGGTAGCTATGATATGTCGCAAGGTCGTGACACTGGGCATGCATATGCAGTGCAACAGACCCAGAAAGAGCAGGATTTTAGACCTTCTACAGTCATAGAGACTATTCTAGTAGCTTCTGTCTTGTCTTCAGTACTTTTCAATACGAGTGCTACACATTGTTTCATATCTGTACCCATTGTGGAGAGCCTTGGGCTCTGTGTTTCTACTTCTTCCGATATCTTGACGCGAGACACTCTGTTGGGGACTAGGACAGTTGGTGTGTGTTAGTGCAAAGAGTGACCCCTTGAGGTTGGTGGGTGTCACTTCATTTGGGACCTCTATGTCTTAGAGATGACGAGCTATGACGTCATTCTCAGGATGGACTGGTTGGTTCCCTTCCGAGCCTTCGTAGACTTCTATCGTCGTAGGGTGTGTTTCACGTCACCAGAGGGCAGATAGTTTCTATACAAGGGCGAGTGGGATGTTCAGGCGAGTCGAGCTAGACCCGAGCATCATGGGCGAGGTGGAGTCACAAACCAGATAGCGAGCTTATATCTAGATGATCAGGGTACTTGTCAGACAGATTTCCTTCCAGTTGTCAATCATTTCAGGGATGTCTTCCTGGACGAATTTTCTGGTCTACCTCTGGTGCGTGAGGTGTATTTCTCTATCGATCTTGTACCAGGAGTAGCACTGGTGTCCATTCCTCCTTATAGGATGGCCACGCCTGAGTTGCAGGAGCTCAAGAGGCAGTTAGAGGAGTTACAGGAGAAGGGTTTTATCCAACCTAGTACTTCTCCTTGGGGTTCTCCGGTCCTTTTTGCGAAGAAGGTGAATGGTACCCTCAGACTTCGCGTGGATTATCGGAGCTAAACCAGTTGACGGTTAAGAAACAATATCCCTTGCCGAGGATAGATGATCTGTTTGATCAGCTTCGTGGAGCACGAGTGTTCTTGAAGATTGACTTGATATCCGGATATCATCATATGCGCGTGAGACCATCTAATAAACCTCTCATAGCTTTCAAGAGTAGGTATGGTCTATATGAGTATACGGTTATGCCGTTCGGACTCACAGACGTGCCAGAAATTTTCATGACTTTAATGAATCGTGTGTTCCATCGATACCTTGATTGTTTTGTGGTAGTATTCGTGGAAGAAATCTTTGTGTACTCTCACACTCGACACGACCATGCCACCCATCTTGAGATCGTATTGAGTACACTAAGAGAGCATTGGCTATATGCTAATATATCGAAGTGCCACTTTTGGATGGACCAGATTCACTTCATGGGTCATATCATCTCAGAGGCAGGAGTTACAGTAGACTGAGAGAAGGAATGAGCAGTAGTTTCCTGGGAGAAGCATAAGAACGTGTTTGAGATAGGGAGTTTTTTTAGGGCTGGCTGGTTACTACAGACGCTTCATAAAGTACTTCTCCCGCTTAGCAGCACCATTGACAGGTCTGACTAAGAAGGGTGTGATGTTCGTTTGGTCAGAAGCTTGAGAGAAATTTTTTCAAGACCTGAAGGGAAGGTTGACATCATCTCCGATCCTTATACTCCCGAAGTAGGTAAAGATCTATACAGTTTACTGTGATGCATTAGGGATTCGGCTAGGAGCTGTTTTGTTGCAGGGTAACCGGGTTGTTGTGTAACAGCCCGAGATTTTATGAAAAATATTATTTTTAATTTTATTAATGTCTTGTGTTGTACGCTACACAAAAAGGAGCTTGCACAACATGCATCCTTGACTTGCCTTGCATTAAATGCAATAACGACCTTCCTCGATAGCGGGTGTAGTTCGCAATAGCGAGTTTCACTAAACAACGATATGCTTAAAATTAGCCGTTATGAATAGTAATAACCACTTTTTGAAATTTTTTAAATTTTATTTTTCATAATGGAATTCATTTTTGGATTCGAAATATCGAAATTAGCTTAGGGAGAACGTTTGGTACTTTTCAGATAACTTTCATATTTTGATGAATAGTGAAAATTACTAAATTGTAATTAAAAAGAACTTTTTCAATCGAAATAATTAATAGTGATAAATTATTAATTTGAGTGGTTTTAAAATATATTTAGAATATATTTTTACAATTTAATACAATTTTGGTCATTGGATGTAATTTCACATTTAAACCAGACATAAACACGTGTCAATCTTTTGATAGTTATTATCTCTTAAGAACACGCTATTTGTTTTGACGATGGGAATTAATTTTTAAATTAATTAATGCAACTGATATGTTTTGAATTTGGTAAAATAGACATCATTTTTGATTTCATAATATCAAATATAGCTTAGGCCTAATTTTTGGTATTTTTCTGAAAACTTTCATTTTTTGATGAATAGTGAAACCACTAAGTGGTGGTTAAGAAGAATGAATTTTTCATAAAACTTTATTTTACCGCTTCTGTGAGTGGAATTTCAAAAATCCGAGAGACACGGTTGATGTCAGTAATTAAAATGTGGTTCAATGAGATGAAAATAATTTTTGGTGAATGGTAACTTTTTACTTTTTTTACCATGGTTAAAAGTAAATAGGGTAATTAAGGGTAAAAATGATATTATTATTACCCTAACACATGTCCTAATTCTATTGAACAAGTTTAATTAGACTAAAAACAACCTTAGGAATAAAATATGACCATTTAGGCCATCATGGATTAGATTAGGACATTTATTATTAATTTATTTAAAGAAGGGTTAAAATAGTTAAAATCAATGTTTAATAAGTAAATCATTTTTAATATGGGGTTATACATAAGATAAATTCTACTATGAATATTAATTAGAAATCTAAAATGATTTACTACATAATGGTATTTTATTTGTAATTTTTAGACATTATATAATGTAATTTATTTATGACACAAAGATGATGCAGTAATTATCTTATTAATGAAATATTGACATAATTGATGTTATAAACACAAAAATAAATGTAATTTGAGACTTTTTATGAATTCCAATAATTTTATAGATTAATATGACATGTTAATATTGATTTAATTAGATTTTTTCGAACTAATCATTCAGTTATGAGTTTCACATAAATTAATTACTAAATAGTTTCAAAATTGACATAAAATAGTTTTTAAAACAAATATTATATTAGTAATTGTTATTTTATTCCTAAAAATCTAAGGTTCGGCCAAATGACTTAGATAAGGTTATATATATTAATAATAAACTACTTGGGGTTCTTTTGTATTCTTATAGTAATTTTATTAACATTATAGTATAAGAACACAAGAAGACACGGTAAAAGTAATGTTATTTAACTTAATGTTAAATCTAAATGATAAGGTTAAAATAGGAACCTAAACTTGTCTAAATTCTATTGGATGAGAGTATTTAGACCCATCCCCACCTTATCGTAGAAATGAATTAATTTTGAGCTATTTAAAACCGAATTTGACTTTATAATAAAATAATAGTTTTAGTTATTCCAAAGGTGCCTCTTTCCGCCCTTATAAAAGGGCACCTCCTCCCTCTCTTCCTCACACCACATTGAGCCTTCATGCTTGGCCAACCCCTGCCAAATTCCATTCTCCACTTACATATAAACATACTAGAGGTTCTGGTCTTCCTCAAAGACCAATTATAGTGCCCTAAAAAGAGGTCTCAAAGAAGCACTTCAAAGAAGAGGTAATGTCCGTTACCAATTCTTTCATTTTTATTTCTTCTTCCACTACTTCTTCTTTAGTTGTTTTTTATGAAGTAATAACATCAGTATCACTCATATACTGATATGTTATTCTAATTATGAAACAACCCTATTTCACCATCTATCAATCCTACAGAAAATGAAATCACTGTGCGTGCGTACGTACGGAATACCGTCTCCATGCCGTGGTGTAATCTATTTCCACGATCATGAGAACGATATCATCACTCGTGCGTACGTATGGACTACCGTCTCCACGACGCGATGAGATTTATTCTCCACGTTAACCATTCATGAATGATTATAAAGTATATATAATAAGTAATAATGAAATATATGACATAATAATGATTCTGGATTTATGTGTATATATATGTATGTCATCTACTTAATTTCATTCAACTCAATAAGGAAAAGAAAACAAAGTTCATGCATACGTACGGTCTACCGTCTCCATGAATGGTGTATTTATTTCCATTTACTGATCTATTATATTCTGAATATATATTATATAAATCATGTTTTATATTTTGGAATTAAGTAATCATGATCTAAGTAATCATATAAATAATTACAAGACAAAACATGAACGACAAATGAAACGATTTTACCCAAAACGATCTTTAACATGGAATTTACAAAATAACGGGTAATATAAAGCCATAACTGAACCATATATGATATCATAACAATGAATATGATTCTGGAATGAGTCAATGACATTATTTAAATCATTATACCGGAGGTTCAGACACATACAAAGCAAATCAGACCTAATGTAAGGGAAATATCACAATCTCATTTTTATTCGAGATTGTTTATACTTTGGTATTCACTGGGGTGTATTTTATCATCCACATCCATGTTTCCTCAATATGTAATATTATTTCCATCCACCTACAATTTTTTAAATCCAATTTTACCCTTAGGTGAGTTTTTAGTAAAGGATATGAAAGGAATCTTTTGTCGTTTTTCATACGAGGTACTTTTTTACTTTTTCGACAAAAGTACGAATAATTTTTTTTAACTTATACGGCATGAATGGATTTTTAAAACATTATTTCCAAAATCTTCCTTTTCAAGTTTTCAAGTTTATTTTTAATCAACTTCTTTAGTTTAAAATTGTATGACATGTTAAAAAAGGAAAATCTTTTTGTATTTGAAAGGATATTTTCCTCAAGAATGGAGTTCAAGTGTTTTATCAATATTGTTTTCCATATAAGGTAATATAGGGTTCTATTTATATCCCTATTATTACATTGATTTGATTATGTTTTGATGGAATTATTTTTATGAATTCCTTTATCTAATATGAATTTTTTGATGATGTCACGATGTTTAAGATTCCTATTTTTATTACATGGGTTTTGCAATGATGTATGATTTATGATTTTGTGGCACACATAATAATGGTATCATTATGAGATGGGTGGGACCTATATCTCCCTCCAATGCATTGGGTAAAGATTTTATATCTCATGAGATAGACATGGCTGGAACGGTAGGTTATACCAGTTCAGTGAAACAGGACTGAAATGAAGAGTGAACTCGGTTTAGAAAGTGACTTTGTCCACTAAGATAGTCTTGTCAATGAGTCTTGACTAATAATAAATGATTCTCTATGATTATGTGTGTATTCCACAAAGTTTCATGTTTTATGTTATGATTATTGGGATTACATTTCACTACTATGATTTATCCCATGTTATGAAATTATGATCTCTTTTGCATGTTAAGATTTCCAGAAGATATGTTCTTATGAATAAGGCGTGATTGATATTTCTTTTGTTTACCCTTACTGAGCATTTGAGCTCACCCTTTTATGTTTTCTTTTCCCCAGGACATAAAGAAAGGATTTAGGTTTAAAAAAAGAAGATCTTTATGGGAGATGTTGAAGATCTTTCACCACGACTAGAAGTTTATATTCCGAGTTTCCAATGACACTAAACTATTACGGTCCCTGTGTGTGTGTTTTTGTTATGTACTAAGTATTCCGCAAAATTAATGTAATTTCCATGTACGTCAGGCTTCAGTTCTCTATAGTTGGTATCAGAGGAAAAGTTTATTCAACCTTTGGAAACTAGGATGCAAAAATGTCAGTGAGATTCCTAAAGATATTTCTAAGGTATGTCTAGGGATGTCCCTAAGGAATAGTATACGTATAGGTTATATTCCTAGAATTGCGCTAACGATCTTAGAATTTAACCTAAGATGTTAGATATTGAGGGTACTCCCCCTTTACTATGTTGTTTTCTCTAGCATGATTTTTTCCTCTCACAAGATTCTTTTTGGGTTTTAGTTAATGGAGGGAAACAGAAGGAATTCGGTTAACATTGAATCCAATGGACAAATTGGTGGCTATGAGCAACAAATTTGTGAAATTCCTAGAGAGAAAGATATTGTGATTATGCCGAATCAGTCATCGCGATATATGATTAACAAGGTGAAATTTAGTGGTATGCCTAATTCATCAAAGAAGAGGAATATAAACTATTATGCATGTTCACATGTTGAGGAGCATAAAGAACTGAAGATTGAGATTTCTAAATAAGGGAAGAAGAACCTTGAGGAATACCTAAAATGGAGGGACCAGTGTTATCTGTGTGGAGAAAAGGGTCATAGAGTTACAGACTGTTATGGAGTTCAATGTCTTATTTGTGGAGAAAATGGGCATTACCCAACTCAATGCCCTGACCTAAAATGTTACTTCTAAATCAAGGAAGGACTTATTCCAGGAAAATCATTGAAGTGGATGGACTGAAGTGTTTATGTATTGGTATTCAAGAATGATGTTGTTGAGGTAATTTTATGGTGTATTGAAATATTTATGTATTGGTCTATTGTGGTTTTCAATAATTTTAAGGTACCGGTAACCATGAAAAGTGATTCAAATATTTTGGAAAGTAGATGATATGCACATAATGAAGGGATAAAGAGAAAATGAAATGTTTGACAGTATTCATGAGCTCATGATTGATATAAGGACTAAGTGATATCATGGTTTGAGAATATAGAATTTTGAGGATTTTGGTATATGGAAAGTGTTAACTTTTAACTGCATTCATGTTTTCACTAAGTTTCAATGGGTATTCATTCTTCAAGAGAATACATGATTAAGGTATTCACATATTTGTAATTTGACCAACAAGATATATCTTATGATATATGGGGGATAAATGATGGCATTCACGTGATCATTTTCTTTATACTATGAGCTTTGACCGAAGTATTTTAGATAAGCTTAATGATTGTAATGGATTATGTTGGACATAAGTTAGTATTGTTTAAGGATAAAACTTTTTTGATATTGTTGATGTGATGTTATAGTAATATAGCTTTAGAAAAAGGATAACCTGTAGGATGGGCGACAACCCATCGCGTTGGACAAGCTCGTGGGAATCGAACCCACAACCGAAGTGCGACTAGACTTTATGGCCTACCACTGGCCTACATGATGTCCCTGTTTAGTGGAAACTATTTTTATTATATTAAGCAGTATGATATATGAAGTATAAGTCAATTTTAGGAACCATATATGAATAATCTCGCTATAGATGGACTTATGTATTTTTTGATAACTTTTCTAACCTTTTGTTTGAGACAGATGGAATGACCCGTCATTCTATCACATGATCTGCTAACACATGAAGAATGACAAATTCAACTTCATTTCTTTAAGTAATGAAGTGGAAATTGTCCAAAGAACGACCAACAATGAGACTATACAAAAATCACGAAAGTATTTCTTCTAATTCCAATTTCATAAACTTTAGGGAAATGATCTTGAAAACCGAAAATGTTGTCCTAGTGCTCTTATATCTGATGAATCAGATGGTACCTTAGATCATAACAAATTTATGGCTTTGTGATTTCTGGATTTTCCATAGCCATGTTCTCTACCAATCTCCATCAGAACATGATGGATAGATTTCTCTTCCATATCCATATTTTCACCTATGTGGAAACCCAGTGATTAGTTTATTTGGGTAACCGTTACGTTTCATAATTTTGTTTTTAAAGATTGGTTTTGGTATTCCTTGTTACGATGTGGGTTTTTATTAATAAAACTTTTGAATAGTAAACCATTTATAACCCCGACGAATTTTGAGGGCGAAATTCATTTTAAGGGGGGTAGAATGTAACAACCCGAGATTTTATGAAAAATATTCTTTTTAATTTTATTAATGTATTGTGTTGTACGCTACACCAAAAGGAGCTTGCACAACATGCATCCTTGACTTGCCTTGCATTAAACGCAATCACGACCTTCCTCGATAGCATGTGTAGTACGCAATACGTTTCACTAAACACCGATATGCTTAAAATTAGCTGTTATGAATAGTAATAACCACTTTTTGAAATTTTTTAAATTTTAGTTTTCAAAATGGACTTCATTTTTGGATTCGTAATATCGAAATTAGATTAGGGAGAAAGTTTGGTTCTTTTCGGCTAACTTTCATATTTTGATGAATAGTGAAAATTACTAAATTGTAATTAAAAACAACTTTTTCAATCGAAATAAGTAATAGTGAAAAATTATTAATTTGAGTGGTTTTAAAATATATTTAGAATCTATCTTTACAATTTAATACAATGTTGGTCATTGGATGTAATTTCACATTTAAACCAGACATAAACAAGTGTCAATCGTTTGATAGTTATTATCTCTTAAGAACACGCTATTTGTTTTGATGACGGGAATTAATTTTTAAATTAATTAATGCAACTAATATGTTTTGAATTTGGTAAAATATACATCATTTTTGAGTTCATAATATCAAATATATCTTAGGCCTAATTTTTGGTATTTTTCTGGAAACTTTCATTTTTTGATGAATAGTGAACCCACTAAGTGGTAGTTAAGAAAAATGAATTTTTTATAAAACATAATTTTACTGCTTCTGTGATTGGAATTTCAAAAATATGAGAGAAACAATTGATTTCAGTAAGTAAAATGTGGTTCAATGTGATGAAAATAATTTTTGGTGAATAGTAACTTCTAACTTTTTTTACCACTGTTAAAAGTAAATAGGGTAATTAAGGGTAAAAATGAAATTATTATTACCCTAACACATGTCCTAATTCTATTGGACAAGTGTAATTAGACAAAAAACAACCTTAGAAATAAAATATGACCATTTAGGCCAACTTTGATTAGATTATGACATTTATTATTAATTTATTTAAAGAAGGGTTAAAATAGTTAAAATCAAAGTTTAATAAAGAAATCATTTTTAATATGGGGTCATACATAATATTAATTAGACTATAAATATTCAATAGAAAGATACAAATATTTACTAAATAATTTTATTTTATTTTTAATTTTTAGACAATAAATAATGTAATTTATGTATGACACAAATATGATGAGGTAATTATCTTATTAATGAAATATTGACATAATTGATGTTATAAACACCAAAATAAATGTAATTTGAGACTTTTTATGAATTCCACTAATTTCATTGTTTACTATGACATCTTAATATTGATTTAATTATCTTTTTTCTAACTAATGATTCTGTATGATTTTCAATAAAATTAATTACTAAATAGTGTCATAATTGATATAAAATAGTTTTTAAAAAAATATTATATTAGTAATTGTTATTTTATTCCTAAAAATCTAAGGTTCAGCCAAATGACTTAGATAAGGTTATATATATTAATAATGAACAACTTGGGGTTCTTTTGGCTCCTTATAGTAAGTTTATAAACCTTATAGTATAAGAACACAAGAAGACACGGTTAAAGTAAAATTATTTAACTTAATACTAAATCTAAATGATAAGGTTATAATAGGAACATAAACTTGTCTAAATTATATTGTATGAGAGGATTTAGACCCATAACCACTTTAGCATCGAAATTAATCAATTTCTAGCTATTTAAAACCGAATTTGACTTTATAATAAAATAATAGTTTTAGTTATTTCAAAGGTGCCACTCTCCTCCCTTATAAAAGGGCACCTCCTCCCTCTCTTCCTCAAACCACTTTGAGCCTTCAAGCTCGGCCAACCCCTGCCAAATTCCCTTATCCACTTCCCTAGAAACATCCTAGAGGTTCTGGTCTTCCTCAAAGACCAATTGTAGTTCCCTAAAAGGAGGTCTCAAAGAAGCACTTCAAAGAAGAGGTAATGTCCGTTAACGATTCATTCATCTTTATTTCTTCTTCCACTTCTTCTTCTTTAGTTGTTTCATTTTGAAGTAATAAAATCAGTATCACTCATATACTAATATGTTATTATAATTATTAAACAACCCTATTTCATCATCTATCCATCCTATGGAAAACGAAATCACCGCGCGTGCGTACGTAAGGAATATCGTCTCCACGTCATGGGGTAATCTATTTTCCACCACCACCTTACTTGGATGGGTATAATGGTGTACATAATAACTATATATGATTATTGTAAAGTGATATTTATTCTGAAATAGTATACATACACTCCAATACAATTCCACGATCAGGAGAACGATATCATCACTCGTGCGTACGTACGGACTACCGTCTCCACGACACGATGAGATTCATTCTCCACGTTAACCATTCATGAATGATTATAAAGTATATATAATAAGTAATAATGAAATATATGACATAATAATGATTCTGTGTTTATGTGTATATATATTTATGTCATCTACTTAATTTCATTCTACTCAATAAGGAAAAGAAAATAGCGTTCTTCCGTACGTACGGTCTACCATCTCCATGAACGGTGTATTTCATTCCATTTACTAATCTATTATACTCTGAATATATATTATATAAATCATGTTTTATATTCTGGAAATAAGTAATCATGATCTAAGTAATCATATAAATAATTTCAAGTCAAAACACGGACGACAAATGAAACGATTTTACCCAAAACACTCTTTAACATGGAATTTACAAAAGAACGGGTAATATAAAGCCATAAGTGAACCATATATGATATCATAACAATGAGTATGATTCTGGAATAAGTAAATGAAATTATTTAAATCATTATACAGGAGTTTCAGACACATACGATGCAAATCGGACCTAAGGTAAGGGAAATATCACAATCTCATTTTTATCCGAGATTGTTTATACTTTGGTATTTACTGGGGTGTATTTTATAATCCACATACATGTTTCCTCAATATGTAATATTATTTCCATCCACCTACAATTGTTTAAATCCAATTTTACCCTTCGGTGGGTTTTTTGTAAAGGATATGAAAGGAATATTTTGTCATTTTTCATACGAGGTACTTTTTGACTTTTTTGACAAAAGTACGAAGAATGTCTTTTTAACTTATATGGAATGAATGGATTTTGAAAACATTATTTCCAAGAAGATTCCTTTACATGTTTTCAAGTTTATTTTTAATAAACTTCTTCAGTTTAAAATTGTATGACATGTTAAAAACGGAAAATGTTTTTAAATTTGAAAGGATATTTTCCTCAAGAATGGAGTTCAAGTGTTTTATCAAAATTATTTTCCATATAAGGTAATATAGGGTTCTATTTATATCCCTATTATTACATTGATTTGATTATGTTGTTATGGAATTATTTTTATGAATTCCTTTATCTTATATGAATTGTTTGATGATGTCACAATGTTTAAGATTCCCATTTTTATTACATGGGCTATGCAATGATGTATGATTTATGATTTTGTGGAACACATAAGAATGGTATCATTATGAGATGTGTGGGACCTATATCTACCTCCAATGCATTGGGTAAATATTTTATATCTCATGAGATAGACATGGCTGGAACGGTAGGTTATACAGGTTCAGTGAAACACGACTGAAATGAGGAGTGAACTCGGTTCAGAAAGGGACTTTGTCTACTAAGATAGTCTTGGCAATGAGTCTTGACTAATAAGAAATGATTCTCTATGATTATGTGTGTATGACACAAAGTTTAATGTATTATGTTATGATTATTGGGATTACATTTCACTACTATTATTTATCCCATGTTATGAAATTATGATCTCTTTTGCAGGTTAAGATTTCCAAAAGATATGTTCTTATGAATATGTCGTGATTGATATTTCTTTTGATTACCCTTACTGAGCATTTGAGCTCACCATTTTATGTTTTCTTTTCCCCAGGACATAAAGAAAGGATTTAGGATTAAAAAAAAGATGATCTTTATGGGAGATGTTGAAGATCTTTCACCACGATTAGAAGATTATATTCCATGTTTCCAAAGACACTAAACTATTACTGTCCTTGTGTGTGTGTTTT
This sequence comes from Viscum album, assembly GCA_963277665.1. Taxonomy (NCBI): domain Eukaryota; kingdom Viridiplantae; phylum Streptophyta; class Magnoliopsida; order Santalales; family Viscaceae; genus Viscum; species Viscum album. Next base: position 1,132,169,980 of record OY728142.1, on the reverse strand, counting down.
TTTATGTACTAAGTATTCCGCAAAAGTAATGTAATGTCCATGTACTTCAGGATTCGGGTCTCTACATGTTGTGTTTGGGTCTCGGCAGTTGAGGCCACATGAGAGGAATTGCCTGACGCATGATCTCGAGAGAGATGCATTTGTTCATGCGTTGCACTATTGGAGACACTATCTGTTGGGAGATCATTTTATGGTATTCACTAACTACAAAAGCCTCAAGTATATCATTACTCAGTGTGACCTGAATCTGAGGTAGTGAAGGTTTGTTGAGTACCTACAGTCCTTCAATTTTGAGCTTTCCTATACACCTGGTAATGGTAACACAGTAGCTGATGCACTGAGCAAGAAGACTCAGATACATTCAGTGAAAGAGGCTAGTAGTGAGTGGGAGCTTATGGATTTGTTATTTGAGATGCATCTGGAGGTGCATGACAGTCATGGGAAGACTTATCTTTCCTCGTTAGCTATTACTTCTACCCTCCTTGACAGAGTGAGAATGAGGAAGCTATCGGTTTCAGAAGTCCTAGATCTACGGAAGTCGGTGGCATGTGAGGACCCTCCTCCCTATTGGACGATGGGCGATAATGAGGTTTAGCATTTCCATGGACGAGTATGGGTTCAAGGGGATATACATGAGAAGCTGATGCAGGAGTTTCATGCTTCATATTGGGCAGTTCATCCCAGGGTTACCAAGATGTACCGTGACTTGAGGCGTCAGTATTGGTTGCCGAGTATGAAGAGAGAGATAGCTGGTTTTGTTATGAGGTGTTCCACCTATCAGCAGGTGAAGGCAGAGCACCAGAGGCCAGCTGGGCTGTTACAGCAGTTTCCCATTCCATAGTGGAAATGGGATGATGTCGCAATGGATTTTGTGACGGGATTGTCGAGGTCACCTCGAGTCAATTATGTTGTATGGGTTGTCGTGGACAAACGCATGAAGGTATCCCACTTCTTGCCGATCAAGGTGACCTTCGGTGTGGAAAAGCTCGAAAGGATGTATATCGGAGAGATCGTACGTGTTCATGGGGTCCCTCGTTCTATCATTTTAGATAGGGACGCCCGCTTTACGTCTCATTTCTAGAAGTTTTTTCAGAGGGCTCTGGGTACACAGGTGCTTCTTAGCACAACATACCACCCTCAGACAGATGGCAAGTCGGAGCATACGATACAGCTGCTAGAGGACATGCTGCGCGCATGCGTCCTGGACATTGGGGGCTCTTGGGAGAAGCATATACCCTTAGTCGAGTTTTCCTATAACAATAGTTTTCAGGAAACTATTGAGATGGCACCATACGAGGCTTTATATGGTAGGCCATGCCGATCACCTTTGTGCTGGTTAGAGGCAGGTGAAGCAGCTTTACTAGGGCCACAGCTCGTGCAGGAGGCATCTGAGCAGGTCCAGTTATTTCGCAAGAGGATGGCTACCGTGCAGTCTCATCAAAAGTCTTACGCAGATCGCCACAGAAGACCTTTGGAGTTCATGGTCAGGGATCAGGTTTTTCTACGTGTTTTGCAGAGGCTGGGACACAAGTGTATTGGGGGACAGGGTAAACATTCACTGAGGTATGTGGGGCCATTCAAGATTCTGGAGAGATTCGGGCTGGTTGCCTATCGGATGCAGTTAACGCAGCGGTACCGAGCCATGCACGACGTCTTCCATGTGTCTCAGTTGCATCTCTACTATTCAGACCCGTCTCACACCTTTTAGCCAGAGGAGGTTGAGCTTCAGCAAGATGCGTCCTTTGAGGAGCATCCAATCCGTATCGTGGACAGGAGCACGAAAGTTATCTGAGGCCGATCAGTTCCTCTCGTATGGGTGTTATGGCCGCATGGCCAAGTGCAGGATGAGACCTAGGAGCAGGAGGCCGATGTACGTGCTCAGTGGCCAGAGCTATTCTGAGATTTATTTTCTCCACCCTTGGAAGGGAAATTCAGGGATGAATTGCTATAAGGGGGGAAGTTTGTAAGAACCCGGTTCTTATTTTTGAGGTACAAGCTTCTTCTTTTTCCTTTTCTTTAAGTGTTTTTTTATAAAATATGGAAAATGGGGAAAAATCCTAAATTTCGAAACTACACGCCGTGTACTTTTTCCATACGCTGTGTGCTTTTGGCCATGTTGGGATGAATACACGGGGCGTGTAGCCTTGTCGGCGACGAGGGGTGTAGGAACCGACTACACGCCGTGTAGTGGTACCTTACACGCTGTGTAGTCAGTCGGCAGGCTTGAACAGTAAGGCGGTGGAGTTGCCGCCAGCTGGGCAACTGTAAAGGTCGTTTACTCAGCAGTACATGTCATGTACTCTGGTTGAAGTGTGAACAGTGTGGCAGTGCCGCTAAATGAACAATTAAATGAAATAAGTACACATCGTGTACACAGAAATACACGTCGTGTACTTTGTTTTTTCAGCATAAAATAGGCATTAGCCTCTTCATTTGTCAGAGGAGGCGTTTGAGCCATATTGGAGCCAAAGGAGGAGGCCGAACCTTTGAAGATCCGCCAGGACTTCGTCTGGAATCTGATTCGGCTTCGGACGATCTCGTTAGAAACGCATGGGTAAGCCCTCTCCTCTCCTAGTACCGTTCTTACCAATTCTTCTCCAAACATAAGTTATTTACATTTTAATGGGTTTTGTTCTTTGTTAGATCTACGTCGTTCTTGGGCGTTTCGGGAGTCGGCATTCGGGTATAAAGTTCGTTGGCGAATAAGGTAGGCGGCTTTGTGTTTATTTTCAAACTGTCGTGTGTTTTTTTGAATTTTTGTGCCATGAAATCATGTTCGGGTGTCGTGTGGCTGAGGCCATTTCTATATTTAATTCCTAGAATTGATTAGGTATTTAATTGTGATAATAAAATTTTTGTTGGAATCGTTGCTTGGATCCGGAACCACACCCAGGGTGTGTTTCACTGTTTAGCCGTATGGCTAGGATACCCGAGGGTATGCTTTTAATGTAGTAATTAAAGATTTTCCTTTAGAGGAATTGCCTATTACTGCTTGTTCACCTATTGGGAATGGCCCATTTATTTGTTTAACCTGAGGGCGTTGTTGAATTTTTCCTGAGGTCATTGTTGTGATTAGCCTGAGGGCACTGGACTATTTAGACCGAGGGCTGTAGTATTTTTCCTGAGGGAAACCTTTTGTGACTGGGGGCTTGACTTCTATGCCTGAGGGAGACACTTCCTAAGCCTGAAGGGCAATTTCTGTTTCCGCCTGAGGGCAATACCTGTTGGTTGGATTCTGCTTACCCGAGGGTAAGATTTTTCTTTTTTGAGGACGTGGACTGTTTTGTTTAGAAATTCACTATGGCGATTTCTAGTATATAATTAATTAAATGAATAATAAAATGGAAATTTAATTGTTATGTTAGTTATTTTTTAGTACTCCTTACCTTATTGAATTTTACTATTGCACACTATTGTTGCATCCTTACATGCAGTTGGGCACATGCCTTTGGTGGGTGCCTACTGAGATATATTTCTCACACACTGTTTGGGTCATGCTTTTCGGCCCAAACAGATTATGTTTCTGCAAGTGTAGATAGGGGAATTAGTCCCTATATAGGTGGTTGACTATTTCTAAGGAGTAGGAGGGCATGAGACCGAGCCTAGGCTCGCGATGCTGCTGCCAGCTATTTTGCTTGTTTTGTTGTACTATGTATTTTTTTACTGTATTAATGTATAAAATGTTCTGGCTGTTTTCTTAGAACTTGAAACATGTAGCATCATCACTTATATCCTTTTGGTTATATCCACTACTGTATTTTATTTCTGTTGTGTGTGTTTACTGCTTCCGCTGTAGTTGTATGATTTATTTAAATTCTCCTACACTACACTTTGAAAAATGAGGGCATAGATTCCCCACTATCAAACCTGGGCCCTCGCTACTCTTCGGCAGCCTCTGGCATTTGGTGAAATGTGCTTGAGGTCTCGTGGCGAACCGGGCTCGGGGAACCCGGTGCGTGGCACCCGGGTCCGGGACGTTATAACTTCGCAGAATATATTAATTTTATTCATTTTAAACCATTTCATAAAATGTCATTTATTGTAAAATAACAATAATGTTAATTTTGACATTATATAATTTATTTTAATTTCAAAATATTATAATTTTGGAATTCAAAAATATTTTCTTTAATAATTTTTAAGATTATATATTCATATAAAAATAATTAATGACAATATTTTAATAAATATATTTCATTTTTATAATTATTATGTCGTTTATTTTAGTTAATTATTAACTAAATTATCAATATATTAGAATTTCATACAAATTTTACAAAAATAAATCATGTATAAAAAATATTTATAAATTAATATGATAATAATAACACATTTTTATTTCATAATGATATTTATGATAGAAAATGTTACGTTTTTACACATCTCAATGTTATCTAAATTTTATTGTTAAGGAAAGTTCCCTTTTGGTCTTTTTCCTAACATAACCTTTTATATAGGGCACTTCTATTTAATAATATCACTATAACTGATAAAATAATAACCAATAGGGGATGTGGTTTAAGTATTTGTAGCCAATGAATTTTGGACAAGTTTCAATATCATTTTGGTCCTTATGATTAATTTCTAGTCTTTTATTTTTCTTAATTTTACCTTAATATTTGTAATAAAGTTTAATCATTTTCAATATTGTTATTGATCAAAAATTAATTTTACCATATTATACCATATATATTATACATATTACTATATATTATAATTTTTTTCAAATTAAAATCACATAATTGGGAAATTTATGATTAACACTAATCTCACAGATGTGGGGAGAATGAGGGGTTTTAAAGTAAAAACATTGATGAATTCAATAAGTTTTTATATCTAATGTAAATATAAAAATTGTAAAATGATATATATTGGAATAATATATGATTAATTATTCTATTGTGACTTTAAAAACCAATTTAAAATATAATTTAACACTGATCATTATTTCAATAAGAATATTTTTTAACTAAATTGTACTAGTATTTACTATTCCTCAAAAACTAAATTTTCTTAGAAAAATACCTAAATAATCACCCTAATATAATTTCAATATTGTGAATCCAAAAATTATTATTTTTTTAAAAATATCCCTAAAATTTTAAAAATTTAGTTATAGAATAGATTCTCCTGGAAAAAGCTGTAAAACTCAGTTTGACAGGTAACACAAGAAAATTAAAAATTCTGTGTTTTGAAAGTTTAAATGTTTGTATAATGTATTGTAACAAAAAATATATTTTTTATAAAAATAAAATATTTTAAATCTTTAAGGGTTTAAAATTATCCCCACCTTAATTAAATTGTGTCCTCGTAGTTTAAACCTCATCTCAGTGAACATGGGATTGTTATTTAAAAATAAATTATCATTGAACACCCCACATAGTTCATTGAGTTTACAACACATCTTCTTAATAAGATATAAGGGAAAATAATATTTTCACATCACTAGGATAACATGTAGGAGAAAGATTTGTGAAATGGAAACATGGATAAAAAGGAAATATCTAACAATCATGTTCTAATTAAAGTACTAGAGAAGATGGTTAATAGAGTTTTGACAATAAAAGCACCTAATTTTATGATGATCTAAGGGGAAATTTGATTCATTAGAAACAAAGTTACTAGGTCATATTTTTTTGTTTCAAGATCATATTCTATGGATTTTAGGAATTACTGCAAAATATATAATTAAATAATCATTTCTATTTTGTAAACACAATATTACCCTTTGGTTCTTCTATGAACTATTTTTTATTTCATTTCGTAGAGAATATCATACCATAGGATTAAGTAATACATTAACCACTAAAATAACATCTAGTGGTCAAACATTTTATAAACGGTTAAATTTTCCAAATGATTATGATCCATCACTTTGGAATGAATTTTAGTAAATTTTCAAAATGAATTTATTAATATCCTCTAATCAGCATGAAGTACTTATAAATATTCACATTCTAAACATTTGAATATCGTCATCATGTATCCTCTATAAATATGGTAATAACATAAATTATAATAAAACCATATTGGAAACATGTATTTTCCATTATTCTATATGTAATCCCCATGTTATTGTATATATTACATAAATCCAAATCTATTTTAAACTCCATAAATGATATTATAGACAACTTTTGAAAAATTCATTAATTAATTCCTAGATGGTCATCAATTTTTTCAAATAAATCATTTCATTATCATTATATCAATAGTAATAACATATTATGGGTTTTCATTACCTCAATAATGTTTCTATGAAATGTATAAATTTCTACTTAATAATTTTTTAGGTATTATTCTAAAAATAATCTCAAATCCTTAAGGAAAAATAAAATGAGTAAAATATCCATTTATTTCATAATTCTTATAACTAGTACATAACTTATAAAATATCCTAATGATATAGTTCCTAAATACAAATTAAAAAACACATCAATTAGTTCACGTCGTTCTTAAGACATTAATATTACTACCTCATTCTATTATGGAATATCTCTCTCCTTTCACATTTCACCAGTAGTCTCATAATAATCAATAATATAACCATTACTTATACCATATATCCAATTATCAACATGTGATTTCTTCAGAGAACCTTTATTTTCATAATGACCATTCATTCCACACATAATGTATTTAATCGTTGATTATATCATATGAAGGCCAACATTACCATCCATTACATCAAAAAAACTGTTCATTTATCCATTACAATTAGTTGATTCATGTCATTATTTTACACTATCAAGGAATATTATTGACATTATAAGAAATTCACATGGGTGATTTTTTCAACAATATGGAAATAGAGGAGACTGAATCTTCTTTCCTGAATGATCTCAATTACCAATACTCATAGTTAACTCATTCATTATCTTTCTTGTTGAGTTCGAGAGTTGGTTAAGGTACACATTCTTAATCTGGTTCCATGAAATTTGATTAGGCATTATCACATCATCCATTACTCCATTGATCATTTTATTTAACTGGTCCGCATAAAATTGTCCATTAATATCAAGATTAACCAAGTTCCTTTGGTTTTATTCCATTGAGTTAAATGAGAAATCATAGTTTGAGCACCACTTCTCAAAATAGAAAACCATATAATCATAAAAATTACTTAAAGTATGCCTAAATCATGGCTCCCACATCTCAAATATATGACACCTTAGGATTATCCTATGATAATATTAGTTAGCATATATATTAATCATTTATGATTGTACATATAAGAAAATGTGATTTACCTCAAACATATCCCTTGATATTGTCAAACTAGGTGCACAGTAAGGCATTTTTTTGTAACATGTTACCCCTAGTTAAGACCATAACACATTTTTAGTGGTGTTACTCATAGGTAAATCTATTCAGGAACCATGTACACTTGTAATATCTATAAATGGATGTATTACTATTAATATCCACCTAATATATACCTTACCAAAATTCTAGGATGTTCTTGTATACATATCATCAATGTCTATCTTAGAGTTATTATCATGAATATATGTTTTTTAAATATAGTTTATATGGTTTATACTAAAAATCCATTGATACTATTTGTAATACCACTACCCCATAATATTGAAGCCGGAGCATTATTGTATTACCTTAGCATGATTTCAATTAATAAAATCACGATGGATTAATCAGTTTAGTAGTCTTTGAAAGCTAAAATTCACACATGTTTCCCATAATACATTGGTAAATAGTAATTACAAACATGATACATACTAAAAAATAAAAAAAAATAGGATCCCTGAACCCTTATTAAATTAATTTTTCTTTATAACCCTCAAAAATAAACATAATAAGTGTGATCTCAAATTTTCAATATGGGTATGTAAATCAGGTGAAATAACAAATAAATATAATATAATTAAAATGGGAAGGTAATTAATTGATAAAATATTCCATTAAAATAACTAGACAATGAAATATCAATATGGTAAGGTAATAAATTGAAGATAAATCTATTTAAATCATGAAACTATGAATGAAATTTATCCATAGATATTTTGATAGAAAATCTAATAGATAGATAATAACTTAATCTAAAATATAGAAATGATTAATTATTTGATTCCATGTTTCCCAGGTATTTGATGCTTTAAACATTGGGAACTTTTAAATGATAGATGAAAACATATCAGGTAAAAAACATTCGTATTTGGCCAAATTATTCGTCTCATGAGACTTTTGATGGATCGATGGGATAACAATAACTGAGCCCCACCCCTATCATACTTGTCCAATGTATTCCTCATATTCATGAACAATATGACTTAACAAAATAACCACATTGATTAAAAGATGTATAATTATAAATAATTCCCTATTGTAGGAAACATCACAACATAGGTTTTTTACATTAATTAATGGAAATACAATTTAATGATTGAAAAAAATATTAATGGACATGACATTTTAAACATTCCATTTGGTCCCACAATATATTAAAACATTTAAACCATAAATCCCATGAATTAATAATATTAAATTAACTATAGAATATAATTATAGTAAGAATATTCATGATATAAAATGTTTATGTTTAATAAACATTCCAAATAAAATTGAATTGGTTCACAGTAACAAATAAGTCTCAATGCAATGTAAATAAAGATGAAATCCCTCACCATGAACATTATTTCAATTAGGTGTTATTTATATTATTGTATAGTGGTTTAGAATACAATACTGACTTATAGAAAAATAATAATCTTTTATATAATATCATATATTAACTTATTATAGTATTTTATTACCACTTTGTTAATAGTCTTTCACTATTTGAATTATTTGAGGTGTTAATTTCTTAGTTTCTCAAGTATGTTTTGAATTTAAATTTATTTTTCATATTATATAGATCATTATATCATCATATCAATAATTTAATTAATTATTTAATTATCATATTTACTTGTACATAATAATTCATTAAAATCTATAATTTTTGGAGATATGAAATAAAATGCATCGGTCTTGGAAATGATAGGTCATACACGTACATGAATACTACATTCATTTATTTGTTTATTAAAATAATTACCTCTAAATGATATATGTATATTAAAAATATAGTATCATATAATTGTTATATATGTTACAAATGATTATTAAGACCGTGCTTTAAACATTATATGTATGGAATGAATGTGTCACATCGCTTTAAGGTGGCGGTTGTCCACAATTACTCATACCAAATTATCCTATTTAAACAAGATAAAAATAATATATTTATGTTATAAAAAAATTACCAAATGAAAACGTTCATTATAAATATCATATATATCATATACAAATATATCGTTCATCATAATGGTCACCATTGAGAGGTGGTAAAGGAAAAATGAACAATCATCATTTCATGAGGCATTAGTTCACTGTATAAAACAATAGTATGTATGTTACCCATTAGATGAAGGTGTGTGTATGTGTAACTATAAATATTCATAGAAAAAATCCTAGTATATTTTCAAAATGGTTTTTTATTCAATAATTTGATAATGAGAGTTTAGGATTTCAATAAATAAAGTAAAGAAAATAGATAGTTAAAAAACATTACATTAAAATCGGGTAACTCCTTTGGGTTTATACCAAAGTCCTCACTTAGAAGTATTCCATAAAAAAGATGTGATTAAAGTTATATGATAAAGATTTTTTTTAAATTATTTTGATTTATCATAGATAAATATAAGTGGTTTGAGAGGTGTGAGAAATCTGTACAGGTGGAGGCCTTTTATAGTGGAGGAGTGTAACTATTGTAAATACCCAAAGGTATTCATTAATGGGAGGTATAACCTATTTAAAGTGCATAATAAATGGATTATTAATTTATTGATGTAGATTTAGGTTCTATAAAAACCACCAACACTAAAAAATTTGTGCATTTTAATAATTTTTTCTTCAACATCAATGATGCCCAAATTTTATCATATTAGTTTTTATTAAAGAAACTAGTTTTCTAACCGAAGTAATTATAACATTAAGACAAAAATAAAGTGATATTAATTATAATTATAGTTAAATAATTTATTAATATGGTATCTAATTTATAAAATAAAAAACACAAATTTTTTGGAAATTAATTTTAAAATAAGTGCATGTAGCATGATAAAACACTTATTAAACTCAGATCGTGTTAACATCATTTTTACAACTTATGGGTCAATATGTTAATTATAAAAGATACATAATTCAATTAATATACCACATTTAATATTAAATAAAACTTTCAAATTACTTGTTAGAATATAGTATTTTTATTAATTTTAATTCATTTAAGAAAATATCATTTATTGTAAAATAAAAATAATATCAATTTATTCATAATTTATTTAATTATAATTTTAAAATATAAAAAAAATATTAATGAAAATATAATATGTTTATATATATCTAACACGATATATTCATCTAAAACATCAATTAATTATAATAATTCAATATAAATATTTCACTTTTAGTATTTATAGTATGATTTATTTTAGATAATTATTAACTAAATAATGACTACGTTGGAATTTCATAAGAATTTTATCTAACTAAATCAACAAAAAATTATTGATAAATTATTATGATAAAAATAAAAAATTTATATTTCATAATGATATGTATGATGGAAAATATGATTTTTTTCATATCTCAATGTTTTATATATGTTAAAAGAAAAGAAGTTTCCCTTTTTGTCTTTTTTTATTTATCAGTTTATATTGAGAAAATACATTTAATAATTTGTAAATAACCCATAAAAATAAATAAAAGAGGGGATATGGTTTAATTATTGGCATCCAATGGATTTTTAGAAAGTTTTAACATCATTTTAGTCGTTAGGATTATGTTTTAGTCCACTTTTAAGAATTCTGTTACCTTGAAACTATAATTAATATAAATCACTTTCGCTAATATTTTTGATAAAAAATTATGTTGTTCTTATTCGACCAAATACATCATATTGATTACAACCTCGTAATTCTTTTTTTCAAAATTAAAATCAAACATGTGTGAAAATAATGATTAACACTAATCTTGTAGGCATGTCGAGAATGTGGGTTTTAATGTTAAAATATTCAAAAGTTCAATGCGATTTTATATGAAATATAAATATAAATATGGTTTCAATGAACAATATCAATTTAATATATTCATATTTGATCTATTTTTTACATTAAACCCCAATATAAAAAAAATCAATAATTATTATTATTTAAATGAAATGGTTTTTTCTGAATTAAATTACAGTGATAATTACTATTCATAAAATAATGAAATTTCTAGGAAAAATTACAAAAATACACCCTAAATTTTTTTCTAAATTATGAATTGAACAATGATTTGTATTTCATAAAATAAAATTCAAATTTTTTTCATAATTTATTTTTAAAATATGTTAACAATGAAAAGGCTATAAAAATCTGTATTTCGTGTAATGAAATCTAATTCAATATTTTATGTGACATAAGTTTAAAAATGACTATAAATAAATATAAAAAATATTGTTTAATATAACAGAAAAATACTCTAATGTCTTGGGGTGTTATATAAGAAACCTAATGAGAGGTGTTTTAGACTTGGTGTACGGCTCATGGGTCATCTTGTGGGCTCAGAGTACTCTCTAAAGAGGCCTAGGTGGTACAGTACAAAAAAAAACATCAGAGACACTATTTAGTCAGTTGGGGTCTTTTTGGAAAATAATGAAAATTCTAAGTACTTTATTTTTTAGAATGTGGATTCCTCAAATCCTCCAATTTGAGGCACGTAGACTGGAGGGTCTCCCAACATTCTTCATTCCTTATAGATTTTATACTTATTATGATGTGTGGGGTGAATTTTCATTCACTAAGAAAATTTAAATATTTCATTACATTTTTTAATTTGAATTATATGCCTTTATTAATATTCACCATGTACTATGGACTGATGGACCATGGTACTCATTTGGTTTCCCCACCCATCGATGGTTGAGGCCTTGAAATGAGTTATGCATTTCCTATGAATATATTCAATAGTATTAAATAATAGTTTGGGTCAGTTGAAGAACATAGTTATAACATTATGAATGAGATGATTCAGGGGATATATTTCAGTTATTTCTTATGTGGTGAACCACATGTAGCCAATGCGGCGGACTAATGTTATGATGATGTCATGTGATGAAATTTATATAGAGTTTGTAATTTACCCAATACTATTGATGATATCAAGGAAACATGTGAGGGTTCCTAGGATGTTCAATGGCTTAGGGTGTGTCTAAGGGTTTCTCTCTAGGATATGACCATAGGTGGGTGTACATTTTCATGAGTATAAAGGGTAGTAGGAGTCACTATGAACTCATTTTGAACATATAAGATTATGGGATGTGGATGGAGAACGTGTGTTTATTGTAGGAATAACCTCATTTATCTTTGTTCAATATTTTGTGGAAACACCCTATTATGTGGTTGATATATTATTAGCATACACCCACATGGTGGTTATTTTGAAAAATGGTATAAGAACTATGAGTTGTTCATAGTTTTTTTAAAACCCCATAAATATGGTACTTTTATTTTATATGGAATATTCCCTTTTAGGTGATTATGAAATTATATTAAACCACTCTTGTAGGTGGATTTTTGTGTGTTTTGGGGCTATTAACTATATAAAAACACTCTCATAGGGGATGTCTATGATACTACTATACAGATCCCATAATTTCTAGTTGGGAAGTATTGAGTTAACTGTAGGTGCCAGAGGTGTGAGTGACTTTGATTAGCGGCCCATTTTATATGATATATCAATTATATACTATCTTGTGAGACATAAAGAGTCTATAATATTTGTGAGATCCTAGTATTAGTTTTGTGATACTAAATGGATTATTTAACAAATGATAATACTCACATAAGGGATTCTTGTGATTCCCGTTAACCTATGACCATGGATGATAAGACCCATAAGGGGTGGCATGAGATAACTTTATCATGTAACACACTCTTTGGGTGGTTGTTTTATTATTTTTTGCATAATTAGGTGTTATTATCAATGTTACTTTGTAACGAGAAAAATAATGTTTTTTTTGATTGGGTTTATAGACCTGATGATTAATATTAGGTTTTTTATTTATAATTTTAGTTATATATATTTAGTAGATTATGTAACATTTTCATATCATAGAATTGTTGGTATAGTAAAAGACCATGTTTTTGGTTACATAATAAATATTATACTCCCACCCAACTTCATCTTCCATAATGCTTGTTTACTTGAGGATATATTAACATGGAAACATCGACATGTTGGGATGGGACCGAAATTTGATCATGCATGATGTCTTGAAAGGGTACATAGAGCATATGATGAAGTATGTATGATGGATTTCATGGAGCTAGATTATTTTATTATTATTTAACTATAGGTTTTATATGTAACTATCCTAGTGAGTTGACAATTGTATGTATGGATTTGTTGTTTGACCCTTTACTATAATTCATTTATTATACATCATTGATTTTATTTATTTATTCTTATTTCAATTTATAATGTTTATTATGATACTTGGTGTTTATCTAAAATTTTAATCCATACTATATGTTTTATATTCTCCCCAAAATATCAACATATAAACTTGTAACTAGTCGGTATGATCTGGAATATGGGGAGGAACCCCTAGGGTACCATAGAGATCATCGGTCTGGAAACCATTCTGTGTTCCAAGGCAGTAGAACATTTTAATGTGGTATGAAAGGATTCTATTTCTTTTATATTACCGTTATAGGATATTTACACTATATATTTTGGAATGATCCATATCATATGATAGATATTGAAATAGTTCATATGGTACAAATGTTCCAATATGAAGTCTATGTTACCAAGGATATGTCACTATTTTCAAGATGTTTTATGTTATTCTCATTATGATTTTATATTTGAGAGATCCACTTGTGGATTTTATTTTATGGTCTATTATGGGTCACTAGATCTTGACCCATTTGAAAGTGTTTAATTATTTGGATTTGACACATGCCCTATAGAGTAATGAGTCATTTAATGCATCATGTTAGTCATGTAGTATTCAAATTACATATATGCATTCTAGTCCATTTAATTATTTATGAATGTGGGTCTATTGTTTAAAGTTTCATCAATTACTCATAGGGTGTCTTCCTATTTATGTAACTAGTGGAACAATAATCAGCTGGGATAAACTATATATATAATTTCTTTTGATGGATGTTTATGTGGATCTATAGTGAGATGATTTTTATAGAGGATAACCCAATAATCCATGTGCACTGGGGGGAACATACTTTAGAGGGTCAGGAAAGGCACATGGTGCTTTCGGTCAAACCCCATGTGTGCATTGTTATTTTGTTTTAGTAATTTAAGGCTTTAATAAAAATATCTATGATGTTCTTAAACATATATGGGAATGAAATTATACTTTATATAAACACATTTGTGTTTTACCCTTATTACGGGCCATCTCGGATGGTTTATTTGGGCATATACCTACTGAATGGTGAAGCATAATCATCCATAGAGGAGTATGATGCGTAGAAACAATTATATGGAAAGGTTTCCAATTTTGGGGAAGTGATATTGAAATAATATTTCAACTATGTGTATATTATATAAAATTGATATGTATGGTTGATCATGACAATGTCATGGTTTTTAATATAGAGCCTAGATGATTCATGTGAACTGTGGATTTTTATGAGATTTAGCATAGGTCTGGATGGTTGGATCTTCTGACCCTGATGTGATATATAACATGTAATATAGGTTTGAAAACAAGAAAATATAATTTTTAACTTGGATCATATCAATTTGGTTTTTTATATGATAAGGGTGAACGATTATAGGGTTTACATAGGTCATCATTTTCTTTGAGGCATATGCTTGGGTAAGTGCATTGAGGTATGAGACTGATGAAAAGTAGTACTACTAGGTATGTGACATGGGAAAAATGATGGAATGGTATTTACTGAGATGGTGAACCTTGAGTGTGGATTTTTAAGACCACGATATTTTATGAAATATTGTTTTAAAATAAATTTATTATCATTTATATCAATCGTTAGATGCAACACCATGTTTAAACAAATTGTGATTTACTACTAAAATATTATTATGTAAAGTGAAAGTTATTGCCAACCCATTGGGATGGTATATATGAATAATGATATATAAATTGTGTAATATTATTTGTTGCATATATGTATTAAATTAATAAATTTTTTATCAATTGATTATAAATGAATGTAAAATAATTTAAAAGAAAAAGAATGATTTTACTTAAAACTATTATTGGGCACACGATATTTTTATTAAGTAAATAACATTTGGTGAATTATTTTTTAAATGTATATATTGTATATTAAATAAAATATTAAATCATTTATTTAATAGTTTTATAATCATTAGATAAGAATAAACTATGTTAAATATATTAAATGTGTTTTCATAAAATGCGAGTTTCATTATATTTTTAGCTCTAATTATAAAACAAATCTATGAAAATTATAACTATTTAGTTTGATAAAATGGATTCCATATTTTAAATTAGAAGGTAAAAATTTGGTTAAGTGATCGCACTAATATTTGGTCAATTTTTATTATAATAATTGTAAAATATTTCACATTGGTAAGTGGTTAATTGGGTCGATCTATGATAAAACTAAGTGAAAACTATGGGAAAAAACCATAATATTTCATTAAAATTTTTATTGGATGAAGGTAATTAAACCCTAATGAACTAAGGATATTAATTGAGTTGTTTAATATAAATTTTATTTGAAAATAATTCATATAATATTTAAATCAAATAATGTTATGAAATTTTAATATCTTACTTTTAAATAGATTTTATGGGTCCACATATGGATATATGAATGTTATGAAAGAATATAAGTTTCTATATTGTTTATAATGAAATTGTTTTCATGATAAAAAATTATTTCTACTTTTAATAATTACATAATGACATTAAATGTGTATGCAATAGTAATGAAATATTTCTAAATTAAATTAAAAAATATTTATTTATTTAAAAAACAATAACATAAAATGAATGAGTTAAAGTGTCTAATGAATTTTTTAGATTAACATTAAAAAATAGGATTTAAATTAATATATTATAAATATCCCCTTTTATTTACAAATTTATTGTAAACCTAAATGTATTGTTTTTAGAAAGATAATAATCATTTTTAATGATTAACAATATTTTATTTAATGATATAAAATTCATAAATAATTATATATTCAGCCAATTGAATTTGATATGGTTTCAATCATCAACCATGGTCCATTTATTGGTCTTTAGTCTTTTTATAGTAACTTTATTAACCCATAAAAGTTAATAAATATTTCAATATTACGAAAATCATCAAATAGGTTAACAAATGGATAAATCATAAAGATAATTGCTCAAATATTATCAAAAATGTCAAAAGATACTTTTATTATATAATATAAACTCATACCCATATTTTCATAGAATATTTTATATTTGGAGATATTTTTAGTTCAAAATGAATTTATATTTATTTAATATTGCAAGAAATTCCAAGAGTTCTACTCCCCAAATTGTATAAGGGGGCCCTTATTTCTCATATTAACACAAAAATGCATCTTTTAACTCTACCATAACATAAAAAACAATTTTAAACTTCATTATCTAGAATATATTGTTTCGGGTCATCCTAAAAGACCAAACATATCATCCTTAAGAGAATTTCTAGTGGGGTTCTTTCAAATTAGAGGAAATCTCATTAAGTGATAACTTTCTTTTTAATCCATATTTTACCTTGAATAAATATATTATATTTTTTATAAAATTTCAATGACTGTTTTATAGTTATATTAAATTATATTAATTATATAATTATTATTAATCCACATTTATTCACCCTCATTCTATCCAAATAAATGTGAATGTTAACTCTTGATCATACACAGTTCTTATCATCTCCACATAGTGATAAAATTCATTTCTCATCACCTTAATTTATATATTGGTATTTCTATAGGTTTAACATTTTTATATGATAATTATGAAATAATAATACCTTGCTAAGGATAATATAATATCTATTTTTTCCTTCCAAACCAGTTTAAAATGATACTTTCTATTTTGTGAATGTGTAGAATACCACGTCCACGAAGCAATGTGATCCTTTTTTTATTTTCATTTTTATTGGATGATAATAAAAATGGATATAATGAAAATATATTATATATAATAAATAATAATTATTTTATAAATGTTAATTATTATTAATTTTTTTTCTTCCCATCTATTTAACAATGAAATTGATATTCAATTTTATGAACGACCTACAATATCCTTTAACGGTGTAATTCATTTTTCTCTTGAATATTTTTTGGAATGATTAAATATATAAATAAAAGGATATACATGATATTATAAGAATTTAAATGTTAATAAAAGGGAGTTATAAAAAATTTCAATTTATTTTATTGAAGGTTATATTTCTTTAAAATAAAATCACTGTCATGGTAAAGGATTGTCATCCCACTATTATTTGTATGGGACACATGACTTATACACTGCTAGTTTCTTTTTTCTAGTGTATATACATACCATGAATGAATTTTAGAATTATTTTATTGATATTTTTGGATATAAATGTTCAAATAGTTTTATTTATTTCCTATGTATTATGATTTAAAAGATACGAATGTGGTAAGATTTTTATATTACAATGTTATCGTTTGTGAGGGTTGTTTATAATTATGTTTCTAATAATGAAATAATATGATATATCTTTCAAGATACTGTTGAATTTTTTTCCACTATATTATTTTCAAAATAATAAATTTTTTCCTTTAATTTTACGCATCTTAAGTCATCATGATACCTAAATTTTTTTTCAAGAAAATTGACATTATTTATCTCTTTAGTAAGAAAATAGGTTTGTTCAATATAGATGATTTTTAAAATAATATAAAAGAAAAATTTCACAATTCACCTATGATTATAAAATATTTTTTTTATCCATATTATATTTTCTACGAAATTATTTTGAATTATTCTATTTATTTTTTGAATGATCTTATTTTGGAATGCTTTTGTAATAGAAAAAAATTAATTTTTATTTTAATGTATAATACATGAAAATAATTTCCATCCATCATATCAAATAAATATTCTGAAGATTAAATTAAAATATTGAAATATTATTTTATATTTAAATTTTTACATTATATATTTCTCAATTTAAATCGATAATTACTGATATCTTAGAATATAAATTGGACTATAATAGGTAGTGAACCTAGATTAGTAAAGGAAATTTCCAGAATTAGAGTTTTTTAAGTGAACCATGAATACTATAATGGTCCATGAAGTGAACTCATTCCTCAATAATAGTATTTTAATTTTGTCATGAATAAAATGAAATTTATTTTATATGCTTATTTATAGCCCAAGAAAATATGTCTTATTCCAATTTTATTATCTTGTGGATCACGATGTTTTACTATATTTCGATTCATATTATTTGAACAACCAAAATTTATTTCACGATTCTAGATTATGATATATGATATGTAGGTTATGATTTTAAAATGTTATTCTCATGTTCTCATACTTTCATTTTCATTTTAACCTCAAGTGTTCATTAATATCTCCATTTTTTACCATTATTGAGAATTTGATCTCACCTTTTAATACTTTACATATCCTAAGGTTAAAAATAAATATACAATGTATTATATGAATAATATGGGTGACAGTTATAAAAAATTTAGTGGGAGATGATGTATGTATTTTTTGAACTAGTTGTTTGTGAGTAAATGTTTATAAAGGAATGAGACCTATATTATTATAACAAGTATCATTATTTGATTTAATGATTATTCATATATTGTTATTTCATATCAATGTAAGAAATATATGGGTTGTTATAGTTAGTAATAGAGCAAGGTATAGTTATCCTTTGGAAACTAGAATGACAAAAAATTAAACTGATACCTAGGGATAATATTTCCTATATAATAAAATACTAATTTTTTACTAATGATCATTGTTAGGATATGTAAATCCTAAGGTTTCGTATAATGGAATCATTTTTTATTGATTTATACATCATTTAAACTGGCTCTTTATATTAGGTGATTTTACAATGTTGTTATTTTTTCTTCCAATAGTACCCTTGGTTTCTAGTATTTATCCCTTTATTTATTTTTTATGTATATAATGTATAAGTTTGAATGTTGGGAGTGTTTGGAGAACTTGTTTAGTGTTTTTGGGGAAAAAGGGAAGGCACCCGGGCTATGCACGGTCTGTCCAAATTGCACAGAATCCTAATATAAACAATGAAAATGTGAAATTGTTGGACAAAGATATCTAGAATAGTCCGCAAAAAGTTTGTAATCTGTCTGAGTATGATGTGAAATGACTTTCATAATTTATTAGAAAGAGCATGATTTTCCCATGATTTTCCTAACTGTGTGACCAAAATGAGCGCGGGTTAAAAACTGCTTCCTTAATAAGTGGATCTTGGTTGACATTGCCATTAAGCCACTCTTTTATGACCCAAAAATGGCTCTAGCATGGGATTTTTCTTCTCTAATGTCCACATAATGTTCTCCCATTAATTTTTATGAATTACGAAGACTTTCCATGGCGATTTGATGCCATATTCTTGAGGTATGTGATTGTTGTTCTCTATTCTTGTGTCGTTTTTATAGATATACTTGGATCTATTTATCCCATCCACATGGTCTTTAGGGTCAACACTCATTATGGGTAGATATTATATTTTATATTCCAAATATGTATATACTTTGTTCTGATCGTGATAGGATAAGATATCTAAGGTGAATTCATGGAATTCTTACCCAGTTTCATGATAATTCTTCATCCGTTTTTAGTTTTTGTCGAATCCTTCGAAGTAGTTGGATTCAATATCGACTCCACCATAAATACCTGGTAGTCTTAGTTTCCAATTGATTTAATTTCATGAATTTTATTATGATATTGGTGTAAAAAACATGGAATTATTGTTTTCTAGTGATGTTTTATGGTTTTTATGAACTTTGTGTTATTGGTGAATTGTTGTGAAAAGTGGTTCCGCTTCTTGATTATAAAATTGTTATATGAAAATGTGATTTTTTGAAAATATTGAAGTGGTTCTTATGAAACAAATTTTCAATAAATATTTTGTTTTATTGTATTGTATTGATGGAAAAATATGGGTTTCAATAAAAGGGGTGATTTTATTGAAAAGGTTTTTGCATGGTTTTAAAAATACATGGTGTGTGAGTTCATATTGCATTTACAATGCACTATGGTAATATGAACTTGTTCTATGTGAAAATGGTGTAATGGAACATGATATTTAATTATCATGAGATGACTTGGCAGATTGATGAGAAACCACTCATGAGTATGGAACTGCCATAATGAAGCATTTATGGCTGGTAGGGTGAAACTGATTAAATGATTGGTTATTCCATGAGAACATGTGATGTGTGCTTAAGGCCATGTTTTATTTCTTTTATTGAAGAGTTTTATTTCTAAACATATGGTTGATAGTTAATTTGTTTATATTGATATATAAACTTTTTTGAATTTATGTATATTTAGTTATGAACTTTATTGTAATTCTTTTTATATAAACTATTTATATAATTATGGCTAACACTTCTATCCTAGTAGCTTATAAAGGGAAATATTTGGGAAAATCCTACTGAATTTTATACTAACCCTTTCTGGGCACTGCAGTTCCTTTATAGATGTCTTCTAAAGGGATGTGAGAAAAGGTAAAGTATCAAACCTATTTAACACCACAACGTGATACCTAGGATGTTTTGTGATATTAGGGAATGGATCTTAGGGAGTAGGGAGTCTTTTTGTCTTCTATAAATTTATTAGTTATATTTCAAATGTTTACTATGATAGTTTATTTTTCACCATACATAATAAAAATTGGTGTGGTTTGATAAAAAGATGATTATTGAGTTGACTTGTTTTTATCATGCATCATATTGTTGTTGTTTAGTTAGTGGTTTATTTATTAAAGGGCAAATTTTCCTGCACTTGAATTTGAAACTGTTCGATATTTATTTTACGCCTTCTGAATCTTGGGGATGTCAATTTAGGACTTGCATTGAGTCACTAAATTCTCAATCCAATGGGAATAAGTGGGAAATTACCAATGGTATCATCTTATTCAGTATTTTCATAATAAGTGGTCATCGGTTTCTTTGTCTTGGAGTTGACTTTTTATTATCTATTCATTGGGTTGGAATTATAGAAATAGTAGGACTATCAAAACATCAAATGTCCATAATTAAAATACATATCTAACCTTTTATTCTAAACATCATGATTCTAAGGATTTTGGTACTTAAGTGTTTTGGAAACACTCATAGGATATTGGAACCTCATTTGTATGGGATTATACAATGATATGACCATGAAATTAAATAGAGGAATGAATTCCCACTATGTTTTAAAACATCTTTTTTAGTAATTATCTTTGATTTTGTGAAAATGTGTTTAATTTTTTGATATTTCAAAACTCTTTTCAAATGAAATACTTTGAAAATAACATTGTTTTGATATTATGAAAATGTTTTTATTTTAAAATATAATAATGATGTCTCAAAAAATTATTGAACATCATTATGACTAATTTTAGAAAGAAACATTTTGATAGTAAATTTGATAGAATTTGAGATAATAAGCCTTAAATTTCTTGAGAATGAGACTTATGTAGTTTCTAGTTGGTTTAAAAAATAGAACCCATTAGGTATTATAGAAACCAACTGAAAGATGTTGTGGAGTATATAGATCTACCTAAACAATAGGTGAACCAAGTTATAATTCAATGTATCATCCAGTCAATATAACTACTGTATGATGGGAACCAAAGGGAAGGACCATGATAAGTGGGCTATTACAACCATTTCTAGAAATAGAATCTACCCATCATTCATGGTTTTTCTGAATCGAAAGGAGAATTGGAGTGGATGGACTAGATGAATCATATCATTGATTTCATCTGTAAACTATCAGAGCTCAATGTCAACTAGGCAATGTATATGCTCAAGGATCTTGCATGCTAGTGGTTAGAACTGGTGGTGCTGGTTAAACTGGATCAAGGCCTATATTTGGAGTATATTGAAGAATTTTTTAAAAAAAAATTCTATCCTAACACATTCACAATACAGAGGATGATATATTTCATCATTCAAAAGGAATAGAATATGTTAATCACGAAGTATGCAACTAAATTCATCCATTTAGTGAACTTTGAAGCCTAATTTGAATCATGTATGGCCTTTAAAGAATGCATCATTGAATCAAGGATAATACATGAGATTCATTCAATGAAATATGTGTTTTATATTACAGATTATACAAATATGGTAAACATAGAGACAATGGATGAATGAGATATCCCAGGAACAATTGGATAAGCATGTATTATGATACATATAGGGAATGTTGGGAACTCTAATTATGGGAGAATGAAAAAGAGGGAAACCTATTTACAGGGTGGAAGAGTAAACAAGAATTAGAAAAATTGGTCAGTAAACATTTCTCCAAGACTCATGAAAAAGGTGTGTTGTTTAAAATGTTAATAATTTGACCAAATTAAGTTATAATGTACATCACAACTGAGAGCATGTAACAATTTCCACAATATGGGACATCTAAAGTGCAATTATCATAGTTCTCTGAGGTCAGGTGCACAAAACACTTCTCTAGTGTTTCTGACATCATATGCTTTGACCTGAAGAGGGAAACAAAATCAATCATGTCAACATACCATAACTATACATGGTGATGCTAGAAATTACATGAATCCTCAGCAAGGTCAATATCAGCAAGGAAAAAAGAGAAGAGTGCAACGATGAAGCAATTGTATGGAGATGAGAAGGTGATTGTGGATGATCAGGCTGGACCATATATGGTGATAGGTACAATTATTTTTAATTATACACTTATGCAAGTGTGGATTGGGGCTGTTACTTTTTATTTATTAATTGATTATCTTTATATTTATTTTATAATTTTAAAACATGATATTATTCCCTCTGTAATAAAACATCAAACTCCTCTCAAGAAAAGAGAATGTAGAGCCTTCTTGGGTTGAACATGTTCTATAACTATTGATGTATTTGAGATTTTATGGGACTTATTAGTGTTTGAAATTGATGTCTATGATGTAATTATGGGTATTTATTGGTTAAAATACTTCATGTTTCACAACAAATCTTTTTGAGGGATAACTACTTTTGTTACTGGGGATGGAATTTAGCATCTCTTTAATGGAGAAAGGGTTGTAAAATAAGTTCAAATGGGCTTGATAGAACCAGTAGTTAGAATGATATTTTATATGTCTATGGTATTGACATTAGAATCGATGGAGGATATCAAGGATTTAATTTTTTCAATTTTCATGGATAAATTTATAGATTTCATTCCCAATAACATATTAGGGTAACCACGTATATGGGAAGTGAAGATTACGAATGATATTTTAATAGGGACTAGTCATATATACCTTCCATCTTATAGGAATGAACCAAAATAGTTCAGGGACATAAATGTGAAGTTAGAAGTGATGGAAAAAAGGTTTCATTCATCTGATCACGTCTATATGGGAAGAACCAGTCCTGTTAGTGAAAAAAGTAGATGGAAATCGAAGGCTGTTTGTAGATTATCTTAAGCTTAACCAATCTATGTTAAATAATCAGTACCCACTTCTGCACATATATTAACTATTTGATAATTTTAGGGGAGATCAATGGTTTACTAAAATTGACATGCGAAAAGGATATCAATAATTGAGTTATCGTAAAGAGGATATTCTGATGATAGATTTTAAAAGAATATATGGCCCCTATGAATATGTAGTCATTCCTTTCGATCTTATAAATGCTGAATTAGTATTTATGGCACTGATGAATCAAATATTTCAGAGATATCACGATTAATATATTGTGGCATTTGTGGATGACATATTTTTGTATTCAATGACAAGGGATGATCATGAGAATCACTTGGAGATAGATTTTGAAATATTGAGAGATCATCATTTGTATGAAAAATTGTCAAAGTGTGATTTTTGGATACAAGGGGTATGATTTCATAGTCATGTAATTTATGAACAAGGTGATTCTGTTGATTATGAAAATATAAAAGCAACTATATCTTAGAAAACATGGGATAATGTCATGGAAATATAATGTTTTCTTTGTCTAGCTGGTTATTACCATCACTTTATTCATGAATTATCACGACTAGTATCTCTTATAAAAGCATTGAAAAAGTAGAATGCTCCATTCCAATGAACTGTTGAATGATATTAGACATTCCATCGTATGAATGTTTATCTTATAGTAGCACCTATCTTGATTTTTCCTAAATTTGGATAGGGGTACAAGGTGTTCTATAATTCTTTGCGATATGGTATGGAATTTGTTCTCATGAATAGAGACCATGTGGTTGCTTATGGTTCATGTCAGTTGATAGTAGATGATAAGAATTACCCTACATATTATTTGGAGTTTGTTATGGTTTTCCATTCCTTGATGACATGGGGTCATTATCTCTTTGGTGAGATATTTACTAGGTTTATGGATCATAAGATCTTAAATAAAGTTTTCTCACAACATGATTTGAATCTGAGGAAGTGAAATTGGATGAGGTATCACCAAATGTTCGACATTTACTTGATGTATACACTGCGAAATGGAAATTCAATGGATGATTCATTAAGAATAATGTCATATTCTAATATAAAAAAAGAAGCATAAGTTGAATTGTAGATGATGTGGATCCTAGCCGACATGAATGTGCAATGTGAAGACCTAGGTGATGTTTCAGTTTTATTTTGGACTCTGTTGTTTGTAATTGGGTAAAATTGGACAAAGAAGCATGAACATCTGATGTAGAATACTAGGTTATGATTTCAAAACAAAATTTTTGGGAGGACATTGATGGATGGATTCTTGATGGGAGTTTGTTTTTGTGGTTCAGATATCAGATATGTATACCTATGGACTATCATGAAACAATTATTCATGCTTTCCACCATTATAGAAGGGTTTTACCGTCGTGTATACAGAATATATATAAGGCATTGAAGTGCAGTTCTGGTTGATCGATATGAAATTGAATGTGGATGATTTAGTCTGAATGTTATTAACTTGTCAGCAATGTAAGGCTGACCATCAGTGACAAATAGTTATGTTGTAGTCATTACCTATACCATTATGAAAATGGGCGTATATATCCCGGTATTTTGTTATTTGTCACCTAAGAATAGCAAAGAAACATAATTCCATAGGGGTGATAGTGGATCAACTCAATAAGTTGGCCCATTTATTCCAAATTTTTGAAACACATACGGTGGATGATCTGTAAAAAATATATATCCAAAAATTGGTAAAGATATATGGAATACTAGTTTTAATCATCTCAGATAGAGATACAAGGTTCAAGTATAATTTCTAGAAATACTTATAGAAAGCCCTTGGGACTCAATTGACTATGAGTACAATGTATCAATCATCAGATAGAATACTAGTCCGAACAGATGATAGAGACATTGGATGACAAAAGGTTCAATGAACCTGGGTGAGAGCTTCCTCCCCTTAGCTTGTCGAAGAGATCATCTATCCTTGGGAGGGGGTAACATTTCTTGACCGTTACCTGGTTCATCCTTCGGTAGTCTATGCATAGCCTGAGACCACCATCTTCCTTTGTCCCGAACAAAACTGGAGCACCCCATGGAGACACGTTGGATCGAACAAAACCATTCTCCATCTGATTGTCAATCTGAATCCGCAAATCCCGCAACTCCGAAGGTGTCATCCGATAAGGGGCCATTGAAATCGGATGGGAACCAGGCTGTAAGTCTATCCCGAACTCAACGTCAAGTCAGGGGGTGGGGGGGTAGAGTCACAACCTCCTCAGTAAAAACCTAGAGGAACTCCCCAACAACCTCTGGGACATCCATCATCTCTGTATCAGCTGGGACTACTGATAGCCCACCTAAAAAGGAAATGAGAGGCTCCACACACCAGATTCCCACCTGATATCTTTTCTTGACAACAAAAGATACGCGCTGCCCATATACGTCGGAGAACACGACTCTTCTCCGGAAGCAGTCTATAACGGCACTAAGTGAAAACAGTCAGTCGATTCCTAGGATGACATCGTATGGCTGCATATGTAACAGAAGAAGGTCTCCACTAGATCGATGTGGTCCCAAAGTCAGCCCACATCCCCGGAAAACACAAGATACCCGGGTCTGGCCCCCAACTGGTGTACTCAATACCAGTGGCACGGAAAGTCTCTCTACATCTAGTCCCAAAGCATGGGCTAGACTAGGTGTAAAAAAAGGAGTAAGAGGCACCCGAATCTAATAAAGAAGAAACAAGAGTGTTGAACAAACAAATCGTACCTCGTATCACCTCTGGTCCCGCTGGAGCTGCCAACTGTGCTGCGTGCAACTGTCCACGCCAAGCTCCTCTTCCTCTTTGATGTCATCGACCTCCCCGACCACGCCCTGGTCGAGGTCCCTAAGGATCACCCTGAGGTCTCCCTCCTCCCACAAAGTCTTCCCTCAGAGGATCATGGTCTTGATGCTGCTGGAAGGGCCTCGCCGACAACTGGTGCTGCTGAGGTGGGTGCTGAACCTGCCCACCTCCACCGTACTGAGCTCGGGTCGGGCACCGACACTGAACGTGCCTGAAACCTCCACAATAAAAACACCTCAGTCCCGGAATCGTGGAAAATGGACGAGGACCCGAAGATCTGAATTGGAACTGCTAGGGCCTGCTCCCCACTGGCCTGAACCTGGAAGGTCCCGTCGTAAGAGCCCTGCAGCTGACTGCCTTCCCCCTCGACGAGCCTGGCTAGATCCCCTCTCAGGGTGCACCTCCCAGCGAGTGCATCCTCTCTACAACCTCTGCCTTCTTCTGTACCGCCAAGTACGTCAGAAGGGTGAATGGGGTGATAGAATACTGGAGCGAAGGACAAATCACCACCTCAAAAGGTCTCGCCCGAGACTCCTCATCCGAAAAGTGATCCGGAGCAAAGCGTAGGAGATCTTTGAACTTGATCCCTAGCTCTCGTACAGACATACTCCCCAGCTGAAGGGAGAGTAATTCCTGCTGCTTCTCAGCCTTGATCATGGAAGAAAGGAATTCCTCTCAGAATTCCTTCTCATAGTCAGCCCATGGAAGCTCTACCTCTATCCTCTCTCTGAGGTAGAGCATCCACCACTGTCACGCCGCACCTCTCAGCTGACTGACATCTAGGGGAACCTAGTACTCCCTTGGAGCACAGATCAAGGTAAAAGCGATCCCTATCCCCTCAATCCACCCCTCTATCTCTGTATCCGAAGTACTACCCTCATACTTCTTAAGGGTCTACCGCTGGAAAGAACAGAGAGTCTTCTGCCACTGGCTATCTTCCTCCTCTCGGTCAATCCTCAACTGATCAACTGTCTGAATCTGCTGGGCCTCGGCTGTATGAACCACCTGGGGACGACGTCCAGGTGCCATAGATATACAGTAAACAAGGATCGCTTAAGCCCAAGTAGTAAGAAAACTCAAGGTTTTGTTTTTATCATTTTATTTCAATTTCTTTCCTAGAACACCCAAATCAAGTAAAACACAATCATGATGATGCATGTACCTTCCCTAGGGTCTCTACCCTGCTATCAATGTAGTCTCACTTGGTCGTTCGGTAGGCTCAGAGTCCTTGCATCGGATCATGGGGGGCCCTAAAATCCCATGTCTTAGTCAGTCTTCCCTGGCCTATGTCTCGCACCAAGATTGACTAACACTATTGCCCTACCATCCCATGCAATCCTCACTGTGCCTAACTCCATACTCCATCCTATCTCTCAACCATCACCTCTGATACCATTCTGTCACGACCCCCCCAACCAAAGATGCCCCTCTTGAGCTGGCAATATTGAAAGGTAGATAATGACCCCCGAGTCCTGCCTCCATTAGGCCCCGGGGTGGCGACTAGCACCAAGGGTATGGGTTTTCACAAATATGGGTGGCATTACCCGATTTTCTTTTTAGGATCAGGAAATAGGACAAGTCAACCACCAAAAGGAAAAAATAACAAGTTCATGGAAATAAACCCCAAACCAATCCCACATGCATGTTTAAACAATTTATAACAAGGTAAATGTACAAGAATGCTCAATGTACAATACCAAAAGAAAAACAAAGGTACAAAAATAGCAACAGCTCCAATGGTCTGACTAGTAGGGTCCCGCCCGGCCCTGGTAGTCCTCCTGGAATCCTGAAAGTAATCATAGGGTGAGAATACAAGTATACTCAGTAGGGAAACCTAATGCTCTCATGCACAAGTGGGGATACATCGTAATGTCCCGTGAGAACAACAGAAGAAACCTAGCAAGGAATCCTATCCACCCAACCTCACCAGCCACACTCACCGAAACACAAGCACAATAGGTAGTAGTAGTATAAGAACAAGAGTTTTGGGTACCCCGCACTATTTCCCTTTAGTTATCTACTATTCCTAATGAAAAACGTCCTGATGCTGCCACACTCTCCCCACCCGCACACACCTAGGCCTCA
The DNA here is from genome assembly GCA_963277665.1 of Viscum album. Taxonomy (NCBI): domain Eukaryota; kingdom Viridiplantae; phylum Streptophyta; class Magnoliopsida; order Santalales; family Viscaceae; genus Viscum; species Viscum album. The sequence goes on along the minus strand of OY728142.1, from coordinate 1,132,141,375 downwards.
CAACCACGTATCTCGCCCGCACACACCTGGGCCACACAACCACGTATCCCGCCCGAACACACCTGGGCCTCACAACCACGTATCCCGCCCGCACACACCTGGGCCTCAAAACCACGTATCCCACTGGCACAAACCTGGGCCTCACAACCACGTATCCCGCCCGCACACACCTGGGCCTCACAACCACGTATCCCTCCCGCACACACCTGGGACTCACAACCACATATCCTGCCTGCACACACCTGGGCCTCATCCCGATGATTCTTGGGAAATAGTAGAACCTTCCCGAAGAGTCTTGGGCTAAATCCACCCCAATTGAAACCTACTCGAAGAGTCTTAGGTGTAAGGTCGCCACAAGCCATCACAGCCTAGGGGAGAAGGAGCAGAGAGGAGCTAGTAACTAATGAAAAAACACCCTCTCCCATAAAATGGGAGTGTTCGGCACTAAGTTCTCAACATGGGTGGGGTGCGATAAAACACAAAAGATATAGATATATATATATATAAATATACCAACCACACATCCCAACCTATGGATTCTAAAAAGAGAACTGAGAACATGCCTTGGCACTGCTATTACGAAGCATGCATACAACAAACAAACTCAACCCACTCTAGGTTTTTATACTTCATTAGGAAAAGTTATTTAGTTCCTTAACTACTGGGAAACTATCCACAACCACCCAAACCAAATGTTCGTAAAACATATCCCTTCCATCAACAAATCAAGTTAGGAAAACAGAAGAAACACAACCAAGCCCTTATTATCAAACAACCAACCCCATTGATTAACATTCCCGTTCCATTACCATGCCCCACCATTCATTAACTATTCCACGTTTTAACCACAACCCACAACCCGTTCACATTAAAACCCAACCCTGTAGCCCCACTGCCAACCGCCATAACCACAACTGCACCAAAACCCGTACATCAACATCCCTTAAATACCATATATTGCAGCCCCACTGCCCGTTGCCAACATAACATTCATACCAACCAACAACAAAGTCAACCACATCCCTGCTGCTCACCCGATCCACAGCAACCCACAAATCACTCCCATCACATGCCACATAACCATGCCTGCACCCACATGTTCATTACTCCATTTTTTTAACCAGGGTGATCACACAAGGGTTCCAAATTTTCATTTAATCAGCCAAATTTACTTGATTATCCAATTTACACATTCCACAAGCTTCCATCCCTAAGAAAGTACAGAAGGACAGGGAAACATTTAATTTCTTAAGAAATGGCCCCCAACAACCATGATTTTCAGTAGGTAGAACCTCATTTAATTCACAACATATTATCACAGGATATAAAGTAACAGCAATAAAAACTTTCCATCCTCGTTATATAAGACTGTTATTATCTTTATTAAACCGGTTCAAAAGTGTTTCACGTAAACAATAGAACACCCACCCCGCATGATGAAAAAATTAAAGAGACGAAGGTATGATCCCTACTTCAACAGGTTCTTGATCGCAATGCCACCCCGGATCAACCTTAGAAGACATCCATCGATGTCCGTCACTTCTGTCGGGTCCCAGAAAAACCTCCTCAGGTGGATATCGGAATGAAAAGGCCGAATGAAAGACAATGAACTCAGGCTTGGAAGCTGCGCCTCGTCGTTACGATCCTGTGGCCACTGACGGATCGTAAATCTGAGCTCGGACGAAGAAGTTATGGAAGGAAGAGCCTTCGAGTCTCTTGAGAGAGCTCTACTCAGAGGAGAGGAGAGGAGAGGGGAGGGGTGAGTTGAAAGGAGGAGGGGACCCCTCCTTTTATAGGCGTGAAAAAGAAAACATACACGGTATGTACTTTATGGTACACAGTGTGTACTCGGTTCTTTCACACGGTCTCCACGCGGCCTCCAACATGGCTCCGCGGCCGTTGACTATCCAACACACAGTTTGAGGGTAACACATATTTGGGGAAGGACTACATGAGGTGTATTTTGACACACGACGTGTACTCATTTATTGCACACGGCAAGGACACGACTCTAACACGGTACACGACCGTTGACTGGTAATGTGTACTTGGGGAAGGACTACACGTCGTGTAGAACTGGACACACGGCGTGCACCCATTACTCCACATAGCAAGGACATGGCCTGCAACACGGGGTATACCCGGGAAGGGAGTACACGACTTGTACTCAAACTACACGGCGTGTAGTTTCATAATTTTGGAATGTGTGGGAAAAGTCCATTTTACCCTCCAGAACACTTATTGACCTTCTATTTGACAATAAGAATGGGACAGAGAGGTCCGGTCCATTACATCAGATACCTCTTAAAACATTCTCGCCCCCGAGAATTCAAAATCCAACCCAGAAGAACCCAACAAGATACCTCTTAGGGTTCTCATTATAACAGGAACCCAACCAACAACCCTAATCATATGTGTTAGGAATTTCTTCTCCTATGTCGAGATATTATCCGCTTTAGGCGGCACTGACTCGCCTACACAAGTTTAATTGCATCCTCATTAATGCGTCTTGATTAAGAATTGGGTTTTCCCACTTTCATACATTCGGATTTTTCAACTCGCACTAACCCCAACACCACACAACCAACACACTACCCGAACACATGGGTGTGGGAAATTTCTTCACATATGTCAAGATATTATCCGATTTAGGAAGCACTGACATTCCCGCACGGGTTCAATCGAATCCTCATTAATGCGTCTCAATTAAGGGTCAGGTTTTTCCCTTTACCACACATCCGGACATGTTACACATTACCAGGGAACAATGAATCAAATGGTCTCACAACTGACAAGATAAGAATTCCATATAACAAGGGTACAGAGTACCACATCAACACAAAGCTCGGAAGAACAAGGAAAAAAACACAAGTCAAAACAACTCCGGGTTCTAAGCATGATTCTGGGTCTCCCGCTCCCGAGTACTCTCCTCGAGGCCGCCATGCCTCCACAACACACGAACCAAGGGAATGGTTCATCCACGGAGTGCCTTCTCTTTACGATCTTCGATTCTGACTGGTCATTCCTCGAAGGTCGCTTCGTCTCCAATATCTAACTCGCCCCAGTCGATAACGTGGGAGTCTTCATGTAAGTACCGACGAAGCTGGGAGACGTGGAAGACATCATGAACCTTCTCCAACTAAGGTGGCAGGGACAACTGATATGCCACCTCACTGACTCGACTCAACACCTCAAAAGGTCCAATGAACCTGGGTGAGAGCTTGATCCCCTTAGCTGGTCGAAGAGATCATCTATCCTTGGGAGGGGGTAACGGTTCTTGACCGTGACCTGGTTCAACCTTCGGTAGTCTATGCATAGCCTGAGACCACCATCTTCCTTCGTCACGTACAAAACTGGAGCACCCCATGGCGACACGCTAGATCGAACAAAACTGTTCTCCATTAGATTGTTAATCTGAATCCGCAAATACCACAACTCCGAAGGTGTCATCCGATAAGGGGCCATCGAAATCAGACGGGCACTAGGCTGTAAGTCTATCCCGAACTCAACGTCACGTCGGGGGGGGGGGGGGTAGAGTCACAACCTCCTTAGGAAAAACATCGAGGAACTCCCCAACAACCTCTGGGACATCCATCATCTTTGTATCAGCTAGGACTACTGATAGCCCACCTAACAAGGAAATGAGAGGCTCCACACGCCGGATTCCCACCTGATATCTCCTCTCACCAACAAAAGACACGCGCTGCCCATCTACGTCGGAGAACACGACTCTTCTCCGGAAGCAGTCGATAACGGCACTAACAGAAAACAACCAGTCGATGCCTAGGATGACATCGTATGGCTACATCTATAACAGAAGAAGGTCTCCACTAGATCGATGTGGTCCCAACGTCTGCCCTCATCCTCGGAAAACACAAGATACCCGGGTCTGGCCCCCAACTGGTGTACTCAGTACCAGTGGCATGGAATTTCTCTCTACATCTAGTCCCAAAGCCTGGGATAGACTAGGTGAAAAAAGGAGTAAGAGGCACCCGAATCGAATAAAGAAAAAACGAGAGTGCTGAACAAACAAATCGTACCTCGTACCACCTCTGGTCCCACTAGAGCTACCAACTCTGTTGTGTGCAACTGTCCACGCCCAGCTCCAATGCCTCTTTGATGTTGTCCACCTCCCCGACCATGCCCTGGTCGAGGTCCCTGAGGAGCACCCTGAGGTCAGCCTCCTCCCGTAAAGTCTTCCCTCAGAGGAGCATGGTCTTGATGCTGCTGGAAGGGCCTCACCGACAACTGGTGCTGCTGAGGTGGGCGCTGAACCTGCCCACCTCCACTGTACTGAGCTCGGGTCGGGCACCAACCTTGAACGTGCCCGAAACCTCCACAAGAAAAACACCTTGGTCCCGAGCTCGTGGAAAAGGGATGACGAACCGAAGATCTGAATTGGAACTGCTGGGGCCTGCTCTCCACTGGCCTGAACCTGGAAGGTCCCATCACAGGAGCCCTGCAGCTGACTGCCTTCCCCTTCGACGAGCCTGGCTGGATCCCCTCTAGGGGTGCACCTCACAGCGAGTGCATCATCTCTACAACCTATGCCTTCTTTTGTACCTCCATGTACGTCAGAAGGGTTAATGGGGTGATAGCATACTAGAGCGAAGGATGAAGCGCCTCCTCCAAATGTCTTTCCCGAGACTCCTCATCCGGAAAGAGATCCGGAGCAAAGCGTAGGAGGTCTTTGAACTTGATCCCCAACTCTCGTACAGATATACTCCCCTGCTGAAGGGAGAGTAACTCTTGCCGCTTCTCCGCCTTGATCATGGAAGAAAGGAATTCCTCTCAGAATTCATTCTCAAAGTCAGCCCACGGAACCTCTGCCTCTATCCTCTCTCCGAGGTAGAGCATCCACCACTGTCACGCCACACCTCTCAGCTGACTGACTGCTAGGGGAACCCAGTACTCCCTTGGAGCAGGGATCAAGGTAAAAGCGATCCCTAGCTCCTCAAGCCACCCATCTGTCTCCGTATCCGATTTACTACCCTCGTACTTCTTAAGGGTCTGCCGCTGGAAAAAACAGAGAGTCTTCTGCCACTGGCTATCTTCCTCCTCTCGGTCAATCCTCAACTGATCAACTACCTGAATCTACTGGGCCTCGCCCGTCTGAGCCACCCGGGGACGACGTCCAGGAGCCATAGATGTACGGTAAACAATGATCGCCTAAGCTCAAATAGTAAGGAAACTCAAGGTATTGTTTTTATCATTTTATTTCAATTTCTTTCCCAGAACATCCAAATCAAGTAAAACACAATCATGATGATGCATGTACCTTCCCTAGGGTCTCTACCCTGCAATCAATGTAGTCTCATTTGGTCGTTCGGTAGGCTCAGAGTCCTTGCATCGGATCATGGGGGCCCTAAAATCCCATGTCCTAGTCGGTCTTCCCTGGCCTATGTCATGCACCAAGATTGACTAACACTATTGCCCTACCATCCCATGCAATCCTCACTATGCCTAACTCCAGACTCCATCCTATATCTCAACCATCACCTCTGATACCATTCTATCATGACCCCCTCCCACCAAAGATGCCCCTCCTGAGCTGGCAATAGTGAAATGGAGATAATGACCCCCGAGTCCCGCCTCTAGTAGGCCCCAGGGTGGCGACTAGCACCAAGGGTATGGGTTTTCACAAATATTGGAGGCATTACCCTTTTTATTTTTTAGGATCGGGAAATAGGATAAGTCAACCACCAAAAGGAAAAAGAACAAGTTTATGGAAATAAACCCCAAACCAATCCCACATGCATGTTTAAACAATTTATAACAAGGTACAAGTACCAGAAAGCTCAATGTACAATACCAAAAGAAAAACAAAGGTACAAAAACAGCAAAAACTCCAACGGTCTGACTAGTAGGGTCCCGAACGGCCTTGGTAGTCCTCCTGGAAACTTGAAAGTAAACGTAGGGTGAGAATACATGTATACTCAGTAGGGAAACCTAAAGCTCTCATGCGCAAGTGGGGAGACATCCTAATGTCCCGTGAGAACAACAGAAGAAACCTAGAAAAGAATCCTATACACCCAACCTCACTAGCCAAACTCACCAAAACACAAGCACAACAGGTAGTAGTAGTATAAGAATAAGAGTATTGGGTACCCCGCACCATTTAACTTTAGTTAGATGCTCTTCCTAATGACAAACGTGCTGACGCTGCCACACTCTCCCCGCCTGCACAAACTTGGGCCTCAAAACCATGTATCCCGCCCGCACATAGCTGGGCCTCACAACCACGTATCCCGCGTGCACACACATGGGCCTCACAACCATGTATCCCGCCCACACACACCTGGGCCTCACAACCATGTATCCCGCCCGCACACACCTGGGCCTCACAACCACGTATCCCGCCCGCACACACCTCGGCCTCACAACCACGTATCCTGCACGCACACACCAGGGCCTCATCCCGAAGATTCTTAGGAAACAGTAGAACCTTCCCGAAGAGTCTTTGGCTAAATCCACCCCAATCAAAACCTACCTGAAGAGTCTTAGGTGTAAGGTCGCCTCAAGCCATCACAGCCTAGGGGAGAAGGAGCAGGAAGGATCTAGTAACTAAGGGAAAACACCCTCTCCCAGAAAATGGGAGTGTTCAAAACTAAGTGCTCAACATGGGTGGGGTGCGATAAAACACAAAAGATACAGATATATATATAAGTATACCAACCACACAACCCAAACTATGGCTTCTAAAAAGAGAACTGAGCACATGCCTCACCACTACTACTATGAAGAATGCATATAACAAGCAAACCCAACCCCCTTTAGGTTTTTATACTTCATTAGAAAAGGTTATTTAGTTCCTTAACTACTGGGAAACTATCCACAACCAACCACACCAAATGTTCATAAAACTTATCCCTTCCATCCACAAATCAAGTTAGGAAAACACAAGCTACACAACCAAGCCCTTCTTATCAAACAGCCATCCACATTGATTAACATACCTGTTCCATTACCATGCCCCACCATTCATTAACTCTTCCACATTTTATCCAAAACCCATAACTCGTTCACATTAAAACCCAACCCTGTAGCCCCGCTGCCAAACGCCATAACCACAACTTCACCGAAACCCGTACATCAACATCCCTTTAATACCATATATTGCATCCTCGCTACCTGTTGCCAACATAAGATTCATACCAACCCACAACCATGTCAACCGAAGCCCCGCTGCTCACCCGATCCACAACAACCCACAAAACACCCCCATCACATGCCACGTAACCAAGACAACACCCACATGTTAATTATTCCATTTTGTTTAACCTGGGTGATCAAAAAAGGGTTCCATATTTTCATTTAATCAGACAACTTTACGTGATTATCCAATTTCCACATTCTACAAGCTTCCATACATAAAAAAATACAGAAGGAGAGGGAATAATTTAATTGCGTAAGAAAAGTCCCCCAACGACCACGATTTTCAGTAGGTAGAAGCTCATTCAATTCACATCATAATATCACAGGATATAAAGTAACAACAATCACAACTTCACATCCCCGTTATATAAGACAATTATTATCTTTATTAAACCAGTTCAAAAGTGTTTCACGTAAACAATAGAACACCCACCCCGCATGATTCACAAATTAAAGAGACGAAGGTAAGATCCCTACTTCAATAGGTTCTTGATCGCAACGCTCCCCCGGATCAACCTTAGAAGACGTCTGTCGGCGTACGTCACTTCTGTCGGGTCCCGGTAAAACCTCCTCAGGTGGATTTTGGAAAGAAAATGCCAAAGGAAAGACAATGGACCCTGGATCGGAAACTCCGCCTCGTCATTACGATCCCGTGGCCGCTGACAGATCATAAATCGGAGCTCAGATGAAGAAGTTATGGAAGGAAGAGCCTTCGAGTCTCTTGAGGGAGCTCTGCTCAGAGGAGAGGAGAGGAGAGGAGAGGGGTGAGTTGAAAGGAGGAGGGGACCCCTCATTTTATAGGCGCGAGAAGAAAAATTACACAGCATGTACTTTATGGTACACGGCATGTACTCGGTTCTTTCACACGGTCTTCACGCGGCTTCCAACACGGCTCCGCGGCCATTGACTGGCCAACACACAGTTTGAGGGTAACGCATACAAGGGGAAGGACTACACGATGTGTAGTTTAGACACACGACATGTACTCATTTATTGAACACGTCAAGGAAACAACTCCAACACGGTACACGACCATTGACTGGTAATGCGTACGCGGGGAAGGACTACACGACGTGTAGAACTGGACACACGGTGCACACCCATTACTCCACACAGCAAGGACACGGCCTGCAACATGGGGTATACCCGGGTAGGGAGTACACGACGTGTACTCAAACTACACGACGTGTAGTTTCAAAATTCTGGAAAGTGTGGGAAAAGTCCATTTTACCCTCCATAACACTTCTTGACCTTCTTTTTGACAAAGGAATGGGCCGGAGAGGTCCAGGCCATTACATTGAAACACAAACAGAACCCATTCATACAATGTTAATAATTTAAAAATTGGTCATTTTGAATTGTATCAAAAATTAAATTGAATAATTCTAAAAGATAATTAATCCATATATATAAATCATTTACATAATTATATGGTATAAATCACTAGAAAGAACTAAAATTAAAAATAAATTTACATGTATAAAATCTAAAATGTATTATGTGTTATGGATTTAAAACTGAGGGAAAATAGTATAAACACAGATGGAAGGTTTACATTGAAGACAAGATGGGTAAGTCCTATAGCTGGATGATAGATTAAGAACATTCAACTCATAGATGAGAACAGTCAGGGATTCATTGAACAACCACCTTATACACTCATTCATGATTTCTATAAATGATTAATGGATTATAAAAAGATGATTATATTTTAACTATTATAAAAAAAATTATACAGAAACTACCATCTAAAACCAAATTTTTAAAACCATCATCAACAACTAGGTGAATCCATAATTTTTTTCACACATAACATTATCCTTATGAATATATTGGTTCAATTAATGTTTAATGAAATTAAACGCATTTGTAGTTGAAAAATATGGCTAAATCCATAAAATCATAAGCCCATGAATTTAATGGAATAAATGTGATTCTATAAAATGAAGATATGATGCCATAAAATATAGAACCCATGAATCAAAATGGACCTATGTTATATCTTTTCCTCCAAGATAATTTGAAAAAAATCCTGATTAGTTATACATTTTTACCAATCTCTTCTATTGTGATATGTTTTTCTAATTCATTTAATATCAGTGAATGAATGTCAATAAAAACTTCAATTTGAAATTGACCTGTAATCGACCAATTCCCTCAGAACAATGAGATCCAATGATTTATTTTCAAATATTTTTTAATTTATATCATAAAATCATGTAAAATTTAAAAGAACAAGTGGCTTTATAATGAAAAATAAATAATTTCTTCAAAATGAAAAAAAAATAAAAAAATTAACATTGTTTGGGTGTATAATCATATAATGATTGTGTTTCATAGGGAAATTATTATACAATAATTCTAATATTGATCCCATGCTTAAAGGTAAACATTATTTTACTAGGAAAGGGTTCATTAACATTTTTTATAGTCATATAAAACTAAATTCTATGAAATAGATCTTGTAATAATTGAAAATTTATTTTTATTACCATTTTCATAAATAAATATATGAATAATTATGTTTTCGTTATAATTTTCTAGCTATACAGTAAAAGGTAGACTATATACATTAATTTGAGTCTTTGTAATGTAAAAAAGGAAGAATAGTGAATCAACATCACCTAGACTAGAAATTCACCAATGTAGTGAAAACATTCACCACCCAAGCATTAAAAATGTACTTATGAAAGGAAATAAGAAAACATGGGTATTCAATTATAAATAAATCATTATTTAATCATGAAATAAAAAATATATTGGGTTGTAATAAAATATATAATAACACTAAAAATGGGTTTTTTTTTAATTTTATAACCTTAATCACATACAAGTGACACAAAATTTGGAGAGAATAGAATTATTTTTGAGAATAATCTGGGTGATTAATTGGAATTGGATGGGATTGGGAGAGGGTTTACTAAGAAAGTAGAATTTGTGAGATTATCTAAATGAAATCAACATTGAATGTTGAAGAAAACCTGAAATTTCAATATATGGATGAAATTTAGGGAGTTGAGATTGAATAGGCACAATAACACATGCATCATAGTTTTCAGAAAATAATATAATAACTGAGTTGTATTATTCAAAATGAGTGGATTAATGAATACAATTATAAATAGATACAAGTGAAATGAAAAAAAATTCAGTGAGAAAATATGATATAAGAAACTGAATTGTATATAAAATCAAATGAAAATCCTATGGCAATGCAGAAGAAATATTAGAACCCATTAATGAAAAACATCATACAAAGAATACCATCTTTCAAACCATAGATAATTGTGAATTCATTGCTGCTACATTGCCCCAATATACTATCAATTGAACCAAGATATTCTTTAAAAAGAACAAAACTATATAACAAAATTATTAGAGTTGAGTAAGTTTGAAAAATGATAGTAACCAGATAAATCATCAATATTGGGACCTAAGAATTAATATGGCATTAACATGACCAGTGAGAAAGTAATAAAAACAAAACTGGTGAATTATGAAAGAAGAATCTCTATGTATCATGGTCATAGAGTAGATAACATGATGAAAAAAATATCTTGAAAAACTTAACACATCCCTTTTCAATCACATGGGTGAAATGATATAATCTCATAAAATTATAAAACCAAGGAACATATGAATTAATGGCATGAGTAAGTAAATATCAAATAATTTTTTTTTCAAATTGATAATTTTCATACATGATTGATTTGAAATAGAAAATGAAAGCACAATTTCACATCATTTGAATATATTGAAGGTAAGAAAGGGTAAATTAATATCAAAATAATGACATTTTCTTTCACTCCTAATAATACAAATATTATTTTGAAATAATAAGGATTAACCAAGAAAATCCAAAAAAAATTATAATTAATAATATCTATTTATTTTAAATGAATCAATAAAATAATGAAGAGATAATACCTAATTTTTATTTCTTTAATTTTGTTAGTACTTGAATGGGACAAAAAACAATATACAATGGGGGAGCACAAATATTTTGAAATCACGTGTCAATGGAACCATTAATATTTCGTTATTATTATTTGAAAGTATGTGAAAAAAATTGAACCTATAAATAATATGGAATCTTCTGAAAACCTTGATAAATATATACCTATAAAAATATTCACCTATAAAAATTAAAAACATATATATTGAAGTGGAATCAATTATAAACAAAATTAAATACTCTGATAAAATTAAAAAATATGTTTTTTTATAAAAATAATATGTTTCTAAATGAAAATTAAATATTTACATGTATGAAAAAATTATGTAAATGTATGAAAAATATTATGTATAAAATCAGATAAAAATATGAACCTGTAAATAAAATTTTACATGTATATATACAAACCATGAGAGTAAATGTGAACTTATAAATAAGTAAATCCCGGTAAAATAATTTTAACTTGTAGAAATTTTAAACCTTGTTAAAATATTATGAACCTATAAAAAATATGAACCTACAAATATATAAAATTTTGATTAATATATTAGCCTATAAAAGACTAACATGTAATAAAAATGTATAGGTTGATTATATATTATGATTGTGTCTATAAAAAAATAAATCCTAGTCATCTAATAAACATATTAATAAATATGATCCTGTAAAATATAAATAATAAAAAATATAAACCTTGGTAAAAATTATGAACATGTAAAACCATACAAAAATGTTAAAATATCAATGATGGTAAAATAAATTAATGGAGTGAATAAGATAAGATCAAAAATCAATGTAATGAAAATATAGGTAATCGATGGCGGGGTATGCATGTCAAGAATAGTATTTCATAAATAAATGTAATCCTAGATTCTACAGTGAATATTTTACCCTTTATATATGAATAGAAACCTTGAAGAATGATGACATCATTTAATGAAAATGTATCTTAATAAATGAGATCCTGATAATATATGTAATAACAATCGGATAAATTACAATAAATTATAGGTTACAAGTGAGGTCAGTTTCACAGATTGTATGCTAGAAATCCTACCAAAATCACTACAACCCTGAATGAACCCGTGTCTATGGCAAAAATTAGATATAAATTATGTCAAAGAAACCCAAAATGGGGGAGATGAATATGGAGCTGAGGGGGTGGGTAATCAGATATTGGATTGGGTGGGGGAAAGGAGGTGATTGGAGACGTGATAAGGAAGTGTATGTGCCATGAAGTGGGCAGTGTGGAAGAGGCATAGATGGGATGCAGAGGAGAAGGTGGAGAGCTAGGGGAGGTATAGAAGAAATGGGGAACATTGATAATGAGGTGCTGATGCATGAATTATGTGGTCATACAAGGAAGAGAAGGGTATTCTTGGTAGTAACGAGGCATGTAATAAGCAGTGGGGGAGGCAATGATGAGTAGATTTTGAGGAGAGGTAGAGGATGAAGAAAATGGAGGAGGATATGGGGTTGATAGAGTAGCTTCAGGAAGATCCATCAAGGATGTGAATGTGGGACTATGATGACAAGGAGGAAGAATGATATGTGATCTAGATAGGGGAGTCTGTGAGGCAGAGGTTGAGAAGGGACTCAAGGAGGGATATGAGGAATCTGGAGGGGAGGTATAGTCAGGGGTGTGGGGGGGGATTTATAAGGTGATGAAGGGAGGGAGAGAGGAATGGATGGAGAGGGGACACTTAAATGAAAATTGATGTGGGTATAATGTGTGGAAGAGAATTTACAAGATTTAGTACAAATAATGTATATGGTATAAAAATATTTATAAACTTATAAACAATTTTTTTGAAAAATTGATTTTTATTATGCATTTTTGGTTTAATTTAATAATAAATTCTCCCACATAAATTAATTGATTCATGAAAGGTGGATTATATATTTGAAATCAAGAGTACAAAATTTCTGTAATAGTTCATTTTTATTTTAGTTCAATATCAATTTTAACCATAGTAAATAAATCTCACTACGATATTCATAAAATGGGTCAATTAATGGTAAAAATAACATGATAAGGATTAAAAAGTAACATGAATAATTTTATTAATGTTATTTTAGGTTGTTATTTTATTTATTATCATACAATATTTTAATGTATTACATTTTATCCATTTTTCCTTGATATTTATCATTATAGTATTTTACATAATGAAATTCCATAATTAAAAATCTATTTATTTTTTTATATAAAATATAATAAAACAATTTTGAAAATGTGTCATGTTTTATTTAAAATAGTTATTTTTAAGATAAATGATTATTTATTATGGTAAATTATTAAAAATTAATGTTATTTAATATTAACATTACGTTCACATGCCACACTAACGTATTATTTATTTAGTAAAAAGAAGAATAAAGTAAATAATATTAAAAATCATAAATTTAATATTATTTCAAATAAATATTATAATCCAGAATTTTTTAAAATGTGACTTACACTAGATTTTAAAAATGATTATATTATAATTAAATTGTTTCATTTATGTTTTTGAATTCAATGTAAATAAATAGTTCGAATAGTGAAGTAATTGGTATTTCATTATGAATAATATATTATTAAATTGTCTAAAATTCCAAAAAAAATTATATTTGGCCAATTCAATATGATGTGGTTGAAAATATCATCCTTTATCCATTTTTTGTGAAATTTTATTTTTATGGTAACAATATTGACACAAAATTTTTTAATAACTTTGTAATCATGGTAATTATCAAAAGGGTTACGACTGGTTAAAACAAAGAGATAATTGTAAGATATAATAGAAAGAAGCACATATTTTCTCTATAGAGAATATTTTTTCTAATAAAAATATTAAATATGATTATTATTAGTATTGAGAAATGTTTACTTGAATGTAAACTCATATGAATTTAATTGTTTCGAAATTCTAGTAGTGCCCCTCATTTTTATATTAAAATGGAATAGAAACATGAACACATTTTCTCTATAAGGAATATTTTTTCAAATAAAAATATTAAATATGATTATTATAAGTATTGAGAAATTTTTACTTGAATGTAAACTCATATGAATTTAATATCTTGAAAAATTCTAGTAGTTCCCCTCATTTTTATATTAAAATGGAACCTCATCTCCTCTTTAATTTACAGATAAAAAGATCTGTATATTGGTGAATACCTGATAAAATCCATTACTATCATCCCACCTTATATTCTAGAGTCTTTATTTTTGGAATCAAACCATCCACAAAGGTCTTAAGTTATAAATAACACGAGGTTGTCTTAAGAAGTGCTATAGTTCTTAACCGAGTGTTTTAGTTTCATTTATTCATATAACTCCTTAATATTTCATTATAAAATATGAAATTGTAACACTAATATATACCATATTATTGGATAATATTATTTTATTGAAATTCATATATATTTAATTATTAGTAAAATTGGAAACAAAACCACCGTTTGTGTGTACGGTGGGCTACCACCTCCTAAATAGATTTAATTAATATTCCATTACCACATATCATGGATGGTTATAATAAAAATATGTATTTTATATTTTATAATAATCACATATTTATATTTAAAAATATATAATATTCCATATATTTTATTACTATTCCATTAATTGAAAAATGATAACATCATTTATGCATATGTGTGGGCTACGACCTCCATGAAGTGATTTGATTATTTTTTCATCACAATATCACATTGATGATATAAAAATTTATATAAAGATGTAATATCATTTTTATGATAAAATAATTATCCAATAAATATAAAATAACACACAACTTCTTTCAAGAGATATTGTTGATAAATTGAAACATTACTCATGTGTACATATGGACTAGCTTCTACATGATTCTAAAATAGTTAATTTTTCCTAAAATGTTTTCATGGAAAGATCTAAACTTATAATTGATTTATAAAAATTATAATTATTTATTTATTATTATTCTATTATTGGTATAAAAACAAATACATTGATGGAAATCAATATAACAAAGCTATTTTGAAAATTATTATCTGAACATCCACATAATTCAGGATGTGAAATTAAATGACTAATTAATTAAAAATTCATTAAAATAAATAGAAGGAATGGTTAATGGATTAGAGATTAAAAAAATATTAAATGAATCAATTGACATGAGTTTACTATATTGGAGTTGATAGACATTCATTGAAATTATGGAGTCGAGGTAAGTGATTCTTTCTCAATTTTACATCATTAAAGAATAATTTATTTTTATTAACATAATTTATTTTATATTGTGTAGAGAAATCCTATTTTCAATGTTATATCATAAATCATTCATACATTATAGAACATTATGTTTCAATTTTAATTACATCATCCAAGGGATATTTACTATAAAGTTTCGAATTTGTAAAAGGATCCCTAACTGAGTTTCATTTTAATTTTTATTAATATTCTTCATTGAAATTGATATTCCATGATTATGTGTTAATTGATATACAGAATTATTTATTTAGTATTTACACTTAATTTTATAGATGTTTGTTTTTTTTGAAAATTAGTCTATCAATTTATTTATTCTTAATTAACTAATTTTGAATATTGAATAGGTTTCTCTCTCTCAATCCCATTTTCTTAAGACACATTTCTTGTTAAACCCTATGATATCCATATAATGCGTGTTTACAAACCCATGACTAAATTTTTAAATATTATTTGAAATAATTTATGAGATTTATATATCTATATATTATTATAACATTCAATTAATATTTATTTAAAAGTTACCATAGTAGTAAGGGCTTTATGTTATAATCTAATTTCTTTTAAAGATTGTTTATATCCAAGGATAATTTGAGGGAAATTATATTGTATTATTTTATTAAATAACCTCTATTTTTTTCCTATATTTATGAGTGGAGTTTAGATGTTTTTTTCACTTACCCTATTATTTATTGATTAAATATCATCGAAGTTGTTTGTAAGAGACATTGATCATGAATATTACTTTAGATTTAAAATATTTCTCTTCCATATCAATGTTCACTAAATTTTTTTAAAAATATATTCCTTTTTAAACATTAGTTATTTCATAAAGCTATTTCACAAGATATATGACCTTCAAATATTATCTTTCTAAATTATAATTATTAACATTTCTCAAATGGTTCTCTTTTGAACCCATTTACAATTTTTTTGAAAATATTTTTTATTTTTTACCTTTAGAAAATTAGGTTATTTTTCCACCATCATCACCATTATTTTCCTTGTAGAATATTTCATATGTTACGATATATATTTTTAATTCAATGTATTTTCACACTTTGTTTTTAAAATATTGTTACTCAAATGTTCTTTTTAAAAATGAAAACAGTTATTCTCCTCAATAATGTTTCAAATGATATTATAATGTTATTTTAATTCTACAATGTCAGAAACTATTGATTTTAAATATAGTTTACTGGGTATATGTTATAATGATATCAACCTTATTAATTATCTAGATGAATTATGATATTGAAATGAAACCCATTTCTTCTCCACGGGTGCATCAATGAATGAAAGAAAAATAATTTTTTTATCACAAAATGTTATATTCTATATGTTCTATTACGGATCTATAATTTAACATTATTGATGATGAATGGAGATAAAAATGAAATTAATATGAAGTGTGTATCCCTATTATTGGTCATGATCAATTAGTGATTCCGATACATTTTATAAGATTGATTGATCCCCATTATAGCTTAGTTTTAATGAGTGACTCCAATATACATAATAAGAAGTTTTTCCACTTAATAATTCAACAATACATTGTTTAATGTTCCTTATCATCAGATGCTAGAATGAGACAATTTATCATAGTGGATTCCCCTATTGATTTAATAGGGCTCTAGTTATATCATGTACTTTTTATAAAGATAATGTTCTCATATAACAATATTGTTTTCTATATTATTATTGTTGTTATTTTTTTATTCATATAATCAAGATTGATATCAAACATCTTGTGATTTCTATTTTGGATGAATATTTCATTTTTTATTCTTTATTATATTTTTCACGAATGATGATCAAAATATTTATGGGTATTAATTCTTATATTTTATTCTGATGGACTTTTATTATTTTATAATACCATTACGATGATTTTATTCTCATCGATGAAAGTCAATTGTTAATTAATATTCTTTCACATATTGAGTGTTTGAGCTAACAATTTTTTTGTTTCATTTTCCCTATTTTACGAGGAATAAAGTTAAATAATTTGTTTCTATAAATGATTCATCTGTGAAAAAGTTTGTGGTATATGTGGAAGACTTACTATGAAATAAAAATTGATGGTTTTAATTAGAAAAAATAATGACTTATTAAAATGGTTATTTGTATGTTAGTGTTTCTCTCAATTCATCAAAACTGTAAAACTAAAAACTATCATAGGAATATATGTGATCTGTTATTTATTATTGATGTTTTAATTTTTTTTATAGATACAATTAGGCCACATTTATCTATATCAAGCCAAAAACATAAAGATTTGTGATTTTAGCAACATATTAGAGAGTGTAGGTTTTCTGTTATTACAGTTGGTTCCCAATAAAATTTTAGTTAACTTTGGAGATCAATATGTTTTCATGTGAGGTTATTATATGATTTTTTAATACAACTATGGGTTTCTAATAATAGGGGTGACCATACATTAAATTTCTTAGATACCATATTTGAAGTGTTAAGTTGGGGAATTTTAATATTCAAAATAATATTGTAGGAGACGTTTTGTTGGGTTGTGGTGTTTTTATCCCTTAGGGTTCAAATAATGTATTATTTAAGAAGAATTATATTAATATTTTTTGTAGATATAATTTTAAAGGCTTGAGATAACATTTTAGGTTAAATCTTTAAATAATGTGATTATTTTTGATATATGAATTATATTTATTGAACATGATTATCATATTTATGATATTATTTTATTAAGGAATATACATATTTGGTATATGACTTTATGAGAAATCAATGTTATTTGGAGACAAATGATAAAATACTCATAGAATAATATATGGTCAAATGCTAATGATTATTGGGTTTCTAACATTGTTAGGAATATTTTGATGAATATTATGGTTAGTTATTTATAAATGATCTAATTTTTGAACTTTGGGTGTTCTTCTCGAGGTTATTGAGATTAATGTTGTATTCTATCAAATGAATGTTTATTTGTTTGAGTAATTATGTTACCTTCTGGAGACAAAATTATATTTTGTTGATATATAAAGGCATGAGGAATATTTTTATATTATATTATTTTTTTTATTCATTATAATTTTATTTTGGTGGTTAAGAAATGTTAAATTCATCTTGAATAATCATTATTTAAAGAAAATAAAGTGTTTTTTGTATGTTGATTAAACAATAAAATTATATTTTTCATGAAAGTATTTCCCAAATGTTCTTAGTTAATATATTAAAGTAATTCATCAAATATATGAAAATAATCCTAAAATAAAAAATGTATCCTACTACAATCATTTTATTTTAATCAATGGTAATTTCATCCATCATAGATTTCTGGTTTTTTGGGTCATTAAATTTTTATTATACTTGTTTCTAATCAGTATATGTTATTCATTTATCAATATTTTTTCACTTATATTTCCATATTTAAACATCAAAAAAATTATTCTTTTTAGATTCCAACTATATTTTATTCTTTATGACCTAAGTATTTCCCATTCCCAATTTTCAAGAGGATGTTTTGTTAATTATGTTAATTATGTTTGATTTAAAAAAAGGAATTATCAATTATCAGAATGTTTGCTATCAACCAATATAAAAATTATTTGAATGAAATTTATTAAAGGGTTGAATATAATATCTTGTTACTTTTAAATATAGACTATGTTAAATATATTATAAGATATATAACCTTGAGCATTAAATGAATTGGGATATATTTTGAGAATATTATTATTTAAATATGATCATTATAACATTGATGTTTAATTATAAGGTATTAATATGATTAAGAAAATAAGGAAATATATATAATGATTCAAATAAATACACATTTTTTATTATTTTCTATAAAATAATAATTCTATTTTTACTAAATTCATTTTATTCTTCAAAAATATGTTTCCTTAAAAAATGATTTTTATTTCCTCTTATGAGTGGATAATATAATTATTTATATTCTATATTATAAAATTATATATTATAAATAAAAGATTTTATTTTTAAATAAGAATGTAAAAACAAGTTTATGATCAAATTTGGGTATTTTTATGAAATGATTGATTTTTTCAATGAATATTTAAAATACTGATTTTTATTTAAAATTGTATTTTCTTTTATAGCATATAGAAATTAAAATAATATTTTATAATATTATTAAAATTTATTAATATAATATTAATTAATCATAATAAAATTATATCATATATAATTACTCTCAGGCTTGAATTTGGTATAAGAATAATTTCATACTTATCAAGGTATTTTCCTTAACGGTGGTTTTTATCTCATTTTTCATGTTTAATTAGAAATTAAATTCTACATCATATATGATTTGAATCATGAAAATGGATTTGATATTTTTAATAAATAATATTACATTTATTAAATAAATACCTCTTATTTTCTATCAATATGAATAGTGACCATATAAAATATTTGTCAGCATGGTATAGGTAAAATTGTTTAACTGAGGGTAAAAAATGTGATAATCACAAAAAAGTATCCCTAACACATGAGTTAATTTTATTGGAATAATATATTTCAAAAAAATAATAAAAATTTACAATACTAGATCTTTTTCTTTTTATTTATCCATGATTTGGAGAGATATAATATTTTAGATGAACCGAAGTGAAAAATGTAATTCCTTTTGTTTTATTATGTATAATTTTTTTATAGAGATAAAAATGATTTATTTTTTGGTCAAAAATATTCATTTAAAATATTTATTAATTATTTATCTTTTTTGTATTTTTTAATGAAATAATTACTCTCATAGGATGAGAAACACCAAGACAATATTTATTTAATTAAAACAAAATTTCAAATAAATTATATTAAAAAAAGTAATTTAATATGAACTAATTATTGTGTGAAAAAAATTATCTAATAATAACTTATTAGGTATATTATAATCTATTATATTAGATTTAATTTGTTATATTGATATTTTAAATGTCATATTAAATCACCAAAGTTGACAATAATGATATTTTATTAATAAAATACTATTTAATTTAATGATTTAAAAATTTAAAAAATAATATATTAAACCTATTGAATGATATATGGCTTTAAATATAAACCATTTCTAGTTTATGGGCCATTTTTTGAGTTATATTAAATATATTGACCCCTAAAAGGCAAAAATTACATTAACGTGGTAATTGGAAAATTGGTTAAAACTCTTTAAAACAATGAGACAAGAGAGAAAAACTACTCTAAAACTTCCAAAATTTTATTTTATATCATTAATTTGGCTCATAGTCATCATATATTTTAATATTGTTAATTTGGATAATTTTTTATCTAAGAATAAATTTATATTAATTTAATACATTAAGAAATTGCTAGAGTTCCCCACCTAATTCTTATAAAAGGAAACCTCTATTATTATTTTTTCACACATTAAGAGCATTTTTTGGAAAATTTATGAAAAAATGCCTTCCTGACCCCCCCCCCCCCCACACGTTATAGTGGTAGTATTTTGTAACGCCCCGACCCTAGTTACCCAGAGTCGGTGCCTTATTACATAACATTGGCATGATCACAAGAAAGATCAAATCTCGAAAGACCGATTGGTTTAGTAGCCTTGGAAACACTAGATATATTCATATGTTTTACATTACATCATAAAATGAAAAAAATACTACAACAACATAATGAATCCAAAATCCACACTCATATCCCCACATAATATCCCTGCAGGTCTTTCATAACTTACTTCTTCACTTCCTGGGAAAAATAAAACATAGAAAAGGCGTGAGCTCAAATGCCCAGTAAGGATAACAATATAGCGGAAACATTCATAAATAAGAATAAACATTTAAGGCAATGTATAACTAAAACAAAAGCCTTTCAAACATGAACTTTCAACATGGTATGGCATAAATAAAATGAAATAATGCCATTTACTTATTCACATGGATATTCTACTAATCGAATAATCACATGCAAAAATCAATAACCACTTTCATAATGTTGGAATGCATAATGCCAGACTATCATAACCACATAGCCAAGGCCTCGTGCCAAGACTACAAATATGATTTTGTCAAGGCCTTGTGCCAAGACACTAGTGTGTATCATGAGACCTACCGATGCATCGAGGAGCTATAGCGGGCTCCACCCGTCACTTATTATGTCCAATGCATTCCCATATGAAAAGGTTTAAACATAACATAAACATTCGTATTAAAACTAGCATACGAAATGTCAATAATTTCACCATAAACTATGAATGGTATAAAAATAGCACATCCACAGTCAAACATATCACAAAACCTTCAATACAATATAGAAGTTTTGTATCATAATAAATCAACTTCAAATAATCTTAAAATCCATCAAAGGATGTTGACATAGATGAAATCAAAATTCTTTTTAAAGAAATATCTCCTTTTATTTTGAAATAATTTAAGATCCATATAAAATAAAACATTTTCTTTGAAAATATTCTTATAAGCTTGTAAGGGAAGCTTTGAAGATTTTATAACGGCGGAAAATAGCTGCACCCGCCGTATAAGTTAAAAAAACATTCTTACCTTAATTCTGTCGAAAAGGTTAAAAAGGATCTTGTTTTGAAAACGACCAAAAGATTCCTTTATAAACCACTTATAAAAGTCAAAAATGGTATAAATGACTTTAACTCATATTCTAGTAAATAGTAAAAATGTTTTTAAATGCATTTTTAAGAAACATGGATGTGGATGATAAAGAGATCCCAGTAGATTATTACGTATAAACAACCTTGGATAATGAAGAGGTTGTGAAATAACCCTTACCTTGTACTTTTCCTTTGTTGGGGTAGGTTAACCTACTGTATAATAGTGAAATAATTGTTACTAAATTATACAAGAATCATATACATTAATATGATATCATATATGATCTTTTAATATTGATTTGATAATAATATCTTAGTATTATCGCCGTTTCGGGTGTTAACTTACTCATTTTCTTTATATGTTTTGTTACATAAGTCATGTTTGTTGTATCTTATTCATATCCATAATGATATCAAGTCCTTAAACATCATTTTTAAATCATTAAATGATAATTATATTTGAATGGATACGATGGAGAATGAATCTCATCGCGTTCGTGGAGACGGTAGTCCGTACGTACGCAAGAACGCTATTTCCATTTAAATTTTATTTTAAAAGAATCGAATCCAAATGATACATAGGTATATTACTATTCCAGTATAATATAATATTATATATATGTTACTTAAGTTCATTAACACCATCCTTTATACGTTCCATGTGTGGTATGAACGAGTCATATCATTTTAAGGGGGCGGTAGTCCGCACTTCCTCAAATGAAATTATCGTATGTATATACAACAAGAAACGAATAATGGTATGAAATAAAATGGAATTACAGAAGCTTATATATAAAATATATATCATTAATATCATATTTAATTACAGTTCCATCATAATGGCCACCATGAGAGGCGGTAAGATGTATTTGAACAATCATCATTTCGTGAGGCGTTAGTTTTCCATCCACAGAAACATTATGTTCATCATCCATTAGATGGAGTTGTGTGTATGTGTAGTTTGAATCCTTCTTATAACAACATCCTAGTATATTGAGGATACTGGTGTTGTTACAAAAGAAAGGAAATAAAAAGAGTTTGGGGGTTGGAGAAGCAAAATAAAGGAAAATAATTTAAGAGAAATCGTTACCTTTAATTTAGGTAACTCACTTTGGTTGGAACCAAAGGACTTCTTGAAATGATTTCTGCCTAAGGGGAAGCTTCAAGGAGGAGGAGAGGGATGTGGGGAGCTTAGTTGGGCAGAGTTTGGACGAGCCAAGTGGCTTGAGAGGTGTGAGGAATGAGTAGAAGTGGTCTCCTTTTATAAGGGAGAGGAGGGGCTCTTTAGGAATGAGTGAAAGTATTACTTTATAATATAATTATATTCGGTTTATAATGGTCCAAAAATCATTGAGGTCGAAGATAAGATGACTCGTATTCTAAATAACATCAACCAATAAGAATTTGACAGGTTTTAGATAATATTTTAATCATTATAATATTATTTATTTCAATGATTTATTAATGAGGTAAACATTGCATCATTATTGTATCATTAATAATTTAACTTATTTGATGTCTAAAAATTATAAATAAAATATCATCATGTAGGAAATCTTTTTAGATTTCTAATGAATATTTATAATCGAAAATCCAATATGTATAACCCTATGTAAAAATTGTTCTTCTAAAGGATGTAAGCTTATGCCATTTTTATTTTTATTTTAACTTTATTAATATAATGTGTCCCTACCACATACAAGTGGCTCCAAGGGGTCCCCAAATTGACCCAAGGATGCCCATGGTCGGGTATGTGTCCACCAATAAGGTTAGGACACGTTTTAGGGTAATTTTGTATTATTATAATATTATTTTTTAACCTTTATTTTCCGGATTTACCCTTTAACCATGGTAAATAAAATATTTACCACAGTAACTATTCAAAATGTCTAAAAATAAAAGTTACCTATTTACACAATTTGAACATCCTGATTCCAAATATGGAATCCATTTTCCTAAATTCAAAACACAGAAGTGGCAGAAATTAATTTAAAATTAATTCCCGCTGTCAAAACAAAAAGCGTGTTTTTAAGAGATAATAACTATCAAAAGATTGACACTCGTTTATGTTCGGTTTAATTGTAAAATTATGTCCAATGACCAACATTATATTAAATGGTAAAAATATATTATAAATATACTTTAAAACCACTCAAATTCACAATTTATCACTATTAATTATTTTGATTAAAAAAGTTGTTTTTAATTAAAATTTAGTAATTTTCACTATTCATCAAAATATGAAAGTTATCCGAAATGTACCAAAATTTCACCTTAGGCTAAATTCGATATTCCGAATCCAAAAATGAAGTCCATTTTGAAATATAAAATATATATGATTTCAAAAAGTAGGTATTACTATTCACAACGGCTAGTTTAATTAGTTGTGGTGTGTGTTAGAACTCGAGGTTGCGTACAACACACTCTATCGCATTATTCAAAGAGAAACGTACCGTAGATGTTTGGGGTGTTACATTCTCCCCTACTTCAAATAATTGCGTCCTCGCAATTTCTAGGGTATTACTGCATAAAAAGACTTGGGTGGTTCTTCATCATAAGTTCCTCGGGTTCCCACGTTGCCTCTTCCATCTTATGGTTTCTCCACAAAACTTTTACCAGACGCGTCGTCCGGTTTCTCAGCACTTGTTCTCTCGTATCAAGAATCTTGACGGGCTCTTCGCAATAAGATAGATCGGGTTCCAGTTATAATTCCTCATAGGTGAGTACATGCGTCGAATCAGGAATGTATTTCCTCAATAGAGATACGTGGAACACATCGTGAACTTTGGAGAGACTTGGCGGCATTGCCAATCGGTAAGCTACAACCCCGATTCGTTCTAGAATTTCGAAAGGTCCGATGTACCTGGGACTCAATTTACATTTCTTACCAAAACGTATGACTCCCTTCCATGGAGATACCTTTAGGAAAACATGATCACTGACCTAAAATTCCAAATCCTTCCTTCGATTATCGGCATAGCTCTTCTGCCTACTTTGAGCTGCTTTGATATGATTTTGGATTACCTTCACCTTTTCCACCGTTTCCTCCACCAGTTCTAGGCCCACAAGTTTTCTTTCACCAACGTCATCCCAACAGGTTGGTGTACGACATCTCTTTCCGTATAACGCTTCATATGGTGCCATCTGTATACTTGAATGGAAGCTATTGTTATAGGAAAATTCTACCAGAGGTAAATATTGATCCCACATACCCTGAAAGTCAAGGGAGCAAGATCTCAACATGTCTTCTAAGGTCTGAATAGTCCGTTCTGATTGTCCATCTGTCTGAGGGTGGTAAGCAGTGCTCAAATGAAGTTCAGTATCCAGGTATTTCTGAAGACTTTTCCAAAATCTTTATGTAAAACGGGGATCACGATCAGAAACAATCGATATGGGTACTCCATGAAGTCTCACAACTTCATTAATATATAGTCTTGCTAGACGTTCCAGGGGTAGATCTTCTCTTATAGCAAGAAAATGTGCTGACTTGGTAAGACGATCAACAATAAACCATATTGCATCATTCCTTCTAGCAGTATTTGGTATCCACATGACAAAGTCCATCGTAATATTCTCCCATTTCCACTCCGGTATGGGAAGAGGTTGCATGACTCCTCCAGGCTGTTGCCTTCCATCTTTCACTTGTTGACAAACCATACATCTTGACACAAAATCAGCAATCTCCCTCTTTATGTTGTCCCACCAAAAATGTTCCTTCAAATCTCTATACATTTTGGTGCTCCCAGGGTGTATAGAGAAATTGGAACTATGAGCATCATCCAGCAATTCCCTTTTTAGATCAGGTATATTGGGAACACAAAGTCTCTTCCTGAATTTCAAAATTCCATCTTCATACACAAAGTCTCTCAATCTCCCATCATTCACAGCTTTAATCTTCTTCTAAAATTCTTCATCATCGGTCTGAGAACTCTTAATCCTTTCTAGTAAAGATGGTTTGGCAACCATTTGAAAAAGCATTGAGGTTTCACCTTCCCTGGTTATTCCCATGTCCATCTTCACTAGATCCATGAAAATTGGATCCCTTTCAATTCTCATATTGTTCAAAACTCCATGGGCTTTTCTACTCAAAGCATCTGCCACCTTGTTTGCTTTCCCCGGGTGGTAGTGTATCGTACAATCATAATCCTTGAGTAATTCAAGCCATCTCCTTTGCCTCATGTTGAGTTCTTTTTGTGAGAAAATATACTTCAAACTCTTGTGATCAGTATAAATCTCACATTTTTCACCATAGAGGTAGTGCCTCCATATCTTCAAAGCAAAGATCACAGCTGCTAACTCAAGATCATGAGTAGGATAGTTTTGTTCATGAATTTTCAACTGTCGTGATGCATAGGCAATAACTCTATCATTCTGCATAAGGACACAACCAAGTCCTTTCTTTGATGCATCACTATAAATAACGAACCCATCATTCCCTGATGGTAGAGTCAATATAGGACCATTGACTAATCTTCTCTTAAGTTCTTCGAAACATTCTTCACACTCTTTTGTCCAAACAAATTTAACCCCTTTACGTGTGAGCTTCGTTAATGGGTTATCCAATCGGGCAAAATTCTGGACGAAACGTCGATAATAACCTGCCAAACCAATAAAACTACGTACCTCAGTTATACTCATAGGTGCTGGCCATTCATGGATTGCCTTGGTCTTAGAAGGATCAACAGAGATTCCATCTTTAGAGACAATATGGCCAAGAAAAGAAATCTCCTGAAGCCAGAATTCACACTTGCTAAACTTCCCATATAATTCATGCCTCCTCAGAGTCTTCAAGATAATGCGCAAGTGATTTTCATGATCTTCGTAGGTTTTGGAGTATACCAAGATATCATCAATAAATACCACCAAAAATTTATCGAGATACTCCTTGAAAACTCTATTCATCAGATCCATGAATACAGAGGGTGCATTAGTCAATCCAAACGGCATTACAGTAAACTCGTAATGCCCGTACCT
Source organism: Viscum album (assembly GCA_963277665.1). Classification (NCBI taxonomy): domain Eukaryota; kingdom Viridiplantae; phylum Streptophyta; class Magnoliopsida; order Santalales; family Viscaceae; genus Viscum; species Viscum album. Next base: position 1,132,114,474 of record OY728142.1, on the reverse strand, counting down.
GGTTCGAAATGCTGTCTTCGGAATGTCTTCCTTCTTCGCACACAACTGATGGTATCCAGATCGAAGGTAAATCTTTGAAAAGTATTGAGCTCCATGCAGTTGGTCAAATAAATCATCAATATGAGGTAGGGGATACTTGTTCTTTATCGTTATAGCATTGATCTCCCTGTAGTCGATACATAACCTCATAGATCCATCTTTCTTTTTAACAAAAAGAACAGGGGCTCCCCATGGAGAAACACTAGGGCGAATAAATCCTTTATTACTCAATTCCTCTAGTTGTTTCTTTAGTTCGACAAATTCTACAGTGGCCATTCTATAAGGGGTCTTCGATATAGGCCTTGATCCAGGAATCAAATCAATGGAAAACTCAACTTCTCGTTCTGGAGGATGTCCAGGCAAATCTTCCGGAAATACATCTAAAAATTCTTTCACAATAGGTACATACTCTATTTGAACATTCCTTTCCTCACCGATAGTTATTTCATTCTCTTCCTCCCCAATAATTGAATTAAGTTGAGCTACTGGGGGTGGATCTAAATAAGAATTAGGTGGTGACGATTCTGCTCTAAAAATAAGGTGTTCCTTATCATTATCATCAAGAATCGTAACCTCTTTCTTCTTACAATAAATCTTCGCATCATAGTCCGAAAGCCAGTCCATACCGAGGATTATATCAAACTCAATCATAGGTATGACAATGAGATCAGCAGATAAAGAAAATTTATGTGCTCTAATGGGGACTGATTCACAAAACATTGTTGCAACGATACTTCCCTTAGGAGTTTTAACTGACAACTCCCTTATTAAATAAAATTGGAAATATCTAATTTTCATAGAAAACTGGGAAGATATGAAACAATGTGATGATCCAGAATCAAATAATGCATTTTCTAAACTTGAGGAAACCATTAAATTACCTGCCACCACGTCTTTCAGAGCTTCTACCTCAGCAGTAGTGATAGGATAAGCCTGGCCTTGATCCCTTGGCCTTTTCTGAGGTAAGTTCTCCTGACGCTTAGGACATGCATTTTCATAATGCCCCATCTCCCTGCAATTGTAGCACTGAACGTTGGTAGCTTCCTTCTTCCCCTTGCAATCATGAGCTTGGTGGCCTTTTTCACCACACTTGTAACAGACTCCCATTCCCTTCAAGCAAGTACCAGGATGTTTCTTCCCGCATTTACCACAAGATGGATATTCAACCTTTCCCTTCTTCCCCTTATTTCCATTCCTAGATTGATCAGCAGGTCTCTTCTTCTCTTGCTTTGCTTTAAAGTCATAAGACTTAGAGAATTCCTTTTCGGTCTTGATAGCACATGAGACAATGTCTTCGTACGATGAAAAGGATTGTGAGACTAATGCTCGACGGAGAAATGGTTTTAACCCATCAAAGAAACGATCAATCTTACTTCTTGGGTTGCGAATATAATCTCCAGCATACCTCGCTAACCTTGTAAAGTTAGCCTCATACTTTGTGACATTCTCATCCTCCTTTTGTCTCAGACTTAGAAATTGCCTTTCCATATCCGCTCGATGGTCGCGAGGGAAGTATTTTTCTAAAAACAGATCTTTGAATTCCCTCCATTCCATATTTGATACTTCATCATCTTCCTTCATGTTTTGAATCAATGACCACCATTGATCAGCATCTCCAGTGAGGCGGTAAACTGCCATGACAACTTTTTCCCTTTCACTGCTCCCCAAAGCCTGAAATATTTTCTCTAGGGAATTTATCCATTGCTCAGCTACTAAGGGATTTATACTCCCATTGAACGTTGGTGGTTGTTGCCTCATGAATCGATCTAACATTGATCCTCCATGCTGCGGATCTGGGTGCTCCATACGGGTAAGTTTATTATTCATAACCTGAGTAAGTTGTCCCAGTATGGTGATTAGATGATCGGCACCAGTTGCATCACCAGCCCCACTATAATTATCTTGAGCAGGAGGGCAATCCCTACATGGAGTGCGTGCATTGATACAGTTTCCATTTATTCCACTAGGCGCCATTTCTAAACAATGGCATAAACTAGATCAGTTTATGAATAAAAATACATAATCCCATACTTATAAAACACTTAACATAAATTGAACTATTTATGGATATAATCCATAATCATAAAAATGTTTTCTTTGAGGAAGTATATACTCATAAACCCTTCATAATGATTTGTAAAGAAAATGAGAGTTATCCTAAGCATATCCCCCGGGAGTGTCGTAACCAACAGTGCAGCAAGGCCCGTTGTCGTGCACCAGTTCCCGTTCGAGTCTAGCTCAAAGCGGTGTTTTCGGGTTTTACCCCTAGGTACATCTGTGCCAGAGCCGCCTCTACCTGCTCGTATCCAGACAGGGATGTATTTCTCGGAAAACTCACAAAATCTCTACAATACCAAAATTCTAGGAAGTTCTTCTATACTAATCCTCAAAGTTCATCTTAGGTTTACGTGCTCTAATCAGAGTTTATCTAAATCTAGCTTCCAAGGTTTGTACTAAACTTCCTCTGATACCAACTGTAACGCCCCGACCCTAGTTACCCAGAGTCGGTGCATTATTACATAACATTGGCATGATCACAAGACAGATCAAATCTCGAAAGACCGATTGGTTTAGTAGCCTTGGAAACACTAGATATATTCATATGTTTTACATTACATCATAAAATGAAAAAATACTACAACAACATAATGTATCCAAAATCCACACTCATATCCCCACATAATATCCCTGCAGGTCATTCATAACTTACTTCTTCACTTCCTGGGAAAAATAAAACATAGAAAAGGGGTGAGCTCAAATGCCCAGTAAGGATAACAATATAGCGGAAACATTCATAAATAAGAATAAACATTTAAGGCAATGTATAACTAAAACAAAAGCCTTTCAAACATGAACTTTCAACATGGTATGGCATAAATAAAATGAAATAATGCCATTTACTTATTCACATGGATATTCTACTAATCGAATAATCACATGCAAAAATCAATAACCACTTTCATAATGTTGGAATGCATAATGCCAGACTATCATAACCACATAGCCAAGGCCTCGTGCCAAGACTACAAATATGATTTTGTCAAGGCCTTGTGCCAAGACACTAGTTTGTCTCATGAGACCTACCGATGCATCGAGGAGCTATAGCGGGCTCCACCCGTCACTTATTAAGTCCAATGCATTCCCATATGAAAAGGATTAAACATAACATAAACATTCGTATTAAAACTAGCATACGAAATGTCAATAATTTCACCATAAACTATGAATGGTATAAAAATAGCACATCCACAGTCAAACATATGACAAAACCTTCAATACAATATAGAAGTTTTGTATCATAATAAATCAACTTCAAATAATCTTAAAATCCATCAAAGGATGTTGACATAGATGAAATCAAAATTCTTTTTAAAGAAATATCTCCTTTTATTTTGAAATAATTTAAGATCCATATAAAATAAAACATTTTCTTTGAAAATATTCTTATAAGCTTGTAAGGGAAGCTTTTAAGATTTTATAACGGCGGAAAACAGCCGCACCCGCCGTATAAGTTAAAAAAACATTCTTACCTTAATTCTGTCGAAAAGGTTAAAAAGGACCTTGTTTTGAAAACGACCGAAAGATTCCTTTATAAACCACTTATAAAAGTCAAAAAGGGTATAAATGACTTTAACTCATATTCTAGTAAATAGTAAAAATGTTTTGAAATGCATTTTTAAGAAACATGGATGTGGATGATAAAGAGATCCCAGTAGATTATTACGTATAAACAACCTTGGATAATAAAGAGTTTGTGAAATAACCCTTACCTTGTACTTTTCCTTTGTTGGGGTAGGTTAACCTCATGTATAATAGTGAAATAATTGTTACTAAATTATACAAGAATCATATACATTAATATGATATCATATATGATCTTTTAATATTGATTTGATAATAATATCTTAGTATTATCGCCGTTTCGGGTGCTAACTTACTCATTTTCTTTATATGTTTTGTTACATAAGTCATGTTTGTTGTATCTTATTCATATCCAGAATGATATCAAGTCCTTAAACATCATTTTTAAATCATTAAATGATAATTATACTTGAATGGATACGATGGAGAATGAATCTCATCGCGTTCGTGGAGACGGTAGTCCGTACGTACGCACGAACGCTATTTCCATTTAATTTTTATTTTAAAAGAATCGAATCCAAATGATACATAGGTATATTACTATTCCAGTATAATATAATATTTTATATATGTTACTTAAGTTCATTAACACCATCCTTTATACGTTCCATGTGTGGTATGAACGAGTCATATCATTTTAAGGGGGCGGTAGTCCGCACTTCCTCAAATGAAATTATCGTATGTATATACAACATGAAACGAATAATGGTATGAAATAAAATGGAATTACAGAAGATTATATATAAAATATATATCATTAATATAATATTTAATTACAGTTCCATCATAATGGCCACCATGAGAGGCGGTAAGATGTATTTGAACAATCATCGTTTCGTGAGGCGTTAGTTTGCCATCCACAGAAACATTATGTTCATCATCCATTAGATGGAGTTGTGTGTATGTGTAGTTTGAATACTTCTTATAACAACATCCTAGTATATTGAGGATACTGGTGTTGTTACAAAAGAAAGGAAATAAAAAGAGTTTGGGGGTTGGAGAAGCAAAATAAAGGAAAATAATTTAAGAGAAATCGTTACCTTTAATTTAGGTAACTCACTTTGGTTGGAACCAAAGGACTTCTTGAAATGATTTCTGCCTAAGGGTAAGCTTCAAGGAGGAGGATAGGGATGTGGTAAGCTTATTTGGGCAGAGTTTGGACGAGCCAATTGGCTTGAGAGGTCGGAGGAATGAGTAGAAGTGGTCTCCTTTTATAAGGGAGAGGAGGGGCTCTTTAGGAAAGAGTGAAAGTATTACTTTATCATATAATTATATTCGGTTTATAATGGTCCAAAAATCATTGAGGTCGAAGCTAAGATGACTCATATTCTAAATAACATCAACCAATAAGAATTTGACAGGTTTTAGATAATATTTTAATCATTATAATATTATTTATTTCAATGATTTATTAATGAGGTAAACATTGCATCATTATTGTGTCATTGATAATTTAAATTCTTTGATGTCTAAAAATTATAAATAAAATATCATTATGTAGGAAATCTTTTTATCTTTCTAATGAATATTTATAATCGAAAATCCAACATGTATAACCCTATGTACAAATTCGTCTTCTAAAAGATGTAAGCTTATGCCATTTTTATTTTTATTTTAACTTTATTAATATAAAGTGTCCCTACCACATACAAGTGGATCCAAGGGGTCCCCATATTGACCCAAGGATGCTCATGGTCGGGTATGTGTCCACCAATAATGTTAGGACATGTTTTAGGTTAATTTTGTATTATTATAATATTATTTTTTAACCCTTATTTACCGGATTTACCATTAACCATGGTAAATAAAATATTTACCAAAGTAATTATTCAAAATGTCTAAAAATAAAATTTAACTATTTACAAAATTTGGACATACTGATTCCAAATATGGAATCCATTTTTCTAAATTCAAAACATAGAAGTGGCAGAAATTAATTTAAAATTAATTTCCGCTGTCAAAACAAAAAGCGTGTTTTTAAGAGATAATAACTATCAAAAGATTGACACTCGTTTATGTTCGGTTTAATTGTAAAATTATGTACAATGACCAACATTATATTAAATGGTAAAAATATATTCTAAATATACTTTAAAACCACTCAAATTCACAATTTATCACTATTAATTATTTTGATTAAAAAAGTTGTTTTTAATTAAAATTTAGTAATTTTCACTATTCATCAAAATATGAAAGTTATCCGAAATGTACCAAAATTTCACCTTAGGCTAAATTCGATATTCCGAATCCAAAAATGAAGTCCATTTTGAAATATAAAATATATATGATTTCAAAAAGTAGGTATTACTATTCACAACAGCTAGTTTAATTAGTTGTGGTGTGTGTTAGAACTCGAGGTATAATTATTCATCGAGAAATTTAGTTTTATTATTTAATATACATCCTTAAAATATTTTAAAAATAAGTTGAAATAGTAATAAAAGATTATTACATATAAAATTATTATTTTATAATAATTATATAATATATATCCAAATCTTATTCCATCAATTTGGAAACGAAACTATCGTTGGTATGTACTATGGATTGCGACATCATGATCCGACATAATTTATTTTCGATAAACACACCCCACATATGGTTATATTTATGTATATAATGTTCATATAGGATATTAGTGAAATATTTATGAATTTTAAATTATAATATATTATATATTTTCATATAATTTATTTCTTGGATAAAATTGATAATGTTTTTCATGTTTATGTGTGGGCGATCACCTCCAAAAAGTGTTGTTATTCATTCTTTATCGTGATGTTACATTGATTATATATATAAGTCTATATAAATATATAATATTTTTTTATGATTAAATTATAACTATGTAAATATTATATAATACTTACCTTATTTTCTATTACGATCAGTAAAAAATGGAGGATATAAATACAACCAACAATCTCTAGGATTATAACGTAGTTCATTTTTCATAATTGTATTTAATGGATGGTTTTAAAATTATTATATATTAATGAAAATTATAATAATAAAAATATTATTATTATTCTGGTGATTTAATAATATATATTTTCCCCACATTCAACACACAATTTTTTTCCTCAAAAATAATGAACCAAACGTCCACATAATACTTGACTAGGACTCAACTGACTATGTAAATAAATATCACATTAAAAAAATAAAAACTATTTTAAGGATAAGTTATTAGACATGTAATTTTTCTTAATAAATTATAAAATAACATGAGTCTATTATATAAATTTATTGGAATGAATTGGCACACATGGACTTGAGGTATGAGATTTTGTCTCAATTTTTCTTTTATTGCGACAATTATTTTATTCACCTAATTTCATTTATATGGTGTAGATAAGGCCCATTTTACATTTAATGTCATTAAACCATCACTATTCATGGTATTTAATGCTTTAATTTGAATTAAGTCATCCAGGTGGATTTTACGTGAATGATACCAACTAGTAAAGGGATTCAAAACTCAATTTCCATTTGTTGCATAATAAGTCTTATTTTTTACCTTATTATGAAATTTTAATGTGTAAATTGATATCTAAATTGATTTATTTTATATGTTCTCTTATTTTAAAAAAAATTACATTTTTACACATATAATCTCAATTTATAAATTCTCAATTGAATGATATGAACTTTACAATTGTTTGCTTTGTATCAATTTAATTTTTGGATACATGTATCATGATGTACACCATCATTTCTTGGTATGGTTTTATTACTTCTTAATGAATGAATTTTGATATATTAATTCATTTAATTCATGATATGTATAGACCAATATAGCCTTATTATTTTCAATGACTTTTCATTGAAATGTCACTAATGTGGTAATTACTTTATATTACCATCACATTTATATTTATGATTCTTTGTGTCTATGGATCCACTGATAGAAAAATGTGAAATTATTTCATTAACCAAATATATTTAATTATCCTCTTCATATTAATTTCATTAAAAGTAAATTTTAATTTCATCTTATAATATATAAATTAACATTAATAATGTTTTTTGTAAGTGATATCAGTCATTATTTCTTCTATTTGTTTAGGAATGTTTCTATTCCATATTCAAATTTGAAAAAATGATCTTATATAAACATTAATGATTTATTAATTTTATTTTATATGACCATTGATATTTATTTATAATATTTTACATGGAAATATCATAAGTTTTTCCGTATGGGTCACACTTGAATCACTTTAATGAATGATTTAAATGAATGTTTTTTTTTATTTTCATCTTGAATGGATTTTATAAATTCCCTGACCATTATTTACATTGCATAATCCTTTATAATTTTCAAAGGATAATTTTAAATGAATATAATTTCAATATATTTTGTGATTTTGTGGTCTTAAAATGTAAATTTTTAAATGATAAAAGATATTTAACTTTATATTTTTTAATGATATTTTAAAGGTATTTACATTCATCAACATCAAACTCTATTGTTGTAGCTTACACTCCACTAGGGACATGTTGAATTAATACCAATATTATTAATTTTAGGGATAGATTATGTGACTAACATGGAACTCATTTCTTTTCCATGAGAGAATAATGAAATTATAGAATAATTATTATTATTATATTTGAATTTAAATGATTCTATATTGTTTATTCATGAACTATAGATTGAAATTCTTCATGATGATGGGTGATCCCAATATAACATATTCATATTGTTGATCCCCGTTATAGATCTGATTAAAAGGTCATCCCAATACATATTATATTAAGTTTAAACCCCATTATATATCATAAATTAAGTGTGATCCTGATATAGCTTATAAAAGGGTGACCCCATTAGAGATATCTAATAAATTGGGTAATGTTAATTATATTAATTAGAAATAATGAGGGATTTTACCATAGTATTTTTTTCTTATGCATTTAACTAGGGTCCGGTTATTTCTGACTTGGTATGTAATGATAATTCTCCAACATAATGATAAATTGTTTCTTTCTTTTTAATGGAAATTAATGATTACTTTGATCAATATTAACATCACATGAATCATGTTTATTTTCCATTGAATATTTTATTTTTAAAATCATCATTCAATTTATAATTATTGATCATAAAAATATTGATGTGTATGAAATATATTATTTTATTATCATTCACATTCAAATTAAATATGTAATAAAAATATTATGGTCATATTATTGTGACTAATGAAATTCAAATGATAATGCTTATTTTTAACCTTATTTTGAATTTGATCAAAATATTCATATGATTCACTTTTCACAAGTTATGAGTAATGGTGTTATCTGATTTTGATTCTTGAATGGATTCAGGTGTGGGTAATTTTGTTGGATATTTTTAATATGTGTTGGGAATAAATATATGTTTGGTGTATGTTTAAAAAATGATCACCTTGATAAATATGAATTATTATGCATGATATTTTTTCCAATTATCTAAAAATATAAACGAAAAATGTTCCATGGGTGTGTATGTGATCCAATATATCATGCATATTTTATAATTTTTTGTGGATAATGTTTCTCACATATGTTAATATAAATAAGTAAATGTAAATATTATGTGTTTATCATCAGATATAACAGTGTGGGTTTAGGTCTATTATGAGGAATACTCAACACATGAATTGGATCTAACAGTGATGATCTTTTCAATAAAGATTTGGGGATATTATCTCTATGTATAATACTGTAATATATATATATTCATCAAAATAGATTGAAATATATATTCAAATTTAATTAATTATAACATAATAAGGGATGTGGTGGGAATTTTTAAAAGATTATGATTGTTAAATAGATTGCCACTTATTGATGGAAAAAAGGTGGTTGATTCTTTGAGTAGGAATGAACATGATACTCTTTCTATGATATAGATTGGGAAGGACCTAGTAATCATAGATTTTTAGAGGATTAGTCTTGAATTAATAACTATAAGGGATAAATCCCATGTTTTCAAAAAAATATCTCAACAATCGTTTTAGATACATATCAAAGAATCATTGAATGTAGATATATAAATGAGGAAAATTATTATTAATTTTATAGATTTCATTGTCAATAAAGATAGATTAATATGTTTTGTAACCCATATATGTGTCTCACCAAATCTAAAACTGTAGATGGATCTTTTGGATGATGTTTAAAACTCATCATTATCTATTCATCAACGAAGAAAATATATGTATAATGATTTAAATAAAAACATCTAGTGTGATAAAATGAAGAGAGAGATTGAAAAATACATATCTTAATTATTGATATTCTATAAATTTTCAACAGAATGAAAATATTCTATGGACATGTTATAAAAATTAACCAAAAAAGTATGGTAATTGAAAACAATCAAAATTATTTTCCTTATAAGACTCTCTAAAATAACTAAAAGAAATATTTTAACTGGTTTCTATTTTATATTCTATCAAATTGTATGAAATTTATTTCCATCAATAAAGATAAATCGATTATCCAACTCACCATGATATACATAATTGAATTGATAAGGCTTAATTTAGTACCACTATAAATTTTATTTTATTAGGATCTATGGATTAAAGTATGGTTCTAGATATATCAACACAAATTAATGGATAGAGAGATAAATTTTGGCACTACATAACATACCTAGATAGATTGCAATTCTGAGAGGAAATTTTATACTATATAGGATATAATGAGATATTTTTAATGTATTTTAAATGATTTTGGGATCAATATCTTCCATGGTTGAGTTTTCATATAATAACAGCTTCCAATATATAATTCAAATGGAATCATATCAGGAACTATATTATAATAGATGTCGGACTCGAGTCTGTTAGGTGGAATTTAAAGATATAATTGATATGATTAATTTTTAAAACCAAATTATTTTTTGTAATATTTTATTCAAATAAATTTAATTTCTTCAATAGCTTCTGTTATAGGAAAAAACTTGTTTTATTGAACACCAATACACTATTTATATTATTATTTAAATCATAACATTAAAACATATACATTAAATTAGAGGCATTAATTAGGATAAACATAGTTTGAAAATTAATTATAATGGATTTAGATAAAGAGAATATATTTAAAAATAAGTAATCGAATTTTCATAAAGCCTTTATAAGATTAAAAAAATACATTTTTCAAAAAAACTATTATTATTATAATTTTTAAAAAATAAGAAAACTAATATGGCACACAAAAATTGTTTTTGAAAAATTAACATTCTATTTGATATAACAAACTTAAATTTTTCGTAGATAATTTTTTTTAATTTTATAAAATGAATAATTGTTTGATAAATAGTAAAAATGCATATTTTAATTGAAAATAGTCATTTTATTTAAAAAACTATAATAATTACCTTTAAAAAAATATTTTGAAATTATCTGTAATATTTTATTAATCCAATATAAGTCATTTTCATCGCATCTAGTGATTTTATTTTAAATTAAATTTTACCAATATTTCAAATTTAATTAGGTAAAATACATTATATATTATTAATCATCATACTATGTATTATTCAATGTGGTAATAAATTTTTTCCATTATTATTACAAAAAAAGAAATATTAATTAACAAGGTTATGTTTAAAACTAGTTTTTGCACATAACATCCATATATATTGAAATTAATTTTACCCATATATAAAAATTTTATTTGATAAAATTTAAATAATATTTATAATAATTAGATATAAATTATATAATAAGGATAATTTATTTGTATTCTTCAAGAAAATTTTACTTTTTTACATATATAAAAAACTAGTTTATCATGGTGAAAATTAAAAGTGTAAAAGAAAGTAAACATAGAGGCTACTGAATAACAGGTTTAATTTTTTTATTTATATAAGTTATTATAAAACATATAAAATTCCAATAAATTATTTATCAAATTCATTGGAACTTGGAATGAGGGAGACTTCCTATTCTTGAATAGTGTTTTGTATTTACAAAAATTTCACTACTCCTCCATTATAAAAGGGAACCACTCCCCTCATATATTCACAAATCGTAAGAGATTTTGATCGACCAAGACCTACCAATATCTCTCAAAAAAATATATATCAATGTTATAGTGATTTTGGTATATCAAATATACTAACCCTATGATCTTTAACAAGAGATCCACATGAACTTTTTTAAGCGAAGATAATTATTTTCATTAAGCTCTTTCATTTTTAATTATTCTCTTAGAAAAATAATTCATGGATTAGTAATTTCAATATAATATCACTTTTATAATTTATATATTTATATTTTATTATGTTTATTTAATATTCTATATCCATATCATCTTCTATCTAATGGGAAATGAACCAATTGTTCATGTGTACAGTAGTCTATGCCTTGCAAACTGATGTAGTTCATTTTTCATCACTTCCTCTCACGATTAGATTTCGTGGTTGATTTAACATATTTATTTGATATTTATGAAATGATAATACTTGTGGAATTATAATACCACATATATATTCTTACATTCTTATCCATTAAAAATGATAGCATCACTCGTGCGTACTTGTAGACTACCTCTTTCAAGAAGCATTGGCATATATTTTTCATTTTATTTGTAAATGAAAGGTAATAATGATATATTTAATTTATATATATGATATATATGATATATTATTTATTCTATAAGGGTGAATTTATATTTAACTTTATTTTCAACCATATTTTAAGAAAATGTAATCGACGTTCAAGCAATCATAGGTCTAACCATCTCCATAAAGAGTGTAATTAACTCTATATATCTAATATTTATGGATCATATAGAATATATATATATATATATATTATTAATATCATTTTTAACATTCTATATATGGTAGGATCGTGATCAATGTAAAATGAAAAAAATAACAACCAAAAATATATATGAAAAATGAACCATTTATAACCCGAAACATTATCTAAATAAGGAATCGTTAATAAATATGTCATAAAAGGACAGTTGTAAATAATATAGGATATTATATATATCATTATTGTTATATAATAGATTTAATATAATCCTATGTTTATTATACTAGAGGTGTAAATATTAATGAAAAAAATTGGGACTTGAGATAATAGATTTTCATCATACATTTATTCCCGTCAGACACATGCCTTATTACCACAGTTTTATTTTATGTTGTTTATATTCATAGCTTGAATGTATTTTATGATTATTATTAGGAATTTTGTGATTATTTTCGTATCTAACTATGTCTATTTATTTCACAGGGTTAAAAATTCATATGTTATCAAAGTTATAAGAGTTCTATGATACAATCTCATTATTAATTGAGGCTGTTTATGATTATGCATCTGATGATGACATATCATGAAATACCTAGAAAGAAAATTATTTTTCATGTATCCTATTTATTAAATGAAAATTAAATATATCCTTTCATTTTACTCTATTTATGTACTCAATATTCTAACAAAATTTTTTCTAAAGAAAAAAAATTGTATTCCCATCTTCGATGGATTTTTTTTCCTTCCATCTCCTTATATTATAATAATGTTTTCAATAAAGTAATTAATATTTTAATATGATTCTTTAAATTCATGTTTATCTATTACTGAATTTTAAAATAAAAATTAAATGGAATATTATTTTCATTTTACTAGTAAGATAATATTTAATGTTTACCTATAATGTGAAAGTGTAATTGTAGTAACATGTACATCATGAAAATAATTTTCCATCATCATTACAACTAAATTATTTGAAGATTATATTAAATGTTTGAATGAATATTTTAATGAAAATTATTTCTTAATTTTTTTTGCAAATTTTAATATTTTAAATACGTGATTTCAAAATGGAATGTATATTTCATAAAGAATTATTTAATGATCATATTATTTAATATATATTCTTCCACGATGATAATAATTGGTGTTTCATAAGTTATACTGAGGATATAATCCAATGGTATAATCCTTACCCATTCATTGGAAAGTTTCAATTTATTATTAATATGAATTGATGTTTATGAAACCTATTTTTTCCAATGGGTAAACTATGACTAAATAATTAAGAAACCCATTTCCATACCAATAGTAATGATATGTTGAATATTTTATTATCATATAGAAAACATTTAGGGATTATTTTATTGAGGGTCATTTATATTCATTCAATACATTAGTTATATAGTTATATCTCATAAAATAATTAAGGGAAATTTGAATATGTTCTTGATCCACTACAGGAAATAGTTTCATGTGTTTTCCCACTATGGGAAACAGGTGATGATGCCTTATCCATTATGTTGTTGGAAAAGGTAGGGATTCTAGATCCAATATGATTTGATGGCCTCATTAGTTACCCTTGATATAATAAAATATTTTCTATAATTATGATTCTTCCAATCATATTTGATATCAATATATGGTTCTTGATTAATTTATAATGATTTACCAATCCTATGGTGCATGTAATTGAAATTATAATTTTTTATTAAATTGATCTAGTTAATAATATTCTATATATTGTGTATGAACCTTATAAGTTATTTTTATGATATCATACCCTTATATATATCTTATGACTTTTTGTGATCATCGATTCAATCTTTCATGATTACCCTTACTGGCCATCATAGGTCACCCTTTCATATGTCTTCATTACCAAGGTAATGAAGAAAGGATTATGTATGGTTTTTGAATGAAGTAAAATGAATGGGAATATATTTATCGAAAACATGTAATATCCTTTATGAAATACAAATATTTTATCTCTAGTCTCCAAAGATACAAATCATTTACTATCCTTGGGTGTGTATATTTTGTATTTTATATGATATTAATCTAAAAATATTTAATTTTTATGTTTGAAAATAAAACACCATTATATTGGTATCAAATGAAAGGTATAGTTAAATATTAGGATTAGGATGGAAAAACATTCAAGAGAACTATATGGAATATTCTACAGACAATTCCAACAGTTAGAAAATATTCGAGAATTTTAGTGAAGGATAGAGAGATTGGTTTCAATGAAATTACATCCCCGACATGATAGTATAAGTGGATGAGCCTCTAGATTAGTACTACGTAGGGGTAATAACATAAAAAAAGGTGCATTGGGCTTTGACTTGATCATCACATGGTACAAAACAATGGGTCTTGCAATTCATCATCTCTAAAAAACATGGGGGATATGTTTTGGTAATCAAAAACTATTTACAAACCATAATGAATGATTTTAATAGTGGCCATGAATTAACATGGTTAATCTTATGGTGTCATATGATGATAAAATAATTTCTTGATTTAGACATTATATAAGTGATATTTCATTATTTTGTGGATTCACACTATGATTATTATTTATCACACTAGGATTCATAATCTTGTGAATGTATTTAAATTTAAATATCTATGATAATTATGAATAAAATATACAATTAAATTATTTCCTTCATGATCTACCAAATTTCATATTATCAAGAATAAAAAATATTATTTCAATGATTAGAAATATTTCTCAACCTATGAATCATGCCGAACATATGAATGAGAAACAGAGGGAACGTTGTTTAGTTGATTCCATAACTGGGAAACATCCAACTCATTTTAGTGTTTCTATTGATCCACTTATTAGTAAAAAATGTATTAGCATCACTATGAGAATATTTTCCACTAATTAGTTTTAAGAGCATTAAAATGTCATTTTTTGTATCTCTTTGAAGTTGACGATGATAAATGTTGGACTCTTATCAATAAAATGAGTGAACATAAAAAATTAACCTTATGGAGTTGGATGAGTTTAATATATTGTTTTTGAAATTGTATATTCATCATAGTATTCGTACCAAATGTAGGAGAATTCATTCAACTATAGTATAAGTATGGCAAATACATTAGTACCTATGAGGAATTATTTATGAGGTATATGAGGAATGATTCCAGGATTATAATCCAAAATTAATGTAAGATTGATCTATTAATTGGTTGACTATTATAAAGACATTAAAATAAATTATTTATAATAATGTTTAGTAGAAATGAATAAATCAATCAATATTCAATTAGGTTATAAATGTAAGATAGAATTTTGTAATGTTTATATGGTTCTGATAAGAAAATAAAGTTCAATTGACATTGAAAAAAGAATAAATCCCATTGTGGAATAAAATTCAATCCATCTAAATGAAAGAAATAATAGATGAAGAATAAAGCGAACTCCTTGAGTGAAACTGGGATGTGTTATAAATTTTGAATGGTGGGTCATAATGCCCATGAATATTGAAATGAAACGAATGAGATAGTTAATTATATGGAAAAAAATAAAACACCCACTATTTTACCACTCATTCTATAATGATTCAAGTGACAAAATTATTGGAAATATTATTACTCGTGATGAAAATACCAATTTTAATGTTGATGATCGATGTAAATAAAACATTAAGTTGAAGGAGAATCATAAGCCTCATGCGATTAATATTTTTGATGGGGGGTATGTTAAAAATGTGGTGACCAGTTACCCTTGTGATATACTCTATAACAAAAAATTGATTATTAGAAAATGGATCAACAAACTCTGTTATAACTAAATAATTTTATTGGGGAGTAAAAATTACTCCCCAATAATTATATATTTAATTATTAAAGAGAACCACTAATGTAGTACAATTTTATATCACGTCTATGATTTTTATCTAGTTGATGTTTGTGGGAATGTGGTCATTGTATATCTTTCAACCTCTAGTATAATTTGATGTTATATTAGGCATGTATTTAATTCATCTACATGAATCCCACATCAAATTTCAAAATAATTTGATTTAAATACTATATTCCTATCCAACCTATGATCATCGATCATTGAGATGATATATCAAAGCTTTTGTTATAGATCATATCTATTTTATAGGACATTATTCCTATTTAAATTCATGGTTTATCATATATAATGAGGGATAAACTCAAAATTTATGATATATATTTTTAAATAGTTTTTTGAATTCAGTAATTCTTTATTTCATAGTCTTCAACCAAATCCTAAAGCTGAGTTCGCCATAAAACTCATACATGGTTCTATGACTATTTCAAAGACTCCCTACAGAATGGTCATGACTGAGTTACATGAACTGAATATGAAACTACAGGAGAATACATATAAAATATTTATTCATGCATGTGTACCACCTTTGGGTAAAAATATCCTTTTTTAATAATTGATATGTATCGACACGAATCTATATTTGTTAGCTAAAGATCAAAATGATCACAATGAAAAAAATATCTTCTACCCTATTTTTTTGAAATTTTTGACAAACAATGTGAATCAAAACACTTTCCCTATATTGAACTTCATTCTATGTATTATAAATTTGTGTTTAGAAATGAGGATATAACCATGACAACATTCTGTACAAGGTATGAGTAATATGAATATATTGTGATTCCATTTTTTTAGTAATTTATTTTTTATTATAATGGAATTAATGATTATAATCACTATATATTACCTTCATAATATTGTGGTAATATTTATATATAATATTATTATATATTATAAAGGCATGGAAGTGCATCAAGATCGTATGAGGAATGAATTGAAGACCCTATGAAAGGGAAAACTAAATGAAAAATTTACAAAGTTTCAATTTTGGAATAAAAAAGATACCTTTATTGTTTATATAATCTCAAGAGGTGGTATATGTTTAGAACCATTAAATAATGGTTCCATTGATTGTTATCCCATATAAACCAGAGCTATTATGATCTATATTTCCCTTGGTTTGAATATATATTTCCATCATTTTGTTTAATTTCTCATGGATATCAAATCCACCCACCAGGATAACATGGAAAGTAAGAATGTTTATTTTGACATATGATAATATGGAAAATTTCAATGAAAATATAGAAGGATAGTCAGTGAAATTGTTCTTACAATACATTTCAGTGGAGAAGCAAATTTAAATGATTTTAGTAAAGTTTAGTAGGTGTATTGTTGATGCTTTGTGCAGAGGTCGTATATTTATAGTATATTTAGAGTGATTGATCCTCAGCCAAATAATAATACAATAATTTGGGTGGTCCATTATGGTGTAGAAGGTTATACTCCAAGACATAGATAGCTAGAAATGAACCAATGAAGGTATAGCTGATAAGTATTCCTTGGGAACCTCGATGGGTTATTGTTTATTTATTCAATTCTATTTATATTTTCCCTATACCTTCACACTGTCTAATTTATATTAAACAATCTATATTGGTATAGAAACCATGTGTACTAGACTACTGAGATTTTTATTTCACACCATGTTTGAGCCACCATTTTACTAGGGAACCTACATATAATTTCCTAATTGTATGGCCTAGGTTGTTTAGTTATGCTTTTTTAATATACCTCATAGTTTGAAATAGATAACCAAGGTGGAGCTTGGGATGCTCACAAATATCTCCCATAGGAATTAGAGTATTTTACTTTCCTTTTTATTTTTGTATCATTGCCTGATTTATGTATTTTTAGATCATGTTTCATTACTTGACCATACATTCATTATTGTAAATTAGTGTCATCAATATTTTATATTCAATATATATTATTTTTCTATAGCTATCTATATTTTATTATATTACTAATTATTTTGTTTTGGTTTTTATATAATTATACCACATCTTGACTTTGATATAGGGGGTTTATTCTCCCCACCATACTGTCATTAAACCCTCATTTCTATTCAGTAGCCTCTGGCGTAAAGGGTGGCGCACTTGAGGTCATGTGACAAACCAGTCATACCACCGTCTTAGTAGTGAGCTGTTTTAGGACATTATAAATAAATATCCATGGAAGAAATACATAGTTATGTCAAAGAAGTATATGAATTTCCCAAAGTTCATTATTGATCATGTAATAATTAAAAGGTTTAAGAATCATGTCTAGGAGCCCTCAAAATTAGATTTAAAAAACGAGTTGTTAGAAGGAGCTAATTGTCACTCTTTCTAATTCATCCTGGACTTATAGAGATATAATCAGATATGAAAGATTAATTCTAGTGGGGTTAAATGAAGAGAGGCATCATATAGTATGTATATCATTTCTTAAGTAATCATTAAATTAAGGATGATATATAAATTTCTATTGTATTCTTCAACCATTACACAAACCAGAATGGAAATGGTTAAACATCACCATTGATTTTGTTATAGGACTCCCAAAAACATCTGAAATGTGAAATACAACATGGGTTATATATGATATCCAAAAAAAATTATTTACATAATTTATTTTAGATAATATATATCTACTTTTCATAATTACAAGATTTAAATTACATAAGTGGAAATTATTCTTGGAGTTCAATAATTTGTTGTATATTTATTTTGGATTTTAGGTTTACCTCAATGTTCTAGTGAATTATTTAACATGTTTTGGATATAGAGTTATGTTTCAACACCAATTATCATACTTAGATAGATGATCAGTTCGAGGGATCAAATAAAACCTTATAGGATATCTAAATATATTATTTTATGGATTTCAAATCTAGTTGGGAAAAAAACCTTCATCCAGTTGATTATTCTTGTAATAATATCATTAACTCAATAATTCATATGGATCCTTAGGAATACATATATGGAAATATGTGTAAACCTCCAATGGGTTAGGTTGATATTTGAGAGATAAATCATTATTCACATCGAGTGTTTGGAGGATGTTCAGTTTATAAATTCAAAACAAAATCAATGTATTGACAGTGATAAAATAAGGCATTGTTCCATAACCACTAAAATAATAATCATGAAACTGTTATAATTTTTATGCATCAATTAAAATTTTTAAACCACCAATGAAATATGGTCATCAAAAATTAAATATTTGACAATCATGGACACGGTAGGACGTACATACACCGGGGTAATATTTCTATTTTTTAATGGAAATGATTATAAAACAAATTTTTTCTATTATCAATAAATAATTATTTTTATATTATAAATAACATATTTTCCTTTAAATAAACATACTAATACTATCCATGTGGAGTGGTATTAAAAGAATTCAAATCACGTCGTGAGGCATTGTGGTAATATTCTCTATACACGAGCGATATTATACTTTTTCAATGGATGTTAAGGTAGAAGGTGTATGATATATTGGATTTAGATAATGATTTGTATTTCAAATAAAAAAAATATAATCACTAAATTTTTCATCATTAACAGTTGTGAGAGTTGATTGTAGAAAACATTTTACATCAGTATGCGATGAAGTAGATCTCTTTAAACACCAATTATGGTTTCCTATCTCATTTGATGGAATAGGTGATTGGTATACTATATTAAATTAATATAATACCATAAATTTAGATTGTAGATCCCGATTATTTTATTTTATCATTGTTTAAAATGAATTCAAGGAGTTGAATGTGGAAGAAAACAAAAAATAACCTGGCTAAGAACAATACGTTTTCCTCAAAACACCTATTTTGGCTTATTCAAAAAGAATAAATATATTGTATTTTTTGATCAAATAGTTTATAAATAAAAATTGGAGGTATTTAAGGATGGAATTTCAATTTGTATTGGAAAAAACAGGAGGGTTTCGAAGTGTGGAATGGATAGAAGAGGAGATTCACTTTTACGACTAAAGAATGACATTTTAGTAAATAACCACATTATTCAATAATGGAAAATCACTCTAAAGACAACTACCTCCAAAATTGATAAATAAATGATGTTTTAGTTTATATGGTCATGTAAAACCTTAAAGAATAAAAAAAATATGTTTTAATTATTTTATTCCATTTACCTATAAGGTTAGTCACATTTACTATTATAGTCTTTCAACACAGTAACTAGTGCTCTTACTATTCATACGTTTCATTACAACCTAGAATTAATGTGAACATATTAAATAATTATTATTATGATTATTCCAAATATTGAATCCATTTAATCATATTTGATTCATTGAAGTGGATGAATTATATTTAATATTATCCCTCTATATTGTATTAAAAAATTGGTTTTTTAATACATGCATTTTCTAGCAGTAGATGGTCTTATGTTAAATATATGACTACAAATAAAATTTGTATGAATTTTAATTAACATAAATATAGGTAGACTATATTAATTTTATTTAAATACTACATTAATATATGTTTTTTATTAATTAATATTGTTTAACTTTATTTACATGAAAACACTTTCGAGAAAATAATATTTTTACTCATAAAGAGAACCTTAAACAAAGAGAAATGAAAATTTATTTTTCAAATAAATATAATTATATTAAATATAAATAAATAATACTTCTATTATTGTTAAATAACCATAAACAAACAATGAGTATTTTTTACTACCTAATTTATTAAAAATAATTCGCAATTAAAAAAAAGAAATATATTTACTATTTAGTGAATAAT
Organism: Viscum album; assembly: GCA_963277665.1. Lineage (NCBI taxonomy): Eukaryota > Viridiplantae > Streptophyta > Magnoliopsida > Santalales > Viscaceae > Viscum > Viscum album. Next base: position 1,132,093,389 of record OY728142.1, on the reverse strand, counting down.
TATTATATTCAAAAAAAATAATCACCTAATGAAATTTTTTATATTTGTATTTGACAAATTATTCCCTTTTTATAAAAATCATTTCTAGATGTTAAAATGGGTAATTATAAAATTCACAAACAAAAATCAATACAAATCATTTTAAAATACGAGTTATTTTTATACATAAAATGAAATTACTAAAACGTGAGTATTCATTAAGAATGAATTAACAAACAAAGTCATATTATATAAATTTATTAGATATATTTTTCATAATCTGGTTATTCTTATACATACATACAATTTTAGCTTCTTGGTTATACAGGTAATGTTCAAATAACAATATTTTAATAGTATACAATGATTCTTTTAATCATAGTGTTAGATTTTTTATATTATATTAATCATAAAAATATTTTAAAATATTGGGGTGTTTCATTACTCCCCCCCCACACGTTAAACAATTTTTACCCTCATAATTTGATCTTATTCTATGTAATCAAAGGTATGACATTTGAAAATTCATTTTTGGAAAACCCTCATCCTAACAAGGGTTATTAAAACATCCACATAATAATATGTAAAGGAGAATACAAAGGTCATACAGAATAATAGAAAAATATGTTTCAACATATTCAGAATATTTTTTGTATGTGAGAACAAGGGTTTGGAATTAAGAACTTTTTTGGAGACATCATTTTACTTTTTATAATAGGTTACATGCTAATTATTTAATGAATAAGATTTTTATTTCTTGATATGTTACCTAATGTTGAGGGGTACTTATACAATCTAGAATAAAAAATTTAGGATAAATACTTACTTAACTTGTATTAATAAATTATATATATATATATATATTAACACATTCTCCTCTATTTCTCCAAATAATGAGTATTTAAGATGATTTTTTTATGATAAAAGTACTAAAATAAATTTCTAATCGATGTCACTATCCACAAAATTATATAATTATATTCCAACTATCATTTAAAATTATCCAAAACCAAAAAAATTTACCATAAGAAAAGATTATGTCCCAAAATTCTAAGCTATTATTTTAATATCAAAATCCAACATTAAACATAAATCATTCTAAAAACATATATCCATGCATCCTAAATTAAATCAACATTAAAATTCTAAATATTTTCTTTCGAAAAAAAATTTATTTTAAATAAAATTTAATATCTAAGGGTTTCATATACCTCAAACCAGTGAAAAATTTCCCAAAATAACAATAATCACATCAAAATCCCAAAAACATAAAATATTTAGTCCTCTAATAGATTTACCAAAATGAACATAATATTTATCTGATAGATAATTTATAAAAAATTGTTATACTAATAGGGAAACCGTAGATACCAATTGTTGGTGATTCATTTTTGTCACCCTTTATGTGTGGGTTAAATCCGTTTAGCCTTTCTAGATGTGATGGGGTTCAACTATCTTACAAGTTTTCTTTTTATAAAACAATGAAAAATAAATAGAGATACTCAAATTAAAAATTCACTCTGATCCTATATAATTTTCATGAATATGAGGAACATATCAAAAAATAACATTATTTATCAAATAACCTTTCATTATCCCCTATGGGAATCTATCCAAATAATTATCTTTTAGAAAACCAACTAATTTTAATTGATTATAATTAAATCATCATCTAACACATCTCAAAAATTATATTTTCCTAAATCGCGTGCATTACCATAAAATATATCATTTCCATTAAAAATATTTTCTCTATAATTAAAATCACTAAAAATATATTTGTAGATCATTAAATAAACCATACATCAAAAAAAACCTTATAAGATTTAGTATTATGGTAACTAGAATCCCATTTAAAAAATTACTTCAACAAATTGATTCTAAGATGTAACACCTAAAAAATTTAATAATTAAACTTAAATTATTTTCATAACCTATCTCCATATGAATTATTCCTTATATTATTTAATTGATTCATATAATTAACAAGTTTCACACATCTATGAAAACGAAATGTTAATAGTGCTAATGATTGATATTTATTTCCATGTGTCTTATTAACAAGAATTGTTATTTTTCATTGAAAATTATATTCTTTATTCACTACCTTTCAACACAGAAATAATAATTATTTTCCTTGAATTACATTTCAATAGTGAATCATTCCTATTTTTTTCATGATGGAAATTGTATATTATTTTCATTAATGTATTTAACACTTGAACTTCTATGAGATTCCATCCTTTTATTATTTGAAATTTTTTGACGTTTGACTATGTTCATATATTTCTTAATAATTTTATTTACATCACTTGGAATGAATAATATAAGTATAATTTCTATTCCAATAGTTCATGTATCTCATTATGAAAATCATTACATGATCCACAACATAAATTGTTAGAGTGAGGAATCTAATTTCTTTCAGATAAATAAGAATAAAACAATATAAGAATTCACTAACATACTTAAGGATAAATTATAAACCTATATGAAATAACATAAAAATAATAAGTATACAGTAACTAATGAGTATGTGGTTTCAAATTTAGGTTATCAATTTTAACATATCGTAATATGTCTTATCGCATTAAAATTTGTTCAATTATTTTGTAATGGTTTGTAATGGTTTTTGAATTTGCCAAACATATCCACTATGAGTCCCAAAATAGGTCAGAATAAAGGCCAATCATCATACTACAATTGATGATCAAGTCTATCTAAAAAAACTTTTATTTTGATATTAACCCTTTGTATAATTATTATATATACGTATCTACTTTTAGTATCTAGATGATGATGTAATTTTTTGGAAACCACTTTCTCTATCCTTCACAAAATTTCCATGATATTTTCCAATAATTTTACATATCCTTAGGGTTGTAATTTTGTTTCAATTCTTAATCTCCAAAAATAATTTTACTTCTAATGATACCAACTATATATTCTCATTCGTTTTCCATATATTATAAAAAAAATTCAACATAATTACCCATTAAATACCAACTAAGGATAAAAAAGAAATAGTGTCTTTGCAAGAATAGGTATCTAAAAAACCAAAATTTTTTATTTTAACCAATATAATGTGATTATAAATATATTATTTTTCTAAAAAATAATAGGATAACCTAGGTAATTCATACCCAATCCATTAATCTAAAAATCTATGTAACAAAATAAACATTATAAAGACACATAACATATTATTCACAGGTATAATGTGATATCAAAAAATTAACATCTCATGAGCAATCAAATTATATACTATGATAAATAACATGGTATCTGTAAGATCCTAGTTAAATAATGAGTAACAAATTTTCATATTTATTAATATTTGTTAATTAAATATTAATTTTACTTTAAATGTGATACATGATTCAATGGCATTCCCTATATGCAATAATGGGTTTCTTTGAAATCTTATGGTGCACACAATGCTGAGTCATACTGAAAAATAATAATATAATGTTATTAATTGAAATAGTAGTTAACGCCTAGTTTTTTTAATGGAGGTAATGAACATAACTAAATATAATATGATTATACATGTTTGTTAATTTTTTATACATTTATCCAATAAATTGTAGATCCTTAAAATAAGAAATAATCTAATTTTAAGAATAAATACTCTAATATTCATTAAAATGATGATTTAACACATTTTAATGAAGAACCTTATTTAAATAAAGTTTTGGTCACTTTTATATGTTCTATTTGACAAAATAAAATCCTTATTTATATTCAGGAAATCAAAATTTACTTTGGGTAAATTTTTGGTATTTTTCTGATAAAATTCATTTTTAACGAAAAGTGAAAAATACTGTTGTTTACTTCAAAAGATCCTTTTAATATAATTTATTTATATGGTTATATTATCTTTTTAATATGTTATAATGTGTAATTATAATATATTTTTACCATTTAATCCAATTTTGGTCATTTTAATTTATTTTACTTTGAAATTGGAAATAAAAAAATATCAATATTTTGATAGTTATAGTTTCTTAAAAAACGCTATTTGATTTGATAATGGGAATTAATATTAAATTAATTAATTAAACTTATATGTTTTGAAATTGGTAAAATCGACATCATTTTTGAATTCGGAATATCAAATATAGCTTAGGCTGAATTTTTGGTATTTTTCTGAAAAACATCAATTTTAATGAATAGTGAAACCACTAAGTAGTAGTTAAAAAATTGAATATTCATTTTAATGAAATATTACCACTTCTGTGAATTGAATTTCGAAAATACTACACAAATGGTTGTTATTATTACGTAAAACATGGTTCAATAAGAAGAAAATAATTATGGTGAATATAAACTTTTGACTTTTATTTCCCATGTTTAAAGGTTAATAAGGAAATTTAAGGTAAAAGGAAAATTATAACAATACAAAATTACCTTAACACTTGTCCAAACCATATTTTTTGAGTAATTTATGACCATGAGAATTTTTTGGCCCACTTTGCGTCCCCATTGAGCCACTTATGAGTGAAAATGACAGTTTAGATTAATTAACTAAATGTAATGACAAAAATGACATAAAAATTTATCTTTTAGTAAATAAATATTTACAAGGGGTTATTTAAATTATATTTTCTAATATAAATATAAATTTTAAATATAATATTATTTCCTACATCATGTTATTTTTTTATAATTTTTTGACATCAAATAAATAAAATTATTTCTGAGAGAAAAATGATGCAGTATTTACCTCATTAATAAATGATTTAAATAAATAAGATCATAAATATTAAGATAACATAAAAAACCTATCCAATTATTAATGGAAGAATTTATTTAGATGAAGAGTTATTCTATATTCTACTTTAATTACTTTTATACCTTTAGAATCCGGATCTCATTATATAATAAAATAATATTTTCATACATTCTTAAAGAACCCATCCTCCCCCTTATAAAAATCTCTCACTTATAACCCATTACTCACACCTCTAAAGCCACATGGATAGCACCAAACCGGCCCAAATAATCTATCGAGATACCTATATTCATTCTAGAAGCCTTACCAAAGGCATAGGTAATTTCAAGAAGTCCTATTGGTTCAAACTAAAGGAGGTTACCCGAATTAATGGTAAAAGTTTCTCTTAAATTATTTTATTTTATTTTACTTCTCCAACCCTTGAACTCTATTCATTACTTTATTTTATGACCACAAAATTATCCTAAATACACTATGATGTTTTTATGAGAAGTATTCTAACTACACTTACACACATCTCTATTTAATGGGTGAATAACATAATGTTTCTGTGGATGGAAAAATAACGCCTCATGAAATGATAATTGTTCAATTATTTCCTACCACCAATCATGGTGGCCATTATTATGGAACTATATTTATATATGATATATATTAGTTATATGTTTTCTCTATGATTATGTATATTTTATCTATAAGTATACCTTTATGCTTTCCAATATGTGTAAACACCATAATTTCAATTTTGGATGTGCAGGCTACCTCCCAACTCAGAGTGATAAGAATCGTTCAAACAATATTTAAGACATATAAAGGATGGATTTATTGAGATTAAATATATTATATTATACTAGAATTATAATATACCTATTTATAATTATTTTTTCATTCCATTAATTATGAAATAGAAATGAAAGTAGCATTCATACGTACAAACAGCTCACCGTCTCCATGTACGGTGCATTTCATTTCTTACCTCCAAATGTTACGTACTATTATAAATACATGTATATATACTAGATATATATGATATATAAATCATGAACATCATTCCTAATTTAATTATCATTTGACCACATGAAAAACATGTAATTATAAGTTGTCCATTTTTGTCTAAAGTACCAAATATTGACAAAACAACCATTATTAACTTAAATAATTTCATAATGTTTATATAATGGTATTAAGTGATATAAATGGAATAATAATATTAAAAAAGGTTCATAATCTAGTAGAGAAAAACTTTATTTTGTTAATCAGGATATTAAAGAACAAACGTTTCAAGTCGGACACGAGGTAAGAGATTTCTTATCTCACTTTTAATTTTGTGAGAGTTACATTGTTTGCCACTAATTTTTTGCATGTGGTGTATTGTGTACTACCATTTTATATAAATTATAATGATATTATTTATATTCATGTTATTTTGTGAATCATTTTGTGGTTATTAACTTTTGGTCATACAACTTGATTGATTGCAACGTCATAAGGGATTTTCATCTCACTTTTTATTCCCTTGAGAATCATGCTATATTTGCCACTATTTCCTTTTTGTGGTGTATTTACTACCCATGAATTTATTCATTTTTTAATATACTTCAATTTATGGGTATTTATGTCTTCATTTTATGACCCTTCTTTCGTGGGTTGTTTGTTTCGTATGTTACCAAATCGGTACGAGAACATTTTAACCAAATTTCGCTTCCTTGGGTTAATCTTCTAATTCTTAATTATGTCATGTTATGATTATCTGTGGAATCACTATTTATTTATTTATTTATTTTGTAATTTCCACTCCCCTTTGTGTGGAAATACTTTTGATATACATAATCACTCTATTGATAAATTCTAAATTCATGGATATGAACTTGATAAGAATAATTTTAACTCCACTTCCATTCATTGAGTAAAACATCCATTTCATTGGTTTTGTATTTAAAAGAACATGTGTGAATTTCCTATGATTAATTTACACTGAATATCCAATAATATTAAGTGTATTTATATTTTTCACATATTATTATGAAATTTATTTATCCTTAATCTAAGGATATGGTTTTTATAAAGGATTTCGTCTGAATTGACATTACATTGAGACTTCATTATCATTATGAACCAATTCACTTTTATACAGTATATATACTATCATTTGGAATATTATATCATGAATCCTATTTTTCTCATGATATTATGAAGTTCTGATTAAAATTTATTCCTCAATTATTTGTACTGAAGCATCTCTCATTATGTAAAAAACTCTTTAACTAAAATATCATTTTAAATGTTTTAAAGATTTATTCTTATAAATATTTCACATTAATGTACATGTTTATAAAATGGGTTTTAATATTTATTTATATGGACATTAATGTTTTAAAATATTAATTCCTTTAAAATCTTCAAATTGGTATAAGACACGTTGATTCAAAAATCTCTTTATTGAATGTTTTAAATGGTTTTAAAAATGGTTTGATAAAGAATTGATTATGTCAATATCTTGATATGATATATTGTGATTGTAATGTGGAAATGTTATATTTCATTTATTCTTGTGTTATGTGTAATAATTATGTTATGTTTATTGGGCATTGTTTATGTATATATGTGGTTCCGTGATAACCTTAGGTCGGGTGAGCCCATGATTTCTCTCCAATACATTATGTGACGTGAAGGCGGTAAATGTTAATGTTTTTTCTAAGTGATTTTTGGAATATATTGTGTTGGGTATTCCAAATGTGACTCCCTATGTAGTTGTGATACCTACAACATAAGTATGATATGTATTCCACAAGTTACCTTTATGATTTATGATTTCTCTATGTTATTAATAAATCTTATGATTTCATGAGGTATGTTATGATTGAAAAGTATAGTTTGATTGATTTGAATTTATTTATGGCATGATGTTTACTTTCCTTATTTTATAACCCTTACTAAACTTTTTATGATCACCCCATGTTTTGAAATGTTTTTCAAAGGACTTAAAGATTAATATGGTCAAGTATGGAATCATTGAAATGTCTTGTTGTCTAAAACATGGAACTAGAACTATTATTTTTTTATGTTTTTATTTTATGAAACAATGGATACTGAGTAGAAGTGTATACTTTTTAAATTTTTTGATGTAATTGTTATGGCCTAATTCTCTAAAACACTAATATTGAAAAGATCCTCACGGTGAATTATAAACATAATTAAAGATTATTTAATGTTTTATGGATGGGTCCTTATTGTTGGTATCAGAGGTCGGTTTAGATAACGTTAGGGATTAAGAGTTTTTTTGTTAAACACAAGGTTAGTTCCTATGTCTCTTATTCTTGGTAAATACTTATTTTATAACTTTTTTCAAATCAAGGAAATTCGGTTACAAATGTAAGGAGAAGTATCTCAAACTACATTCCAATATCTTCTTGTGACATGCTTGCAATAATTATTACAAAGTCATGTTCAGATGATTGTGAAACATTGTCTATCATACAACTCACTTACAAGATGTTGTTTGAGATATCAAACACCTCCACTATACCTCAATATCATCGTGAATCATGGGTTGTATTTATTCAAATTCTATTTTAACAATACTCTCATATTTTCAAGTAAGGTAAATGTTATCAAGGAACAATCATATATTTCACCATATCACAATATTTTAAAGCATATTATGATTTTGAAAAAGGTTCTGAAAAAGGAGACCCTTGTGAATCCTATTTATATTTGTTTTAAATTATAGTATTTCAAAACATACTTATTTTAATTTAAAAGGACCATTGATTGAATGTTTCAACTCAAACACAGTCCGACTGTTTTATAAAAAGAATATTTTATCAGATTTTTTTAAATTATATGTTATACATGATTATTTTCCGAAACTATTTCTCTATGAACACCCATAAGAGCCATACTGTACAAGGTGTATTTGGATGAAGGAAACAAATGATTTTAAAGGATTTATAAATCATTTTTGCAATATATGGTCCTCTGACCTATGTGAACAAGATTATGATGAAACCGTATAGACACCATGATCAAGTTATGATGTTCTTTCTTTTGGGAGTAGTTTTATTTTTTAATATGGATGTGAAAAAATAACCATATATAAGATGTTGAGGTCTTAATTTTTTGGGATGAAAATTAAAGGTATAAAAAACCTTTGAGGTTTCAACCTGTTAGGATTTTTTAGAGTTTTAAAAAAGGAAAACATGTTCGATGTGTGACAACCCGTTGAGTCTGGAAAGGTAGTAAGAATCGAACCCACGATCGAAGGGCAATAAGTGCGCATCACCTACAACTATCCCATGTGAAGTCCCGGTTTTGTATGATATATTCTTTTCAGTTAAATGATTTTATGGATCATGAATATGTTGATTTTGGGAACTAATGTTTATTTCAAATGGATATCCTTAATATCATAAAATCATTTTGTTATTTAGTGATAAATGATATTTTATAAGACGTTCCCTCTTTTGTGGAACATTATATTCTTAAAGGAAATTAAATACCCTGGGTTCTTATTTATGGAGTTATGGTTGAAATTTTATTTGGGAATAATATATGCTTCTATTGCGGACATTTGGTGATATGGGTTATTTATGGAAATGATTAACCTATCATAGAGAATATGCGATTAGGTTAATTACTTTTCAGTATGAGAATTTAAGATTAACTGCTGTTATTTTTAGATAAATGTTAATATTTATCATGGAAGACTATATGATAAAATCCTTCTACGATTTGGGTTTCAATCACAGTTGGGATTACGTTGAAAAATTTTATAGACAATTGTTTATTGAATAGTCTTTGTTGAACTTTGGGTATGGTTTGAAATTTTTTGAAGATTAAGAATAGTTTTCCTTTTTTTAAGATTATCCTTTTTGGGGATTAACTAACCTTATAATAAATATTTTGGTTTTGATTAATGTCTAAAAGCATGGGAAATATATGGTTCATCTTTTGTGGATTATGTAATTTTCTAGAAGTTGATTATAGCACTTTTAATATGAACAAGTCATCTTGAATACTCATCGTTTGGAGAAAAGATGAGTTTGTGGTACAATTTTATTAAAATATGATGTACCGACCCATCCTCGGGGCCCGTGACATGACTACCCCAAGCCCGCCTTCCATAGGCCAGGGGCTGGCGACTAGCACCAAAGGCGTAATTCCTGATAACTAGGAAGGCATTGCCTTTATAAAAGTAAACAAACTCCAAAGAGTACAAGAGGAAGTAAACACTAAGTACAAAAGAAGTGATAAAAAGTAAAAGGGCCAGAATACAAACCCAACTGAAAAGTATAGCTACAACTAAATGAAAGTACAAAAGAAAGGACAAAGAGCTGGAAGAATAGACACAGCTCATGGGCCATCAAACTCGGATCCTACCTGAAGGGTACGTATAGGTAGCGCAGCTCCTAGATCATCCACCATGGTCCTACCTGAAGCGTAGGTATAGATAGCACAGATCTTGGATCGTCCTCCACGGATCCTACCTGAAGGGTAGGTACATCTATCCTCCACAACGCCCTTTCCCGTAAACCTCTTCTGAGTATCGTCTCGTCGTGAAGTCCACCTCTAGATAATGACTCGTCATGTGGTCCACCTCCGAGTACCATCCAGTCCTTGAACAATCGGCCTCTGTCAGCACTGCCCATCGTCTGCAACCAATACAATGAGGTGCGGGCATAGCCCGTATAGTGGTGAGTATAACGATACTTAGTAGGGACCCCGAGACCCACAAGGTCTCACTAAATCCAACAAGGATAACCACAAAGAAGGATCTCAATGGATAACCCTTACATAGGTAAAATCCCATACTTATACCTAAGTTATCAAGTAACCCATCTCAATCAACAGGAAACACAAAGATTGTGAAATCAACAGATAACCACTACCCAGGCATATGCCCATACATATACCTAAGTTATCAAGTGACCCATCTCAATAATTAGGTAAACACAAAGGTCATAGACTCAGCTCAAACCAAGATTTTCATTATCGAAACCGTAACTCCTAAAGAGACCCATCTCTGGAGTGTACAATGATCCTATCACGACTCCGAGGTACATCTAACTAACCTAAGACTTCTGAGGTACTCCTCCTGTCGAGTAATGCGGGTCAACCACCCAAACACAGTAGTGCTCCCCACCGGGGTCTGCCACCCAAACACAGTAGTGCATCCCCCCTAATAGCCTGTAGAGGTACTCTCCTTGACGAGTACCGCAGGTCTGCACCTAAGCTCAGTAGTGCTCCGTCCTCCATGGGTCTGCACCCAAACAAAGTAGTGCTCTATCCACTAGGATAATCGAATCACTCAAAGTCGAGTCGGTCAAGCATTCGTCAGGTCTCATCCAGCTACACGGTCTTCGTACTCCGTACGCTCGTCTCTGGGAGGATCCGCTCCACGAGCTACAGGTCGATACTCCATGTATCACAAAGTCCCACAAAGAAGTATCTCAAAGGACTGCCTCATCATAGGGGTATCAACGCAACAGAAAACGCGTCAATCGGACACCCGGTCTGTGAGTTTTTAGCCTTTTCGTCTCAGGGTCCTAGTTTGTTTCGTGTGCGAACCAACCCGGCTGTATCGCAACTATACCCCGAAATCTCATAGGGTATACTCATGAGGACCGGTTATGAATGTGATCACTAACGCCGCTGACGGTTCGTCAAATGGATGTCCGGTCTGAAAGTTATCAGCTTTTCCGTTCCAGGGGCCCGATTGGATTTCGAGTACAATCCAACTCAGCCATACTCCAAATGTGTCCAAAACTCAGGAGAAGTATTCCAAAAGTTCCGTCTCATCAAGAGGAATCCAACAAGGTCGACAGCACGTCAATTGGATGTCCGAAGCTCATGTTTTAAGCGTTTTCGCTCTGAGGGCCCGGTTGGTTTCATGTTCGAACCAACCCGGACATACCCAAATTCTCCAAAACCTTGATTGTAATATATTGAAATGACCGACTCGATCCAAGGATCGCCTCGCAACTGACGGTGCATCAATCAGAGGTCCATATCCCATGTTATGGGTGTTTGAACAAAAACAACCTGAGAATAGGGGGTTCGGGCCCGGACCGACCCGGCCCGAGACCCCCCCTGGGTCAGCCTGAACCGGGGAGACCCGAACGGGGTTCGGGAACGGCCCAATAGGGCGCGGCCCGACCGGTTGGTCTTCCGCGTTGGCGTAGCCGCGTGGGCCACTCCGCTGTCTGGATGAGCGGAACAGGGGGTTGCGGTTTCCCCCCTTGAATGAAGTCGCGACCCCCGCGTGGGGGCCGCTCCCTACTAGCGATGCGGTGGCCGGCGCCGCGTCTCCCTTGGTCCCATGCGGCCGCGAGACCGCCACCTGCCACAATTGCTTCAGCCACGGTGGAGCTTCCTTGTGGAGCGCCAGGCGGCCGGCCGGTGCCAGCTGCCGCCTCCGGCCGCCGGCGCTGCCATGCCGGCGTGGCGTGCCATCACACCCTTCTGCGGACCACCAGAGTTTCTCTGGTGGTCCGTTTTCAATTCTTCCTATGTCGGTGGTCCTACCGGGAGTTGTAGATTACTGCGAAGGATTCAAAATGCCTTTTCGGCCCACCTCATCATCGTCCATCGATCCGCACTTCGACAACAAACTGCAGAGGGTCCGAGCTTTGTTCGTTAGCCCGTGCCCTCCGCATTAGAGGTTTAAAAAAAATCAAACTCAACCAATCTCGATTATTCACCCCGCAACCAACCCGTGTGAACCAGCGATCCGGAGATCAACCAGGTAGATATTGATCCGCACTCGTCGTCCTTTTCTCAAAAGATAAGAGAAAATAAAATATAATTCCCCTACCACGAGCATAGTAGAACGAAGGCTCATCTCATAATTTAACGTCATGGAAGAAGTCGTCGCGGAATAAGAATCCATAAGCTTCGTCGGCGTCGCGGAGAGAAGGATTGACGACATCACAGTACATCGCGTCGCGTGGTCGATCTCCTAGGATTCAGCATTCTTCGTCAGAGACCGGCATTCTTCGCGTTCTTCAACGAAGAGGATGAAGATCTTCAAGCCTTAGAGATTTTTCCAAAATCCTCTCAACAAGCTAACCCCTTAATAAAATAAGACTTGTCTTATTTTATTAACACACAAGCCAAACGTTTGAGAAATTCAAATTTTAATCAAACAATTAATTAAATTAATTGCAATGTTTAAACCACCCAATTAATGAGACGTTTAAACATTAAGTTAAACGTAATAGTTGACTCTAATTAAAGGGGGGGGGGGTGCATGTGCGTTACCTAATTAAAGGAGGGGGGTTTTGAGGAAGTTGAAAATGTGGGGCTCGTTTGGGCCCCACCCCAAAAATATCTTACCTAGTGGAGTAGGATATAGTGGGTCCCACTTCAACCACTTATCTTAGGTTAAACAACATTAAATAAAATAAAATTGGTTGCACCATATTTATTTTATTCATTTACTTAACCCAAAAAAATTAATAACCCCATCCAGGAAAACACAACTCTGAAAAAGGTGTTCTTAAGCATTTACCGGCGCTGTGATTGCATCGGTGCCCTCAGAATTCGATTCTGAGCACCGGTTCAAAAGTTAGAAAAACCTGCTCATTCGTTCACTGAACGTACCTGAGCTAAACTTCAAAAATTGATTCCAGGCACACCGGGCCTCGGAATCAGGCACCATCAGAAACTGCGTTCTTGTAAAATCCCAAAGAAAATTATGAAAAAAAATTCCCTTGAATTTTATGGGTCTTTACATATGAAACTATAAAATACAAGTAAGTATATTTCATTATGATCTTGGTCTAGTTATAAATAAAATTATTCTACTCTATGAAAAGGATATTGAAGAAAAAATGTTATATGTTCTCTTTTGTCATCAATCTTTTACCCAGCCACAAATTTTGTGTATTGTGGTTGTTAACTTTTCATGATCAAGTTCTCTACCAATCTCTATTAATCTAGGAGAGTTAGTTTCTCTTCCATATACATGTTTTCATGGAATCATAGTATATTTTTTCTTGGGTGACCTTTGTACTTCTCATTAATTCTTTAAAAGTCATATATTTATTGACTCTTTTTCCGATGTGGGACTGAAAATTAATTTTCCAAACCCAGTTTTAAAATTATGTGGAAAAAATATCCAAAAGGGGGAAGGATGTGAAATCCTAGGTATGTAAAGAGTATGACATATTCATACTTATTAAAATGGATTTCTTTGAAATCTTACGTTTCACACAATGCCACGTCATACTGAAAAATAATAATATAATATTATTATTTTAAATAGTAGTTAACGCCTAGCCATTGTAATGGATTGAATGAAATAAACTAACTACAATATGATTATACATGTTTGTTAAATTTTTTTTACTTTTACCTACTAAATTCTAGAGCCTTAAAATAAGAAAGAATCTAATTTTAAGCATAAATACCCTAATATTCATTAAAAGGTCGATTTACCACCTTTTAATGGGTAAACCTCTTGAAATCCTATTGTGGTAACTTTAATATGTTATATTTGACAAAATAAAATTCTTATTTAGATTTGGGACATCAAAATTTACTTTGGGTAATTTTTTTTTTCTGATAAAATTCATTTTTTAATGAATAGTGGAAAATACTATAGTTTAATTCCAATGTGATTCTTAATATAATTTATTTATATGGTAATATTATATTTTTAATTGGTTTTAAAGAGTAATTAGAATATATTTTTAAAAATTAATTCAATGCTGGTCATTGTAATTAATTTTACTTTGAAGTTGAACATAAACAACTATCAATCTTTTGATCGTTATTGTTTCTTAAAAACACACTATTTGTTTTGTAAAGGAGTATTGATTTTACATTAATTATTGAAAGTTATATGTTTTTAATTTGGTAAAATATAAATCAATTGTAACACCCCAAGCTTCCATGGTACGCTTCTCTTTGAATAATACAATAGCGTGTGGTGTACGCAACTTCGAGGTCTACCACACCGCAACCAATCAAACTAGCAGTTATGAATAGTAATACCCAATTTTTTAAATTTTATAAATTTTTTCATTAAAAATATGCTCCTTTTTTGGATTCGGAATATCAAAATTAACTTATGGTGAATTTTTGGTATTTTTATGAAAACTTTCAATTTTTGATGAATAGTAAAAAACACCGAGTTATAGTTTAAATTCAAATTTTTATTCAAATAATTATTTATATTATTTAAATTTATTTTCTGTCAAAATAGATAAATAATACCTATATATGTTCAATGTAATTCATTGGAGTCAATTTATAACAATTTTAGATATATAAAAATTTCTTAGAACATTTCACCGTCTTTTACCCATCTCCTAGGAAAATTTTCAAGTTCCTATAAAACATAATTTTACCGCTTCTATGAGTGAAATTTCAAAAATCCTAGAGGAACGATTAATATAAATGAGTAAAAAGTGTCTCAACAAGATAAATATAATTTTTTGTGAATAGTAACTTTTTTACTTTTATTTACCACGGTTAAAAGTAAATAGGGTAATTAAGGGTAAAACTGATATTATTATTACCATAACACATTAATAATTCTCTTGGATAAGTATAATTAGACCAAAAACAACCTTAAGAAAAAAAATATGAACCTCTTTGGTCCACTTGGTTTTGATTTGGACATTTATTATTATTTAATTCAAAGAAGAGGTAAAAGAGTTAAAATCAAAGTTTAATAACTAAATCATTTTTAATATAGGGTTATAAATAAGATAAATTTGATTATAAATATTAATTAGAATTATAGAAAGATTTCCTACATAATAATAGTTTATTTAGAATTTTTAGACATTAAATAATTTCATTTATTTATGACACAATGGCGATACAGTAATTACTTAATTAATGAAATATTAAACAATTGATATTATAAATATCCAAATAAATTTAATTTGAGACTTTTTATGAACTCTACTAATTTTATATGTTAATATGACATGTTATTATTTCTAAAAAGAATTTGGTTCTAATTAATAAAGCTGTTAAGACTTTATCGAAAATCAATTATTAAATAGTGTCAAATTGACATAAAGGAATATTTAAAACAAATATTTTATTATTAATTGATATTCTATTATTAAAAATATAAGGTTCTTCCAAATTACTTAGATAAGGTTATATATATTAATAATTAACCACTTGGGGTTATCTTCTATTGTTATAGTATTTTTACTAACCATATAATATAAAACTACAAAGAGACTTGAAAAATGTTAAACTATTAAACAAAGAGTTAAATATAAATGATAAGCTTAATATAGTGACCCAAACAGGTCTAAAATCTATTTGTTTAAATTATTTCAACCCATCCCCACCTTAGACTCGAAATAAGTAACTTTTGAGCCATTATAAACTGAATATAAATTTATTATAAAATAATAGTTTACGTTTTTTCTAAGGTGCCCCTCACCCCTCTTATAAAAGGGCCCCCTCCATTCTCTCAAATTCATAACTTCAAATCCTTTTGGTTCGGCCAAACCTTTCCCAAATATCCTCTCAAATTCCCTCACATAATCTTAGAGGCCTTATTTTGATCAGAAAGCCAACCTAGGGGGCCTTTTTGATCAAGTCAAAAGGAAGAACCTGAAGAAGAGGTAATGTTCTCGCCACCCTCTTTCAAGTTCCATTATTCTTCCACTTATTATTTCTTTTTTATTTACATTATAAAATATTAACTCAGATTATTCTATATAATATGATATTATTCAAAATATGGTACAAACATATTCAGTATTCTATCCATCTTTTGAATGACATGTCACTATACATGCGTACGTACGGCCTACTGTCTCCACGTCGTGGTGTAATTGTTATTGAATACATTATTATTTAGATGGGTATGATAATGATGTTTAATTGATTTAAATAATAAATATAACATGATTATGATTATGTATCTATGATATACCATCCAAATATATATTATTTTAATTTCAGAAGAATTATATTGTCACTCGTGCTTACGTACGGACTACCGTCTCCACGAACGCGATGAGATTCATTCCCCGTCATATCTATTCAAGAATAATTTTCATTTGATGGTTAAAAATAATGTATAAAGACTTAATATAATTCAGGATATAAATAATATACATCCCATCCATAACAAATATGGCTCACATAACAAATAATATAAAGGAAAACGAATCCGTTAACACCTGAAAAGATGCTAATACTAAGATATTTTTACCAAATCAATGTTAAAATATCATATATGATATCATATTAATTTATATGAGTCATGTATAATTAAATAAAAATTATTTCACCATTATACAGGAGTTTATCCAACCCTCGATCAAGGAATAAGTACAAAGTAATGAGTTTCTTATCTCACTTTTAATTCCATGAGATTTACATTGTTCACCACTTATTTATTACATGTGGTGTGTGTACTACCCATGATTGTATTCATTGTGTAATATAATTTAATTTACGGATATTTACATCATCATTGTATGATCCTTCTTTCATGGGTTTATGTTTCGTAAGTTACCAAATCGATAAGGGAATTTGAAATTTTAATTTCCACTCATTTGGCTTTACGCATACATCACTGATTATTTTACTCCAATATTTTGTATGGAATCACTATTCATTTTCTTATGTAATAATTTCCACTCCCCATTATGTGGATATACTATTGATACACATAATAAATCTATTGATAAATTCCCAAGTCATCAATATGAACTTGATAAGAGTAATTTTAACTCAATCTCTATTTGTTGAGTTGAATATCCAATTCATTAGTGTTATTTTTACAAGAATATGTGTGAATGTCCTCTGTTTGATTTTATCTGAATATCCAATCATATTGAGTATATTTATATTTTTCACACCTAATAATGTCTTTAATTTATCTTTATCCGAAGGATACCGTCTTTATAAGATATTTCGTCTCAATTTACATTCCATTGAGATTTCTTTGTTGTTATACACCAAATCACTTTTATATGGTGTATATGACGAAGTTTGACATAGTATATCCGGAATCCCTTTATTCTCATAATATTAAATTGGTTTTATTACCTCAATTATTGGTATTCAAGTGTCTTTCTTTCAGTTAGTAACTCTAACTAAAATATCATTTTAAATTTTTTAAAGATTTATTATTCTAAATCTGTCTCATTAATGTCCATGTTTTAAAAATTGTTTTATGGATTTATTTATATGGACATTAATGTTTTAAAATTAAAATTCCTTTTAAAAGATTCAATGTTGTTTGGGACACTTTGATTCCAAAATCTATTTTTAAATGGATTCTTGACAAATAGTATGACTTTTAAATGATTTCAAGAAAAGGGGGATATTTCTCTTTAATAGTTTGGATTACTATTTTCATCTATGTCATTATCCTATATTATTCTCGATTGAGGTTGATCTGATACAATACAATCTTCCATATTGTATCTAATGAGTTATGTTTGACAGTGGATGTGCTATTTTTATACCATTCATGGTATGTGGATAATGTATTGACATTTCTTATGCTGGTTTTAAAACGAATGTCTAGGTTATGTTTAAACCTGTTCATATGAGGAATGCATTGGGCTTAGTAAGTGACGAGTGGAGCCCGCTATAACTCCTCGATTCATCGGTAGGTCTCATGAGACAAACTAGTGTCTTTACACAAGGACTTGCCAAAATATTATTTGTAGTCTTGGAACTAGGCCATGATTACGTGGCTATGATAGTCTAGATTATGTATTCCATCATTATGAAAGTGGTTATTGATATTGCATGTGATAATTCAACTACTATAATATCCATGTAAATAAGTAAATGGAATTATTTCATTTTATTTCTTCCATATTATACTGAAGTTCACATTTAAAAGGCTTTTGTTTTAGTTATACAATGCCTTAAATGTATATGCTTATTTATGAAATTTTTCGCTATATTGTTATCCTTAATGGGCATCTGAGCTCACCCCTTTCTATGTTTTATTTTTCTCAGGATGTAAAAAAGTATTTCATTACTGACCTATAGGGATAGTATGATGGGATATGATTGTGGACTATGGAGACTATGTTGTTGTAGTTTTTCACATTATGATGTAATGTAAGACTTATGAATGTATCTAGTGTTTCCAAGGCAACTAAACTAATCGGTCTTTCAAGACTTGATCTTTTGTGATCATCCCAATGTTATGTAATAATGCACAGACTTTGGGTAACTGGGGTCAGGGCGTTGCATCAATTTTTAATTCTGAATATGAAATATAGCTTAGGCTGAAATATTTGGTATTTTTTTTTGAAGAACTTTAATTTTTTATGAATTGTGATACCACTTAATAGTAGTTAAAAACCCGACCTTTTCATTTAAATGAAATATTACAACTTATATGAATTAAATTTCAAAAATATGACATACATGGTAGTTATTAGTAAGTAAAATGTGGTTCAATAAGATGAATATAATTTTTGTGAATAGAAACTTTTGACTTTTTTTTCTCACGGCTAAAGGTTAATATAGAAATTTAAGGTAAAAAGAATATTACAATAGTAAAAAATTACATTAAAACATTTATTAACCTTATTGGTTGAGTCATTTACGACCGTGAGAATATTTGGGTTGATTTTGGGTCCCCATTGAGCCACTTATGAGTGATAATGATAGTTTAGATTAATTAACGTAATGTAATGACAAAAATGACATAAACAAATATCTTTTAGTAAATTAATTTTTAAAAGGGGATATATAAATTATATTTTCGACTATAAGTATAAATTTTAAATATAAAATTATTTCCTATATCATGGTATTTTTTTATAATTTTTTGAAATCAAATAAATAAAATTAATTATGACGGAAAAATGATGCCATATTTACCTCATTAATAAATGATTTAAATAAATAAAATTATAAATATTAAAAAAACCCAACACCTGTCCAATTATTATTGGATGAATTTATTTAGACCATGAGTCATCTTATATTCGCCGTTAATGAGTTTTGGACATTTATGAATCGAAACTCATTATATAATAAAATAATATTTTCACACTTTCCTAAAGAACCCCTCCTCCGCCTTAAAAAAATATCTCACTTATAACCCATTACTCACATCTCTCAAGCCCTTTGGCTCAACCAAACCATGAATAAATAATATTTCAAGATCCCTATATTAATTCTAGATGCCTTACCATAGGCAGAAGGAACTTAAAGAAGTCCTTTTTTTAAACAAAAGGGAGTTACCCGAATTAAAGGTAACTATTTCTCTTAAATTATTTTCATTTATTTTAGTTCTCCAACCCCAAAACTCTTTTCATTCCTTTATTTTATAACCATAAAAATATACTAAATATACTAGGATGTTGTTATGAGAAGTATTCATACTATAGTTACATACACCTCCATCTAATGGGTGAAGAACATAATGTTTCGGTGGATGGAAAACTTACGCCTTAAAATACGGTGATTGTTCAATTATATCCTACCGCCTCTCATGGTGGCCATTAATATAGAACTGTATTTATATATGATATAAATATAAATATATTATGTTTATTTTTACTCTATTCTTCGTTAATTTTTTTTACAAATAAACCTTTATGATTTCCAATATGTGTAAACATGATAATTTCATTTGAGGAAGTGTGGACTACCACCCCATCAAAGTGATATAACTCGTTCATACCATAGGTTGAATGTATAAATGATGGAGTTACTGAGATTATATATAATATATTATACTGGAATTATAATATAAATATGTATCATTATATTTTATTTCCATTTAATATGAAATAGAATTGAATGTAGCGTTCATGCGTATGTACAGATTACCGTCTCTGTGAACGGTGCATTTCATTTATTAACTCCAAATGTTATGTGCTATTATAAATACACATATATACTAAATATATATGATATATATGATATATATGATATAAAAATCATGAATATCAATCTGGATATAATGTACTATTTACCACATGAACAACTTGTAATTATAAGAATTCCATTTCTGACTCAAGTACCAAATATCGAAAAAACGACCGTTATTAACATAATGATTGCATAATGTTAATAATATGGTAATAAGCGATATAAAAGTAATATTAAAATTGAAAAAGGTTTTTACGAAATTATAAATTTACATTATTTTATTATTCAGGAGATTAAAGAATGAACAGGTCATGTCGGACATGAGGTAAGGGATTTCTTATCCCACATTTAACTCTGTGAGATTTCCATTGTTCACAACTAATTTATTTCATGTTGTGTATTGTGAACTGAAATTTGATATATATTATCATTATCCTTTTATATTCCTGTTATTTTGTGAATCTTTTGGTGGTTATTAACTTTTGGTCATACAACTCGATAGATTACAATGTGGTAAGAGATTTTCATCTCACTTTTAATTCCCGTGAGATTCATGGTATATTTTCCACTATTTAATTTATGTAGTGTATGTAATACCCATTATTGTATTAATTGTGTAATATAATTCAATTTATGTTTATTTATATCTTAATTTTATGATCCTTCTCTCATGGGATGTGTGTTTCGTAAGTTACCAATTGGTACGGGAACATTTTAACACAATTTCCATTCCTTGGGTTAATCTTATAATTATTAATTATGTCATTCTATGATAATTAGTGGAAAAACTATTTATTTATTTATGTTGTAATTTCCACTAACCTTTGTGTGGATATACTTTTTATACACATTATCACTCCATTGATAATTTCTCAAGTCATCGATATGAACATGATATGAAAAATTTTAATTCGAGTTCCATTCATTGAGTTAAAAATCCAAGTCATTGGTTTTGTATTAAATGTAATATGTGTTAATTTTATATGGTTGATTTAAAATTAATATCCAATCATATTGAGTGTATTTACATTTATCACACATTATTATGAGATTTATTTATCCTTAATCTTAGGATACCATTTTTATAAGGGATTTCATCTGATTTACATTCCACTGAGACTTCATTATCATTATGCACAAATTCACTTTTATACAGGGTATATACTATCCTTTTGAATATTATATCATGAATCCCGTTATTCTCATGATATTATAAAGTATTTATTAAAATTTATTCATCAATTATATTTACTCAAGCGTATCTCATTTTGTTAAAAACTATATAACTAAAATGTCATTTTAAATGTTTTAAAGAATTATTCTTCTAAATATTTTTTATTAATGTCCATGTTTTCAAAATGGTTTTTAGTATTTATTTATATAGTCATTAATGTTTTAAAATTTTAATTCCTTTAAAATTTTAAATGTGGTATTGGACACATTGAATCAAAAATCTATTTATTAAATGTTTTAAATGGTTTTAAAAATGGTTTGATAAAGCATTGATTATGTCAATATATTGATATGATATATTGTTATTGGAATGTGGAAATTTTATATTTCTTTTATTCTTGTGTTATGTGTTTTTATTATGTGATGGTTATTGGGAATTTTTTTTGTATACGTGTGGTTCTATGATAAACCTCGGGAAGGTGAGCCTGAGATAGCTCTCCAATGCATTGGGTAACATAAAAGAGGTAAATGATAATGTTTCTTTTAAGAGATTTAGGGAATATACTGTGATGGGTATTCCAAATATGAATCATTATGTAGCTCTAATAGAAACAATTTAAGTCTGTTATGTATTCTACTAGTTAACTATATAATTTATGATTTCTCTATGTTATTAATAAATCTTATGATTTCATGAGGTATGTTATGATTGAAAGGTATAGTTTCATCAATTTGAAATTTTTGATGGGTTAATGTTTACTTATTATATAATCCTCACAGAGATTTTTATGCTCACCCCACGTTTTGATATATATTTTTCACAGGACATAATGATGAATAAGGTTTAGGATGGAATCAAGGAAAATTCATGATGTATAAAACATGGAACTAGACATGTTATTTTTTATGTTTTTATTTTACGAAAAAATGGATACTGATTAGATGTGTCTAATTTTTAAATTTTTGAGATGTAATAGTTATGGACTTATTCTCTAAAACTATAAACCTAAAAATAACCTCAATGTGAATTGTTAACTTAATTCATGATTATGTAATGTTTTAAGGCTGGGTCCTTATAGTTGGTATCAGAGAATGGCTTAGACAACTTTAGGGATTAAGAGTGTTAAATAAACACATGGTTAGTCCCTATGTCTATTATTTCAGTTAAATTACTGTTTATAACTTTTTCAGAGCAAGGAAAGTCAGTTACAAATGGAATGTGAAGGATCTCAAACTACATTCCTTTCTCTTCTGGATGACATTCTTGTAATAATTATTGCAAAGTCATGTTCAGATGATTGTGAAATTTTTTCAGGAATACTACTCACTTGCAAGATGTTGTTTCAGATATCATACACCTCCACAATACCTCGATATCATCAGGGATCCTGGGTTATATTTAATAAAATCCTACTTTCAAAATACTCTCATATTTTTGAGTAAGTTAAATATTATCAAGGAAATTTCAAATATTTTACCTTATCAGAAGATTTTGAAGAATGTTATGATTTTGTAAAAGGTGATGAAAAAGAGTCCCTTGTAGAACCTATTTATATTTGATTTTAAATTATAGTCTTTCCACACATACTTATGGTATTTTAGATGGACCATTGATAAAAATTTTCAACTCAAACTCAGTCTGACTATTTTATAAAAATAATGTGATAGAATATGTTTTGAAATTATATGTTATACACGATTATTTTCGGATTTTTTTTGTGAACACCCATATGAACCATGTTGTACAAGGTGTATTTGGATGAAGGAAGAAAATGATTTTGAACGATCTCTAAATAATTGTTGTAATGCATAGACCTTCTACCTTTGTGAACAAGATGACGATTAAACCATATGGACACCATGATCAAGGTATAATGTTCTTTCTATTGGGAGTATTTTTATTTTATAATATTGAGATGAAATGTAACGCCCCGACCCCAGTTACCCAAAGTCGGTGCATTATTACATAACATTGGCATGATCACAAGAAAGATCAAATCTCGAAAGACCGATTGGTTTAGTAGCCTTGGAAACACTAGATATATTCATAAGTTTTACATTACATCATAAAATGAAAAACTACTACAACAACATAATGCTTCCACAGTCCACACTATAATCCCCTCATAATATCCCTGCAGGTCATTCATAACTTATATCTTCACATCCTGGGAAAAATAAAACATAGAAAAGGGGTGAGCTCAAATGCCCAGTAAGGATAACAATATAGCGGAACATTAAAAAATAATCATAAACATTTAAGGCAATGAATTACTAAAACAAAAGCCTTTTAAACTTGAACTTCAACATAGTATGGCAAAAGTAAAATGAAATAATGCCATTTACTTGTTCACATGGATATTCTACTAATCGAATAATCACATGCAAAATCAATAACCACTTTCATAATGTTGGAATGCATAATGCTAAACTTTAATTACTTTTCAAGGCCTCGTCCCAAGACCTTGGGGCTAACTGTAACCGGAACCCAACCCGGAGTGCCTCTAATAACCGGACACCAACCCGGAGTGCCTCTAATAACCGGACACCAACCCGGAGTGCCTCTAATAACCGGACACCAACCCGGAGTGCCTCTAATAACCGGACACCAACCCGGAGGGCTTAATTTTACCAGTCCCTAACCTGGAGGGCTTACTTTTACCAGTCCCCAACCTGGAGGGATTACTTCAACCAGTCCCCAACCTGGAACATACTTGTACAACACATTCATATGAAGTAAAGATTGAAATATAACATAAACATTCTTACTGGAACTAGCATACGAAATGTCAATACTTTCACCATAAACTATGAATGGTATAAAAATAGCACATCCACAGTCAAACATATCACAAAACGTTCAAAACAATATAGAAGTTTTGTATCATAATAAATCAACTTCAAATAATCTTAAAACCCATCGAAGGATGTTGACATAGATGAAATCAAAATTCTTTTTAAAGAAATATCTCCTTTTATTTTGAAATCATTTAAGATCCATATAAAATCAAACATTTTCTTTGAAAATAATCTTATAAGCTTTTAAGGGAAGCTTTGACGATTTTATAACGGCGTAAAATAACCGCACCCACCGTATAAGTTAAAAAAACATTCTTACCTCAATTCTATCGAAAAGGTTAAAAAGGACCTTGTTTTGAAAACGACGGAATGATTCCTTTATAAACCTATTATAAAAAGTCAAACAAGGGTATAAATGACTTTAACCCATATTCTTGTAAATAGTAAAAATGTTTTGAAATACATTTTTAAGAAACATGGATGTGGATGATAAAGATATCCCAGTAGATTATTACGTATAAACAACCTCAGATAATGAAGAGATTGTGAAATAACCCTTACCAATTTGGTAACTTATGAAACATACAACCCATGAAAGAGGTATCATACAATGAATATGTAAGTACACATAAATTAGATTTTATTACACAAAGAATATAATTATGGGCAGTACATACACCACACAAAAGGTAATGGTGGCAATATGGCATGAATCTCACGGGAATAAGGAGTGAGATGAAAACCCCTTACCACGATAATCAACTGAGTCGTATGGCCAAAAGTTAATAACCACCAAATTATTTACAGAATAACATGAATATGATAATATATATCAAATGCCAGTACACAATACACCACTTTCAATAATTTAGTGGCGAATAATGGAAATCTCACGGAATTGAATGTGAGATAAGAAAATCCCTTACCTTGTACTTTTCCTTGGTTGGGGTAGGTTAACCTCCTGTATAATGGTGAAATAATTGTTATTAAATTATACAAGAATCATATACATTAATATGATATCATATATGATCTTTTAACATTGCTTTATTAATAATATCTTAGTATTATCGTCGTTTCGGGTGATAATCGATTCGTTCTTCTTAAATGTTTGGTTACGTAAGACATGTTTTTAATGGATAGATTATATCTTATTCATAATCAGAATGATATTAACATTATTTTTAACCCTAAAATGAGAATAAGACTTGAATGGACACGATGGAGGATGGATCTCACCGCGTTCGTGGAGACGGTAGTCCGTACGTACGCACGAACGCCACTTCCATTTAATTTTTATTTTAAAAGAATTGAATCCAAATGATACATAGGTATATTACTATTCCAGTATAATATAATATTTTATATATGTTACTTAAGTTCATTAACACCATCCTTTATACGTTCCATGTGTGGTATGAACGAGTCATATCATTTTAAGGGGGCGGTAGTCCGCACTTCCTCAAATGAAATTATCGTATGTATATACAACATGAAACGAATAATGGTATGAAATAAAATGGAATTACAGAAGATTATATATAAAATATATATCATTAATATCATATTTAATTATAGTGCCATCATAATGGCCACCATGAGAGGCGGTAAGATGTATTTGAACAATCATCGTTTTGTGAGGCGTTAGTTTGCCATCCACAGAAACATTATGTTCATCATCCATTAGATGGAGTTGTGTGTATGTGTAGTTTGAATCCTTCTTATAACAACATCCTAGTATATTTAGGATACTGGTGTTGTTACAAAATAAAGGAAATAAAAAGAGTTTGGGGGTTGGAGAAGCAAAATAAATGAAAATAATTTAAGAGAAATCGTTACCTTTAATTTAGGTAACTCACTTTGGTTGGAACCAAAGGACTTCTTGAAATGCTTTCTGCCTAAGGGGAAGCTTCAAGGAGGAGGAGAGGGATGTGGGGAGCTTAGTTGGGCAGAGTTTGGACGATCCAAGTGGCTTGAGAGTTGTGAGGAATGAGTAGAAGTGGTCTCCTTTTATAAGGGTGAAGAGGGGCTCTTTAGGAAAGAGTGAAAGTATTACTTTATAATATAATTATCTTCGGTTTATAATGGTCCAAAAATCATTGAGGTCGAAGATAAGATGACTCATATTCTAAATAACATCAACCAATAATAATTGGACAGGTTTTAGATAATATGTTAATCATTATAATCTTATTTATTTAAATGATTTATTAATGAGGTAAACATTGCATCATTATTGTGTCATTAATAATTTAAATTCTTTGATGTCTAAAAATTATAAATAAAATATCATTATGTAGGAAATCTTTTTATCTTTCTAATGAATATTTATAATAGAAAATCCAACATGTATAACCCTATGTAAAAATTCTTCTTCTAAAAGATGTAAGCTTATGCCATTTTTATTTTTATTTTAACTTTATTAATATAAAGTGTCCCTACCACATACAAGTGGATCCAAGGGGTCCCCAAATTGACCCAAGGATGCTCATGGTCGGTTATGTGTCCACCAATAAGGTTAGGACACGTTTTAGGTTAATTTTGTATTATTATAATATTATTTTTTAACCCTTATTTACCGGATTTACCCTTAACCATGGTAAATAAAATATTTACCACAGTAATTATTCAAAATGTCTAAAAATAAAAGTTACCTATTTACACAATTTGGAAATACTGATTCCAAATATTGAATCCATTTTTCTAAATTCAAAACACAGAAGTGGCAGAAATTAATTTAAAATTAATTCCCGCTGTCAAAACAAAAAGCGTGTTTTTAAGAGGTAATAACTATCAAAAGATTGACACTTGTTTATGTTCGGTTTAATTGTAAAATTATGTAAAATGACCAACATTATATTAAATGGTAAAAATATATTCTAAATATACTTTAAAACTACTAAAATTCATAATTTATCACTATTAATTATTTTGATTAAAAAAGTTGTTTTTAATTAAAATTTAGTAATTTTCACTATTCATCAAAATATGAAAGTTATCCGAAAAGTACCAAAATTTCACCTTAGGCTAAATTCGATATTCCAAATCCAAAAATGAAGTCCATTTTAAAATATAAAATATATATAATTTCAAAATTTAGGTATTACTATTCATAACGGCTAGTTTGATTGGTTGTGGCGTGTGTTAAAACTCAAGGTTGCGTACGACACACGCTACTATTTTATTCAAAGGAAAGCGTACCGTGGAAGCTTGGGATGTTTCATTTTAAATTTTTTTGATGTCCCAATTTATTCAGATAGTTTAAAATATTTTATTTAAAAAGGATTCACTATTAAAGTTGATAAAAGTGCAATACTGAAAATGAATCTGTTCTTGCATTATGACTAAGAAACTCATAATAGGGATTCTAAAATTATAAGGATTATATAAAGTTCAAAATGTTGTTAATACTATTCATGACCTCTTTTAATGGCTTTTTTTTGTACGTCATGGTGTGATTGAACTCGGTGTTGCATGTAGTGCATGTTATTGAATTATTTTTAAGAAATAACACACTATGAAATCCTGGGGTGTTACATTCTCCCCTCCTTCAATAAATTGCGTCCTCGCAATTTGAAATTGTTCTTCGAAAATATAAGGTTGAAAATAGAAAATATCTTTATGGGAAAACCCACATCGGAAATTAGGTTACTAAAATTTAGTCTTAATATGAGGAAAAGAGAAATGAAAGAGTCACCACCAAATTATGATCTCGATTAGGAGAACATTGGTGGCAATTAGAGACATATAATTGGAGGAAAAACGTAAATATTTATAGGTAGTGATTGAGATCATCAATCACAAACAAGTGTATAATTGAGGTCCTTAAATTCATCAATCTATGATGATTTGAAATACCATCGGTTCAACAAAACATATGGTATTAGGATAACACATTTTTGACGTTTCAAAATATCTTAGTTGAAATCCCACATCGAAAAATGAATTAATGAGGCCTCTATTTAAAATAAAGAGTCGAACGTATGAAGATTACTGAAAATAACACATACTAGGGTTCCATGTAGGAAAATATGGATATGGAAGAAAAATCTAACCATCAATTATCTGATAGAGAGTGGTAGAGAACATGGCTATGAAAAGGCCAACAATCCCAAAGCCATTATTTAGTGATGATTTAAGGTATCATCTAGGAAAACATTTTTGTTATAAGTTTATTTTCTTAATGTTGAGGAATTTATTTATGAGATTGGCTAAGATCATAAGGAGATATACTTACTTTGTAATTAGTGTTTTATCCATTAATAAATTTCTACCACAAACTCATCTTTCACTCTAAAAGATAATAGAATGTAAAAAAATTCTATTTACACTATTCGTATAGGGTTCCAAAATAAACGAATTTATAATTCATCTACATGATCTTTTAATAAAAACTACATTATTTAATCTAGGACATCTCATGGGCCAGTGGTAGGTGATACACCCTTGTCGCCCTTCGGTTGCGGGTTCAAGTCTCGCAGCCTTGCCGGACGCGACGGGTTGCTGCCCGACCTCCGGGTTGTCCTTTTATGGCAATCCAAAATAATCCAAACTAAGACTATCCAAAATACTTCTGTCCAAACTCACAGTCTATCATTTATAAGGAAGGTAAACATAATATAGATCCTTTTTACCCCGTAATAGAATATGAATACCTTCATCATGTATTACCATATTCCTTATTGATTACATTCATGCTCCCTTATTCCATATAGAATGATGGATATACTTCATTAATCCAAAAATGTTTTAAACCCCAACAATGATGGAATATACAAATCATTAATCAGTTCCAGGGTAGTCAAGAATATCAAATATAATTTATTCAAAACAATCACATATTATTCCAAAATCACTACCTCAGTATCAGAACTATATTATGATTTATCATTCTCTCAACCATATATTTTTCAAAAATTTATCCTGCTATTGAGTCACTTTTCTTTGTTCCACACAATCTCAAGTCCTTAATGAAATAGTACTGCAGTATAATCCTTATATACTCCATGATTATTGTAACAAGTACATTGTTGATACAACACTCAATTGACATAATCAACATAAGAACTCTAATCATTCCTCTTCATTTGTGGTAGTATCATAACTTGATTATTATCCAATAACATCATTTGCGGCATAGTCTGATGACTGGGACATAGGTTCGCGTAGTGTCCAAACTCCATGCAAATGAAGCATTGTACATTTAAAACCATTTTCTTACCCTTGCAGTCACGTACTTTGTGCCCTTTTCCTCCACACTTATAACAAACTCCCATTCATTTCAGGCAAGTTCCAGGGTGTTTCTTTCCACAGTTACCACATATGGGAAAATTCTTCTTTTCCCTTTTCCCTTTATCCATCTTTCTCTCTTTCATCCTTTTCTTCTCTTGATTCCCTTCAAAGCCATAGGACTCAGTAAACTCTTTACTTATCTTATCAACACATGATATTATTTCTTCATATGATGATAATACATAGGAGACTATTTCTCTTATAAATTTTAGCTTAAGACCACGAAAGATATGATCCTTCCTTCTCTTTGAATCATGTGTATTTCTGGAGTTCTCATTCCTTCTACTGGGCGCCATTTCTAAACAATGGCATAAACTAGATCAGTTTATGAATCAAAATACATAATCCCATACTTATAAAACACTTAACATAAATTGAACTATTTATGGATATAATCCATAATCATAAAAATGTTTTCTTTGAGGAAGTATATATTCATAAACCCTTCATAATGATTTGTAAAGAAAAAAAGAGTTATCCTAAGCATATCCCCCGGGAGTGTCGTAACCAAGATTGCCGCAAGGCCCGTTGTCGTGCACCAGTTCCCATTCGAGTCTATCTCAAAGCGGTGTTTTCGGGTTTTACCCCTAGGTACATCTGTGCCAGAGCCGCCTCTACCTGCTCGTATCCAGACAGGGATGTATTGCTCGGAAAACTCACAAAATCTCTACAATACCAAAATTCTAGGAAGTTCTTCTATACTAATCCTCAAAGTTCATCTTAGGTCTACATGCTCTAATCAGAGTTTATCTAAATCTAGCTTCCAAGGTTTGTACTAAACTTCCTCTGATACCAACTGTAACACCCCGACCCCAGTTACCCAGAGTCGGTGCATTATTACATAACATTGGCATGATCACAAGAAAGATAAAATCTCGAAAGACCGATTGGTTTAGTAGCCTTGGAAACACTAGATATATTCATAAGTTTTACATTACATCATAAAATGAAAAACTACTACAGCAACATAATGTTTCCACATTCCACACTATAATCCCCTCATAATATCCATGCAGGTCATTCATAACTTATATCTTCACATCCTGGGAAAAATAAAACATACAAAAGGGGTGAGCTCAAATGCCCAGTAAGGATAACAATATAGCGGAACATTCAAAAATAATCATAAACATTTAAGGCAATGAATTACTAAAACAAAAGCCTTTTAAACTTGAACTTCAACATAGTATGGCAAAAGTAAAATGAAATAATGCCATTTACTTGTTCACATGAATATTCTACTAATCGAATAATCACATGCAAAATCAATAACCACTTTCATAATGTTGGAATGCATAATGCTAAACTTTAATTACTTTTCAAGGCCTCGTCCCAAGACCTTGGGGCTAACTGTAACCGGAACCCAACCCGGAGTGCCTCTAATAACCGGACACCAACCCAGAGTGCCTCTAATAACCGGACACCAACCCGGAGTGCCTCTAATAACCGGACACCAACCCGGAGTGCCTCTAATAACCGGACACCAACCCGGAGGGCTTAATTTTACCAGTCCCTAACCTGGAGGGCTTACTTTTACCAGTCCCAAACCTGGAGGGCTTACTTTAACCAGTCCCCAACCTGGAACATACTTGTCCAACACATTCATATGAAGTAAAGATTGAAATATAACATAAACATTCTTATTGGAACTAGCATACGAAATGTCAATACTTTCACCATAAACTATGAATGGTATAAAAATAGAACATCCATAGTCAAACATATCACAAAACCTACAAAACAATATAGAAGTTTTGTATCATAATAAATCAACTTCAAATAATCTTAAAACCCATCAAAGGATGTTGACATAGATGAAATCAAAATTCTTTTTAAAGAAATATCTCCTTTTATTTTGAAATCATTTAAGATCCATATAAAATCAAACATTTTCTTTGAGAATAATCTTATAAGCTTTTAAGGGAAGCTTTGACGATTTTATAACGGCGTAAAATAACCGCACCCTCCGTATAAGTTAAAAAAACATTCTTACCTCAATTCTATCGAAAAGGTTAAAAAAGACCTTGTTTTGAAAACAACGGAAAGATTCCTTTATAAACCTCTTATAAAAAGTCAAAGAAGGGTATAAATGACTTTAAACCATA
This sequence comes from Viscum album, assembly GCA_963277665.1. Taxonomy (NCBI): domain Eukaryota; kingdom Viridiplantae; phylum Streptophyta; class Magnoliopsida; order Santalales; family Viscaceae; genus Viscum; species Viscum album. Next base: position 1,132,061,469 of record OY728142.1, on the reverse strand, counting down.
TTCTTGTAAATAGTAAAAATGTTTTGAAATACATTTTTAAGAAACATGGATGTGGATGATAAAGATATCCCAGTAGATTATTACGTATAAACAACCTCGGATAATGAAGAGATTGTGAAATAAACCTTACCAATTTGGTAACTTATGAAACATACAACCCATGAAAGAGGTATCATACAATGAATATGTAAGTACAAATAAATTAGATTTTATTACACAAAGAATATAATTATGGGCAGTACATACACCACACAAAAGGTAATGGTGGCAATATGGCATGAATCTCACGGGAATAAGGAGTGAGATGAAAACCCCTTACCACGTTAATCAACTGAGTCATATGGCCAAAAGTTAATAACCACCAAATTATTTACAGAATAACATGAATATTATAATATATATCAAATTCCAGTACACAATACACCACTTTCAATAATTTAGTGGCGAATAATGGAAATCTCACGGAATTGAATGTGAGATAAGAAAATCCCTTACCTTGTACTTTTCCTTGGTTGGGGTAGGTTAACCTCCAGTATAATGGTAAAATAATTGTTATTAAATTATACAAGAATCATATACATTAATATGATATCATATATGATCTTTTAACATTGCTTTATTAATAATATCTTAGTATTATCGTCGTTTCAGGTGATAATCGATTCGTTCTTCATAAATGTTTGGTTACGTAAGACATGTTTGTAATGGATAGATTATGTCTTATTCATAATCAGAATGATATTAACATTATTTTTAACCCTAAAATGAGAATAAGACTTGAATGGACACGATGGAGGATGGATCTCACCGCGTTCGTGGAGACGGTAGTCCGTACGTACGCACGAACGCCACTTCCATTTAATTTTTATTTTAAAAGAATTTAATCCAAATGATACATAGGTATATTACTATTCCAGTATAATATAATATTTTATATATGTTACTTAAGTTCATTAACACCATCCTTTATACGTTCCATGTGTGGTATGAACGAGTCATATCATTTTAAGGGGGCGGTAGTCCGCACTTCCTCAAATGAAATTATCGTATGTATATACATCATGAAAAGAATAATGGTATGAAATAAAATGGAATTACAGAAGATTATATATAAAATATATATCATTAATATCATATTTAATTATAGTGCCATCATAATGGCCACCATGAGAGGCGGTAAGATGTATTTGAACAATCATCGTTTCGTGAGGCGTTAGTTTGCCATCCACAGAAACATTATGTTCATCATCCATTAGATGGAGTTGTGTGTATGTGTAGTTTGAATACTTCTTATAACAACATCCTAGTATATTGAGGATACTGGTGTTGTTACAAAAGAAAGGAAATAAAAAGAGTATGGGGGTTGGAGAAGCAAAATAAATGAAAATAATTTAAGAGAAATCGTTACCTTTAATTTAGGTAACTCACTTTGGTTGGAACCAAAGGACTTCTTGAAATGCTTTCTGCATAAGGGGAAGCTTCAAGGAGGAGTAGAGGGATTATAGGAGCTTAGTTAGGCAGAGTTTGGACGAGCCAAGTGGCTTGATAGGTGTGAGGAATGAGTAGAAGTGGTCTCCTTTTATAAGGGTGAAGAGGGGCTCTTTAGGAAAGAGTGAAAGTATTACTTTATAATATAATTATCTTCGGTTTATAATGGTCCAAAAATCATTGAGGTCGAAGATAAGATGACTCATATTCTAAATAACATCAACCAATAATAATTGGACAGGTTTTAGATAATATTTTAATCATTATAATCTTATTTATTTAAATGATTTATTAATGAGGTAAACATTGCATCATTATTGTGTCATTAATAATTTAAATTATTTGATGTCTAAAAATTATAAATAAAATATCATTATGTAGGAAATCCTTTTATCTTTCTAATGAATATTTATAATCGAAAATCCAACATGTATAACCCTGTGTAAAAATTGTTCTTCTAAAAGATGTAAGCTTATGCCATTTTTATTTTTATTTTAACTTTATTCATATAAAGTGTCCCTACCACATACAAGTGGATCCAAGGGGTCCCCAAATTGACCCAAGGATGCTCATGGTCGGTTATGTGTCCACCAATAAGGTTAGGACACGTTTTAGGTTAATTTTGTATTATTATAATATTATTTTTTAACCCTTATTTACCGGATTTACCCTTAACCATGGTAAATAAAATATTTACCACAGTAATTATTTAAAATGTCTAAAAATAAAAGTTACCTATTTACACAATTTGGACATACTGATTCCAAATATGGAATCCATTTTTCTAAATTCAAAATACAGAAGTGGCAGAAATTAATTTAAAATTAATTCCCGCTGTCAAAACAAAAAGCGTGTTTTTAAGAGGTAATAACTATCAAAAGATTAACACTTGTTTATGTTCGGTTTAATTGTAAAATTATGTAAAATGACCAACATTATATTAAATGGTAAAAATATATTCTAAATATACTTTAAAACTACTAAAATTCATAATTTATCACTATTAATTATTTTGATTAAAAAAGTTTTTTTTAATTAAAATTTAGTAATTTTCACTATTCATCAAAATATGAAAGTTATCCTAAAAGTACCAAAATTTCACCTTAGGCTAAATTCGATATTCCGAATCCAAAAATGAAGTCCATTTTAAAATATAAAATATATATAATTTCAAAATTTAGGTATTACTATTCATATCGGCTAGTTTGATTGGTTGTGGCGTGTGTTAAAACTCAAGGTTGCGTACGACACACGCTACTATTTTATTCAAAGGAAAGCGTACCGTGGAAGCTTGGGATGTTTCATTTTAAATTTTTTTGATGTCCCAATTTATTCAGATAGTTTAAAATATTTTATTTAAAAAGGTTTCACTATTAAAGTTGATAAAAGTGCAATACTGAAAATGAATCTGTTCTTGCATTATGACTAAGAAACTCATAATATTGATTCTAAAATTATAAGGATTATATAAAGTTCAAAATGTTGTTAATACTATTCATGACCTCTTTTAATGGCTTTTTTTTGTACGTCATGGTGTGATTGAACTCGGTGTTGCGTGTAGTGCAAGTTATTGAATTATTTTTAAGAAATAACACACTATGAAATCCTGGGGTGTTACATGAAAAAAATGAAAATATATAATATGTTGAGGGCTTAATGTTTTGGGATGAAAATGAAAGGTATATGAAAAACATTGAGGTTACAACATGTTAGGGTTATTTTTGAGTTTTATAAAAAGGACAACACCTAAGATGGGTGACAACCCGTCGTGTTCAGAAAGGCCGTAGGAATCGAACTTATGACCAAAGAGTGATAAGTGTGCATCACCTACCACTATCCTACATGAAGTCCCTAATTCGTATGACTTATAATTTTTAGATAAATGATTTTATGGGTCAAGAATAAGTTGATTTTCGGAACCTAGGTTTTTTTTCAAATGGATATCCTTAATATAAGAAAATAATTTGGTGATTAAGTGATAAATGATATTTTAGAAGACGTTCTCCCTTTTGGGGAACATTATATGCTTAATGGAAATAGAATACTATGGGATATAATTTTGGAGTTATGATTGAAATTTTATTTGTGAAGAATCTATGTTTTTAATGTGGACTTAAGGTGATTTGGGTTATTTATGGAAATTATTAACCTATCATAAAGAATATGTTATTAGGTTAAAAACTTTTCAGTATGAGACTTTAAGAGTACCTGATGTTATTTGGAGATAAATGTTAAGATTTATCATGGAAGAATATTTTATTAAATCCTTCTAAGATTTTTGTTTCAATATTAGTTTGGATTACTTTGATGAAATTTATAGACAGTTGTTTATAGAATAGTCTTGGTGCAAATTTGGGTATTATTTGACAAATTTTGAATATTAAGTGTTGTTTTCCTTTTTTTTAAAAGATTAACCTTTTTGGGGATTTTATAATCTTGTACTGACCATTTTGGTTTTGATTAATTTATAAATAAATGGGAAATATATAGATCATCTTTTTTGGATTATGTAATTCCCTAGAAGTATATTATAACACTTTTAATGTGAACAAGTTATCTTTAATAATCATTGATTATAGAAAAGCTGAGTTTGTGGTAGAATTTTATTAAAGGATGACATTGTACATGAAAATTAAGTATATTTAATTATGATCCTGGTATAGTTATTAATAAAATTTTTTCACTCTATGCAAAGGATCTTGAAGAAAAAATGTTATAATCTCTCTTTTATCATCAGACTTTTACCTAACCACAAATTTATGGTATTGTCGTGGTTATCTTTTCATGATCATGTTTTCTATCACTCTCTATAACTCTAGGTGAGTTAGTTTCTCTTCCATATCCTTGTTTTCATGGTATCCTAGTATCTGTGGTCTCGGGTGACCTTTGTACTTATCTTTATTTCTTTAAAAGTGATATATTTATTGACTCAATTTATGATGTGGGACTTCTAATTAAGTTTCCAAACCCAATTTTAAAATTGTGACGATGCAATTTCCAGAAGGGGGAAAGATGATACATCCTAGGTAAATAATGAGTAATAAATTTGAATATTTATTAATATTTGTGAATTAAATATTAATTTTACTTTAAAGGGGGTCCAATGATTTGATGGCATGCCCAATACGCAACAATGGGTTTCTTTGAAATCTTATATTGCACACAGTGCTGAGTCATACTAAAAAAATAAAAATATTATATTATTATTTTAAATAGTAGTTAACGCCTAGTCGTTGTTATGGAGGGAATAAACATAACTAACTACAATATGATTATACAGGTTTGTTAATTTTTTTTTACATTTATCCAATAAATTATAGAGCCTTAAAATAAGAAAGAATCTAATTTTATGCCAAATAAACTCTAATATTCATTAAACGGTCGATTTGCTGCCTTTTAATTGTAAAACATCTTTAAATATAGTTTTGGTCACTTTTATATGTTCTATTTGATATAATAAAATCATTCTTTACATTCGGGACATCAAAATTTACTTTGGGAAATTATTTGGTAATTTTTTTTTTAAAATTCATTTTTAAAGAGTAGTGAATAATATAGTATTTTTATTCAAAATTTCCTTTTAATATAATTTATTTATATGGTTATATTAAATTTTTAATTGGTTTTAATGTGTAATTAGAATATATTTTTACCATTTAATTCAATATTGTTCATTGTAATTAATTTCACTTTGAAATTGGACATAAACAAGTATCAATCTTTTGATAGTTATGGTTTCTTAAAAACACGCTATTTGTTTTGACAACAAAAAATAATTTTAAATTAATTAATAAGACTTATATGTTTTCAATTTGGTAAAATAGGAATCATTTATTAATTTGGAATATCAAATATAGATTAGGATGAAATATTTGGTATTTTTCTGAAAAACTTCAATTTTTGATGAATAGTGAAAGCACTTAGTAGTAGTTAAAACATCGACTGTTTCATTTAAATGAAATTTTAACGCTTTTGTGAATTGAATTTCAAAAATAAGAAATACATGGTTTTTATTAATATGTAAAATTTGGTTTAATAAGATGAAAATAATTTTTGATGAATAGTAATTTCTGACTTTTATTTACTGGGGATAATGGTAAATAGGGTAATTTAAGGTAAAATGAATATTATAATAATATAAAACTACCTTAACAATTGTCCAAACATTATTGGACGAGTCATTTATGACCATGAGCATATATAGGTAGATTTTGGGACTCCATTGAGCCACTTATGAGTGAAAATGACACTTTAGATTAATTAATGTAATGTAATAACATAAATGAAATAAACAAATATATTTTCGTACATATATTTTTACAAGGGATAATATAAATTATATTTTTGACTATAAAAATTAATTTTAATTCTTAAATGATTTCCTACATCGTGTTATTATTTTATAATTTTTTTACATCAAATAAATAAAATTATTAATGACAGTAAAATGATGCAGTATTTACCTCATTAATAAACAATTTAAATAAATAAGATAATAAATATTAAAATAACATCCAAAACATCTTCAATTCTTATTGGATGAATTTATTTATACCATGAGTCATCTTATATTTTACTTTAATGAGTTTTTTACCTTTATAAACTAAAAATCACTATATAATATAATAATATTTTCACACTTTCTTAAAGAACCCCTCCTCCCACTTAAAACAATCCCTCACTTATAACCCATTACTAACACCTCTCAAACCCCTTGGAACGTCCGAAACCTTCCCAAATAATCTCTCAATGACCCTATATTCCTTATAGAATCCTTACCTTAGGCAGAAGGATCTTCATGAAGTCATTTTGGTTCAAATCAAAGGGAGTTACCTGAATTAAAGGTAAGAGTTTCTGTTAAATTCTTTTCTATTATTTTACTTCTCCAAACCCTAAACTCTTTTAATTCGTATCATTTTTAACAAAAAACATATCCTCAATATACTAATATGTTGTTATTAGAAGTATTTTAAATACAATACACTCACCTCCATCTAATGGGTGAAGAAGATAATGTTTATGTGGAAGGTAAACTAACACCTCACGAAACGATGATTGTTCTATTATCTCCTACCGCCTCTCATGGTGGCAATTAATATGGAACTATTTTTATATATGATATATATTATATTTATTTTTTCTTTGTGCTTATATAAGTTTTATTTACAAACATACCTTTATTCTTTCCAATATGTGTAAACACGACAATTTCATTTGAGGAAGTGCGGACTGATGCCCCCTCAATGCGATAAGACTCGTTCATACCATACATGGGACATATAAAGGATGGAGTTACTGAGATTATAAATATTATATTATACTGGAATTATAATATACCTTCTAATTATTAGGTTTTAATTCAATTAAATATGAAATATAAATGAAAGTAGCGTTAATGCGTTTGTACGACTTACCGTCTACATGAATGGTGCATTTCATTTCTTACCTCTGAATGTTATATACTATTATGAATACATGTATATAATTGATATATATGATATATCTGATATCTAAATCATGAATATAATTCTGGTTATAATGACCTTTTTACCACATGAACAACTTGTAATTATAAGAAGTCCATTTTTGACTCAAGTACCAAATATCGACAAAACGACCGTTATTAACTTAAATGATTTCATAATGTTTATAACATGGTAATAAGTGAGATAAAATTAATAATAAACATGAAATAGGTTCTTAATAAAGTATAAATAAACTTTAGTTTGTTATTCAGGATATTAAAGAAGGAACGAGTCATGTCAGACATGTGGTAAGGGATTTCTTATCTCACTTTTAATTCGATGGGATTTCCATTGTTCATCACTAATTTATTGCATGTGGTGTATTGTGTACTGTCATTTTTTATATATTATCATGATAATTTTTATATTCATGTAATTCTGTGAACCATTTGGTGGTTATTAACTTTTGGTCATATGACTCGATGGATTACAACATGGTAAGAGATTTTCATCTCACTTTTTATTCCTGTAAGATTTATTTTATTTGCCACTATTTTCATTGTGTGGTGTATGTAATACTCATTATTTAATTAATTGTGTAATATAATTCAATTTATGGGTATTAACATCTTCATTTTATGATCCTTATTTTACCAAATCGGTATGGGAACCTTTTAACCAAATTTCCATTCCTTGGGTTAATATTATAATTTTAATTATGTCATGCTATGATTATGTGTGGAATCATTATTTATTTATTAATGTTGTAACTTCCACTCCCCTTTGTGTGTATATAACTTTGATACACATAATCAATCCATTTATAAATTCTCAATTCATCGATATGAACTTGATAAGAATAATTTTAACTCAATTTCCATTCATTGAGTTAAACACCCAAGTAATTGGTTTTGTATTAAAAAGTACATGGGAGAATTTACTATGATTTATTTACACTAAATATATAGTCATATTGAGTGTATTTATATTTTTCACACATTATTATGTAATTGATTTATCTTTAATATAATGATACTATTTTTATAAGGGATTTATTTTGAATTTAAATTCCATTGTGACTTCATTATCATTATACACCAAATCACTTATATATGGTGTATATACTATCATTTAGAATATTATATTATGAATACCTTTATTATAATTATCTTATAAAGTTCTGATTAGATGTTATTCGTCAATTATTTGTATTCAAGTGTCTCTCATTTTTTTAAATACTCTTTAACTAAAATATCGTTTTAAATGTTTTAAAGATTTATTCTTCTAAATATTTCTCATTAATGACCTTGTTTTAAAAATGGATTTTTGTATTTATTAATATGGATATTAATGATTTAAAATTTTAATTCCTTTAAAAGCTTCAAAGTGGTAAGGGACTCTTTGATTAAAAAATTTCTATATTAAATGTTTTAAATGGTATTTAAAATGGATTGAAAAATCATTGATTGTGTCAATATCTGGATATGATATATTGTTATTGGAATGTGGAAATGTTATATTTCTTTTATTCTTGTGTTATGTGTTATGATTATGTTATGGTTATTGTTCATTGTTTATGTATATGGGCGGTTCCATGATAAACCTAGCGCAGGTGAGCCCAAGATAGCTCTCTAATGCATTGGGTAATGTGATGTAGGTAAACGTTAATGTTTCTCCTATAAGATTTATGGAATATACTATTATGTGTATTCAGAATGTGACTCCATATGTAGCTGTGATACCTACAATGTATGTATGTTATGTATTCCACAAGTTACCTTTATGATTTATGATTTCTCTGTGTTATTAACAAATCTTATGATATAATGAGGTATGAAATGATGAAAAAGTATATTTCCAGTGATTTAAATTTATTGATGGGTTAATGTTTCCTTTCCTTATTTTATAACTCTTACTGAGATTTTTATGCTCACCCCATGTTTTAAAATTTTTTCACAGGACTTAAAGATGAATAGGTTCAAGGATGGAATCATGGAAAATTCTTTTTGTATAAAACATGGAACTAGACATGTTATTTTTTATGTTTTTATTTTATAAAAAATGGATACTGAGTAGAAGTTCAAAATTTGTAAATTTTTGAGATGTAATAGTTGTGGCCTAAATCGTGAAAACTATAAGACTGAGAAGACCCTCAATGTGAATTATTATCTTAATTCAAGATTATGAAATGTTTTACGGCGATATCCTTATAGTTGGTATCAGAGGTTGGTTTAGACAACTTTAGGGATTGTGATTTTTCGTTAAACATATGGTGAGTACCTATTTCTATTATTTTAGTTAAATGGTTGTTTTCAAACTTTTTTAGATGTAGGAATTTCAGATAAAAATGGATGGAGAAGGATCTCAAATCACATTCCAATCTCTTCCTAATGGAATGATTGCAATAATTATAGAAATGTCATGTTCGGATGATTGTGAAACATTTTCAACCATACAACTCACTTGAAAGATGTTTTTTGAGATATAAAACACCTCCCATATACCTCGATATCATCATGGATCATGCGTTGTATTTATTCAAATCCTATTTTCACAATACTCTCATAATTTCAATAAAGGTAAATATTATCAAGGATTTTTCAAATATTTTACCTTATCACAAGATTTTGAAGCATATTATGATTTTGAAAAAGGTGATGAAAAAGGAGACCCTTGTGCAACCTATTTATATTTTCTTTTAAATTATAGTCTTTCAGTACATATTTATGGTATTTTAATAGAGCCATTGATTAAATTTTTCAACTCAAACTTAGTCTGACTATTTTATAAAAATAATGTTTTATAAGATGTTTTTAAATTATATGTTATACAAGATTATTTTCTGAAACTATTTCTCTATGAACTCCCATATGACCCATGTTGTACAAGGTGTATTTGGATGAAGGAAGAAAATGATTCTGAAGGATCTCTAAATCATTTTTGCAATGAATGGACCTTCTACCTATAAGAACAAGATGATTATGAATCCATATGGACACCATGATCAAGGTATGGTGTTATTTCTTTTGGGAGTAGTTTTATTTTACAATATGGAGGTGAAAAAAATGACAATATATAAGATGTTTAGGTCTTAATGTTTTGGTAGGAAAATGAATGGTATAAGAAAATTGTTGAGGTTACAACATTTTGGAGTTATTTTTGAGTTTTATAAAAAGGAAAACCCATAATATGGGTGATAACCCATCCAGTCCGGAAAGGCCGTAGGAAACAAAACCACGACTGAAGGGTGATAAGTGCAAATCACCTACCACTATCCTACATTAATTCCCTATTTTATATGACATATTCTTTTTAGTTAAATGATTTTATGGATCAAGAATAAGTTTATTTCAAGAACCTATGTTTTTCTCAAAAGGATATCCTTAATATAGGAATATAATTTTGTGATTAAGTGATAAATGATATTTTGGAAGACATTCTCTCTTTTGGGGAACATTATATGCTTAAAGGAAATAGAATACTATGGGATCTCATTTGTGGAGTTATGGTTGAAATTTTATTTGGGAATAATATATGTTTTTATTGTGGACATAATGTGATTTTGGATATTTATGGAATTTATTAACCTATCATAGAGAATATGTGATTAGGTAAATTACTTTTCAGTATGATACTTTAGGAGTAACTGAATTTATTTGGAGATAAATGTTATGATTTACCTTGGAAGACAATGTGTTTAAATCCTTCTAAGATTTGGGTTTCAATCATCGTTTTGATTACATTGTATAATTTTATAGACTATTGTTTATTGAATAGTCCTCATTGAACTTTTAGTATTATTTGACAATTTTAAACTATTGAGAGTATTTTTCCTTTTTTTAAAAGATTTTTCTTTTTTGGGGATTATCTAATCTTATACTATGCATTTTGGTTTTGATTAATGTCTAAATAATTTGGGAAATATATGGTTCATCTTTTGTGTATTATGTAATTATGAAGAAGTTGATTATAGCGCTTTTAATGTGAAAAAGTCATCTTTAATACTAATTGATTGGAGAAAATATATGTTTGTTGTAGAATTTTAATAAGGGATGACACTCTACATGAAATGTATGTATATAAGGACTCAACCTTAAACGTTACATAATATTTAATTAAGTGAATAATTTACATTGAGAATTTTTTCTTGTTTAGAGTTTTAGTGAATTAGGAATAAAAATTACATTACAACGTGAATATTACATGTAGACACTACAACTCAGTATCCATTTTTTTATAAAATAAAAACAAGTCTTAAAAAGAAAACATGTCTACTTCCATGTTTTAGATAGAATTACTTGTCCTTGATCTAATCCTTGATCCTATTCATCTTTAAGTCATGTGGACAACATTTCAAAAAATTGGGAGGAGCATAAAAAGGTCAGTAAGGGATACACAAAGAAAAAAACTGTTAGTTTTTCAAAACAACAAGTAAACCATGAATACATTAAAATAAGTAATACTTTTAATTTTTTTGAATTAGTAAATACTCTTTACTGAATAAAAGATCACTACTTACTCTTTTGTAGCCAAAAGGTTTCCATAATACCCATATGAAGAACACATAAAATATAAAGGTAAATTGGGTCAAAAACATAATTAAATGGAATAACCATACGGTATACTTCAACACATATCAATAAATGGAATAGTCATACGGTCGACTTCCATACCCAATTCATTGGAGGTTAAAACGTAACCACTTGTCCTGGTATTCACAACACCACCCATCATTTGGTTTATTACGTAACCACCAGTAAAATATCCAAGTACCATTATAAAATCATACGATATTAAACAAATATAAATGAAAGAAAATATTTCCACATTGCAATCACAATATATCACTTATATAAGTTGACATAACAAATCCATTGTCAAAACCATTTTCAATACCAAAATACATAAAAGAGTATTTGGTATTTATTTTCTTTTAAAAGCATTATGACTTGTTGAGGAAGCCAAAAATACTCGTGGCGGCAGAAAAGGTCGTTGTCACTGCTTACATTAAATGGAACATTAATTTTTTCGATTAGTAAAACACTTCATAGAAAAAGATTCCTTTTGAATAAAATTAAAAGTCAAAGGGGTTTATAGACTGTATAAACGAAAGATGTGTATTAATAAAAATATTCCTCAATTAAAAGATATGGAGATGAAGTCCCTTACAAAGATGGTATCCTTAAATTAAGGATAAATAAATCACATAATTTTGTGTGAAAAATATAAATACACCAAAAATAATTGAATATTATGTGTAAAACAATCATATATCATTCACACATATTCATAGGATGACATATTCATGATGTACAAGTTGAACTGAAAGAATTGAAATTGGGTTAAGAAGTTCCCTTGTAAAAATTTGACAGCCTAACAACGTCACATTAAAATTAAGAAAATGAGTTGATGAGATAAAAATGGTATCTCAACACTTGGAAATTAATTTTACATCAATAAGGATATATAAGGACATATCCCTACATAATAAAATGTAATTTAAAATACAACACAAAATGAAGTCTTTTAAAAGGATGAGGGGGACTGGTTCGCTTACCAATTTGGTAACTTACATAACATATACCACATGAATGAAGGATCATAAAATGAAGATTTAAATACTTATAAGAAAAGTATATTACACTAAGAGTACAATAATGGGTAGTACATACACCACACAAAAGGATATAGTGGCAAATATAGCATGAATATCATGAGAATATAAAGTGAGAAGAATCCCTTTACCACGTTGTAATAAACTGAATAGTATGCCCCAAAGTTAATATCCACCATATGAATCAAATAATACCATGAATATAATGAGAATCATGATAATATATATCAAATATAAGTACACAATACACCACATGCAATGAATACGTGGTGAACAATGGAAATCTCATGGAATTAAAAGTGAGATAAGAAAATCCCTTACCTCGTTGTAATAAATCGAGTTGTATGACCAAAAGTAGAGAACCGCCCAATGAATCATAGAATACCATGAATATAAAAAGAACCATGATAATATATATCAAATGTCAGTACACAATTCACAACATGCAATAAATAATTGGTGAAAAATGGAAATCTCAAGGAATTAAAAGTGAGATAAGAAATCCCTTACCTTGTGTCCGACTTGACTCGATTGTTTTTAATCTCTTTAATAATAAACTAAAGTAAATTTATAATTTCTTAATAACCTTTTTAAAGATTATAATTCCTTTTATATAAATTATTACCATGTTATAGACATTATGTAATCATTTATGTTAATAATGGTTTTTTTGTCGATATTTGGTACTTGAGTAAAAAATGAACACCTTATATTTACAAGTTGTCCATGTGGTGAATATTATATTATATATAGAATGATAATCATGATGTAGATATAATATATTTCTTATATATATAGAATATAAATGTATTTATAATAGTACATAACATTTAGAGGTAATAAAAGGAATGCACCGTTCATGGAGACGGTAAGTCGTACGTACGCATGAACGCTACTTCCATTTCTATTTCATATTTAATGGAATTAAAAGATAATGATACATAGTAGTATTATAATTCTAGTACATTATCATATATATTATCAGTAAATCTATCCTTTATACGTATCACATGTGATATTAATGTGTCATATCACTTTGAGCGGGCAGTAGTCTGCACTTCCTCTAATGAGATTATCGTGTTTACACATAATGAAAACCATAAAGGTATGATATAAATAAAAATACAGAAGAATAAATAAAACATAATAATAATATATATCATATATAAATACAGTTCCATCATAATGACCTCCATGAGAGGTGGTAGGATATAATCAAACAATCATAGTTTCGTGAGGCGTTAGTTTTCCATCCACATAATCATTATGTTCTTCACCCATTATTTGGAGGTGTGTGTATGTGAAGTTAGAATCTTTCTCATAATAACATCCTAGTATATTTAGGATACTATTTGTGTTACAAAATAAATGAATAAAATGATTTTAGGGGCTAGATAAGTAAAATAAAAGAAAACAATTTAAGAGAAACTGTTACCTTTAATTTTGGTAACTCTTTTTCGTTTGAACCAAAGGACTTCTTAAAGTTCCTTATGCCTAAGTCAAGGCTTATAGGAGAAATATAGGGATGTTAGTAGCTTAATGGGGTGGAGTTTGGATGACCCAAAATTCTTGGGAGGTGTGATGAATTGGTTCGAAGTGCTCTCTTTTTATAAGGGGGGAGGGGCTCTACAGGAAAACATGATAATATTATTTTATTATATAATGATATTCAGTTTCTAAAGGACTAAAAATCATTAAAGTAGATAATAAGATGAATCATAGTCTAAATAATGTCATCCAATACTAATTGGACCGGTTTTGGATGATATTTTAATATTTATAATCTTATTTATTTAAATCTTTTATTAATGAGGTAAATACTACATCATTATTGTGTCATATATAATTTAATTAATCTGATGTCTAAAAATTTGAAGAAAAATACCATTAAGTAGGAAATCCTTTTATCTTTCCAATGAATATTTATAGTCGAAAATATAATTTATATATCACAATATAAAAATTAATTTACTAAAAGAATTTTGTTTATGTCATTTTTGCCTTTACATTAAATTAATTAATCTAAAGTGTCATTATCTTTCATAAGTGGCTCCATGTGGTCTCAAAATAGACCTAATAATGCCCCTGGTAGTACATTACTCATAAAATAAGGTTAGGACATGTGTTATGGTAATTTTGTATTATTATAATATTTTTTTACCCTTGAATTACCCTATTTATCTTTAACCGCTATAAATAAAAGACAAAAGTTACTCTTTCCCAAAAATTATTTTCATCTTATTGAACCACATTTTACTTCTTGATAACCACCATGTATGTTGGATTTTAAAAATTCAATTCACATAAGCGGTAAAATTTCATTTAAATGAAAATGTTAGATTTTTAAACTACTACTATGTGGATTCACTATTCATAAAAAATTGATGTTTTTCAGAAAAATACCAAAGATCTAGCCTAAGATATATTTGATACTCCAAATTCAAAAATTATTTCTATTTTACCAAATTCTAAAAATATAAGTGTCATTAATTAATTTTAAAAATAATTCTCTTTATCAAAACAAATAGCATGTTTTTATGAAATAATAACTATCAAAATATTGATACTTATTTATGTCAAATTTCAAAGAGAAATTAATTCCAATGACCAAAATTTGATTAAATGTTGAAAATATACACTAATTACACTTTAAAACCAATTAAAAAAATATAATATAACCTTATAAACAAATTAGATTACTAGGGACATTTGAATTAAAATACTATATTTTTCACTATTCATTAAAAAAAGAACTTTATCAGAAAAATACCAAAAAATTACCCAAAGTAAAATTTGATGTCCCTATTCTATATAATGACTTTATTTGTTCAATTAGAATTTAATAAATTGCATAAAACTATATTTAAATAGGGTTCACCATTAAGATGCGGTAAATCGACCTTTTAATGTAAATTATGCTTAAAATTAGATTCATTCACATTTTAAGCCTCGAATTTTTATTGTATAAATTTAAATACATTTAAAAAACATGTATAATCATATTTTATTTTGTTTTTTTACATTACTTCCAATACAATGGCTAGGAGGTAACTAGCATTTAAAATAATGATATTATATTATTAGTCTGCAATGTAGGATTTCATAGAAACCTGTTGTTGCGTATCGGGTACACTATCGAACATAGAAACCACTTTAATGTAAAATCAATATTTAATTCACAAATAATAATAAATATGAAAATTTCTTATTCTCTATTTATCTAGGATGTTACATCCTTCTCCACTTTTGAGAATTTTGTCCTCACAATTTCAAAATTGGGCTCGAGAACTTCATTGAAGCCCCACATCGAAAAAAGAGTCAATAACACTATCACATTAAAATAAATGAAGATAAGTACAACAGTAACCCGAGGAAAAAGATACTATGATTCCATGAAAACATTGATATGGAGGAGAAAATAAACCATCATGTTCTGATGGAGAGTGATAGAAAACTTGTTTAGGAGAAAGTTAACGACCAGGAAATCACAAACTTTTTTTGGGTTAAATAGTCTTTGATTCCCCAGTAGAAAATGTTAACAGAAAAGGTTTTTGTTTTATGTTAATTTTCATTGAGTAATTTATATATTACATTAAATAAAAATATAAGTAAATATACTTACTTTTCATGTAGACATTCATCTTTTACTAGATTTCTAACACAAACTCATATTTTCTCCCAACGATGAGTATTTAGAATGACTTTTTTTCTCATTAAGAGCTCTATAATCAACTTCAAGAGAATAACATTGTAACATCCCAAGTAAGTAATGAATAATAGATATTTTCATCTATGTCTATTAATGATTAAGATAGTGTTATATAGGCTTAAAATGAAAATAAATACAATCTTATACATGGAATACACTAATATTCTTAAAAGATTGTTTTACTGCCTTCGGATGGCAAACCATTTTTGAATCTATATTTTGACAATTATATAAACTATTTTTGTCAAAATAAACTTATTATTTATGATTGGGACACCAAAATTTACTTTGTGTGAATTTTTTGTTTTTTTCTGACAATGTTCATTTTTAATGAATAGTGAAAAATACTGCATTTTACATAAAAACTACTTTTTAATCTAATTTATTTATATGATTAGATTATGTTATTAATTGGTTTTGAAGTGAAATTAGAATATATTTTCACCATTTAATCCAATTTTGGTCATTGGAATCAATTTCACTTTGAAATTAGACTTAAACTGGTGTCAATCTTTTGATACTTATTGTTTTATAAAAACACGCTTTTTACTCTGACAGTGGGAATTAATTATTAAATTAATAAATGTGACTTATGTGTTTTGAATTTTTTAAATTAGAATTAATTTTTTAATTTGGAATATCAAATATAGCTTAGGGTGAATTTTTGGTAATTTTCTGAAAAACTTCAATTATTAATGAATAGTGAAACAACTAAGTGGTACTTATAAAAATTGATTTAACATTTAAATGAAATTTTTCCATCATTGTGTTTTGAATTTCAAAAATCCGACATAAATGGTTGTCATTAAGAAGTAAAATGTGGTTTAATGAGATTAAAATAATTTTTAGGTGAATAGTAACTTATTAAGTTTTTAATCGTGATTAGTGCTAATTAGTTTAGTTTAAGGTAAAAATAATGCTTTAATAAAATGAGATGAGATTGACACATGTCCTACCCTCATTGGTTGTGTCATGGCCGACCAAGACAAGCCATGGGTCAACTTGCGGACCCCATGGAGCCACATTGGTTGGGAAATGACATAAAAAACTTTTTATTTAATGTAAAAGTAAAAATGACACAAACATCATATGTTTTACGAAAACAATTTTTACATGGGGTTATAAAGATCAGATTTTTGATTATAAATAGTAATTGGAAAGATAAAAATATTTTCTAAAACATAGTATTTTTTTATAATTTTTATACTTTAAATAAATTAAATTATATATGACATCATGATGATGCAGTGATGACCTCATTATTTAACGATTTAAATAAAATGGAAAGATAATGTAATATCTAAAACCTAAACATGTCCAAAACCTATTTTATGGGTAGAGTTAGAACCCTTATCACCTTATCCACGAATTATATCAATGTGGGACCATTTTAATCCGAAACTCATTTTCAAATAAAGTAATATTTCTCTACTTTCCAAGAGTGCCCCTCCTCTCCTCTTATAAAAGGCCCCCACCTCTACCTCATTTCACACACTCCTCAAGCCTTTGGCTCGGCCAACCCCTGCCCATTTATTCTCTCCACATCCCTCTACTCATCCTAGAGGATTCCCTTTGGGAAGAATCCTTTCAAAGGAAGCCTTTAGGCTCAAATCAAAAGGAGTTACACTTTTAAAGGTAATTCATTCTCTCATGTTCATTTGTTTTATTTTGCTTCTCGAACCCCCTAAACTCTTTTTATTTACTTCTTTTATAACAACACTAGTATCTTAAATATGCTAGTATTTTGTTATAATATTTATTCGAGCTACACTCTCACACAACTACATCAAATGGTTAAAGAACATACGGTTTCCATGGATGGCGAAATTCTGCCTCCCGAAATGATGATTGTTCAATACTCATTTAACGCCTTCAAATGTGGCCATTATGATGTCACTATTTTTATATATGATATATAATATGTTAATTCTTTCTTTAAGCTTCTGTATTTTTCATTTATGGCATATCATTATTATTTCCATTATGGGTAAACACGATATCTTCATTTTAGGAAGTGCGGACTACCGCCCCTTGAATGTGATTTGATTCGTTAATACCATATGTGGGATTTGTAAAGGATAAAGTTAATGATATTATTTATGTTATTATACTGGAATTATAATATACTCTTATATCATTATTAATCCATTCCAGAAAATACGAAATAGAAATGGAAGTAGCGTTTATGCGTACGTACGGCTTACCGTCTCCATGAACGGTGCATTTCATTTCTTACCTCTAAATGTGATGTAATATGATAAATACCTATATATGCTGAATATATATGATATATATGTTATCCAAATCATTAATATCAGCCTGGATATAACGAAACTTTGACCAAATTAACAACATGTAAGTGTAAGAAGTCTATTTTTGACTTAAGAACCAAATACCGACAAAATAAACATTATTAACATAAATGATTACATGATGTTCATAACATGGTATAAAAGGAATAATGAACTTGAAAAGGGTTCTTAAGCAAGTAGAGATTAACTCAATTTTATTATTCAGGAGATTAAAGAATGGTCGGGTCATGTCGGATACGAGGTATGGGACTTCGTCTCAATCGCCTTTCATTGAGGCATATTTTGTTTTATACACAACCTTCTTTTATACAGTGTATAAAACCCTTTGACTTTTATGATTATCCAAATGGAATCTTTTTTATACGAAGCGTTTACTAAACGACAAAGGGGAATGTTTTTGTCGTACGTATGTGGCGAAAACGACTTCTCCGCCGCCGTGACCGTTATTTGAGTTTCGGCTTCCTCTACAAGCCATACCTTCTATTTAATAGAAAAATAAATACCATGTTTTAATTTTCTTTTATTTTGGTATTGAAAATTGTTTTCATAATGTTTTTATATCAATGTGTTGTATTGATATCTTGTGATTGAAAGGTGGAAATGTTATGTTTCCTTTATGCATGTTTTATGTGATACGATTTTGTTGAGGTTCTTGGGCATTATTATGAAGACGGGTGGTTCTGTGATAAACTAAGGGCGGGTGAGCCCGATATAGCTCTCCAATGCATTGGGTAACGCGAAGGAGTGAAACGTTATGGTTTCTCCGAAGAGATTTAGGGAATATACTGTGATGGGTATTCAAAACATAACCAAGAGGGTTACTCCCTACGTAAGAATGTTATTAATGCCTCAAGTTACCTTTATGTCTTATGATTTCTATGATTTATTCATGATTTGATGAGGTATGTTAAAGTGCTTATGTTTTATGGGTAAAGTATGATTTCATTCTTATGTATATATGTACCCATGTTTCCTTTCCATGTTTTTATAACCCATACTGAGCTTTTTATACTCATCACAAGTTTTTTTGAAATGTTTTTCATTGGTCAAGGGAAAGGTACATGATATGATGATAGTGTCAAGGAATTGTCAAGAAAGAATCCATGTTTTATTTTAAATATGTTTCCATTGATGGGAATGAAGAATACTATCTTTATGTAACCACATTGTTTATATGTGGAATGTAATGAAAGATTTATGATCTAATTCTCTAAAACTCTAAACCTGAAAAGATCCTCAATGTGTAATCTTGTAATAACTCAAGATTAACTACGGTTTAAGGCTGGGGACTTATAGTTGGTATCAGAGGTCGGTTTAGATATCTTTATGAGTTAGAATTTTATTAAATGATTATCCGAAATATTTTTTTTTGAAATGATATATCATTTGAAGATTACCATGTTGCTTCATCTAAGACATGTTTATTCAGAATGGTTTTTCGCAGAGGAAACAGGGAAGCAGTGCTAGGAAGGCATACAAAAGGAAATAACCTTCCAAATCAGCATCCCGAGATGGTCGGAATTAGAACTGAACAGTTTTTTGCAGTAATGGCACAGTTGAATCAGACTATAAATGGTGTTGGTATCCATGCACAAGATCAGCCAGACCAAACGCAGAGGAACTTGTCAGTGGTGGAACATTTCATGAGGCAACATCCCCCATCATTCAGAGGATCATCTGACCATGTGCTATCTGAAGGGTGGATTAAATCACTGGAGAATATTTTCGATGTCATGGGGTGTTCAGACAATCAAAAGGTTAGTATTTTCATTTACCGTTTGGAGGGTGAGGCAGATCAGTGGTGGTCGATGGTTAAAAATATCAGGGATGCTGATGAGATTGATGCTCTCGACTGGGATGAATTCAAAGGTATGTTTTTTGAGAATTATTTTCCTAAGGCTGTTCGACTTAGGATAGAAAAGGAATTCTTGGAATTGAGGCAAGAGGAAGACTCAGTGGCTGCCTATGAAGAATGGTTCACTCGATTGGCAAGGTATGCTCCAAATTTTATCTGAGACCTTGATAGTAAAATCAATCGTTTTTACTTAGGATTAAAGCCAAAATTTCGAAGGGCATTAGATTCTCGTGAGTTTAAAATTTATGAAAAGCTTGTTCGATGTGCTGAGAAGGTGGAAATGGAGTTTGCCGATGACCAAGTGTTCTATAACAACCAACAGAAGAAGAGACCGAGGTGGCAGGAGAAAGGTAAGAATTCTTCAAAAAAGTCTGATGGTAAGAAAACTAAGTTTCCAGTTTGTGATAAATGTGGCAAAAGGCATTCTGGGGAATGTCTTATGAATTCTGGAAAGTGCTACCGATGTGGTAAGATGGGACATAAGGCTCGTGATTGCACTGAAAAAGATCAAGGTAAAGGTAATAACAAATTTGATTTACAGTTAGTGAAATGTTATAAGTGCAATGAGATGGGTCACTATGCAAATGAGTGTTCGAAAAAGAGCTTGAGTGATGGGAAGCAGTTAGACTACAAGCAGAAAGGGGGGTGAAATCCTTTGCAACTACTTCAGCAGATGTCGGGCCGTCAAATGAAGGTGTATCAGGTACTTTGTTTTTTTTTTCAGATTATGCCAGTGTTTTGTTTGATTCGGGGTCTACACATTCTTTCATCTCTGAAACCTTTTCTAGTAAAATGGAAATACCATCTCAAGAAATGACTCTAGAACTTGTGGTAGAAACACCTGGGGGAAATGTTGAGGCAAAAAAAATTTATAAGAATCTTCTTATCCTTATCTATGGAAAAAACCTACTTGCAAACCTTATTGTTCTACCTCTAGTAGAGTTTGATGTTATCCTGGGTATGGATAGGCTCTCTATTTACCATGCTAAGATTGACTGTAGAGCTAAATAAGTTTCTTTTCAGAAATACTTTCAGTTTGTTTACAAGAATGAACCCTTACTTTTGATAACATATCAAGGGGCCGAGAAACTTGTAAAAGATGGAAATGAATGTTACCCTGCACATGTCGTTGAAAATAAAGGAACTGTTCAGATTAATGATGTGCTAGTGATAAATGAGTATCCTGATATTTTTCCTGATGAGTTTCCTGGGATAATACCAGATCAGGAAGTTGAGTTTACTGTTTATGTAGTTCCTGATGCTAAGCCAATTTCCAAACCCCCTTATCTAATGGCTCAAATTGAACTTTTAGAGTTGAAGGAGAAAATGCATGATTTCTTAGAGAATGGTTTCATTCGACCTAGCACATCACCATTGGGTGCTCCTGTTTTATTTGTTAAGAAGAAAGATGGTTCTATGAGACTTTTAATTTATTATAGAGCCTTGAATAACATCACTGTTACGAACAAATATCCTTTGCCTCATATTGATGATTTATTTGATCAGCTCCAGGGAGCTCAGTATTTTTCAAAGATTGACTTGAGATCGGGGTACCATCAGCTAAAGGTAAAGGAGGCAGATATTCCGAAGACCGCGTTCCGTACGTGATATGGCCATTATGAATTTGTAGTAATGCCTTTTGGGCTAACCAATGCACCTGCTGTATTCATGGACTTAATGAATAGAATTTTCCATGAGTTCTTTGATAAGATTGTGGTGGTTTTCATTGATGATATTTTGGTGTTTTCTAAAAGTAAAGAGAAGAATGAAAGACATTTAAGGGTTATCCTACAAACCTTAAAAGAAAAGAAATTGTATGGTAAATTCAGAAGGTGTGAGTTTTGGTTGCAATAAATTTCTTTCCTTTGTTACATTGATTATAAATATGGAATAACTGTTGATCCAGCAAAAACAAAAGTTTTGGAAGAATGGCCAAGACCCACAAATGTAACAGAGATTCGTAGCTTCCTTGGTTTGGTAGGCTATTACCGAAGGTTTGTTAGAAATTTTTCACGATTATCTAGTCCAATGACTAAGCTAACTCGGAAGGGTGTTAAGTTTATCTGGACAAAATAATGTGATGATTGTTTTCAAGAATTGAAAAGAAGATTGGTGAATGCTCCAGTTTTGGCACTACCATCCAAGAATGGTGAGTTTGTTATATACAGTGATGCTTCATTGAAAGGACTTGGTTGCGTCCTAATGCAGAATGATCAGTTAATTGCTTATGCTTCACGATAGTTGAAAACTCATGAGGTAAATTACCCTACACATGATTTGGAATTAGCTGCTGTTGTTTTTTCTTTAAAAATTTTGAGGCATCACTTGTATGGAGTAAAGTGTGAAATATATACTGATCAAAAAAGTTTAAAGTATATATTCACTAAGAAACAATTGAACATGAGAAAAAGGAGATGGCTAGAATTAATCAAGGATTATGATTGTACAATTCATTACCATCCATGAAAATCAAATAAAGTGGCTGATGCTTTAAGTTGAAAAAGTAATGCTTCAATAGCAATGTTGCGTTTGGAACGTGATCCTTTGGTTACAGATTTGATGAACTTTGGAATAGAAGTTGTTGGTTCAGGGTGTTCTTCTATTTTGTTTCAGGTATCAGTGAGATCTTCTCTATCAGATAGAATCAAGCAAGCACAGAAGCAAAACAGTGAGTTGCAGAAAAAGGTAGAGCTGGTTCAGAAAGGTAAGTTGCCTGAATTCAACATGGATAATGATTGTGTTTTGAGATTTGGGAAGAGATTGTGTGTGCCTTGTGATTCAAAGTTCAATAGAGAGTTGTTATGTGAAGCACATAGTTCTCCGTTTTCAGTTCATCCTGGCAGTACTAAGATGTACAGAGATCTGCAGGAGTATTACTGGTGGGATGGAATGAAAAGAGATATTGCTGATTTTACTGTGAAGTGTTTGACATGTCAACAGGTTAATGCGGAGCGGTAGTTACCGAAAGGGATGCTTCAGCCTTTACCAGTGCTAGAGTGGAAATGGGAGAATATATATCCATGGGCTTTGTTGTGGGATTACCGAAGACATCTCGAGGTAATAATGCAATCTGGGTTATTGTTGATCGCTTGACCAAATATGCTCATTTCCTTGCTATACGAGATACTTTTTCCCTAGATCAACTTTCCCGTTTATATCTTAAAGAGATAGTCAGGTTACATGGAGTTCCTCTCTCCATTGTTTCTGATCGTGATCCCAGGTTCACTTCTAACTTTTGGAAAGGCCTTCAGAAGTCGTTGGGTACTCAATTAAATTTTAGTACAGCTTTTCATCCTCAATCAGATGAGCAGCCATAACGAACAATTCAGACCTTCGAGGATATGCTACGAGATTGTTCTATGGATTATCAGGGAAGTTGGGACCAACATCTTTCTTTGGTTGAATTTTCATATAATAACAGTTTTCATTCCTGTATACAGATGGCACCATTTCAGGCATTATATGGGAAGCGGTGTCGAACTACAGCTTTCTGGGATGAAGTGGGTTAAAGGAAGTTGATGGGACCAGAATTGGTAGAAGAGATGGCAGAAAAAGTTCAGCTGATTCAGAAGCACATGAGAACAGCTCAGAGCAGGTAGAAGAGTTATGTGGATAACCAGAGGAAGGATCTATCTTTCGAGGTAGGTGATCATGTTTTTCTCAATGTTTCTCCTTGGAAGAGTGTGATGAGATTTGGTAAGAAAGGAAAGTTGAGTCCAAGGTTCATTGGACCATATGAAATTCTGGAGAGAGTTGGATCAGTTGCATACCGAGTCGCTTTACCTCCGAGTTTATCTCAGGTACACAATGTTTTTCATGTTTCGATGTTGAGAAAGTATATGCCATATCCATCTCATGTTTTGAGTCCAGAGGTAGTTCAGCTGGAGGAGAACCTATCTTATGAGGAACAACCGGTCCAGATTCTTGGCCACAGGGAGCAAGTGTTATGGAATAAGGTGATTAATCAGGTAATGGTTTTGTGGAAAAACCACATGATTGAAGAGGCAACATGGGAATCTGAAAATGCAATGAGGGATAGGTACCCCCATTTATTCGATAAGTAAATAAATTACGGGGATTAAATTTTCCAAAGGGGGGAAGGATGTAACATCCCAAGTAAGTAATGAACAATAGATATTTTTATATTTGTCTATTAATGATTAAGATAGTGTTATAGAGGCTTAAAATGAAAATAAATACAATCTTATGCATGGAATACACTAATATTCTTAAAAGATTGTTTTACTGCCTTTTGATGGCAAACCATTTTTGAATCTATATTTTGACAATTTTATAAACTATTTTTGTCAAAATAAACTTATTATTTATGATTGGGACATCAAAATTTACTTTGTGTGAATTTTTTGTACTTTTCTGACAATGTTCATTTTTAATGAATAGTGAAAAATACTGCATTTTACATCAAAACTGCTTTTTAATCTAATTTATTTATACGATTAGATTATGTTCTAAATTGGTTTTTAAGTGAAATTAGAATATATTTTTACCATTTATTCCAATTGTGGTCATTGGAATCAATTTCACTTTGAAATTAGACTTAAAATGGTGTCAATATTTTGATACTTATTGTTTTATAAAAACACGTTTTTTTCTCTGACATCGAAAATTAATTATTAAATTAATTAATGTGACTTATGTGTTTTGAAGTTTGTAAAATAGACTTCATTTTTGAATTTGGAATATCAAATATAACTTAGGGTGAATTTTTGGTAATTTTCTGAAAAACGTCAATTTTTGATGAATAGTGAAACCACTAAGTGGTACTTATAAAAATTGATTTTACGTTTAAATAATATTTTGCCATCATTGTGTTTTGAAATTCAAAAATCCGACATACATGGTTGTCATTAAGAAGTAAATTCTGGTTCAATGAGATTAAAATAATTTTTTAGTGAATAGTAACTTATTAAGTTTTTAATCGCGATTAGTGGTAATTAGTGTAGTTTAAAGTAAAAATAATGCTTTAATAAAATGAGATGAGTTTGACACATGTCCTACACTCATTGGTTGTGTCATGGCCGACCAAGACAAGCCATGGGTCAGCTTGGGGACCCCATGGAGCCACTTTGGTTGGGAAATGACATAAAAAACTTTTTATTTAATGTAAAAGTAAAAATGACACAAACATCATATGTTTTACGAAAACAATTTTACATGGGGTTATAATGATCATATTTTTGATTATAAATAGTCATTGGAAAGCTAAAACGATTTCCTACATTATAGTGTTTTCTTTATAAATTTTAGACTTTAAATAAATTAAATTATATATGACATCATGATGATGCAGCGATGACCTCATTATTTAACGATTTAAATAAAATGGAAAGATAATGTAATATCTAAAACCTACAAATGCCCAAAACCTTCTGGATGGGTAGATTTCAAACCCTTATCACCTTATCCACGAATTATATCAATGTGGGACCCTTTAAATCCGAAACTCATTTTCAAATAAAGTAATATTTCTTTACTTTCCAAGAGTGCCCCTCCTCTCCTCTTATAAAAGGCCCCCAACTCTACCTCATTTCACACACTCCTCAAGCCTTTGGATCGGCCAACCCCTACCCATTTACTCTATAAACATCCCTCTCCACATCCTAGAGGATTCCCTTTGGGCATAATTCTTTCAAAGTAAGCCTTTAGGCTCGAATCAAAAGTAGTTTCACTTTTAAAGGTAATTCATTCTCTCATGTTCATTTGTTTTATTTTTCTTCTCCAACCCCCTAAACTCTTTTTATTTACTTATTTTGTAACAACACCAGTATCTTCAGTATACTAGGATGTTGTTATAAGATTTATTCGAGCTACACTCACACAGAACTACATCAAATGGTTAAAGAACATATGGTTTCCGTGGAAGGCGAAATTCTGTCTCCCGAAACGATGATTGTTCAATACTCATTTAACACCTTAAAAGGTGGCCATTATGATGTCACTATTTTTATATATGATATATAATATGTTTATTCTTTATTTAAGATTATGTATTTTTCATTTATGGCATATCATTATTGTTTCCATTATGGGTAAACACGATATCTTCATTTTAAGAAGTGCGGACTACCGCCCCCTGAAAGTGATTTGATTCGTTAATACCATATGTGGGATGTGTAAAGGATAAAGTTAATGTTATTATATATTTTATTATACTGGAATTATAATATGCTCTTATATCATTATGAATCCATTCCATAAAATACGAAATAGAAATGGAAGTAGCGTTCATGCGTAAGTACGGCTTACCGTCTCCATGAACGGTGCATTTCATTTCTTACCTCTAAATGTGATGTAATATTGTAAATACATATATATGCTGAATATATATGATATATATGTTATTCAAATCATTAATATAATTCTGGATATAATGAACCTTTGACCAAATTAACAACATGTAAGTGTAAGAAGTCTATTTTTAACTTAAGAACCAAATACCGACAAAATGAACATTATTAACTTAAATGATTACATGATGTTCATAACATGGTATAAAAGGAATAATGAACATGGAAAAGGTTCTTATGCAAGTATATATTAACTCAAGTTTATTATTCAGGAGATTAAAGAATGGTCGGGTCATGTCGGATACGAGGTATGGGACTTCGTCTCAATCTCCTTTCATTGAGGCATATTTTGTTTTATACACAACCTTCTTTTATACGGTGTATAAAACCCTTTGACATTTAATATTATCCAAATGGAATATTTTTTATATGAGGCATTTACTAAATGAAAAAGGGGAATGTTTTTTTCATACGTATGCGGCGACAACGACTTCTCCGCCGCCGTGACCGTTATTTGAGTTTCGGCTTCCTCTACAAGACATACCGTCTTTTTAATAGAAAAATATATACCATGTTTTAATTTTCTTTTATGTTGGTATTGAAAATGGTTTTCATAATGTTTTTATATCAATGTGTTGTATTGATATCTTGTGATTGAAAGGTGGAAATTTTATGTTTCCTTTATGCATGTTTTATGTGATACGATTATGTTGAGGTTCTTGGGCATTATTATGAAGATGGGTGGTTCTGTGATAAACTAAGGGCGGGTGAGCCCGATATAGCTCTACAATGCATTGGGTAACGCGAAGGAGTGAAACGTTAAGGTTTCTCTGAAGAGATTTAGGGAATATACTGTGATGGGTATTCCAAACGTAACCAAGGGGGTTACTCCCCGCGTAAGAATGTTATGAATGCCTCAAGTTACCTTTATGTCTTATGATTTCTATGATTTATTCATGATTTGATGAGGTATGTTAAAGTGCTTATGTTTTATGGTTAAAGTGTGATTTCATTCTTGTGTATATATGTACCCATGATTCTTTTCCATGTTTTTATAACCCATACTGAGCTTTTTATGCTCATCTGATGTTTTTTTGAAATGTTTTTCACAGGTCAAGGGAAAGGTACATGATATGATGATAGTGTCAAGGAAGTGTCAAGAAAGAATCCATGTTTTATTTTAAATATGTTTCCATTTATGGGAATGAAGAATAATATCTTTATGTAACCACATTGTTTATATGTGGAATGTAATGCAAGTTTTATGATCTAATTCTCTAAAACTCTAAACCTGAAAAGATCCTCAATGTGTAATCTTGTAATAACTCAAGATTAAGTAAGGTTTAAGGCTGGGGCCTTATAAACATAATCCATAAAAGATGAACTATATATTTCCCATTTTTTTATACATTAATCAAAACCAAAATTGTTAGCACCAGATCAGATAATACCGAAAAAATATAATCTTTCACAAAAAGAAAAACTACTCGTAATCTCCAAAATTTGTCAAACAAAACTCAAAGTTCTACAAGGAGCATTCATAAAATTCTTCAAAGTAATCCAAACTATGATTGAAACCCAAATCTCAAAAGGATCTAATCACATAGTCTTCCAAGTAAAATAATAACATTTATCTCTAAATAACATCAGTTACTCTTAAAGTGTCATACTAAAAATTAATTAACCAAATCACATATCCTCCATGATAGGTTATTAATTTTCATAGAAAACCCAAAATCGAGTTATTTTTTATTCATAAAATCATCTAACTAAAAACAATTAGTCATAAAATCCAGGGACTTCATGTAGTCTAGTGGTATGTGATAAATACCAGTCACACTTTGGTTGTGGGTTTGATTCTCACAGCTTTTTCCAACGTGACGGGTTGTCACATGGTCTGCGTGTTGTCCTTGTTTAAGAAACTATATAATTTTATAGCATTCTAGAAAAGAGATAAATTTATAAAAAATAACCATACCATATTTTAACCATGATGGTTTTCTAATAACATTAATTTTGAATCCAAAAAATGTATTAACCTATAAGTTCCTCAAATTCAAGGATCATATAAACCCAAATGGTTCTTTATAACTATATCCACAAAAGAAACTATAATTATTCCTTGAAAAAAAATTCATATATCAAACATCAGGGTTACACATACTATAAAAAGTCTTCTAATGTAATCCCATCATCAAAAGAGCATTAATACTTTTAAGCATTTCACCATCCTAAAATCTAACTTTACACTTTAATCCCTTATATGTTGACTTTTTACTCATTAAACATTTTTCAGGATCCATTAACCATTCATTTTCAACTTATTCTGAAATACTTCTTTCCTACCCAGAATCATGACCATGCACACCACATTTACAACATTCACTTAGTCCCTCAAAAAGAACTTCCTTCCCTTTCCTAGAGTCAACTGGATTCTTCTGTTTTCTTTGGCAGGTTCTTCCTTTATTACCTTCATTTATATCTTTATAGCATATTCATGTCTATTTGAAAAATTTTCTTAGGTTTTTCTTTCCACATCCTTGACACATAGGTTTTTGAACATACATACCATTATGATTATTACCTAAACTTCTGTGGGGATTTTTTTCTCGCATATACAATGCCTTATAAAAATCACCATGGTTCAAGTGGTCAATCATAACTGCAGATAGTAGGTTGAGAATAACCACAAGAGTTCCCATTACAGATCCCATTTCATTCAATTTCTCATTCCAGAAACCGTCATAGTTTTCTTCACATCCATTGTTACTTTGATTCATGCTAGATACAACCATTGACTAAAATTAGAAAGGTAAGTGTGAGTATATCAGTAAAATCATCATATAATATCTTATGACGCGGGTAAATACAAAGATATAATTATTCATTTTATCTTACACTCATTCACATTATCTAAAAAAATTATGACACTTTATGAAATCTAAACCATTATGTTAATGTCACTTACTCTTAAAGAATACCCTAACCTATAAATTTATCTAAACTGACCTCTGATTCCAACTATAAATACCCGACCTTAAAAATTACATAATCTTGAATTAAATGAATAATTCACATTGAGGATCTTTTCAAGTTTAGTGTTTTAGAGAATTAGGAATAAAAATTACATTACAAATTGAATATTACATTTAGACACTACTACTCAGTATCCATTTTTTATAAAATAAAAAATATCTTAAAAATAAAACATGTCTAGTACCATGTTATAGATAGAAATACTTTTCTATGATCCCATACTTGACCCTATTCAACTTTATGTCATGTGGAAAACATTTCAAAAACTTGGGATGATCATTAAAATCTCTGTAAGGGAAACACAAAGAAGGAAAACTGTTAGTTTTTTAAAACAAGTAATCCAGGAATACTTTATGATATGCAATACTTCTCACCTTTATGAAGTAGTAAATAATGCTCAATGAATAAGAGAACACTACATACCCTTTTGTAACCAAAATATTACTATAAAACCCATATAAAGAACACATAACATATAAATGTAACTTGGTACATAAACATAATTAAATAGAATAACCATACGATCGACTTCCACACATATCACTAAATGGAATATCCCTACGGCCGACTTCCATAACCATTTCATTGGAGGTTATAATGTAACCACCCGTCCTAGTATTCATGACACCACTCGTTATTTGGTTTATCATGTAACCACTAGTCAAATTTTTATGTACCATTATAAAATCATAAAACATAAAACAGATATAAAAGAAAGAAAAAATTTCCACATTTCAATCACAATATATAACTTATAAAAATTGACATAAAAAATCCATTATCAAAACCATTTTAAATACCAAAATACATAAAAGAGTATATGGTATTTATTTTCATTTAAAAACGTTATAGCTTGTTGAGGAATCCAATGATACTCACGGCGGCGGAAAAGGTCGTTATCACTGCTTACGTTAAAAGGAACATTCCTTTTTGTCATTTAGTAAAACGATTTGTATAAAAATATTCCTTATTAATAAAATTAAATTAAATGGTGTTTATACACCATATAAAATAAAGTTTTGTATTAATGAAAATATGTCTCAGTGAAAAGAGATTGAGACGAAATCCCTTACAATGATGGTATCCTTAAATTAATGATAAATAAATCACATAATTATGTGTGAAAAATATATATACACCTAATATAAGTAGATATTAAGTGTAAAAAAATCTGACTTCATTCACACATATTAATAGGATGACATATTCATGAAGTACAAGTTGAACCCAAAGAATTGATATTGGGTTAAGAAGTTCCCTTGTAAAAATTCGACAGCCTAACAACATCACATTAAAATTCAGAAAATGAGTTGATGAGATAAAAATGGTATCTCAACACTTGGAAATAATGTTTACACCAATAAGGATATAGAAGGAAATATCCCTACATAATAAGTTGTAAATTATAAGACATAAAAAATGAAGTCTTTTAAAAAGAGGAGGGTGAAAGGTTCCCTTACTGATTTGGTAACTTACAAAACATACGCCACATGAAAGAAGGATCATACAATAAAAATTTGAATACTCATAAATGATATAATATTACACAAATATTAAAATCATGGGTAATAAATACACCACCCAAAAACAAATTGTGGAAAATATAGAATGAATCTCAAGAGAATAAAAATTGATATGAAACCCTTTACCACATTGTAATCAACTGAGTTGTATGACCAAAAGTTAATATCCACCAAGTTATTCACAGAATACTATGAATATAATGATAATCATGATAATATATATCAAATGGCAGTACATAATACACCACATGAAATGAATAATTGTCGAACAATGGAAATCTCATGGAATTAAAAGTGAGATAAGAAAATCCCTTACCACGTTGTAATAAATCGAGTTGTATGACCAAAATTTAAAAACCTCCAAATGAATCACATAAATCCATGAATATAAATAGAATCATGATAATATATATCAAATGGAAGTACAAAATCCACCACATGCAATAAATAATTGGAGAACAATGGAAATCTCACGGAATTAATAGTGAGATAAGAAATCCATTACCTCGTGTCTGACTTGACTCGATCGTTCATTAATCTCCTGAATAATAAAATAAAGTTAATTTTTACTTTCTTAAGAACCTTTTTTAAGTTTATAATTCCTTTTAAATCAATTATTACCATTTCATAAACATTATGCAATCATTTAAATTAATAATGGTCGTTTTGTCGATATTTGGTACTTGAGTTAATAATGAACACCTTATATTTACAAGTGGTCCTTGTGGTCAATAGTCTATTATATCCAGAATGATAATCATGATTTATATATCACATATATATTATATTTCCAGTATATACATTTATTTATAGTAGTACATAACATTTAATGGTATGAAATTAAATTCACCGTTCATGGAGAAGGTAAATCGTACGTACGCATGAACGCTACATCCATTTATATTTAATATTTAATTGAATTAAAACAGAATGATACATAGTAGTATTATAATTCCAATACATTTTCATATATAATATCATTAAATCTATCCTTTATACGTACCACATATGGTATGAATGTGTCATATCACTTTGAGGGGCGGTAGTTCACACTTCCTCTAATGAGATTATCGTGTTTACACATAATGGAAAACATGAAGGTATAATATAAAAAAAATACAGAAGCATAAATAAATCATAAACATAATATATATCATGTTTAAATATAGTTCTATCATAATGGATACCATGAGAGGCGGTAGGAGATAATCGGACAATCATTGTTTCGTGAGTCGTTAGTTTTCCATCAATAGAAACATTATGTTCATCACCCATTAGATGGAGGTGTGTGTATGTATAGTTCAAAACCTTCTCATAAAATCATAATAGTATATTAAGGATACTAATTTTGTTACAAAATAATGTAATAAAAAGAGTATAGGGGTTGGAGAAGTAAAATAAAAGACAACAATTTAAGAGAAACTGTTACCTATAATTTGGGTAAATCCCATTGGTTTGGACAAAAGGACTTATTGAAGTTCCTTTTTTATAAGGTAAGACTTCTTGGAGGAGGAAAGGGATGTAGGGAGATTAAATTTTAGAGTTTGGATGAACCAAAAGGGTTGAGAGGTGTGAGGAATTGGATAGAAGTGGTCTCCTTTTATAAGGGGAGGAGGGGTTCTTTATGAAAGTGTGACAATATTATTTTATTATATAATTATATTTGGTTTCTAAAGGTCCAAATATAATTAAAGTCTAAGATAAGATGACTCATAGTCGAAATAATATCATCCAATAGTAATTGGACCGGTTTTGGATGTTATTGTAATATTTATAGTCTTATTTATTTAAATCTTTTATTAATGAGGTAAATAATACATCATTATTGTGTCATAAATAATTTAATTTATGTGATGTCTAAAAATTAGAAATAAAATACCATGATGTAGGAAATCGTTTTTTCTCTCCAATGAATATTTATAGTTGAAAATATAATTTATATATCATCATATAAAAAGTAATTTACTATAAGAATTTTGTTTGTAATTTTGCCTTTACATTAAATTAATTAATTTAAAGTGTCATTATCATTCATAAGTGGCTCCATGTGGTCCCAAAATAGACCAAAATATGCCCATGGTCGGCCATTACTCATAAAATATGGTTAGGCCCTGTGTTAAGGTAAATTTTTATTATTATAATATTCTTTTATCCTTGAATTACCCAGTTTACCTTTAACCGTGGTAAATAAAAGTCAAAAGTTACTATTCATCATAAATAATTTTCTTTTTATTGAACCAGATTTTACATCTTGATAAAAACCATGTATGTCAGATTTTCAAAATTAAATTTAAAAAAGTCTTAAAATTTCATTTAAATGAAAATGTCAGTTTTTTTAAACTACTACTTAGTGGTTTCACTATTCATCAAGAATTGATGTTTTTCAGAAAAATACCAAAAATTCAGACTGAGATATATTTGATATTCCAATTTCAAAAATGATGCCTATTATACCAAATAATAAACATATAAGTGGCATTAAATAATTTTAAAATTAAATCCCATTATCAAAACCAATAGCATGTTTTTTAAAAACAATAACTATCAAAAGATTTATACTTGTTTATGTCAATATTTCAAGGTGAAATTAATTCCAATTACCAACATTTGATTAAATGGTAAAAATATATTCTAATTAACCATTAAAACCAATTAAAAAGAAAATATAGCTATATAAATAAATTAGATTAAAAGGGACTTTAAAATTAAAATACTATATTTTTCACTATTCATTAAAAAATGAACATTAACAGAAAAATACCAAAAAATTACCCAAAGTAAACTTTGATGTCCCCATTATAAAGAAAAATTTTATTTGTTCAATTATAATGTATTAAATTGACCAAAACTATATTTAAATAGGGTTCTTTATTAAAAGGCGGTAAATTGATCTTTTAATGTAAATTATCCTTAAAATTAGATTCATTCACATTTTAATCCTCTTACTTTTATTGGATAAATGTAAATACATTTAAAAAACATGTATAATCACGTTATAGTTAGTTTTTCTCATTCATTCCAATACAACGTCTAGGTGTTAACTACCATTTAAAATAATAATATTATGTTATTATTCTGCAACGTATAATTTCAAAGAAAATCGTTGTTGCGTATCGGGTACACTATCGAACATAGAAACCCCTTTATATTAAAATTAATATTTAACTCAAAAATATTAAGAAATATGAAAATGTCACATTCTTAATTTATCGAGGTTGTTACAAAGTATATTTCCTTATGATCTTGGTCCAGTTATTAATAAAATTATTCAACTCTATAAAAAGGATCCTGAAGAAAAAATGTTATAATATTTCTTTTTTCATCAGTATTTTACCCAACCATAAATTTATGGTATTGTGGTGGTTAACTTTTTGTGATCAAATTCTCTATCACCCTTTATTAATCTAGGAGAGTTATTTTCTCTTCCATATCCATGTTTTCATGGAATCCTAGTATATGTGGTCTTAGGTGACCTTTGACTTCTCTTTGTTTCTTTAAAAGTGATATATTTATTGACTCTTTTTATGATTTGGGACTTTCAATTATGTTTCCCAAACCAGTTTTAAAATTGCGAGGACGCAATTTCCAAAATGGGGGAAAGATGTAACATCCCTGGAAAATAATGAGTAAGAAATTTTCAGATTTATTAATGTTTTTTATTTAAATATAAATTTTACTTGGGGGAAATATGATTTTATGGCATTCCCAATACACAAAAATGGGTTTCTTTGAAATCTTATGTTGCACACAATGCTGAGTCGTACTGAAAAATAATAAAATAATATTATTATTTTAAAAAGTAGTTGATCCCAAGCCATTGTAATGGAGGGATAAACAGAACAAACTACAATATGATTATTCATGTTTGTTAATTCGTTTACATTTATCCATTAAATTCTAGAACCTTAAAATAAGAAAGAATCTAATTTTATGCATAAATACTCTAATATTTTTTAAAAGGTCAATTTGCCACATTTTAATGGAGAACCCCCATTAAATCTAGTTTTGGTCACTTTTATATGTTCTAATTGACAAAATATATTTCTTCTTTATATTAGGGACAGTAAAATTTACTTTGGGTAAATTTTTGGTGTTTTTCTGACAAAACTCATTTTATAATGAATAGTTATAAATACAATATTTTAATTCAAAAGTGACTTTAAATATAATTTATTCACATGGTTATATTATCTTTTTAATTATTTTTAATGTGCAATTAGAATATATTTTTCCCATTTAATTCAATTTTGGTCATTTTAATTAATTTCACTTTTACATTTGACATAAATAATTATCAATATTTTGATTGTTATTGTTTCATAAAAACACGCTATTTTTTTGACAATGGGAATTAATTTTAAATTTATTATTGTGACATATATGTTTTTAATTTGGTAAAATATACATAATTTTTGAATTCGGAAGATAAAATACAGCTTAGGCTGAAATATTTGGTATTTTTCTGAAAAACATCAATTTTTGATGAATAGTTAAACCACTTAGTAGTAGTTAAAAACTAACTTTTTCTTTTAAATGAAATTTTACCACTTCTGTGAATTTAATTTCAAAAATATTACATACATGGTTATTATTATTATGTAAAATTTTGTTCAATAAGATGGAAATAATTTTGCTGAATAATAACTATTGACTTTTATTTACTGCGATTAAAGTTAAATATGGTAATTTAAGGTAAAAAAAATATTATAAGGATACAAAATTACCTTAACACATTTGCTAATCTTATTAGACGAGTCATTTACGACCATGAGCATATTTGGGTTCATTTTGAGACCCCATGTAG
Source organism: Viscum album (assembly GCA_963277665.1). NCBI lineage: Eukaryota > Viridiplantae > Streptophyta > Magnoliopsida > Santalales > Viscaceae > Viscum > Viscum album. The sequence goes on along the minus strand of OY728142.1, from coordinate 1,132,025,355 downwards.
CCACTTATGAGTGATAATGACACTTTAGATTAACTAATGTAATGTAATGACAAAAATGAGACAAACAAATATATTTTAGTAAATTTATTTTTACAAAGGGTTATATAAATTATATTTTAGACTATAAATATTAATTATAAATATAAAAATATTTCTCACTTCATGTAATTTTTTTTATAATTTTCTGACTTCAAAGAAATGAAAGTATTTATGATAGAAAAAATATACACTATTTACCTCATTAATAAATGATTTAAATAAATAAGATTATAAATATTAAAATAACATCCAAAACCTGTACGATTATTATTGGATTGATTTATTTAGAACATGAGTCATCTTATATTTTACCTTAATGAGTTTTTGACCTTTAGAAACCAAAAATCATTATATAATAAAATAATAATTTCACACTTTCCTAAAAAAAACTATCCTCGCCCTTATAAAAAGTCCTCAATTATAACCCATTACTCACACCTCTCAAGCCCCTTGTATCATCAAAACCCTTACCAATTAAGCTCTAAATATCCCTCTCTTCCTTCTGTAACCCTTACCTTAGGCATAAGAAACTTCAATAAGTGCTTTTGGTTCAAACCAAAGAAAGTTACCCGAATAAAAGGTAACCATTTCTCTTAAATTCTTTTCTTTTATTTTACTTCTCCAACCCCTAAAATCATTTCATTACATTATTTTATAATGAAACTAGTTTATTTAATATACTAGGATGTTCTATTGGAATTATTCTAACAACACATACACACACCTCTATCTAATGGGTGAAGTACATAATGTTTCTGTGAATGGAAAACTAACGCCTCACGAAATGATGATTGTTCAATTATCTCCCATCACCTATCATGGTGGCCATTAAGATGGAACTGTATTTATATATGATATATATTATGTTTATGATTTCTCTATTCTTATGTATTTTTAATTAAAAACATACCATTATTCTTTCCAACATGTGTAAACAAAATAATTTCATCTGAGGAAGTGCAGACAACCGCCCCCTCAAAGTGATACGAATTGTCCATACCATACATGGGATGTATAAAGGTTGGAGTTACTGTAATTATATATATTATATTATAAAGGAATTATAATATAACTATGTATAATTATGTTCTAATTTCATTAAATATGAAAAATAAATGAAAGTAGCGTTCATGCGTAGGTGCGATTTAACGTCTCCATGAACGGTGCATTTCATTTCTTACCTCCAAATGTTATGTAATATTATAAATACACATATATACTAGATATATATAATATATATGATATATAAATCATGAATATAATTCATGATATAATGATAATTTTACCTCATGATAAATTTGTAATTATGAGAAGTCCATTTTTGACTCAAGTAACATATATCAACAAAACGACCGTTATTAACATAAATGATTGCATAATGTTTATAACATGGTAATAAGTGATATAAAAGGAATAAAAAACTTGAAAAAGGTTATTAAGAAAGTATAAATTAACTTTAGTTTAATATTCAAGAGAATAAAGAACGAACAGGTCAAGTCGGACATGGGGTAAGAGATTTCTTATCTCACTTTTAATTCTATGAGATTTCCATTGATCGCCACTAATTTATTGAATATGGTGTATTGTGAACTACCATTTGATATATATTATCATGATCCTTTTTATATTAATTTTATATTTGAATCATTTGTTGTTTATTATATTTTTTTTTCATATGACTCTATTGATTACTACATCATAAGGGATTTTCATCCCACATTTTATTCCCATGAGATTCATGCTATATTTGTCACTATTTCCTTTTTTTGGTGTTTTTACAACCCATGATTGTATTCATTTTGTAATATACTTCAATTTATTAGTATTTAAATCTTCATTTTATGATTCTTCTTTAATGGTATTTATGTTTCATATGTTATCAAATCGGTAGAGGAACCTTTTCACCCAATTTCCATTCCTTGTGTTAATCTTCTAATTCAAAATTATGTCATGCTATGATTATGTGTGGAATCACTATTTATTTATTTATTTATGTTGTAATTTACACTCCCCATTTTGTGGATATACTATTGATTCACATAATCACTCAATTGATAAAGTGTCAAGTCATCGATTTGAACATGATAAGAATAATTTACCTCAATTTCCATTCATTGAGTTAAACTTCGAAGTAATTGGTTTTGTATTAAAAAACATGTGTCAATTTCATATGATTGATTTACACTGAATATCCAATAATATTTAATGTACTTATATTTGTCACACATTATTATGAAATTGATTTATCCTTATTCTAAGGATACCCCTTTTTATAAGGGATTTTGTCTCAATTTACATTGCATTGAGACTTCATTATCATTATGCACCAATTCACTTTTATATGGTGTATATACTATCCTTTTTCATATTATATCATGAATCCCTTTATTATCATGATATTATAATGTTATGATAAAAGTTTATTCCTAAATTATTGGTACTCAGGCATCTCTCATTTTGTTAAAATCTCTTTAACTAAAATATAGTTTGAAATGTTTTAAAGATTTATTCTTCTAAATATTTATAATTAATGTCCATATTTTCAAAATGGTTTTTAGTATTTATTTATATGTACATTAACTTTTTAAAATTGTCATTCCTTTAAAATCGTAAATGTGGTATGTAACACATTGCTTCAAAAATCTCATTATTAAATGTTTTAAATGCTTTTGAAAATGGTTTGATAAAGCATTGATTATGTCTATATCATGTTATGATATATTGTGATTACAATGTGTAAATGTTATATTTCATTTATGCTTCTATTTTGTATTAGGATTATGTTAGGTTTATTGGGCATTATTTATGTATACAGGTGGTTCCGTGATAAACCTAGGGTGGGTGAGCTGGAGATAGCTCTCCAATGCATTAGGTAACGTGACATAGGTAAACTTTAATGTTTCTCCTAATAGATTTAGGGAATATAATATGATGGGTATTTCAAATGTGACTCCCTATGTAGCTGTGATAGCTACAATGTAAGTATGTTATGTATTCCACAAGTTACTTTTCTAATTTATGATTTCTCTTTTTTATTCATAAATCTTATGATTTCATGAGTTATGTTGTGATTTAAAAGTATAGATTCATTGATTTGAATTTATTTTTGGGTTAATGTTTCGTTTCCTTATTTTACAACCCCTAAAATGCTTTTTATGCTCAACCCAGGTTTTGAAATGTTTTTCACAGGATTTAAAGATGAATTGGACCAAGGATGGAATCATGAAAAAGTCTTGTTGTCTGAAGCATGGAACTAGACATGTTATTTTTTTATGTTTTTATTTTATGAAAAATGTAGATATTGAGTAGAAGTTTCTACTTTGTAAATTTTTTAAATCTAATAGTTATGGACTATTTCTCTAAAACTCTAAAATTGAAAAGTTCCTCAATCTGAATTATTAACTTAATTCAATATTATGTAATGTTTGAAGGCTTGGTCTTTATAGTATCATAAAATTATTTAATCATAGGAAATTTTGTAAACACATATATCATGAAATAAACATTAGAAAAGGCTAATTTCATAGACAATATCACATCATGGACGAAGTCCCATAATGGATTACGTTTACTCCCTAATAGCACACATGATATCTCATGAGACTAAATCATTTTCCAATCGACTAAAGTGATATATGTGAACATCAATTACTACACATTCATAATTTTTAGTTCCAAAAAATTTAGAATAATAATACAAAATTATACGAATTACACTTGGAATGAAAGGGGTTATATAATCTTCCCTCATATCATATCCAAAAGAAATTTCCAAAAGGATTCATTTGATAAATGAAAATAATACATGTATTTCCCAATAAATTTTATGTATAATAATCTTACTATATATAAGAGAATAATACATACGTAATTTGGAATCATTTCACAACATGAAATATAGAGATAAAGTGGGTTAAATAGAAAAGGTCCTAACACATAAAAAAAAGGTGGTTTGGAAATATCTCTTATATAAAATCTAAAAAATCAACAAATATTTTTTTAAAAAATATCAATATTAAATTGGAAATAAATCACCAAATACTCTACTATTCCTTAAAGGTTAAATTCCATTCATTCCAATTATATTAAAAATTATGATTCATTTCAGATTTTCAGTAAAAAAACAAATTTACCTCATTCTGAAAAAGATAGAAAGATTATTTTTAAACTATTTGGTTATAGTTAAAAAAGGTAAACTATTATTTAATAAAAATTTATGAAAACAATTTGCAAAATTTTAATGAAGAAATTTTCATGGAAGATAAATATTTAAAAAATAAATCCTTAAAATCATTAAAATGAGTTTTATAAAGTAAGGTGACCCTCACTTAAAACCAAAAAAAATCTTTTAAAAGAATTGTAAATAACGAAATTATGTTAATGAATTACCATCATAATCCATATAATCAAAAATAAAAAATTTCATCAACTTTTTAGATGTTCGAAGAATGATAGAAAAATAGTTAAAAGGGAAACATTAAGAGTATTTATAAAACAAAATCCCCTTACGACTTTGGAAACATTTGATTTATAACCCACATGAATGAGTTACATTAGATGAAAATTTAAATATCATTATCATAAAATATTCATGACATGGGGCTTTAAATGGATATTGTATACACCTCATAAAAGGAACATGTTGTAAATATGGAATATGTCTCCCAAAATAAAATCAAGACTAAAAACCTTACCACAATTCCAATATGATGTTTATGTCCTTTATCTCATATAAAATAAACATATACAAATTATCAATATTATTCATAAACTTTTAAATGATTAATAGAATATACATAATACAGTTATTTTAGGGGTTTTATTTAATTTTTTAATTACACAATCAGTTATGTCCACGTCGAGTGTTTTGAGGACGTTCAGTTTATAAATTCAAAATGACATATGTGTGATGGATGTGATTGAAGGGGTAATTGTTCCAAAATATGCATAATAATAATCATCAAAAAATTGTAATATTTTTACCTAAATTTTCTTTTCATAAAAAAAATAATAAATTATTGTTAAGAAAAATTATCTATGATATAATCATGGATATGGTAGATCCTGTAGACACATGGGTAGTGTTTACATTTTTTTTATAGATCATGATTAAATAAAGTTATGTGTTACATTATCATTAAATAATGAAAATTATATCCTAAATATAATATTACTTATTTAAATACAGTTAAATAAACTATTATTTTTATGAGTTAATAAAAAAAATATCACATCGCATCGTGAGGCGGTAATCCTCCATATAGATGAAAAATATTATCAATTTTAAATAAATGGTAGGGTAATAAAGTGTATGAAATATAAATTTTAAATAATTATTGATATATTATATTTATTATATAAAAAAATTAAATCCCTGATCATAAAAAAATATGAGAGGTGGTTATGTAATATTAATTACATCAGTTCGTTAGGCAGTATTATGTTGTATACAGGAATAATTGTATCATTTCAAATTTTTTTGAAGAAGAAATTGATAAGGTTATTCAATTAAAATATTAAAATCATAGTATATGATATGTACTAATTATATTATTTAATTTTATTTAGAAATATTTTATGGATTTGGGATAAGAATCATTAAAAAAAATACTTAGTTAAGAATGATTCATCATCTTCAGGGCACCTATTTTGGATCATACATATAGCCTCCCTTGACTGTATTTATGATAAAACCAAGGATTATAAGACATGGGGAGGGAATAAATAATGGTATTGGGGTAGGGATTATTTTAATCAAAATGATTTTTTATTGAAAGGATAGGATAGATGGTACCATTTAATATCTGAAGGGAGGGTGGGGAATAGTGATTGAACATCCATCCATTCCCATAACAATCTTGACATTGGGGAAGAAACCCAGAACATAAAATCATATAGGTGTCTTTAATTTTATCCAAAATACATGGTAGTAAATATGAAATGTCAATATAATATAATTTATATAATAGTCATATAAAATACCAACATTAGGGTTTATGTAAATCCAATACTAAAATCACCCTATATAACAGTTATATAATTAGTATCACCTACTCAATGTCACTTCTATCATGATATAATTCACTAAGATTTTCTATGCCAGAACAATTATGTGGTGAATACCACACCCATTTCCTATCATGGGTATTGACAACAAAACAATTATAAATAATTTGAATTTTTAATTAAATTTGTTTATTCTACACACCATGATCTTGGTATAAAATAATACTTTGAATGAAACCATGTTGAATGATCTAGGTATCACACTTAATCATGAGAATGAAATGAATGTAATTGGTATGCCCACATTTATATAGCACTCCAATGCATTGAATAATTTTTAGTCTCATGATAATTTATGATGGGATAAGGACTAACGTGGTTTACATTATGAAACTTTTCCAATCATTATTTCTTCATAGTTATCCTCGATATATTTTTAAGAAACATAGTTTTATATTGTTTCCACATTTCCCATGGTGCCTTTATGATTATCATGTTATATCATGTATAATTGTTCATGTTTAGAATTTTGAATCCTTTTATTCCCAATTGATATTACTATAGTATAACATGTAGTACAATATTATATTTTTACAACCCTAATGGTCTATATACATTTCCCTTTCTTATGTATGTCCCCATGACATCTCGTGATGTCTTAAATGCAATGGAATTTTAGAATAATGTTAAATATGCTTTGAATAATGTTTGTTATCCATTATTCATGATGATATGAGATGTACCTAATTCCAAAATACAATATAATTATTGATATTTTGGAATTTATTATTATACTTTTATGTAATAAATCATGAATTAATGTGTAACAATAGAAGGTTTATTTTTATAATCCTATCCACGTTTCCTTTAAGGAAGCCCCAATGTGTAAAACATGTTCAAACATAATATTACGCAAACATGAAATGTGAAAGAAGTTATTATATCTCTAGTTTCTCACAATGAGTATGGACCACATGTACATGGATACCTTTTATATTCAAAACCTATGTAGGATGAAAACTACTCAATAAAAAGCCTCAATCATAGGTGTATGCCAAGACAATATCTTTAGTTCCATAAAAGAGCCATAGTCCCAATGAAACATGTTATGGAAAAAACCATTTTTATAATCCCAACATGATATTCAGTTTTAACACATCTCATAAAATATATATTTTGTCAACAAATGATAACAAATAATATGGTATGGTTTTTTATAAAACTTCATACTGTGACACTCAGACTACACAATAATTGATTCCTCCCTTGATGAGATATGTTGGATTACTATAAAAGGTTAAAAAACAAAATTTTATATCCTTCACATTCTTTATAATTCTATATCCCTCATGATATCATTTACACCCTATCTTTTCATGGTTATTATCATTTGAGACTAGATATCTCATTCGTTCATTCTATATTTCCTACAGAATGTCTTCATTAGGCCGTATTACAAATCAAATCATTTTCGTCCTCTATTAATAGGACAACACTCCTATTATTATGGATAAATCATCTATAAGGTCATGATTTATATGAACCATACTCAAAACGATTTGTATTCCAGATTATATCATACCTACACCCTAAGGGATATATTCATTATGGGTCCCATTATAAAATCATATTTGATCCATACTCCTAATGGAGTAATACCTTGGGAGATAATATTCTTTGTAACATCAATACATCCTAAAATAATTCCCACGAAGTTAAACTCCTTGATCTTATAATGTGTATGTCCCACACCAACTCATATTAGGCAACTTTCACCTGGTGGTCTTTGCTGCATTATGTTAATATCCATGTATGGATCCTTGTTAGATGACCATTAATGGTAATTCATTTCCTATTAATAAGAACTGAACTATGTGAGTTTTAATTCATTTCACAAGGATATATATGAACCACCCTTATGGTCTGGATTCTTGTACATATATTCAAAGACAACATCATTCTTTAATAACATATTACCAATGTTAGGGTAAATATTAACATTTTGGGATTCAAGAAAAATTCATCAACAAAACCTAAATCTATAAGATATCTCTATAGTATTAAAAACTACAACCAATTGGGTGTGATGAACATAACCTCTCATCCTATTAACCAATATGACTTCCTAATTATGATAGTTAAAAACCCATGAAGACTTCCATCCTATGGAATGCAGGATCATGACTTGCTACGGATGTGGAAACATTGGGTTTTTCTAGATATATAAAAAAAACCAACCCATAATAGGAGATATTGACAAGTTGGTTGACTGAGAATGAATGATCCCCCCCTCAAAAAAATAAATTTTGAAGTATCCCATCATTCATGTTACCATATTCATTAAACATTGAAATCATAAAAAACATCAGCATGATTAAAAACATCCCTGATTCGAATTTATTTCTATATATATATATATATATATGCTATTTTAAAATAATATAGGTTGAAAAAACACTTCAATAACCAATAATAAGTTCTCCATTATTGAAATATATAATAATAATCATCAGTATATACCAATAATATTATTTCAACCAATGATGGGATACTTCAAAATTTATTTTTTTGAGGGGAGGATCATTCATTCTCAGTCAACCAACTTGTCAATATCTCCTATTATGGGTTGGTTTTTTTTATATATCTAGAAAAACCCAATGTTTCCACATCCGTAGCAAGTCATGATCCTGCATTCCATAGGATGGAAGTCTTCATGGGTTTTTACCTATCATAATTAGGAACCCATATTGGTTAATAGGATGAGAGGTTATGTTCATCACACCCAATTGGTCGTAGTTTTTAATACTATAGAGATATCTTATAGATTTAGGTTTTGTTGATGAATTTTTCTTGAATCCCAAAATGTTAATATTTACCCTAACATTGGTAATATGTTATTAAAGAATGATGTTGTCTTTGAATATATGTACAAGAATCCAGACCATAAGGGTGGTTCATATATATCCTTGTGAAATGAATTAAAACTCACATAGTTCAGTTCTTATTAATAGGAAATGAATTACCATTAATGGTCATCTAACAAGGATCCATACATGGATATTAACATAATGCAGTAAAGACCACCAGGTGAAAGTTGCCTAATATGAGTTGGTGTGGGACATACACATTATAAGATCATTGAGTTTAACTACGTGGGAATTATTTTAGGATGTATTGATGTTACAAAGAATATTATCTCCCAAGGTATTACTCCATTAGCAGTATGGATAAAATATGATTTTATAATGGGACCCATAATGAATATATACCTTAGGGTGTAGGTATGATATAATCTGGAATACAAATCGTTTTGAGGATGGTTCATAAGAATCATGACCTTATAGATGATTTATCCATAATAATAGGAGTGTTGTCCTATTAATAGAGGACGAAAATTATTTCATTTGTAATACGGCCTAATGAAGACATTCTGTAGGAATTATAGAATGAACGAATGAGATATCTAGTCTCAAATGATAATAACCATGAAAAGATAGGGTGTAAATGATATCATGAGGGATATAGAATTATAAAGAATGTGATGGATAGAAAATTTTGTTTTTTAATCTTTTATAGTAATCCAACATATCTCATCAAGGGAGGAATCAATTATTGTGTAGTCTGAGTGTCACAGTATGAAGTTTTATAAAAAACCATACCATATTATTTGTTATCATTTGTTGACAAAATATATATTTTATGAGATGTGTTAAAACTGAATATCATGTTGGGATTATAAAAATGGTTTTTTCCATAACATGTTTCATTGGGACTATGGCTCTTTTAGGGATCTAAAGATATTGTCTTGGCATACACCTATGATTGAGGCTTTTTATTGAGTAGTTTTCATCCTACATAGGTTTTGAATATTAAAGTTATCCATGTACATGTGGTCCATACTCATTGTGAGAAACTAGAGATATAATAACTTCTTTCACATTTCATGTTTGCGTAATATTATGTTTGAACATGTTTTACACATTGGGGCTTCCTTAAAGGAAACGTGGATAGGATTATAAAAATAAACCTTCTATTTGTTACACATTAATTCATGATTTATTACATAAAAGTATAATAATAAATTCCAAAATATCAATAATTATATTGTATTTTGGAATTAGGTACATCTCATATCATCATGAATAATGGATAACAAACATTATTCAAAGCATATTTAACATTATTCTAAAATTCCATTGCATTTAAGACATCACGAGATGTCATGGGGACATACATAAGAAAGGGAAATGTATAAAGACCATTAGGGTTGTAAAAAGAGAATATTGTACTACATGTTATACTATAGTAATATCAATTGGGAATAAAAGGATTTAAAATTCTAAACATGAACAATTATACATGATATAACATGATAATCATAAAGGCACCATGGGAAATGTGGAAACAATATAAAACAATGTTTCTTAAAAATATATCGAGGATAACTATGAAGAAATAATGATTGGAAAAGTTTCATAATGTAAACCACGTTAGTCCTTATCCCATCATAAATTATCATGAGACTAAAAATTATTCAATGCATTGGAGTGCTATATAAATGTGGGCATACCAATTACATTCATTTCATTCTCATGATTAAGTGTGCTACCTAGATCATTCAACATGGTTTCATTCAAAGTATTATTTTATACCAAGATCATGGTGTGTAGAATAAACAAATTTAATTACAAATTCAAATTATTTATAATTGTTTTGTTGTCAATACCCATGATAGGAAATGGGTGTGGTATTCACCACATAATTTTTCTGGCATAGAAAATCGTAGTGAAACTTCAGGAGCCGAACAACGTCACAAAACAATTATTAAAATGCGTTGATGAGATAAATATGGGTATGTAATAATTTTCAAAATCAAATAGTACGTAATATGTACATGTAAAAACATATAACATCATTAGAAATTGGAATGAAGACGTATAAGATAGTATATAATCTTGAATAAATAAGAGAAGTTGGGGATCCCTTACTTGAGTGTGTCACTCCAAATGCTTGGGAGGAACTTTATTGGTGCTCTAGGAACCATATAAATACTATAAAGAATGGAGTTAATCGAAATGATTTTCTCTATGTATTTTTGGTGAATACAAATCATATATTTTATTTTTTTATATAAGAAATGAGTGGGAAACGCTTTATTATTTAACAAACATAGGTTTTTAGAATCTATAAATTAACATTACCAAAAAACATTCAATGGTTATTTACCATTTATTATACTTAATGTGAGTGTTTTTAATTAATTTATATAGAAAATGGAATAAATTTATTAAATAATACCATTTATTATGTGCAAGTGAGTCGTAGTCTTAAAGAAAATATTTTAAAACATTTAAAAAATTTAATTTTTTTGGGGGATTCATATAGGATTTATAAAATCAATAAAATTAACCTAAAATAAATTTTTTTTAAATGGAAAAAATATATGTGGTACTGGATACCATTTATAGAATTTATTACACTATTTCGGGTCATTATATTGTTATAATACACACCTAATATTTATATAGGATTTAATTTTTACACGAAAATTCAAAAATCACAAAAACATTTTGAAAAATCATACAATGGATAATTTTGAAAATTTGATTCTAAAAATAATAATAATTTTATATAAATAATTTTCTAAATATGTTAATTTTAATTTTAAAATTAGAATTGACATTTATTGTGAAACTCTAAGTCGTTTTACAATATCATTTTTCAAACCCTTATAAAAATTAAATTTGACTTCATAGAAAGTATTTTATGATTATATTTGATAATAATAATTTAATAATGGTATTTTATTAAACTAATATTTATTTTAAAAGTATATTAAATCAAAAAAAAACTTCATAATTTAATTTGAATATTTCTTAATGATAAAATTTATGTATTAATGTATCAGAATAATAATCATTTATAAAGTAACAATAAAAAGATGAAAATATATTCATTATTCTATGAAAAATAATTTATATAGTCATATCACTACAGTATTGATAAATATCCCTTTCAATATCCAGAAAAATTTCTATGGATAATGTGTATGCTTGTAAGATTTTCATGGGGTAGTTTTGCATACATGGTTTGTGTTGTGATCTCTTTGAGCATGAACTTCTCTAGTAAATAGTTATTGTAATTATTACGTTATTGTATCATAGATTTAATTTGATCATGAGTAAAACCTAGTGATTATATATCACTCAGAATTTAAAATAAATGTAATTCTAAGGGTATTTTCGTACTTTTGAGGCAATCACATCCTTCAACTATGTCGATTGGATTTTTTAAAACCATATATTGATACTAATCATGTGATAATTGTTCGAAAACTATTTTATCAATGAAAATTATAATTAATTATATTTTAAATATGTTAGGATATAATAAAACCAAATAATTTCATGCGATTTCAATAAGATAATTACATAATAATACTTTTTATTAAAACAAAAGGGGAAATATATTTATAAAAGTTCAGGTTGTTAAAATATTACCTCATTCTGAAATTTCTCTATAAAGAGTTTTTTTCACAAAAAGAAATATATGAGGGTATCATTTTTTTATCATGTCATTCAGTTACCACATTAGTTGTTAAGCCATTCAGTTTTCCCATAGCACTTTGATGATGTGAATTGTCTTATTTCACTGTACATTTTCCATGCGATCAAAGATCTTAATTAGATTCCCCTCATAGGAAAGATCATTATCCGATGGTGACACATATTAATTTAGTGCATATATGGAGTATGTTATGAACATTTTCAAGAGGTATATTTGGAGCACATTTGATTCTTGGGATAAGTCAGGTGGGAGTGGTAATCGGTATGCCACTGTTTCGATGTGATAAAAGATCTAAAACGGGTGATATATCATAGAATTGTAATTCCCATATTCCCAAATAACATTAAATTATTCCATGGGGAAATGATTAGGAATAACATGTCTCCAGCATAATTTTTTAGGTATCATTAGTGATTCTTATCATATCACTTCTATTGTCTCCGAGCAGCCTTGTTGTGCTTCTGAATGGTATTATCATTCTCCATTATTTCCATGGATATTTCTTGAGCCAGAAGTTTGTGTTCCCCAACTTCATCAATGTGTGCAGGTGTTCTACACATCTTCCCATAAAGGCCTTAATAAGTATCCTTTTCTACTCTATATATAAAACTATTATTTTTTGGGAACTCGACCATAGGATGATGTTGATCCTATCCTTCTATGAATTTAATTTTTCATTATCTCACCATGGCCTCATGTTTCAAGATGGACGGATCAGATTAGAAATCATTAAAGAGTGGTATGTAAAGATTAAGATCATGTATCTATTTAGAGAATACATGAGAATCTTCCACAACATAATGGTAAATATTAGATCTCGATGGGATACAATCAATAGATTTGTTCTATGTATCCTCACCAATTCACTAATGTATATCCTTTAAATTTAATTGAGTGATAAATTCACATGAATAGAAATAAAGTGTACATTATTATTAGGATAATTCACAATATCCCATATAGAATTATTCCCTATTTATGTCTTTGGAAGACCATTAATAAATTACATGGTAATTTTTTCTTATTTCCTTATAGGTATGGGTAATTTTTGCAACACCCCTTTGTATTTTTTTCATTCCACTAACTGACATAAAATTAATTTAGATGTATATTCAATGATATCCTCATTAATATTGTTCAATAAATATTTCTATCATAGATATCAATGCATATTTATGATTCCTGGATGGATGGAGGAAGTTCAATTATGTGAATCATCCCACAACTCCTTATTTTATGTAATACATGATATTTCACATCGTATTTGACCAAATCGTAGAACAACTTCTTCAAAAACATTTAACTTTGGAGATTTCCCTTTTCATATATATTCTACATTATTTTGAATTCCTATATCATTTTTTTAGAATCGTTTAACCTCTCTAGAATGGATGGTTGAGAAAAAAAATTGAATGGATTCTTGTTGTTACACCCATTATGATTCTTATTTTCTTTTTTTCAAATCAACGAATATTGTATCCTTGCCAATTATGATCAGTGAATAAATTAATGGATCCATTCTACATAGATTTTCTGAAAATTTATTTTCTTTTCCATGATGGTATTGGATTGATACGTCATTCTCCTTGATTAGTTTAATCCATATTCATTGGCATATATTATCTTCTTTATGTGTAAATATATACTTGAGGCTTTTTTGGTCTATATATGATTCAAAATTATCCCCAAAGAGATAATCACATCATAGTTTTGTAGTAAATATCACCGAATCCAACTCCAAATCACGTGTTGGGTAGTTCTATTCACGAACATTCATCTTCTTTGAAATATAGGTGATGAATTTTCCGTTCATCATTAAAACATATCCCAAGTCCTTCTTCAAATAATTGATTAATAAAATGAAATGACATCCACTTGGGGGTAGTTTGAGCATAGGTGTAGTGAAAAGCCTCATTTTAAACTACTCAAATCTCTCTTCAAATTCATCATTCCAATAAAAAATAACTCCACTTCAAGTTATATTGGTTATATGGTGTGGTAATCATGAGAATTTCTCATAAATCAATGTTAATACTCAGCTAATTGAAGTAAACTTTTTATATATGTCAAAGATGCTTTCCTTGGATAGGATTTATTTTTTTCTATTTTTTATGTAACTACAGATATCCCATTTATTATAATATTTTTCCCTAATAATGATACGTCTTTTAACCAAAAATGACATATTTTACTTGCAATAAATATTATCTATTTGTAACGTCTTTATCATAGTGATCAAATTATCCTCATGCTCCTCACTAGGTTTGAATAATATTAGAATATAATCTATAAAGACTACCAAAAATTCATATAGGTAATATCTAAACACTCTATTCAACAGTTACATGAATATTTATGGAGATATAGTGAGTATTAATAGAATTACTATGAAATAATAGTTCCATACCGTGTACAAATACAAGTATTTGGGATATTCTACTTCTTCACCATAATAGGATAATATACTGACCAAATATTCACATTAGAAATTATTTTTATACACATAGATTATGAAAAAAAATTCATCAATCCATCCCTGATAATACTTGTTCTTTATTATGTTCTTTTTTTCTCTCGATAATCAATGGAATGATGTATTGACCCATCCAGGTTCTTGATGAATAGGACGAGTCCACCCCATGGTGAAGCACTTGGGTGTATGAAACATTTATAATGATTCTCATATAGTGTTAAATTTAGATATTAATCTTCCAAAACATCCATTTAATTTATATTTTTTGAAAATCATTACAATATAGGAATAACATCGATTGATAATTCAACAACTCAGTTATGAGGTATAAAATAAAATTATTCAAAAAACATATCACAATATTCCCTCAAAATGGGCATATCTTCAAGGGTGATAATTTATTTAGAATCAATATTTTTTTATAGATACACATTCTCATAGGGTTATAATTTCCATGCTTGATAGGTTGGTTAAATATAAGATCCACCGTCCTCATTTCATTTGTATAGAATCATGGGATTATTCAAAATATGGAGAGTGATTTCCTTCTTAGGAAAATTTAGGTTTTCTCTATATAGGATAATACATAGATAGAATTGAATAAAATTATACATAAGGAATAATTAATAGGATCAATTGGATTTTCAGCCCACAATTATTGACATGAATGACTTATCTACTTGGGATGTTATAATTTACCTATTTTTCATTTTTACGAAAAACTACACTTCCTCGGTTTGTGGAGGAATTTTAATAGTTCTAATAAATGTGTGTGACACATTAGAATGTGTAGAAATAGAAAAAAATATACTAAATAATCATTAATTAATAAGTACCATACCTTTTAATACTATTTATTCATGATCCACCTCAGCGGTTGTGATAAAAAAACGTCACCCTTTCTACCTTGGAAGTTGTTGGTTGTCTTTGAAAATCATAGGATTGGTGAACTGGATTGAAAAGTGTTGCAGTTACATGTAGTTGAAGTTATGAAAAATGAACTGAGGCTTTATTAGAGTATTACATTATTTTATATAATTAGTGGGTTTCTCCTCTCTGTAATCTCTTGTTAGGTTTCCTTCCTACCTGCACATAAATCATTTCCTCACCCCTTAAGTAATTTATTGGGTTTTTATTTCCACAACTTTGACAAGTGAGATTTTGAAACTTCTTGGAACTATTATATTTCTCCATCAGATTAGAAAATTGAACTCCCCTTTCCACTTCATATCCCCATGATACAATTGAGATTCTTTGATATCCATTTCAACTTTGAAGGGAATATCAGACAATTTCTTCAATGCTATCAAAGTTAGATATCACATGGTATTGTTGTGGACTAGGGTTTTCGCACCCAATAAGTGGCCAAAACTATATGTGGGGGAATAAACAAATATAAGGGCTTATCCTAAATACCTTGTGATATTTTCCCCATACTCTCTGATAGATTAGTCATCTTTCATATTGATTTAAAAACATATCCACTTATATTCGAAGAGTGTGCAAAAATTCATTATCAAAAAACATTTTTTTGAATTCCTTCAAACCATCAGTTATTTATCTCCCTTAGGATTTTTATTTTTAATCTATTTCCACCACTGATCATATTCTTCATCCATAAAATAAACAAAAAGTATAACATTCTCTTTATTGTTACATTAATGTATGGGGATGATATTCTTAACATAGTTGATACATTGTTCTATTATTAATGGATCAGTAGATCCCTAGAATGTCTAGGCCTTTTTCATATAATGATAGTAATTTAATCTAGTTCTTTATTAGGTGTATTGGGTTAATCATCATAAACCATGTTTCTATTTATATCCAATTTAATTTTAGGGAGTATCATCATAAATTTTGCGATTTCAACTCCCATCATATTGGGTATATTGTTGGGGAAGTCACCACATTTCCCATCACATTGATTGTTTTTATAATTCCTCCTATTTCTTGTCATTGTATTTAGTAACTGGAAAAACAAGGATGATAATTTTTTTGACTTTTAAACACGTACATTATAATTTAATGATATTAATTGGATGAAATATAAATTAAATTTATTTCTCTAACATACGAATTTATATTAATCAATCTATGTTATCCATCATCTATTTTCTAACATATTCTCTTTAGGGAATTAAGTGTTCTCTTAATAAGGCTTCATATTATGATTATGAATTTACAAAATCATATACACTGATTTTTGGAAACCATGTGTGTTGGAATGCTCATTTTCATGAACAACATCCTAATATAGTATATCATAACATTGTGTTTTAAGGTTTCACCCATATGTACATCTATTCTAGATCCACAACCACTTTTACAATCGAGACAGGGTTGTATTTTCTTGATAAAACACATACACTATACGTACCAAAATTTATGGATGTTTTCTTGTATCCCTTTTTATCCACAAGGGCTTCACTATAGTTTTCTAATTCTAATCCAATGTATAACTAAACATTTTCCTTTCATACCAACTATAAATACCCATTCACTTATTACATATTATTTAATTATATATTAAATGAATGTATACAGAATATATACTAGAATATTTAAAGTCCTAGTGTCTTTTGGAATTAAAAATATAGGAATATATCCTGAAAATGGGATAAAACAACATTATTGGAAAATTCAATAATATGCATCTAAAATTCCATGGCTTTAAAAACTGCATGGGATAACATGGGGACATAGATAAGAAATGGTTTATCTATAATGGCTAGTAAGGGAATTACAATAGAATAGGGTAATAAATGTAATAAAATAAGTGTATAAATTTGGTATAAAAAAATTGGAATCATAAAAATAAAAAAGGCATGATATAGAATGATAATAATATAAGTGTAGTACCCCAACCTTCTACGCTACACTTCTCTTTGAATAATGCAATAGCGTGTGTTTTACGCAACATCGAATTCTAACAAACACCACATCCAATCAAACTAGCCATTATGAATAGTAATACCTAATTTTTAAAATTTTAGAAATTTTATCTCTCAAAATGGAAATCATTTTTGGATTGGGAGTATCGAATTTAGCCTAAGCTGAAATTTTGATACTTTTTAGATAACTTTAATATTTTTATGAATAGTTAAAATAACTAAATTTTAATTAAAACAGCATTTTTTATCAAAATAATTAATAGTGATAAATTATTAGATTGAGTTGTTTTAAAGTATATTTAGAATATTTTTTACCCATTTAATACAACGTTGGTCATTGGAAATAATTTTACAATTAAACTGGACATAAACAAGTATCAATCTTTTGATAGTTATTATATCTTAAAAACACGCTTTTCGTTTTGACAGTGGGAATTAATTTTAATTTAATTTCTGCCACTTCTGTGTTTTGAATTTGGAAAAATGGATTCCATATTTGAAATAAGTATGTCCAAATTGTGTAAATAGGAAACTTTTATTTTTAGACATTTTGAATAATTATCTCGGTAAATATTTTATTTACCATGGTTAAAGGGTTAATTCGGTAAATAAGGGTTATTACAATTATATTATAATAATAATAAATTACACTAAAAAGCATCCTAACCTTATTGGTGGATACATGTCCGACCATGGAGATATTTGGGTCGATTTTCGGACCTGATGGAGCCACTTGTAGGTGATAGGGACACTTTAATTTAATTATGTTAAAATAAATACAAAAATGACATAAGCATATATATTTTAGAGAAAATTTTTTTACATAGGATTATATATTTTGGATTTTCGACTATAAATATTGATTAGAAATATAAAAATATTTCCTACATAATTGTATTTTTTTTATAATTTTTAGACATTATATAATTTATTTTATTTTTGACACAATGGTGATGTAGTAATTACCTAATAAATGAAAAATTAGAATAATTGATATTATAAATACACAAATAAATGTAATATGAGACTTTTTATAAATAAAAATAATTTTCTAGGATAATATGACATGTTAGGAGTGATTGGATTAGCTTTGTTCGAAGTAATAAATCTGTTATGATTTTAAAAAAAAATCAATTATTGAATAGTGTCAAAATTGACATAAAAGAGTTTTTAAAACAAATATTATATTATTAATTAAAATTAAATTCCTAAAAATCTAAGGTTCTACCAAGAGACTTATATCATAATAGGTGTATCATTAATGGACCACTTGGGGGTATCTTGGAGGTATATATTATGTTTATTAACTATATAATATAAAAATACAAAGTGACATGGTAAGTGTCAAACTTATTATCTAAGAGTTAATACTAAAATATAAGGTTAATATAATGACCCAAACCTGTCTAAATTCTATTGGTTGAGTGGTTTTATATCCATCAACACCTTAACCTATAAATAATACACTTTTTATCCATTAGAAATTGAATATTAATTTATTATAAAATAATATTTCTAGCTTTTCCAAAGGTGCCCCTCACCCCTCTTATAAAACGGAACTCCCCCTTCTAATTAATTCACACCTTCAAAGACTTTTGGTTTGAAAAAAACCTACCCAAATACTCTCCCAACTTCCCTCAATTCATCCTAGAGGCCTTCTATTAGTCACAAATCCAACCTAAGGATTTCTTTTGATTAAATCAAAAGGAAGAACCCGAAAATGAGGTAATGATTTCACCAGCCCTTTTCAAGTTCATTCTTCTTCAACTTCTTCTATCATTGTCATTACCATTATAAAATAATAACTCCAGTATATTATATATATTTTGATGTTATTATAAACATTGTAAAACCATATTTCAGTATTCTATCCATCCTTTGAATGACATGTCACCATACGTGCGTACGTACTGCTTACCGTCTACACGTCGTGGTGTAATTGTTATTCAAAACATTATTATTTGGATGGTTATAATAATGATGTGTAATTCATGTAAATAATAAATATAACATGATAATGATTCTGTATATATGATATACCATCCAATTAAATATTATTTTAATATCAGAATAATGATATTGTTGCTCGTGCGTACGTACGGACTATCGTCCCCACGAACGCGATGAGATTCATTCTCCATCATATCCATTAAAGTATAATTCTCATTTGAAGATTAATAATGTTGTTTAAGAACTTAATATCATTATAGATATGAATAATATACAACCTATCCATAACAAAAAATTCTTACATAAGAAAACATATAAAAGAAAATGAGTAAATTAACACCCTAAACGACAATAATATTAAGATATTATTAACAAAGCAATGCTAAAAGATCATATATGATCTCATATTAATGTGTATGATTCTTTTATAATTTAATAACAATTATTTCACCATTATACAGGAGGTTAAACTACCCCCAACCAAAGAAAAGTACAAGGTAGGGGTTTATTTCGCAATCTCTTCATTATCCGAGGTTGTTTATATGTAATAATCTACTGGGATTTTTTTATCATCCACATCCATGTTTCTTAAAAATGTATTTCAAAACATTTTTTTAATATTTACTTGAATATTGGTTAAATTCATTTATACACTTTTTGAATTTTATAAGTGGTTTATAAAGGAATTTTTCTGTCGTTTTCCCAACAAGGTCCTTTTTAACCTTTTCGACAGAATTAAGGTAAGAATGTTTTTTTAAATTATACGGTGGGTGAAAATATTTTCCACCATTATAAAATCTTCGAAGCTTCCCTTACAAGATTATATGAAAATTTTCAAAGTAAATGTTTTATTTTATAATTATGTGTCTTTTAAATGATTTCAAAAAAAGGGATATTTCTCTCAAATAGTTTTGATTTCATCTATATCAACATCCTTTGATAGATTCTAAGCTTATTTGAAGTTGATTTATTATGATACAAAACATCCATATTGTATTGAAGATTTTGTTATTTGTTTGACTGTGGATGTGTTATTTTTATACCATTAATGGTTTATGAAGAAAGTATTTACATTTCGTAAACTAGTTTTAATACGAATGTTTATGTTATGTTTAATCCTTTTCATATAAGGAATGCATTGGACTTAATATGTGACGGGTGGAGCCCGATATAGCTCCTTGATGCATCAGTAGGTCTCGTGAGACAAACTAGTGTCTTGGAACAAGGCCTTGACAAAATCATATTTGTAGTCTTGGAACGAGGCCTTGGCTATGTGGTTATGATAGTCTGGCATTGTGCATTTCATCATTATGAAAGTGGTTATTGATATTGCATGTGATTATTCGATTAGTAGAATATCTATGTGAATAAGTAAATAGCATTATTTCATTTTATATTTTCCATACAATGTTTATGTTCAAGTTTAAAATGATTTTTTTATTTATACATTGCCTTGAATGTTTATTCTTATTTATGAATGTTTTTGCTATATTGTTATCCTTACTAGGCATTTGATCGCACCCCTTTTCTATGTTATATTTTTTCCAGGATATGAAGAAGTAATTTATGAATGACCTACAGGGATAGTGTGAGAGGATAAGAGTGTGGACTATAGAGACTATATTATTGTAGTTTTCATTTTATGATGTAATATAAACTTCATTAATGTATCTAATTATTCCAACGCTACTAAACTAATCGGTCATTAGAGACATGATCTTTCTTGTGATCATGCCAGTGTTATGTAATATTGCATCGACTCTGGGTAACAGGGGCCAGGGCATTATAGTTTGTATCGGAGGAAGTTTAGTACAGACCTGGGAAGATATATTTAGAGAAACTCTGATTAGAGCACATAGATTTAAGATGGACTTTGAGGATTAGTATAGAAGAACTTCCTAGAATTTTGGTATTGTTGAGATTTTGTGAGTTTTTCGAGCAATACATCCATGTATTGATACGAACAGGTAGAGGCGGCTCTGGAACAGATGTACCTAGGGGTAGAACCCAAAAAAACTGCTTTGATCTGGACTCAAACTAGAACTGGTGCACGACAATGGGCATTGATGTACTCTCAGTTACGACACTCCTGAGGGATATTCTTAGGATAAATCTCATTTTCATTACAAATCATTATGAAGGGTTTATGAGTATATACTTCCTCAATGAAAACATTTTTATGATTATGTATTATATCCATTAATAGTTCAATTTATGTTAAGTGTTTTATAAGTATGAAATTATTTATTTTTATTCAGAAACTGATCTAGTTTATGCCATTGTTTAAAAATGGTTCCCAGTGTAAGGATTGGAAACCGTAACAAAGCACACACTCCATGTAGGGATTTCCCTCCTGCTAAAGATAATTATAGTGGAGCTGGTGATGCAACTGGTTCTGATCAGCTAATCACCATACGGGGATAACTCACTCAGGTTATGAAAAATAACCTTACCTGTATGGAGCATCCTGATCCACAGCGTGGATGATCAATGTTAGATCACTTCATGAGGCAGGAACCACCAATGTTCAATGGGAGTATAAATCCCTTAGTAGCTGAGCAATGGATAAATTACCTAGAGAAAATATTTCCGGCTTTGGGGAGTAGTGAAAGGGAAAAAGTTATCTTGGCAGTTTACCACCTCACTGGAGATGCTGATCAATGGTGGTCATTGATTGAAAACACAAAGGAAGATGATGAAGTAGCAAATATTTAATGGAGGGAGTTCAAATATCTATTTTTAGAAAAATATTTTCCTCGTGACCATCAAGTAGATATGGAAATACAATTTCTGAGTCTGAGACAAAAGGAGGATGAGAATGTCGCAAAGTATGAGGCTAACTTTACAAGGTTAGGAAGGTATGCTAGAGATTATATACGTAACCCAAGAAGTAATATTGATCGTTTCATTGATGGGTTAAAACCATTTCTCTGTTGATCATTAGTCTCACAATCCTTCTCGACGTACGAAGACATTGTCTCATGTGCTATCAAGATAGAGAAATAATTCTCTAAGTCATATGATTTTATAGCAAAGCAAGAGAAGAAGAGATCTTTTGTTCAATCTGGGAATGGAAATAAATGGAAGAATGGAAATGTTGAATATCCATCCTGCAGTAAATGTGGGTAGAAACACCCCGGTACTTGCTTAAAATGAATGGGAGTCTGTTACAAGTTTGGTAAAAAGGCCACTAAGCTTGTGATTGCAAGGGGAAGAAGAAAGCTATTGATGTCCAATGCTACAATTACAAGGAGATGGGACATTATACAAATGAATGCCCTAAGCACCAGGGGAACTTATCTTAGAAAAGGCCAAGGGATCAAGGCCAAGCTTATGTTATCACTACTACTAAGGTCAAAGCTCCAAAAGACGTGATGGCAGGTAATTTAATGGTTTCCTCAAGTTTAGAAAATGCATTATTTGATTCTGGATCATCGCATTGTTTCATATCTTTCCAATTTGCTAAAAAAATTAGATATTTCCAATTTGGTTTAACAAGTGAGTTGTCAGTTAAAACTCCTAAGGGAAGTATCATTGCAACAAAGTTTTGTGAATCAGTCCCCATTAGAGCACATAAATGTTCTTTATCCACTGATCTCGTCTTCATACATATGATTGAGTTTGATATAATCCTCAGTATGGATTGGATTTCGGACCATGATGTGAAGATTTATTATAAGATGAATGTTGTTACGATTTTTGATGATGATGATAAGGAACACCTTATCTTTAGACCAGAATTGTCACACCTAATTCTTATCTAGATCCACCCCAGTAGCTCAACTAAATTCAATTATTGGGGAGGAATAGGATGAAATTACAGTGGGTGAGGAAAGTAATGTCCAAATAGAGGATGTACCTATTGTGAATGAATATGTAGATGTGTTTCAGGAAGAATTACCTGGACATCCTCCAGAACGAGAAGTTGAGTTTTCCATTGATTTAATTCCTGGATCAAGGCCTATATTGAAGAACCCTTATAGAATGGCCACTGTAAAATTAGTTAAACTAAAGAAACAACTAGAGAAATTGATTAATAAGGGATTTATTCACCCTAGTGTTTCTCCATGGGGAGCCCCTGTTATTTTTGTTAAAAAGAATGATAGATATATGAGGTTATGTATCGACTACAGGGAGATAAATGCTATAACAACAAAGAACAAGTATCCCCTACCTCTCATTGATGATTTATTTGACCAACTGCATGGAGCTCAATACTTTTCAATGATTGACCTTCGATCTGGATACCATCAGTTGTGTGTGAAGAAGGAAGACATTCTGAAGACAACATTTCGAACCAGGTACGGGCATTACGAGTTTACAGTAATGCATATTGGATTGACTAATGCACCCTATGTATTCATAGATATGATGAAAAGATTTTTCATGGAATATCTCGATGAATTTGTGGTGGTATTTATTGATGATATCTTGGTATACACCAAATGAAAAGAAGATCATGAAAATCACTAGCGCATTATCCTGAAGACTCTGAGAAGAAATGAATTATATGGGGAGTTTAGAAAGTGTGAATTCTGGCTTCAAGAGATTTATTTTCTTGACCATATTTTCTCTAAAGATGGAATATCTGTTGATCCTTCTAAGTCCAAGGCATTCCAAGAATAACCAACACCTACGAGTATAACTGAGGTACGCAGTTTTATTGGTTTGTCAAGTTATTATCGACATTTCGTATAGGATTTTTCCCGATTGGCAAACCCATTAACGAAGCCCACATGTAAAGGGAATAATTTTTTTTGGAAAAAAGAGTGTGAAGAATGTTTCGAAGAACTAAAGTGAATAATAGTCAATTATCCTATATTGACTCTACCATCGGGGAATGATGGGTTTTTTATTTATAGTGATGCATCGAAGATAGGACTTGGTTGTGTCCTTATGCAGAATGATAGGGTTATTGCCTATGCATCATGACATGTTGAAAATTCATGAACAAAACTATCCCACTCATGATCTCGAGTTTGCAGTTGTGATATTTTGTTTGATTATATGGAGGAACTACCTCTATGGTGAAAAATATGATATTTATACTGATCACAATAGTTTGAAGTATATTTTCTCACAAAAAGAACTCAACATGAGGCAAATGAGATGGCTTGAATTACTCAAGGATTATGATTGTATGATACAATACCACCTGAGGAAAGCAAACAAGGTGGCAGATGCTTTGAGAAGAAAAGACCATGGACTTTTGAACAATATAAAAATTGAAAAGGATCAAATTTTCATGGATCTTGTGAAGATTGACATAGGATAAACCACGGAATGTGAAACATGAATGCTTTTTCAAATGGTTGCCAAAGCATCTTTACTAGAAAGGATTAAGAGTTATCATACCGATGATGAAGAATTTCAAAAGAATATTAATGCTATAAATGATGGGAGATTGAGAGACTTTGTGTATGAAGATGGAATTTTGAAATTCGGGAAGAGTCTTTGTGTTCCTGATATACCTGATCTAAAAAGGGAATTACTGGATGATGTTCATAGTTCCAATTTCTCTATATACCCTGGGAGCACCAAAATGTATAGAGTTTTTAAGGAACAATTTTTGTGGTACAACAAGAAGAGGGAGATTGCCGATTTTGTGTCAAGATGTATGGTTTGTCAACAAGTGAAAGTTGGAAGGCAATAACCTGGTGGAGTATTGCAACCTCTTCCCATACGTGAGTGGAAATGGGATAATATCACGATGGACTTTGTCATGGGACTACCAAAGACTCCTAGAAGGAACGATGCAATATGGGTTATTATTGATCTTCTTACCAAGTCATCTCATTTTCTTTCTATAAGAGAAGATCTACCACTGGAAGCTCTAGAAATACTATATATTGATGAAGTTGTGAGGCTTCATGGAGTACCCCTATCGATTGTTTCTGATCGTGATCCCCATTTTACTTTAAGATTATGGAAAAGTCTCCAGAAATCCTTGGATACTGAACTTCATTTGAGCACTGCCTACCACCCTCAAGAAAATGGGCAATCATAACGAACTATTCAAACCATAGAAGACATGTTGAGATCCTGTTCACTTGACGTCCAGGGTATGTGGAATCAATATTTACCTCTGGTAGAATTTTCCTAGAACAATAGCTTCCATTCGAGTATTCAGATGGAACCATATGAAGTGTTATATGGAAAGAGATGTCACACACCAACCTGTTGGGATGCCGTTGGTGAAAGAAAACTTGTAGGCCCAGAATTGGTTGAGGAAATGATGGAAAAGGTGAAGGTAATCCAAAACCATAACAAAGCAGCTCAAAGTAGGCAGAAGAGCTATGCCGATAATCGAAGGAAGGATTTTGAATTTCAAGTCAATGATCATGTTTTACTAAAGGTATCTCCATGGAAGAGAGTCATACGTTTTGGTAAGAAAGGTAAATTGAGTCCCAGGTACATTAGACATTTCGAAATTCTAGAATGAATTGGGGTTGTTGCTTACTGATTGGAAATGCCACCAAGTCTCCCCAAAGTTCACGCTTTGTTCCATATATCTCTGTTGAGGAAATACATGCCTGGGCAAATGCATGTACTCACCTATGAGGAATTATAACTAGAATCTGATATATCTTATTGCGAAGAGCCCGTCAAGATTCTTGATATGAGAGAACAAGTACTAAGAAACTGGATGATTTGTCTGGTAAAATTCTTGTGGAGAAACCATAAGATGGAAGAGGTAACGTGGGAACCCGAGGAACTTATGATGAAAAACCACCCAAGTCTTTTCATGCGGTAGTATTATAGAAATTTAGAGGAAAAAATTATTTGAAGGAGGGGAGAATTTAGCACCCCAAGCTTCTACGGTATACTTCTCTTTGAATAATGCAATAGCGTGTGTTGTACGGAACATCGAATTCTAACACACACCACAACCAATCAAACTAGCTGTTATGAATAGTAATATCTACTTTTTAAAATTTTAGAAATTTTATCTCTCAAAATGGACTTCATTTTTCAATTCAGAGTATCTAATTTAGGCTAAGGTGAAATTTTGGTACTTTTCGGATAACTTTAATATTTTGATAAATAGTGAAAATTACTAAATTTTAATTAAAAACATCTTTTTTAGTCAAAATAATTAATAGTAATAGATTATGAATTTGAGTGCTTTTAAAGTATATTTAGAATATATTTATACCATTTAATACAATGTTGGTTATTGGACATAATTTCACAATTAAAACGGACATAAACAGGTATCAATCTTTTGATAGTTACTATATCTTAAAAACAAACTTTTTGTTTTGACAGTGAGAATTAATTTTAAATTAATTTCTTTTACTTATGTGTTTTGAATTTCGATAAATGGATTCCATATTTAGAATCAGGATGTCCAAATTTTTTAAATAGGT
This sequence comes from Viscum album, assembly GCA_963277665.1. Classification (NCBI taxonomy): domain Eukaryota; kingdom Viridiplantae; phylum Streptophyta; class Magnoliopsida; order Santalales; family Viscaceae; genus Viscum; species Viscum album. The sequence goes on along the minus strand of OY728142.1, from coordinate 1,131,998,056 downwards.
ATCTTTTATTTTTAGACATTTTGAATAATTACTTCGGTAAATATTTTATTTACCATGGTTAAAGGGTAAATCCAGTAAATAAGGGTTACAAAAATAATATTACAATAATACTAAATTACAATAAAACACGTCCTAACCTTATTTGTGGATACATGTCCGACCATGGGCATCTTTGGGTCGACTTTGGGACCTCATGGAGCCACATGTAGGTGATAGGGACACTTTATTTTAATTATGTTAAAATAAATAAAAAAATGACATATGCATATATCTTTTAGAAAAACAATTTTTACATAGGGTTATATATGTTTTATTTTCAACTATAAATATTAATTAGAAATATAAAATTATTTCTACATAATGGTATTTTATTTATAATTTTTAGACATTATATAATTTAATTTATTTATGACACAATGGTGATGCAATAATTACTTAATTAATGAAAAATTAGAATAATTGATATTATATTTACTGAAATAAATTTAATTTGAGACTTTTTATAAATACAAATAATTTTCTAGGATAATATGACTTGTTAGGATTGATATAATTAACTTTTTTCTAAGTAATCATTCTGTTATGATTTTTACAAAAATCAATTATTGAATAGTGTCAAAATTGAGATAAAAGAGTTTTTTAAAAAATATTATATTATTAATTGATATTAAATTCCTAAAAATCTAATGTTCGGCCAAGAGACTTATATCATGATAGGTTTATCATTAATGGAACACTTGGGGGGTCTCTTGGAGATATATAGTTTGTTTATTAACTATATAATAAAAAAAATACAAAGTGACATGGTAAGTGTCAAACTAATTAACTAAGAGTTAAAACTAAAAGATAAGGTTAATATAATGACCCAAACCTGTCTAAATTATATTGGTTGAGTGGTTTTCGAACGATACCCAGCTTAACCTTTAAATAATTCACATTTGAGCCATTATAAACCGAATATGAATTTATAATAAAATAATATTTATAGCTCTTCCAAAGGTGCCCCTCACCCCTTTTATAAAAATGCACTCCCCCATCTGATTAATTTACACCTTCAAAGCCTTTTGGTTCGGCCAACCCCTGCCCAAATACTCTCTCAACATCCCTCGCTTCATCCTAGAGGCCTTCCTTTAGTCAGAGAGCCATCCTATGGAGCCCTTTTGATCAAATCAAAAGGAAGAACCTGAAGAATAGGTAATGATTTCACCACCACTTTTCAAGTTCCTTTCTTCTTCCACTTCTTCTATCTTTGTTATTCGCATTATAAAATAATAACTCTAGTATATTATATATAGTTTTATGTTATTATAAATATGTTACAACCATATTTCAGTATTCTATCAATCCTTTGAATGACATGTCACCATACGTGCATACGTAAGGCTTACCGTCTCCACGTCGTGGTATAATTGTTATTCAAAACATTATTATTTGGATGGTTATAATAATGATGTGTAATTAATATAAATAATAAATATAACATGATGATGATTATTTATATATGATATAATATCCAATTAAATATTATTTTAATGTCAAAATAATGATATTGTCGCTCGTGTGTACGTACGGACTACCGTCTCCACGAACGCAGTGAGATTCATTCTCCAGCGTATCCATTCAAGTCTAATTCACATATGAAGATTAATAATAATGTTTAAGGACTTAATATCATTCTGGATATGAATAAGATACAACCTATCCATAAAAAACATGTCTTACATAACAAAACAAATAAAAGAAAATGAGCAAGTTATCACCCAAAACGACAATAATATTAAGATATTATCAACAAAGCAATGTTAAAAGATCATATATGATATCATATTAATGTATATGATTCTTTTATAATTTAATAACAATTATTTCTCCATTATATAGGAGGTTAACCTACCCCCAACCAAGGAAAAGTACTAGGTAAGGGATTATTTCACAATCTCTTCATTAACCGAGGTTGTTTATACGTAATAATCTACTAGGATTTTTTTATCATCCACATCCATGTTTGTTAAAAATGTATTTCAAAACTTTTTTTACCATTTACTAGAATATGGGTTAAAGTCATTTATACCCTTGTTTACATTTATAAGTGTTTTATAATGTAATCTTTCCATCATTTTCCAAACAAGGTCCTCTTTAACCATTTCTACAGAATTAAGGTAAGAATGTTTTGTTAACTTATACGGTCGGTGCGGCTATTTTCCACCATTATAAAATCTTCAAAGCTTCCTTTACAAGCTTATAAAAAAATTATCAAAGTAAATGTTTTATTTTATAATTATGTGACTTTTAAATGATTTCAAAAAATGGTTATTTCTCTCAAATAGTTTTGATTTCATCTATGTCAACATCCTTTGATTGATTTTAAGCTTATTTGAAGTTGATTTGTTATGATACAAAACTTCCATATTGTATTGAAGGTTTTGTGATTTTTTTGACTGTGGATGTGTTATTTTTATACCATTAATGGTTTATAAAGAAAGTATTTACATTTCATATGCTAGTTTTTATATGAATTTTAATGTTATGTTTAAACCAATTTATATGAGAAATGCAGTGGACTTAATATGTGATGGGTGGGGCCCGCTATAGCTCCTCGATGCATCGATAGGTCTAATGAGACAAACTATTGTCATGGAACAAGGCCTTGACAAAATATTATTTGTAGTCTTGGCACGAGGCCTTGGCTATGTAGTCATGATAGTCTGGCATTATGCATTCCATCATTATGAAAGTGGTTATTGATATTGCATGTGATTATTCGATTAGTATAATCTCCATGTGAATAAGCAAATGGGATTATTTCAATTTATTTTTTCCATACTATGTTGAAGTTCATGTTTAAAAGGCTTTTGTTTTAGTTATACACTACCTTTAATGTTTATTCTTATTTAAGAATGTTTCTGCTATATTGTTATCATTACTGGGAATTTGATCTCACCCCTTTTCTATGATTTATTTTTCCCAGTATGTGAAGAAGTAATTTATGAATGACATACAGGGATAGTATGAGGGGATAAGAGTGTGGACTATGGAGACTATATTGTTGTAGTTTTCATTTTATGATGTAATGTAAACTTTATTAATGTATCTAGTTATTACAAGGCAAGTTAAATAATCCGTTATTCGAGACTTGATTTTTCTTGTGATCATTCCAATGTTATGTAAAATGCACCGAATTTGGGTAACTGGGGTCGGGGCGTTACAGAAGTGACTTAGAAAATGTGGAAAAAACTTCAAACACTACATCATAAATATAATTAATGGAAAACTGCGAAGAAATCATGATGGAAAAATTCCATAAATGAATCAGGTTCACTCATAATCCAAATATTACATCTCATGAGACTAAACATTTCTCATTACTTTTGAGCACTATGTAATTACTAGTGGACCCATCACATTCATTTCATTCTTATTATTTAGTGTTCCACATAGATCATACGACATGGATTCATTTATCATCATATTATATTTCATGACCAAGGAGTATGAAATAAATTAATATAAGTCCTATAAAAAATAATTATATGGGTATAAAGTTGAAAACCAATGATAGAAAATGGGTTTTTTTTCACTGAACAGTTATATTTCCATGTAAAATCGTAGAAAACTATTATAAAACATTACGGCATCACACATGAATTTATTAAATTGGTGGATGAGTGTAAAATGGCTTTCTCATAATTTGGACATAAAATCTGTAGTAATTGGTTAATTAAAATACATACCCCAACATTAGTAATTGGTAATAGATGGCCTAAGATAATAAAAATCACATTAATAAAGAAGAGAATGTGAGTATCCCTTACATGAGTGTGTGAAACCAAATAGTTGGGAGGTTATTCTTGAGATCTTGGGGGTTCCTTTGAAGGACTTTATAGATAGAGGGAAGAGTAAATAAATTCTACAAAATATTTTTTGTGCTGTGAAATGGGATTATGGGTGGGTCTATATATGAAATGAGTTTGAAATTTTTTATAATTTCTAATAATTAGTTTTCATACTCTATATAATAAAATATAAAAAACCATAAACCATACAATTTCTTTCCCGTTGTTTCTACATAATACATATAATTATCTACCCTTAAACATTACATAATCTTCAATTATGTTAAAAATTCACATAGAGGATCTATTTCAGTATATAACTTTAACGAATTAGGTCATAACATATACTGTACAACTTGAATATTACAGGCAGACACTTTGACTCAGAATCCCTTTTCCCTAAAATTAAAACTCTTAAAAAATAATCATGTCTAGTTCCATGTTTTAGAGAGAATGACTTTTCCTTGATCCCATCCATGTTTTAATTCATCATTATTTCATGTGAAAAACATTTCAAAAAGATGGTAGGAGATAAAAAATCTCAACTAGGGATATAAAATAAGGAAAGAAACATTAGTTCATGAATACATACAAATCTAAGAAATCATATGTTTCAATCTTAAAACATAATCTCTTTAACATACCTCACAAAATCATTAGATTAGGATTATCACATAGAAGTCATAAATAATAATTATAATTTTTGGAATCCATAACATACGTACATTATAGATTTCAATGATACATGGGGATTTATATTTGTAATACCAATCAAAGTATATTCACTAAATCTCTTCGTAGAAACATTAACGTTTATCTCTATCCAGTTACCCAATTCATTGGAGAGATATCTCAGGCTCACCCACCCCAGGTTTATCATGGAACCACCCATACACATAAATAATTCCCAAAAACAATAACATAATCATAACACATTAATCATGAATAAAGGTAAAATATCATTTCCATATTTAAATCACAATATATCAGCTCAATATATTGACATAATAAATCCATTATCAAAACTATTTTAAATACCATTTAAAACATTTAATAATGTGATTTTTTAATAAAATTTTCCCATACCGCATTGAAAACTTTATTGAAATTAATAGTTTAAAACATTAATGTACATATAAATAACTCCATAAAACCATTTTGAAAACACGGACATTAATGATAATTATATATATGATTAAATCTTTACAACTTTTAAATTGATGTTTTTGTGAAAGAGTCTCACAACACTTGAGAAACCCTTGAATAAAAATAATAACATAATAACATCAAATAATTCTTATAATATCACAAGAGTAATGATATTCACGATATAATATTTAAAATGGTAGTATATACACCTTATAGAATAACAAAGTCACACAATATAAAGACATGCCTCAATGAAAGGAGATTGAGACGTAGCCCCTAACCAAGATCATTTTGTATATACAATTGATTGATTATGTGTATTAAATATAAGTATACATAATTAATGTTATAATAATATATATGACCTAAAAATTTATTTTTCACAGAATCAAAGAATGACATAATCAAGAAGTAGAAGATCATCCCAATGAAAGGAAATTGGGTTAAGAAGTTCCCTTACCTCGATTCTGACTTGTCTCGTATGTTCCTTATTCTCCAAAAATATTAAATTTAATTTAATATATACAATATTCAAAACCTTTTTCATATTTGTTATTCCATTTATATCACTTATTACATTTCTATAATATTTAGTTACTTATTTGAGTTCATATCGATCATTTTGTCGATGTCTGGAACATGGGTCAAAAATGAACTTGTTATAATTACAAATTGTCTGTGTATTAAAATTTATATTATCTATATAATATTATTCAAATATATATATCATATATGTCTTATATATCATGTATATATGTATTTATAATAGTTCATAACCTTTAGAGATAAGAAATGAAATGCACCGTTCATGGAGACGGTAAGCCGTACGTACGAAAGAAAGCTATTTTCAATAATTTTTTTCATTTTTAATTAAATGAAATACAAATTATACATAGGTATATTATAATCCCAGAATAATATCATATTTTATATACTTTTAATAATTTAATTAACACTATCATTTATACCTTCCATGTATGATATGAGCGAGTCATATCACATTGAGGGGTGGTAGTCCGCACTTTCTCAAATGAAATTATCATATTTATACAAAATCAATAGAATAATGATATTTTCTAAATGAGACTTACAGAATAATATAGATAAAATATATATCATAAATATATTATATAATTACATTTCTATCATAATGGAAACTATGATAGATGGTAGGAAATTATTGAACAAATATCATTTCATGAGGTAGTAGTTCACCATCCACATAAATAATATGTTCGTATCCATTATATGTACTTATGTGTAAGTTTAGTTATAATAATTATCATAAGAAAAACCTATTATATTGATTATACTGGTGTTTTTTATGTAAATAAATAATAAGAAGATCATTGGGAGTGGAGAAGGAAAATAAAAGATAAGAACTTGAGAGAAGATGTTAACTTTAAATCAGGTAACACCCATTGGTTAGATCCAAAATTCATTATTGAATTTAATTATGCCTATGGAAAAGATTATAAAAGTAAGAGGGGGGATGTTGGCATAATATTGGAGCAGATTTTGTATGAGCCAAAAGGATTAAGAGTGGTGAGTAATGGGTTAGAGTTGATTGCCATTTATAAGGGGGGAGGGGTTCTTTAGGAATGTTTGAAAATATTATTTTATTTTAAAATGAATTTAGATTTAAAAAGGTTCCCAAACCATTTAATTCTAAGATAAGGTGAGTATTATTCTTAACATGATCATAAATTTTTTTTCAGACATGTTTATGGCATAAAATTAAACTTATCTTTCAGCTTTATCCAGTAGTTAACTAATTTAACTTCTATCATGTCCTCTTGTATATTCATACTATAAGGTTAATATATTTATAGTAAAATTCGAAGAGACCCAAAATGGATCATTAATGACATTTTTAAAAACATTTATCTAATTTTTTTAATACTATATTTTTAGGACTGTTTTATCATTTAATAAAATACTAGTTTATTTGAAAACACTTTTATGTCAATCTCTATACTATTCATATCATGTCTTTTTAAAATTCAATAAAAAAATGATAAATTCAAAAAAACATCCTTAATTAAAATATAACAAGTCATAATCATCAATTAATTTTTTTTTGGCATAAAAAGTTTCAAAATAAATTTATTTTTATATTTATAATCTCATTTAGTTAAATTTTTCTTTAATCTGGTAATCAATACATTACCATTGTGTCTTAAATAATTCTATGTATTTAATTTTTATAAATTATAAAAAAACCATGATGTATGAAAAAAAAATTCTTTATAATTATTATTTATAGTTGAAAATATGACTTATATAACTGCATATAAAAATTGTTTTATTAAAAGATATATGTTTATGTTATATTTTTTATAACATTAAATTAATTTTTATAAAATTTCATTTTCACCTACATGTGGCTCCATGGGGTCCCAAAATTGACCCAAGGATGTCCCTGGTTGGAAATGTATCATATGATTGTGTTATTACACATGTTACGGTAATTTAATATTATTATAATATTATTGTTTACTCTTATTTACCAGATCTACCCTTTAACCATGGTAATAAGATATTTACTAAAGTTATTATTCATAATTTCTAAAAATAAATGTTTTATATTTAAAAAATTTGTACCCATTGGTTCCAAATATGGAATCCATTTTTCCAAATTCAATAGACAAATGGTTAATAAATTAATTTAAAATTAACTCCCATTATTAAAACCAAAAAAACTTGTTTTTAAGAAATAATAACTATAAAAAGATTGACACTTGTTTATGTCCAATTTTAAGGTGATATTTCTTCCAATGAAAATAATTACATTAAATTATAAAAATATATTCCAATTATACTTTAATAACAATTGAAATGATAATATAACAATATAAGTAACTCAAATGAAAGGACATTTTTGACTTAAAATGCAGTACTTTTCACATTTCATTAAACAATGTACTTTATCAGAAAAATACAAACACATTACCCAAATTAAATTATGATATCCCTCCCCTAAATAAATTTTTTATTTTGTATAATTAAACATATAAAAGTGATAGAAACTAGATTTAAATGGGTTTCACCTTCAAAAGGTAGTAAATCGATCTTTTAAAAAATATTAGAGTATTTAATGCTTAAAATCAGATTCATTCTAATTTTAAGACTCTAAAATGTATTGGATAAAGGTAAAAACAGTTAACAAACATGTGTAATCATATATTTGTTAGTTTTTTTCATTCTCGCTAATACAATGTCTAGGCATTAACTACCATTTAAAATATTAATGTTATTATATTATTTTTCGGTATAAATCAAAGTTATTTACAACATTAGATTTCAATGAAACCCAATGTTGTGTGTTGTGTATGGTATCAAACAATGTGTCCAATTTAGAATAAAATCGGTATATTGTTCATAAATATTAATAGGTATAATAAATTATTATTTTACAAATACCTGGGTCGTTACATCAATCCACCCTTTTGAAAATTGCATCCTTGCAATTTTAAAATTGGTCTTAGAAACATTGTTGAATGTCCTGAATCAGAAAAATAGTCCATAAAACAATCATTTTAAAAGAAAGAAAAAAATTACATAGGTAACGTGATATAATAAAAGCTAGGTTTCCATGAAATCATGAATTTGGAGGAGAAACTAAGTGTCATGTTCTGATTGAGAGTGGTAGAAAACATGATCAGGAGAAAGTTAACCCCCTGAAAACCATAAACTAGTGATATGTTAAACGGTCATTGATTCCCTATTGGGAAAATAAATCGGACAATGCTTTTTTATTTTAGGTTCCCTTTCATGAAGTTAAGGAATTCATTGATGAGATTTAATAAGAACATAAGAAAATATACTTACTTTTCATGTATAGTTTTATCCTTTAATAAATTCATACAAAAAAATTATCTTTTATCCAAACAATGAGTATTCAAGATGAGTTTCTCACATCTGATGTTCTAGAATCAAATTATAGAGAATCATGTAATCTACAAAAGATAAACTATATATTTCCACTGTCTTTAGAAATTAACCAAAACCAAAATGGTTAGTATAAGATCAGAGAATCCCTGAAAAGGATAATCATTTATAGAAAGAAATACTACTCTTAATCTGAAAAATTCATCAAGAAATACCCAATGTTTATCAAAGACCATTCAATTCAAAATTGTCCTTAAAATTATTTAAATTAATCCAAAATAATATTGAAACCCCACACTCCAATGTATTTAATCTCATTATCTTACATAAAAAATATTAACATTTATTTCCAAATAACATCGACTACTATTAAAGTCTCATACTAAAGTGTATTTAATCTAATCACATATTATATATGATAGGTTAATTATTTCTGTAAATAACACAATTCAAAATATGTCCACAATAAAAACCTAGATTCTTCAAAAATAAAATTTCAACAATTACCCCAGAAATTATATCCCATAGTATTCTAATTTCTTTAGGCATATTGTGCTCCAAAAAGAGAGATTGTCATCCAAAATAACATTTGTCACACAGTCACCAAATCAGTTTACTATACTAAGGACATCTATTTTATAAAACATAAGACCACAAAATCAATAGATTCTTGATCCATAAAATCATTTAACTAAAAAGAATAAGTTATACTAAACAAGGGCTTCTTGTAGTCCATTGGTAGGTGTTCCACCCTTTTCTCAGTTTTGATGTGGGTTTGGTTCATGCGACCTTGCCAAACACGATGGGTTGTCACACATCTTGCATTTTTTTCCTTTTTTGTAAAACTAAAAAATAACACTAACATGATTTAACCTCAATGATTATCTTATACCTCTCATTTCTATCCCAACTCATAATGACCTCAATATCATAATTCATGAAGACTTATATATATTGGAATTTTTTTACCGCCATAAAATAACAGTATTCCCAAAGAAAGAACATCGTAACTGAATCATGGTGTCAACCTGGTTTCAACGTCATATTGTTCACATAGATAGATGATCCATGCATTTCAGAAACGAGTTAGAGATCCTTCAAAATAATCTGCTTCTTTTATCCAAATACACATCATGAAAATTGGGTCATGTGGGTGATAACATAAAAATAGTTTCAGAAAATAATCATTCATGGCATTTAATTTCAAAAAATCTTATAAAACATACTTTCTGTAAAACATTCGGACCAAGTTTGAGTTTAAGAATTTAATCAATGGTCTTTTTAAAATAAAATAAGTATGTGATGAATGAATCTAATTTAAAAGAAAATATAAATATGTTGTGAAAGGGTTTTCTTCTTCATCACCATTTTCGAAATCGAAATATTCTATAAATTCTTATGATAAGGTAAAATATTTGAAAATTCCTTGATAATATTTATCATTCTTGAAAATATGTGAATATTTAGAAAATAGGATTTTGTTAAATACAAACCATGATCCGTGATGGTATCAAGGTATAATGGAGGTGTTTGATATCTCAAAAAATGTCTTGAAAGTGTTTTATATGTTAGAAAATGGTGCAGAATCATATGGACATGACTTTGCAAAATTTTTTGCAAGAAAGTCATCAGGAAGAGATAAGAATGTCATTGGAGATTCTACTCCTACCATTTGTAACATAATTTACATGATCTAAAAATGTTACAAAATAAGGATTTAACTTATGGAGTATACATAGAGACTATCTATGTTCCTAAAAAAAATAATAATCCATAAGTGTGTCTAAACCATCCTCTGATACCAACTATAAGGACTTAGCCAGAAACATTACATAATCTTGAAGTAAGTTAATTATTCACATTGAATATCTTTTCAGGTTTACAGATTTATAAAATTAGATCATAACATATACATAAAAACTTGAATATTACATGTAGACACTTCTACTCAGTATCCATTTTTTCAAAAATAAATAATTTAAAAAAGAAACATGTCTAGTTCCATGTTTTAGTAAACATGATGTTTCCTTGATCCCATACTTGACCCTATTCTTCTTCAAGTCCTGTGAAAAACATTTCAAAAAATGGGATGGCATTATAAATATCAGTAAAAGATATAAAATATGGAATTGAATATTTGGTCGTGAATACATAAAAATCAAATAAATCATACTTTTCAATCCTAAAACATAATCTCCATAGCATACCTAAAAAATCATAAGATTATTAATATCACCTAGAAATCATAAATAATAAAGGTAACTAGTGGCACACATAACATAATTTCATTGTAGATTTCACAAATACATATTGACTTACATTGCGTATACCCATCACAGTATATTAAATAAATCTCTTAGGAGAAACATTAAGGTTTACCTCAGTCATGTTACCCAATGCACTGGTGAGCTATCTCGGGCTCACCAAACATAGGTTTGTCATAGAACCACCCTTATACATAAAAAATTCCTAAGAAACATAACATAATAATAAGAAATTAAATTATCATTATGGAAATATATCATTTCAACATTGATATCACAGTATATCATCTCAATATATTGACATAATCAATCCATTATTAAAACCATTTTCAATACCATTAAAAAAATTTAATAAAGAGATTATTGAATCAAAGTGTCAAATACCACTTTAATACATTTAAATAAATTAATATTTTAAATCATTAATTTACATATAAATAAATCCTTAAAACTATTTTTGAAACATTGACATTAATGACAATGATTTAGAAGATTAAATATTTTAAACTTTTATAACGATGTTTTTGTGAAAGAGTCTCATAACACTTGAGAATCACATGAATAAAACTAATTACATAATGACATCAAAAAAATAAAATAATATCATGAGTATAATTATATTCATGATATAATATTTCATAGGGTAGTATATACACATTATTGGATAATAAAGCCGCACAATATCATGATTTTCTTCAATGAAATGTGATTGAGATGTAGCCCCATACAAAGATCATTTTGTAATTATAATAGATCTATTATGTGTATTCACATTAGGTAAACATATGTAAATTAAAAATAAATGATAGGAAATCAAAATTTATTTATCACATAATCATATCAAAACATAATCAAGAAGTAGATGATCAACCCAATGAATGGAAATTGGGTTAAGAAGATCCCTTAACTCGAGTCCCACTTGTCTCGTATGTTCCTTATTCTTCATGAATAATAATTATAACTTAATTTATAGATTAATAAGAACATTTTTCAGGTTTATTATTACTTTTATATCAATTATTACTTTGTGATAATCATTAGTTAATTATTTTATTTCATATCAGACATTTTTGTTGATGTTCAGAACATTAGTCAAAAATGAACTTGTTATAATTATAAATTGTCCATGTGGTTGAATGTCCATTATATCCAGATTTTTTTTCATATATATATCATATGAATCATATATATCCACTATATATGTATTTATAATAGTCAATAACATATAGAGATATTAAATGAACTGCACCGTTCCAGGGGATGGTGTGCTTTTCGTACGCATGACCGCTATTTTCAATTTTTTTCATTTCTAATGTAATGAAAACCAAATTGTACATAAGTATATTATAATTATATTATAATATAATATTTTATATTCATTAAATAATTTCACTAACATCAACCTTTATACATTCCATGTATGCTATGAATGAGTCATATCACTTTGAGGGGGAGGTAGTCCACAATTCCTCAATTGAAATTTTTCCTATTTATACAACAAGAAAATAATAATGGAATGTTATAAATGAGAATTAAAATATCATATAGATAAAATGAATATCATAAATATAATATATAATTACAGTTCCATCCTAATGGCCACGATGATAGGTTGTAGAATAATATTGAACCATCATCATTTTGTCTGGCAGTAGTTCATCATCCACAGAAACAGTAGGTTCGTATCCATTAGATGGAGTTGTGTGTAACTGTCGTTCAAATAATTCTCAGAACAACAACGTAGAATATTTATGATACAGTATTTTTTATGTACACAATAAATTATATGATCATTGGTAGTGGAGAAGAAAAATAAATGAAATGAACTTGAGAGAAGACATTACCTTTAAATCGGGTAATTTTATTTAGTTTGAACCAAAAGGCTTTCATGAATTGCATTATGACTAGAGGAGGGATTATAGGATGAATAAAGGAATTTTTAAATCTTATTAGAGCTGATTTTGGATGATCCAAAAGGATTTATAGTTGTGAGTAATGGGTTATAGGTGACGACATCTTATAAGGGGGAGGAGGGGTTCTTTAGGAATGTTTGAAAATATTATTTTATTATAAACATAATTTCGATTGAAAAAGGTCCAAAACTAAATTAACTGTAATATAAGATTTTTATTGTTAAAAATACACTCATAAAATTTATATAAGAAAAGTTCATGGAATACTATTTAACTTATGTTTTAACTTTAACATTTAGTTAACAAATTTAACTTTTACAATTTCCTCTTGTATATTCATACTATATGGTGAATATATTTACAATAAAATTCCAACATACCCAAAATGGATCATTAATGACATTCCTATCATAATATATGTCATTTAAAATAATATTATATATTTATAACTATTTTATAATTTAATAAAATATTAATTGATTTAAAAACTCAATTTTGTCTATTTTTATACAATTCACATCCTAAATTTTTTAAAAACCATAAAACCTGAAAAATTTGAGAAACAAATCATTAATTAAGATATTAAAGGTCATAATATTCCATAAAATTCTTGGATGAAATTAAAACCTTCAAAATGAATTTATTTTAATATTTATAGTCTTGTTAATTTAAATATTTTATTAATAATGTAATAAATACATCAACATTGTGTCATAGATAGTTTTATTTATTTAATGTTCAAAAATTATAAACAAAAACCCATGATTTAGGAAATAATTTTATATTTAAAATAAATATTTAGAGTCGAACATATGACTTATATAACACCATATAAAGTTTTTTTACTAAAAGATATATGTTTTTGTTACATTTTCCTTAAGTGTAAATTAATTTTTATAAAATGTCATTTTAACTTAAAAGTGTACCAATGGGGTCTCAAAGTCGACTCAAGGATGCCCAAGGTCATAAATGTATCATAAAATTGTGTTAGGATATGTTTTAGGGTAATTTAATATTATTATAATATTATTTTTACCCTTATTTTACAGATTTACCCTTTAACCATGGTAAATAAAATATTTACCAAAGTTACTATTCATAATGTCTAAAAATAAAATTTATATATTTACACAATTTGGAACTCCTTATTACCAATATGGAATAATTTTTTCCAAAATCAAAACATAGAATTTTCATAAGTCAATTGAAAATTAATTTCTGCTGTTAAAACAAAAAATCGTGTTTTTAAGAAATAATAACTATCAAAAGATTGACACTTGATAATGTCCAATTTCAAGATAATATTGAGTCCAATGACCCATATTTGATTAAACGTTAAAAATATAATCCAATTTCAATTTAAAACCAATTTAAAGGATAATATAACTATATAAAAAAATCAGATGAAAAGACAGTTTGGACTTAAAATGCAGTGTTTTTTACAATTCATTAATAAATGAACATTATTATAAAAATACCAAAAATTTACCCAAATTAAATTTTCATATCCCGCTTCTAAAAATAAGTTTATATTGTCAAATGAAACATATAAAAGTGGAAAAAACTTGATTTAATGGGGGTCTTTATCAAAAGGAGGTAAATTCACCTTTTAATGAATATTAGAGTATTTCATGGTTAAAATTAGATTCATTATTATTTTAAGCCTATAAAATTAATTGGATAAAATAAAAAACAAATAAAAACATGTTTCATTATGTTTTAGGTAGTTATATTCATTACCACAATTAAAATGGCTATGCATTATGTACAATTTAAAATAATATTAATATTATATTATTTTTTGCCAAAACTCAATGTTGTGTGCAACAAACAATTTCAAAAAACCGATTATTTTCTATTTAGTACACTATAAAACATAGTGTCTACTTTAACATAAAATTAATACATGATTCAAAAATATTAATAGATATGAAAAAGTATTATTCAAATAATACATGGGTCATTACAATGGAAGTGCATCTAATAATTTAATTTATCCATGGGACGAAAATAATAATATAATACCCTTCATAATGTAGAAATGAGTTATAATCTTAATGAAATTATTTGAAAACCTTATAATATGTTAATGTTTTATTTGAGGATTCATAAAGGCTTTATAATATTTATAAAATATACCTAAAATCACATTGTTTAACTTTAAAATATATATGTGTTTGGGGATACAATTTATAGTATTCAATATATCATTTTTGGTCACTATGTTGTCATAATATGCAACTATTATTTAAACGATAATTAATTTTTACCCAAAAATTTGGATATATTAGAAAATTAAGAAATTTCACCATTGGATAATGTAGAAATTATGATTACAAAAATAATATTCATTTTATCTAAATAAGTTTTTGAATATTTTAATTTTCACTTTTAAAATATGAATTTCTATTTATTTATAAACTTTTCCTTTTTTTATAGTAACTCTTCTAGATCATATATAAAAACTGCATTTGAATTCATAAAAATTATTTAATAATTTATATTTGATAATGAAATTTTAGTTATAATATTTTCATAATTTTTTTAAATCCACTAACTGATCAAATTAAATTCCTCAATTGAATTTTATGATTACCAAAATATAAAAGTTATTTTCTAATGTAACAAAGTAAAAATAATTTATAATGTAACAATAATATGAAGAAAATATATTCATTATTACACTAAAAATGTAAAAATTAATATATATAGGGTAATGATACATATATCATTAATACAATTGAAAACACCATAAGGGTAGGGTGTGTGATGTAATGATTTTAATAGGGTGGCTCAACATACAGAGTTTGGGTCATGATCTCAATGATCTTGAACTTCAACCGACTCATTATTATGATTTTGGATACCATCTTGGGATTTATCAAGGGAAAGCATAGTGATACTATCTCCCTTCGATGCTATGATAAATGGAATCCATAGGGTATGAACCTACTAGTTGAGTTCATCACTTCCTTTTCCTTTGATAATTGGTTATGGTAAAAATCTATATTAATATTAATCATGTGATCACTGTTCAAATTCTATATTACCAATGACAATTATTATTAACGGCCATTTAAATATGATATGATAAAATAAAATCAACTAAGTTAATGTTCTTTCTATAAAAATATTTCATAATAAAACATTTAATAAAAATAGAAGGGGAGTTTTATTTATAATATATTTTGTTGTTACAAGTCTCATGGAGGATATGGATCTATGGGAGGTGGTATGAGCTTCCATACAGAATATTTTAGTGTTAAAGATATATTTGGGAATTTTATAAAAAATAATTAATTTTTTATGGTATTAATGGTAACTATTTCCACATCAAATGATAGTATATTGAAATGCATTAGATATATATTATCATTTGAAATGAAAATATTCACAATTAATACTATAAAAATTAATTATTTTTTATAAAATTCCCTTATATAACATTAATAGTACAATATTCTTTCTGGAAGCTCAGCCCTGTTTGTGAGGACACCTTATGTGCATCAAGGGACCTGGGATGAAATCCATGTAGAGGCTAATTATTGGGTACTGTAGTAGGAACTGTGGAGTAATGTACCAGGAAATGTAGCAGGGACTGTAGCTGGCACTATTTGGCACCGTAGCAGCTGGGAATATTCCCCTGTTTTGGCCTTGGGGCCACCGATTTGGTCCCCGAGTCCATTAATGCCTTCGGTACACCATGTCCTTCAGGGCAGTAAGGCCTCTGGTCCACCTCAATGCCTTGAAGCAACCTTAAGTACAAATGAAAAAAAAGACAACCTAAAAGGAACAAGATTCAGTAGGAGGATGAGTAAGGAGATTTCACCATAGTATAAGCTAACATGATTGAAGGAATGAGAGGGTATGACACCTGTCATCAGGACCAGCCTGTGCAATAACGGGAAAGCATAGTCGAACATCCAGGCAAAGGTGGAGAGATGATTTCATGATGAAGATGTTTGGGAGGAGCAGCTCCATGGAGTTAGTCTGGTTTGTATGTAATGTTTGAATCCTACGGGCAATGAATTACTCTAAGGCCTATGGGACTTGTAATACATACACCTATGGGCCCTGTAAGGGTTCCACCTCAGCCCTTGAAAGGTGGATTATCAAATATCAATAAAAAATAGAGGCCTTCAGGCCATTTGAGTAGGTATGATATTGATCTTATGATGCAAAAACATGGACATTGAATCCTATTTATAATAATAATCTATGTCCCCATTATTAATAAGTCTCTCACTTGTTGTTGTGAGAAGAATGATAATTGAAGTTATAGGGATTATTTTAAAATGGGTGTGTAAATATTTGAGAGAATATTAGGGACATAAAATAAGGTGAATTCACATGATGATATAGTCTTGTTGGAGGATATTGTCTCATCGAATAAAATATAGATTTATGTGGTTCAAGTAGTAATTTGGAGAATAGGGATATTACAATATTTTCAGAAGGAAAAGTGATAACATAAACGAGTTGGGGACAAGAGTTCACATTAAGGAAAAAGAAGACATGGGATCACGTGAAGGTAAAAGTGTCACATGATTTTGTAACCAGTATTAGGTAAGGAGATCATGAGATGTGATCACATGAACAAGATTCCATCACATGATTATGCTACAAATGGGTAATTAAGTAATCAAAACCTATAAAAATATCAAGTGTCTATTTCTCTGATGAATTTATTTTTAATTTTTTATTGTTTTCCCCAATTTTTCACATTCCAATACATTAAATTTAATCATCCTAAATCTAAATATTAGACATTGATGTCACATGAAATAGTTCTATTATGTCACTCATGTGCCTCAATCTATTGATTATTTATTTTATATATCATTAAATAGGGTTTTATAAGAATTTAAATCCAATATTTAAAAAAATTAGGATGGTAAATGATTTCCACGAGTTTAAGATTGGATAAGGCATACATGTATGCTAGAAGTTTATCATGTGATTAATATTCCTAGGGTCTCATAACAACGATAGAGTCATAAATTACATCTCATAATAATGAGAATTTTATAAATTTTCTTATAACAAAAATCACTACCAATGTTTGGTCTCATAAATAATTAGGGGATATGAAGTCATATATCCGTCAGGGGTTAACATATTATAATGGGCCACCATATAAGAATGTCATTGTGGATAGCCTCTCATAAAGTGGATCACATTGACAGTCTATGGTTAACTGATCACGTGATTTTAGGGGTGTTATATGATTAATAGATACTATGGGAACATTCTATCATTAATGGTATCACTATAGATTCAATCACATGATGTTTATGTGATTTACCAGGTCACATTTATTTATGGGGTCACTGGAATCTTTGAGCGTAACATAATCATGTAATATGATCACATGACCCACAAAATGTCTTATGATATGGCAGTAAATTATTTTAATTTATCTTAATTACATTATACCAAAATTAAAATTTCATATTATATATTTTTACTATATCCCATTTCCATTTTTCATGTAGTGGGAATCAAAAATTTTCCTCCTGTGGAAATTAATTTGAGAAGAAGAAGGGGGGCTCAGTTCTGAGGAAGTGGATGCTTGCCTGTGTCTCCTTCATTTATTTGGCGTCCAATATTTTTCCTAGTGTATATTTTTATTTCATTAGTCATCATTATAAATATGAGTTCAATGACTAGTCCCTCAATTTATTCTTATTTCAGAGCTCATTTATTTTTCTCTTAGACATGACTAATTCACGTATGCCACTTTACAAGAATATTAAATGTAATTATCATCATGTGATTGAGTCATGTAATCCTATCACATGACAATAAATAGTAATTAACATGAACCATGTGCTATAATTTACATATAATTTTCATGTGATTTCCTGACTTATTTTATTCCATTATTTCACATAAAACATAATATATCATTCAATCATATGACTCTGTTATGCTCACATGACCATATAACCTTAAATTAATCGTGCGCTTCACAAGAGAATTAATTTTTATTTTTTTATTTTTTCTATTCTAATCATCTTAATTTGAACTCCCCTAATACTCTTACATAAGACGAATATTCACCTTATCTGACGATTTGGTCTTCATTAAAAGAGGATGAGGAGGTTTTGGCACATCGAACTTCCAGGGTTAATAGTGCACAAGACAGTGAGTTCATGGTCATTCAGCATAATCATGATAATATAAAAATATTGATATGAATAATTAGATTAGAGTATCCATAATATGAATGGTTTCTTTTTCATGGGTACGACTCTCTTAATGATGCTCTGATATCACCACCACAAGTAGAGATTGTGTCTCTCTCTCTTTTATTATCACGATACAAGACACATTATGATTGCATATTTTATATGTTGTACATTTCATCCTTGAGTATAACTCTTAATATTATTTTTTTGGAATCCTTATCAGATAGATTAAAATAGTATGTGACTTGATATGAAGCCCGAAACCCTTATCAATGGGAATGTTATGTGAATGTAAATACTAAATTTAAAATTCCTTTTTTCATCCAGTTGGGATCTATTATCATGTGGAAGCTTTAGAATGGATTGAGGATAGCTCTAATGGGTGGAAAACTCAATAATAGAGTTTACATAGAGTGAAATATATTTTTTTATTCAATGATATATCATAGACCCTCTCCTGTTGCAGTAAATGATTCATGCTAGACCATGTACTCCTCTGTAATCTGAATACACACATCGTTAACATGATTCTTTGTGAGGCTGGTATTTATCTATAGTATATTGAGAATATTATTGAAAATAGAATACTAGGAGATATTTATGTTATATTTTCCCCCTTTTATCTCCATGTAATGATTCTAAATAAAATCCACCCATAGATAAGTACCTTGTAAACTTATCTAATGAGGCACTTGTGATGGATATTTAACCATGGGTTTACATTTCCTTCAAGAATTAGCATTCACTGTTTTTCAATTTGACCCAAAATGAACCTATTTACAAAAATACCAAGGTTTAATTTTCATTTTAATTCATTTGGGAAGAAGTCACTTTCTAGATATTGGTTAATGATCTTTAGTTTAATTAATGGGGATGATAAGTAACCTCCTTTCCCTAGTACCTTATCTAGTATTCATGTTTCATGGAAATATACATCTGATGGTACATGTTTTTATTTTGTGATATGGGTGGGGAAATTTTGTACAAATTCATGATGGAAAAATATATGGAAAGTGGAAAGATAATAAGTTTTTACATTGTTGTTGTATATGGGTTGTATCGTCATCGCCACTATATTTATAAGGGGAAATCCCCATAAAAGGGTTTAGAATATTTTATGTTGTGTGTGGGTAAGATGGGAGGCCGCATGGAAGACTATGAATTTGTTAACACCCATAGAATTATTAGGTCAAGTTTTAGTCAATTCTGTTAAAGAATCATTGCGTTCAATCCAACTACACTAAATAACTAGGAGATAATAACTAGGCTTGAATATAATTTGTTCATATTTATTCTATACAAGGAATCAACCTCCACTATTACTAAAAATATAATGGAAAAACTTGTTGAATAATCCGTCTTTATAGTAGTCAGTGAGGGTCCCTTACCAATATGAATCAATGATATGATTTCATATTTTTGGTATGTTCCCTATGAATTTTGATTACAATTTTGGCGTATCCAAAAAAAGTTCCATGCTCCTCATATCTTCTAAGACAGGTAGCCTATAACACCCCATGTTTTTATTATATATTTTTTGGGAATAAAATAAATTCATTTTATGTATTAAATTTCATAATACACCTAGTTAAACTGTAGTTATGTTTGACAAAAATTATTATTTCACTACATGCTATATTGTGTAATCCTTCATTACAAGTAAAAATGAGATTTTACAAGAAATAACATTTTTATCATCATAATTATCAAAAACAATACAGTTTTAACATATAAGTTCTACATAGTAATATGAATAGTAATATTTTTTTTAAATATTAGTTATATTTTTTTATATAAAAAAAACGATAATGAAATACATAATTATTGGTATTGACTTTATAAGTTTTGAAAAATTTATTTTCTTAAAAAAAATATGTTTTATCTAGCTCTATGAAAAATTATAAAAATAATTTTTTAAAATTTTATAAATTTAAATCGATAAAAAAATTAATTTTTTATTTTAGAAATCTTAAATTATATTTGGGTGAATTTTTGGGATTTTTTTTGAAATACATCATTTTTCAAAGAATAATGAAAAATAAAAAATTTTATTGAAAACATGTTTTCACCTAATTTAGTTATATTGTATAAGTATATATTAATTTTAATTTAAAGAATAATTTGATCAATTAGACATTAAATAAACCAAATTAGGTCAATTGAACCAATTTTATATTAATATTAGTTTTAAAAACATTCAAATATTTTTATATTTTTTAATTTTATAACTACCCATCTTGTCCCGCATATGGGTTAATTTTAAATTAATTACAACTACATATATGATTAAAAATTGGAAAAAAATGGATTCTATATTTTTAATCATCACAATTTTTAAGTTATGATGGGTTGAACGTATTGTTTTATAATAGTAATTGGTGAATTTAATGAAAATAAATTACACTAGTTAAGGTACATACGATTTTATTTAGTTACTAAATATTAACTTGATGGGAAAAATAACCTAGAACCACGTAAAGGATAATTTTCAGGGCTTATTTCAAAAATATCATACTTTTTTATAAAAAATATACTATTATTGGAGAGAAATAAAAAAGGGATATCTTACTATAATGTTTATCTTATTATATTTACAAGAATTAAAAACCACCAGCACTATAAAAAGGTCACTGACCCACCACCCCCTAACATCATCAGACAACTCAAGCCCTTTGGATTGGAAAACCATTGACCATGTATCATCGAAAAATTAATCCAATCATCCTAGTTGACACCATTTCAGAAGAAATACAATCAAGGGAAGTTGGTGGTGGAAACTGAAAAGAGTTACCAAAAAAAGAGGTATCATCCTCAAAAAGAAAATTTGTTTTATTTCTTTCTACAGAACGTCAAATTTTCATATTACATGATTATACAATATCCATATTGTACTAAGTAAACATATATTCTATAATGTTGTTGTAATAATCTACAAAAAAACTACAATCAAATGAACTCACAATCATCATTCGTGTGTACGATGGAATACCACCATGTGATTTGAGGTCGTTGGATTATCCTTTACAACCTTTCATGGTTTGGAATAATGACTAAAATATATTTTTATATTTTATATAATTTCGTTTTAATTTCATTAGGATTATAAAATTATTATATTACACAAACATTCATTTTATCCATATTGTAGGAATATAGTAACTTCATTTGTGGACATTTGGACTCTCTCCTCCTCAATGTTAAGTGATTAATTCATGATTTAAGTGGGTGTATTAAATATATATTTAACAAGAATATTTGATATATGAACTAATAATTCAATTTTAATGATATATATATATTACTTCTCTTTTTTCATTCAATAAAACTAGAAAATTGAAACATCGTTCATACATACATAGGTCCCAACATAACCATTTTTGTGTATTTAATTTTCTATTTATATTTTTTAAGTATTATTATAAATACATATAATGAATTAATATTATATTCATTTCATCGTTATCATTATAGAGATCATATAAGTATGAGGAAAAAAATATAACTACTCAAAACACTTCCAAAAAAGGGGTTATTACTCCAAATGTATCATTAACATGAAATTGTTAACAAATGGGTCATAAAAGTCATAGGAAAATCAAATATATAATGATATAATTTAATATGGTTTATTAATATATTTATAATTAACTTATATTTATTATATATAAGGTTTTATCAAGTAGGAAATGATCGAAGACATAAGGTGATTGAACTTATAATTACACATTTATTTCTACAGGACATGTTCCTTACTCAAAAATGGTTTCTTTTGTGTGGTGTATATAGTTTTCATGAATATAATATATGATAATTATCCTTAAATTAATGGGTATTTACATATCATTTTTATGATCTCTACTTCATGGGGTTTTAAAATTTAGATGTTACCAAATCGGTAAGGTTATTTAGTCTCAATTATCCTTCTTGGAGATACATGTTTTATTTTGAATCTATATTCCATTACGAGGTTTTTATACTCTTATTTGATATTTATTTTCATGAATAAAATTAAAAAAATAATTTGTTAATATTCCTATATTTTTATTATTTCCTAGGTACATGTATTTAATGTTACAAAAGTTGTAAGAGTTTGTTACTACAATATCATCTTTTATCGAGATTGTTTATGATTATACTTCAATTGATGATATATTATATCCATCTCTCAATAATTCTCATGAATTTTATTATTCTATATTTTTTCATTATATTTTCACATATTGGTTCTATTTTTATACTCTTTGGTACTTAATATAATTAAAAATGTGTTTTTTTATAAAATATGACTTTATTTATCTCCAATGTAGATAATATGTTTTATTAAAAACAAATTTTTTAAATTTTCTTTTAATCAAATTTAAAAAAATAGGTAAAAATGATTTTAAAAATGTATTATTATATAAAAAAGGTGTTTAAATTTTTATAAAATATTCCTTTAATTTTTTTCAATCTTATTTTCAAATACAAGTTTCTTTAACATGTATTATGTTTTCAAAAAGAATTTTATAAGCATAAAGTATAATTTCCTAAACAATTTTTTCAAAAGGTATCTAAAAATATTTTCAGTCTATGATTAAATCATTTGGTGTTACTCATTTCTTACTGAGTTTATGATCTAGGGGTTAAATTCAAAATATGTCTCTAAATGGTTTGTGTTTAGATAGCATAATGCTTATTAAATTAGTTTCTTTTTCATGGGTTATATGTTTATGAAACCCATTTCACTTTCATGGTTTATATTCCTAAGAAATCCACATCCGTTCACATGTTCCACTTTTATGAAATAATTATGAAACATTTATTCATTCCATATGTTTTATTATGATGAAATCTTTATGAATCACATTTCATTTAATGTGTTATGACATGATATTTTTTGATCATATAGAACATGTATTATTGATTTCACTATGGGATATGGGGGACCTATATCTCCATAAAATTATTTTGGTAGTGATTTATATCTCATGATATTGATATGACTGGAATTGGAAATTTATATGGTTGAGTAATGGATCTTTTACACTTAGATGGGCTTGGAAGTGAACCTTTAATATTAATATAGATTTGGGATTGAACCCATTACAAAAAGATGTAATTAAAATTAAGCATTAATGGCTATAAAAATAATTTTATATACATATGTGTCTATCGAAATTCCTTGTATTATTCCTATTTTTTCATTAATAGATTATGTTCTTCAATCCCTTATGATTCATTTGTTTTTAATTTAAAATATTTATGTCATTACTCTCGATTATGATCTTTTAAGTTTAGGGTGTGATATTATAATGTTATTATCATGTTATCATATCCTTATGCCCATGATTGTTCTTACATATCTCCCAGGTTTTCCCAAATAGAGAATATGAGCTCACCCATTTTTATGTTTATCTTACCTTTGTTTTTAATATATGTATTATTAATGTTGATTCTAAGAAGAATGATACTAGTGAAGAACCTATTAGGGGTTAATGTAGATAATTTATGTACCATTTTTTGTGTTTCCATGTTTCCAAAGGCACTAAACTAATTTGGTCTTTAGGAATTTGTTTGTGCATTGTATAAAATATTTATAAAAATTGTTTAATATCTATGTAGGAAAAGAAAGTTTAGATATATTAGGTATCATAGAAATTGTTTAGTTTTCCTTTGGAAACTAGGATGAGAAATTATTAGTAAAATCTATAAGGACATTTCTTTATGGATAACACTGAGTATGAGTTAATGTATATGTAAATGTATTAGAATATTGGTAAACGGTAGAGTTAGTGGATTCCTATAAATAATTCCCTTTATAGATCCTCCAAGTGGATGTGTCTTATTAATAGATTTGTGTACCATTAAAAACCTTAAGAACACCATATTTAGATAGACTCGGCTAATAAATGGTGCATGATAATGGGTCTTAATGAACACCGAGTTAGAAACTCCCATGATATATAAGTTAGAAATTAACAAACTACTCGTAAACTATCATGAAGGATTTACATATAAGTTTTCTTTGAATAACCAAGGATAATACTTTATTATCATAGTTTAAGGAAATTTTCAAAATATTGGAATTATGTAATTGGGTTTTTAATGATTTTGATGTTTTCCACTATAATTATTGATTCTAAATCTATGCATTTGTTGTTTTATTAAATGGTTAGAACCAAAAGAAAATGTGTTAATGCTGAGTGTAATGGGAAATGAAAATATTATTCTCATAATAATCAAAATTCATTGGGATATAGATGGAATAATCTGGTTTCTATTCTCTCCCAACTTTTTCAATCTATGAATCATGGTGCACTTCCGAAAGAGAAATGGAGGGAACAATTTTATATTTATTCCATCATGAGAAAACATCCACCTTCTTTCAATGGGTCCTTCTATCCAATAATTATTGAACAATGGTTTTGTAGCACAGAAAATATATTTTCTATTACTAACTATTCAAAACATTAAAATGTAAATTTGGCCATTTATCATTTAGAAGGAAACATAGACCAATTGTGGAATTGAATCAATAATATGAGGCAGGAAGATGAAATTGAATACATTGTTTATATGGAGTCCAGTAAAATATTTTCAATAAACAATTCCTCGTATTCTTCCTACAAAAATGGAGAAAAGATTTGTTCCTGTTAAACCAGATGGATGTGGAATCTTTTGGTTCCTATGAGGCTATTTTTACAAGACTTGTGAGGTAAGATTCTAGTATTTTCACACAACCAGAATGTATGATTGGCTGATTCTTTAGTGGCATAATTAAATGTCTCATATGGTCATTAGTTATAAGGGGAAGGTTCATTATGTTAACCATTGACAAATCCCAATTTTAATTATGGTGGTTGATGTTAGGAACCTCTGAAATCAATGGTAAAGTGGAAATATCAAACAATTAATATTTTTAGCGAGGGGTGTGAAAATGACCCGATTAAAGGTACAATATCCTTCCACTCCAAATCAACTAATGTAATATTTAATTCTAGAATTATGCACCCATACATACAATATAATTTTTCATGTATATTAATATTCCACCAAAACAATTAGATTTGGAATTAAAATTAAAACCCCTTAACGGTTCCATAATCTCATATCAATTCTGTGATTCCTATATTGTTGATGTTTGTGGAAATATTCTTCCAAAAAATAATTTCATTATTCATCATGTTGAATTTGATATCATCGTAGGAATGGAATGGATTACTTTTCATATATACCACATAATGTTTCTATAAATGTAGGGACATGGGGTTTTCCCTCTCAGACATTGGAATATTGCTATTAATAATTCCAAAGATAGGGATGAAGATGGAGTGTGATTCCAAGGCCCGATGTTCCTAGAATAAAATTTATAAAAATATTATGTAATTTTTATACTATGATCATGGTGTAAAAGGTGTATCTTTAAAATGGTTTCTCGGTTTAGAAATCATAGGGCACGATTGCGTCTGGATAATACAGTAGTCATTAAGAGGGGTGTATGTTTTGCAGGCCTGAGCCTGCTATGGAATGATTTATCATCTGAGTTTTCATAAATAAATTAAATTTGTTTATTTAAGTTTGTTAGCTCAAATAAGTTCTGATTAGAGTACTGGATCAAAATTTGGAAGCCTTTGTTGAGTTCAAAACATCACGTTTACCATAGGCACAAAATTAACTTTGTCAGTACTCAGTGTCATGTTGGAGGTGAGTTAGAGCCCGTAAGTTAGAGGAAATGATTTAAATAAAAGTTAAATCTCTTCACCCACCTCCCCCTTGTGTGCAGCAGGAGGCCAACCCCCCCCCCCCCCCCCCCCCCCTCTTCCCCTTCATCATCTACTTTGCGATGAATGACCCAGAGGCCGGATGATCAAAATGAGGTGCCATCAGACTAGGATCATGATGACGATAACTCCTAGATCATTAAGCAGGATCTTTAGAGTGCGGATACGACTTCGAAGCATAGAAATTTAATCATTTTGGTAGGAAGTTTTTCATTTTATTCCAGATCCCCTTTTATGCATTGTTTTAAGGTTATATATCACTTAGACAATAGATATGTTCCTCTGATGGGATGATCTTTGTGTTTTGGGGTGAATGGGGGTGATATAGGCTGTTTTCAGGGAAATACCATTATATTTTCCCATTCATACATCATGTAAACCAGTCACACAAATTGTGTGTTCTTCCCATTCGGGGAAGAAGGACTTTTTATAGGTACACACTGTGTACTGGGAGTACACACCGTGTGGTGGAACATGGTCATTTGTTCAGATGAAAAAGAACATGGGATGGTGGGTTCTTGAACAATACAATCCATTTACAGTGAAGTACATGCCATCTAATTTTACATGGGAGGACCCCCATGTACTCCAAAGTACATTCCTTGTACTTTGTCAAGTCTGTTTAATCCAAGGGTTCTTTAAACCACTATAAATTGAAATCGGGGGGTTTTTTTCATGTGCTGCATATGGTCATGCAACCCTTGATTTTAGGCAGGCCTTTTGTGTTTAGATGGAGACCCTTTTGAGTTGAGCATGATGATCGGTGGTATGAAATTTCCAAAAATATTAATAATATTTTAATAACTATTATTTAAAGATTAATGAATGGGATGTATCTTCTGTGCCCTATGTCTGATTGATGCACCATCAGCGGCATTTCGACCCTGACATAAAGGTTATCATTTCATGACCTATTTCAGTCACTAAAACCAAAATTACGGTACGATCCCCAAGATTCCTGGATTTGGTGTTTGTGGAAAGATGTGACATTTTTTTGGGTGTCCATTTTGGACGAATGTGTAGTTGATTCCATGTGTTAATACTAGAGGATCACATTTGAGCAATCCATTCAGTAGGTTTCTAGGATTGAGGCGGGGGACCCACTCAGGATTGTTACATTGAATAATACATTTTTCATTGGTTGTCCATTTTTGGTGAGTAAATGGACTATCTTATATGATGTTCTGCTTAGAACGCGATGGTGGCCTCATTTTGCACCAAAGAGGTTCACTATGTGGCGATGTTGTGGTACATTTGGGTTGAAAATGTTTGGACTAGCAGAGGTTGAGTTAACTCCCTTAGTTTGTTCTCATGAGGGTTCATGTGGCATCATAACCCCAAAATATGTTTGTGATCCCCTCGACTGGATGAGTTCAAATAGATTTTTAGAATCCATCTAGTGAGGTCGTGGAAGAATCCCCAAGCTTCACTTCCCTAGATCGGGTTCTTGGTATCACGGTAACCACTTATGCATGGGAGGCAATCCCTTATCTAGAAGGATATCCTTATATTCTTTCTGGAATCATCAGTAATATGATCCCTTATGCATTGGGAGAAAATAGTAGGGTTGCAGTATCATCAGTTATATGATGCCCTACTTAGCGTGTGGTCTCGATAGGGATTATGGTACATTTGGAATGATCCCATACATCAGAAGTTATAACATATAGGGATTTTAGCATTCTTGATCCCACCTTTATATAGGCGACGATCCTCTATCTGAGTGATGTGATATGTGGAACATCATATTGGGTAATATTATCCCCCAGTGGATCCTAGGAGTGATCCCTTATCTAAGAGATCATCTAGTTGATGACATGGGTTCTTTTATACCCTAGTGGACCATGGGAGGGGAACCCTATTCAAGGATTTTGGTGTTTCCAATGAGTTTTAGTGTGACTTCCGTCATGGAGATATCCAATGAGCATTTTCTTTGGGATAGACCAACTCGGATGGTGGTATGAGACCTGATAGATTGTATCTATCGGATGCGTGTCAACTAGGATGACAAGGGTTGACAAGTGTGTTTTATTGGTTATGTGTTGCCTTGGTTCCTCGTGTAGAATATGATGTTGGCTTTGAGGATGGAATATCCTAAGGATTGGTGCCTGATATGAGTATATCTAGTGTGTTTTCTAAGATTCCCTTGAGGTTTAGTCACATCTTCGATGACATGCCTAGTGGTTTGAGTTGACTTGTTGAGTATATATGTTGACAGTCTCGAGATGTAGTTTCTCTCTCATTCATGTTATGTCTGGGAAGGATGAGTAGACTGATGCATTTGAGTTTCTCCCTTTTCATTTGGAGTTTTCTTGGAGCCTACTAAGTATATTTATGCTCACCCCTACACAATACTTTCCAACACATGTTTTGAGTCTTGTGCATGACACATTCCTTTCAACAGACTCCCACGAGCACCTAGAGTAGGTAGATCATAGTGATATTAACCAAAATGGTTGTTTATCATAGTTGTATGATGAGATTACTAGCAGAATTTTGACACTGATCCCCACCTTCTAAGCATGTTGGACTAATTGCAATTTTCTTTTGGTGTCCCCTATATTTTCTCTTTTGTATTTTTTGTAATCTGGTTCTGGAATAGATGTATAAGTGCATCTAATTTCAGTTTAAATATATATTTTCACTATTTTATTGAGGTTTATATTGGTGTGTGTGTGTGTAGGTTCCATAGGCTATGGCCTCCCATGTGTGTGATAGCCTACTTAGTGCTAATTTCTGTCCCCTGTAAAATTGGAGGTGGGCTTGGGGAGTCGGGGATCAAGCCCCATTGGAACAGGTCAAGATAGAGTGGTATTAAAGCATGTTCTTCCTTTGGGAACTTAGAGTGTTTTTGGTTTGGCTTTGATTTTGGTTTGGGTTGCACAACAGAAGTGTTAAGATGTTTTAAGACCAGATTTCAGGTGTGGGACATGGTGTTTGTATGTCGTACGATGTGTCCATTCACCAGGACTCTGATAATCTTTCTTTAGACTCAGGACATTAGTATACTAGTCATAGGGAAATATTGTTACATTAATCATATAGGACTGTGTTTTGGGTTTTGTTTTTTCCTTATTGAGTTATCTCCCTAGATATAGTATTTCATCGTGGTGCATCTTGATTTTATTTCAGGATTTTTCTATGATGACTTCCATCAAGGGTTCCATATAGGGATTATGGTGAGGATCCACCCCGAATAGAGGATTTGTAGTAGGGAACAAGTTCAAAGGTTGGACCTCTAGGTTTTCCTTCAAGTGAGCCACCACCTATCGAGAAGCTGATTGTACCAGTAGTGCAAGATGAGGATATGCACAGGCTGAGTGTGTTTTACGAGTTCCAAATGTAGCGACCCCTAAGGTATCAGGGTGATCCTGAACCCTAGTTGGATGATGAATTGATTGAGCTAGTTACTCAAATTTTCCTCCTGGGTAGGACACCTCCAGATAATATGGTGGTCATAGGGGAGAGCCATCTCCACAGTTCGGGTGGGTGATGGTGGATTTTGGTGACTTAGTCTCATGACAAAGAGACACTCATGTGGTAATAGCTTGAATAGCTATTTCGGGAAGAGATCTATATGGTTATGATGAGGTTAGTTTGGATCTAAGATCTTCTAAAGATTCGACAGCAGGGCAAGATAGTGTTGCTGTACTCGGAAAAGATTACAGACGTTTCATGTTACTGTCGAGATATGGTTTAAGACCCATTCTTTAAGGATTAGACCTTTGATCAAGGTTAACATATTGACATTAAAGAAGGTGTGGTTTCCTTGTGCATGACCACCCATGCTAGAGTGCTGGAATGAGCCTTGGTGATGAAGAGATTTATGAATGAGGATACTCCAAACATCAATGCTTAGAACACGAGAGTTGAGACATCAACCCCCAGTTCAGTAGCTGGTAGTTGATGGCATGTTTAAGGGCTCAGATGCGCTCTATGTTTTAGGATGTGACCCTAGGAATGAGGTTATTAGGATTAGTGCTCTCAGGCCAGTTTTGAGAAATATAATGAGAGGCGGTGTTATGCTTGTGATGGTTGGGGACATAATTCTAGAGATTTATTGAACTTAAATGTTGTTAATTGTGATCTGGTTGAAAAGAGACCCTGGAAAAGGAAACACCTCGAGGATGGAGGTCCGTTGGGTGGTTGACATGGTAACGGAGCTGGTGCAATAGTGGGAGGAGGAATACGATATGATTTTCCACCACCACATTCCCTAGGTGGACCATGGCAGGCATAGGGATCTGGAGGATGGGGGTGAGAAAAACTGTCGGCCTTAGAGGTTGTTGACCCAGAGTCTTTCTGGAAAGACATAGGTACCCATTTTTTCTTTTCTACTTTATGTATTATTTTTTATAGACAATATTTGGAGGTACTCCTTCATTTCTATTTCTTAAATGAGGTTTGTTCAGGGAATTCATAAGACCCCATGTTAGTGTTGTTCGACATGCTTCAAATGAATGAGGAAGAGTGATCCTTCCCCCATCGAGACACATTTTTTTAATGCAATTAAAACATTTTAGGTGAGTTAGTGCCTCCCAAAGAAGATAGTGTCCAGATGTGGTGGATGAGTCCCATTGAAATATTTTCTCGGGAAGGGTTGTGTGATGGGGAGTCTATGTGAAAGGATTTTGGATCCCCAGAGTGTGTTCTAATTGAATGTATTGAAACCCTTTGTGTATTTCTGGTGGTTTTTTGTTAACTCGCTAGTGTGGGAAACCCAGTTCAATGTTCATTATATTTTCTTAGTTCTTTTGGATTTTCAAGGATGAAAAGTATTAAGGTGGGGAGGATGTTGAGAATGAAGTTTTTCCATATCAATCTTTGGAATGTTCCTAAGAATAATTACGAATATAGGAATGGAGATGGCGTGCAATTTGAAGGCCCGACGTGAATGGAATAATTTTTATTAAAATATTAAGTAATTTTTATACTATACACATGGTGTGAATGTATTATCTATTAATATGTCACACATATCATAAATATGAGTTCATTGTGGCATCTGGAGCATGTTGTATACTCTATGTGTGGTGTTTGTTTATCAAGAGTGGGACCATTGTTGAAATAGTTGTCGATGGAATTTGGTAAATAAATTAACATAATTTATTTATTTGAATTAGATTGAAAAACATCTGAATGGAGTCTCAGATCAATATTTTGAGACCATCGTTGAGTTTGAAATGTTTTTTTAACTTATTCATGACATAAAATTTTTCAGCAAAACGTGTTGGGTTGGTGGTTATGTGGGGACTTGATGATTGTGGAGAGGATTTAATTAAAATTAATTCTCTTACACCATCCCCACCTTGTGCAGAGAAGGAGCCGAAGCCCCTCTTCCCCATTCCTCTCTTATATGGAGATGAATGACCTGTGGATGGGTCATTGAAATGAGGAGTTGTAAGACTCGGTTGTTGGTAGTTTTCGCTCCTAAATCATGCATCGGGAGCTTCAGAGTGCAGATATGACCTTGAATATTTGGAATTTCTCCCTTAAGGTAGGTGGTTTTTTTTCTTTCGTCCAAATTCCCTTTTTATGAATTTTTATAATGTTATATAACCCTTTTAAAACTGTTATGTACATATAATGGGTTGATTAGTGTGTTTCGGGGAGAATTGGGGAAATTTGGGCTGTTTGTAGGGAAATCATGTTGGATTTTCTACTTAACACAACATGTAAATTAATCACACATGTTGTGTGTTAGTCCCATTTGGGGAAGGACTCTTATGAGGTACATGACCTGTACTAGGAGTACACGCCATGTAGTGGCAGATGGTCATGTGTCCTTGTGAAAAAGAACATGGGATGATAGTTTTGTGAAGAGAACATGTCATGTATAGTAAAGTACATTCCATTTAAATTTCATGGGAAGAACCCATATACACCAAATAAAATTCCATGTTCTTTTTCCAGCATGTTTTCATCTTGGTATTCATTAAACCCATGTAAATTGCAATCCAAATGTTTGTTTTGTGTGCCGCCTACAGTCACATGACCCTTGCTTTAAGGCGGACTATTAGCGGCTGGTTGGAGAATTTTTGAGTTAGGAACAAAGATCAATGGTTCAAAACATCGAAAAATAATAATAATATTTTAATTATTATTATTTTTTATCATTTAATAGGACGTATCTTCTACATTCGATGTTCGATTGGCGTATTGTCAGTTGCATCGAGATGATGACATAAATACTTACGTTTCAAGATAGATTTTAGGTGATGAAACCAAAATTGTGGTACAAGCCTCATGAAGACCAAATTGGGCATTTGTGGTGAGGTGTTACTTTTTCACCGAGCATCCATTTTGGATGAATGAGTGGTCTATTATGTGTGTTCATAAAAAAAGAATCACATTAGAGAGATTCGTTCAGTGTGTTCCAATTTCGAGATGTGGGCCCCAATTGAGATTGTAATGATTAATAGTATCTTTTTCATCGAAGCTCCATTTTGGATGATTAAATAGCCTATCCCATGAGTTTTTATACGTAGAACACAATGGTGGCCTCGATTTGGGACTAGGAGAACTGTATTTTGGAGATTTCTTGGGACACTTCGGTTGAAAATATTTTGTCCAGATGCAGTTGAGTGAACTCCCTTAGTTTGTTCATATGAGGATTTGTGTGTCATTACAACCCTAGGAAAAGTTTTTTATCCCCCTTGATAAGACAAGTTCAAATATAGTTGTGGCATCACTCTGATGATATTGTGGTAGGATCCTCTAGCTTCACGTCCCATGATTGGGTTATTAGTATCTCTATGACCACTTATGCCTTGGCAGTGATCCCCTATCTAGTAGGACATCCCTGTTGGGTTTTGGCATCATTTTAAATATTATCCCCAATGCAGTGGGTTATTATAGTAGGGTTTTGGTATCATCAATTACATGATCCCCTACTCAGCATGTGGTTTCAATAGTGTTTAATGAATCGTTGGTATAATCCCCTATATCATGTGTTATACCAGATGGGGTTTTTGTCATCATTGAACCCAACTTTATATGGGTGATGATTCTCTATTGGAGTGATGCGATAAGTGGAATACCCTATTGGGTTGTACTATACCCGAGTGGATCCTGGGAGAGATCCCCAATCTGAGATATCTTTGAGTTACTATCTTGGGTTCTTGTATTTCCTAGTAGAACCTAAGAGTGATCCTCTATCCACAGAGTTCAGTGTTTCTACTACGTTTGGACGTGACATCTTTCATGGTGATATCTGATGAACATGTTTTATGGGATGGGCCAACTGGGATGGTGGTGTGAGACCCGATGGAGTGTATCTCTTGGGTGAGTGTCATCTAGGATGGCATCTCTCAATGGGTGTGTTTTCTTGATTATGTGTTGCCTTGGGTCCTCATGTAGAATATTCTGTTAGCTATGATGTCTGAACCTCCAAAGGATTGGTGCTTGAGACGAGAATATCTGTTGTGTTTTTTAGGTTTCCCATGAGGTATTATCACATCTTCGAAGACACATCTAGTTGTTTGAGATAACTAGTTGATTTTATCTAGGGACGATCTTCAGATGGAGTTTTTATCTCATTCACCTTACCTTTGGATGTGATGAGCATAATGATTCCTTTCAGTCGTTCCCTTTTATTTTTGGTTTTTTAGGGATCCTACTTAGTATCTTTATACTCAACCCTGAGAAATCATTGCACACACATCTTTTGTTTCTTGTTCAGGAAGCAAGCATTTTGACGAAGTCTGAAGAGGAGCTAGAGTAGGCAGAGCATATTGAGCTTGACCAACCAGGGTGTTTACAGGAGCTGGTTCGAGGAGATTACCTGTGGGTGTTTTAATATGATCCCATTATTTTGAGCATGTTGGAAACTATTGATGTTTTACTTTGGCAGGCCTTATATTTTCCCTTTTTTACTTTTTCTATACTCTGGTTGTGGGAAACATGTATGCTTGCATTTAATTTCTGTTTTTATATTTCTCTACATTGTTTTATAGAGCTGTATATGGGTTCGTGTGTACAGGTATCATAGGATAAGGGCTTCCACATGTGATATTGCCTACTCGGCGCTAGTCGCTAGCCCTTGGCCTATTAGAGGCGGGATTGGGGAGTCATGGCTCAAGACCCATTGGGTCGGTTTGGGAAAATTAAGGGAAGTTATGTCTAATATTTGAAACCAAACTATAACTCTATAAAAATATTTTGATTATATTGAACATATTATGGATGATACATATTTGGTATGGTCATTAATTCCCATTCAGAAGGGTTTTTTATGTAAAATGGTTTTGGAGAAACTCAATATTGGTGATATGTGTGTTATTACAAAAAAAAATTTATATAATTCCATAAGAGTTTCAAAGGATTCCACCTAAATTTAATGTTCTGTTATTAAATTAACCCATTCCCTATTACACACAAATTTCAAAGACTCCCTATAGAATAGACAAGACTATGTTATAGTAATTGAAGAAAAAACTCCAAGAAACCCATAATTAGTCATTTATTCATTCGAGTGTGTCACAATGGGGTATACAAATTTTTTTTGGTAAAAGAATTATTGATTAATTCCACTATACATTGATTATTG
Organism: Viscum album; assembly: GCA_963277665.1. Taxonomy (NCBI): domain Eukaryota; kingdom Viridiplantae; phylum Streptophyta; class Magnoliopsida; order Santalales; family Viscaceae; genus Viscum; species Viscum album. The sequence continues at coordinate 1,131,962,507 of OY728142.1, read as the reverse complement.
GAATTTGAACAATATTATGATCAATAACTACTACCCCCTTCCCCATATTGATTACTTATTTGATCAACTGTGTAGAGCTCAATACTTTTCAAGATTTACCTTCATTCTGGATATCACCAATTAAGGGACATTAAAGAGTATATTCCCTAGATGGAATTACGTACAAGGTACATGCACAATTAATATATACTTAAGCCTTTTGGTCATAATAATGTAGATTCTATTTTCTTTGATTTGATTACTAGAGTCTTTAGAGATTACCTTTATCAGTCTGCTGTAGTCATTATAAATGATATTATTATATATAAAAAGTGAAAGAAAGATTATTAATAGAACATGAGAATATTACTAATCAACCTAATGAATTATAAAATATCTTAATAATTTATAAAGAGTGAATTTTATGAGAAAATATTTAATTTTTTCTTCATAAAACTTCAAGAGAGTGTATAATAGTATATTATTCAAAAAGAAGCCTATTGAATGTTGAAAAATACCAACCACAATGATAGGGATCCATAGTTTCCTTTCTTGGTTGAACATTATCATGGGATTGTCGATAATTTTTCTTTACTACCCAATAAATTAACCATATTATATTGGAATGGATTAATGTTCCTCTATGCATGTGAATGTTAGGAATGTTTCAAGAATATTAATAGATGGTTAGTTAGTGAAGCTATTATTACTTTACCAGATAACGGATAATGGTTTTTAATCATTATTGATGCATCTAAGAGGTTATTTTGAGGTGTTCTTATGAATCATATCATTTTTATATCCCATGCCTCAGTATATTTCCTGATTGATGAGAATCATTTCCCAACACATAATTATTAGATAACTATAGTAATTTTTTCTTTGATTATATTGAGAAATTACCTTTATGGAGAAATATGTGATATATATATATAAATGATAAATGTTTTGAGAATATAATCACTAAAAGGAGTTGAACATTCACCAGAGATGATAATTATAGCTGATAAAAGAGTATGAATACAAAATACATTACCACCCTAGGAAAACGTACGAGGTTTTGGATGCTTTGAGCCAAAATGATCATGCTATCTTATCACTGATGAGAATCAATAAAAACGTAATATTTATATATTTTAAAATGATGGACCTGAAAATACTAATAGAATGGAAATAATATTAGCTTCCTCGACTAAATTCTAAATAATAATTCCTTGTAAAGATTAAAGAGGTGAGGAATGGAGATCTAGAACACAAGAATATGGTTAGAAATTTTATTGATATTGGTCTTAATTTAGATGGAATGATAATGTTCAAGAACTGTGTATGTGTTCCATCTATAATGGATTTGAAAAAGGGGTTATTAGAGGAAGCACATAGTTATTCGTTATCTATTTATCCTTGAAGTGTGAAGATGTAAAAAAGATTGAATTAATACTTCTAGTGGGATTTCATTTAGAGAGATATCGTAGATTTTATATCATAATATTTTTTATTATAGGATATAAAGGCAGAAAGGCAAATTTATAAGGGGATATTGCATCCAATACCCACACAAAAATAGAAATGGTAGAACATCACAGTTGATTTTGTCACTAGACTCCCCAAACTGTCTAAATAGAATAATTATATATTGGTGGTAGTTTATTTCCTTAAAATTGAATCAAAATTTATAACTATTTGAAAACTATACTCTTTGAATCATACATCTATTATATAAGGTTGAATATAGAAAAGAATTCTCATGAATCTAATAAGTATATAAGTATTATATCAATTTCATAGTGAATTCTTCAGAATTTAATTGATATAAAATTGAGTTTCTGCACTGCTTATCATCCTTAGTGAACAGTTAGTCTGGAAGAACAGTTACAACTATAGAGGATATTTTGATATCATGCACTTTGGAATTAAAAGTGTTTTTCGATCAATACCTTTTTGTAGTTGACTTTTATAACAAAAATAAACGCCACTCAAACATTTATATGGATGCCTTTGAGACCTTATATAGTATGATGTGTCGAGCTACATCATGATGGAATGAAGTTGGAGAAATAAATCTATCAGGACAATAGATTGCTAAAAAAATGGAAGAGAATGTTATATCTATTAAATAGCATATCAACGATGTTCATATTTGGATGGAATTTTATGAAGATAATTGTTGATGTGATCTTGAATTTTTAGTTGGTCACACAATATTTGTATGAAAATATTTTGGGAAAAAGTTTATGAGATTCGGAAAGAAAGGGACATTGAACCCTAGGTATATTTTCCCCATCCAGAGCCTTGATCGAGTAGGGAAGGATTCTTATTTCTTGGAAAAACTATGAAACCTATCTCGTGTCCATGAGTTATTCCATGTATCTCTTATGTCTAAGTTGATACCTAACTGATCCCAAGAACAGAAATCATATGTCATACTAATGGAGCGTGATCCTTCTTATGAGGAACAACCACGTGAAATTTTTAATCATACAGATAAAGTTCAATGAAACATATCCACTCACATAGTAAATTTTGTTGGGAGAAACCACCAGTTATATTATGTTATGTGTTGACTTCATAATATTATGAGGTAGATGTATTACCAATTATTTTTATCAAAATGATGAATTTTGTGGGTAAAATTCATTTTATTGGTGGTATAATGTAACACTCTAAGTTTTTATAGAACTTTACTTGAATAAATTAAATTTATTTAATGTACTGTGTTACATCATACACTGATTTAATGATTATTTATATTTAACAATGAGTTAATATTATCATACATAAAACATCATCTTGACTTTCATTTCACATGATAATGAGTTTCTAGGAAACAATATTTTTATTATTATAAATATTTTAATCAAGAGAGAGATAAAAATACCATTTTGAATAGTTATATTATATTTAATAACTAATATTTAAATTTTATTTATAATTTTTTATATAAATAAAATATATTCATAAATAAATAAATAAAAATTCGAAAAGTTTCTATATGTTTTCAAAATACTATTTTCATGAAAAAGTATCATTTTATATAATTACAATGAAAAATAATAAAAAATAATTTATGACACTTTTATAAAATAAATTTCAAAAAATATCATTCTTTTATTAATTCATTATTTCCAAATTATCTTGAAGTTGATATTTTTAATATTATAGAAATATTTAATTTTTTTCTTAGTAGTGAAAATAATGAATATACAATGAAGTATGTTTTTTCACCAAAATTATTAATATTGATAAATTATATTTGATTTTGTGTTTAAATTATAATTAGATCAATTATTCATCTATTAATCCAATTTATGAAATTTGAAAAAAATTTACTTTGATATTTTGGCATAAATATATTTCAAACTGTTGTTCTTTTTCACTTAAAAACATTTCATCTCATCATTCTTGTAGGGTTAATTTTAAATTTATTTAGCCCACATCCATGATTAAAATTTCAAAAAACAGATTCAATATTTTCAATTACTATAAAATTTAATTTATTGTAATGTTAAATTATATTTTAACAGTATATTTATTGTAGGTAATTATTATTAATTATTGGTATTAAGGTAAAAATATGTTTATATAGTTGATAAGCATTAACATAAGGGACAAAATACACTAGAAACATGTCTAGAAGACATTGGTTGGAAATATTTCTTCCTAAAATTTCCTTTTATAAAAAAATATCATTATTTGAGACACAATGTGAATGTGAGAACTATCAATATTGTATAACTTTAATGATTAAAAAATGTCAGTACTACCCCATTATTAATAGCATATTCAACCCATAACTTATTAACACAAATAAATTATTTTTTATCAACCATAACATCAAAAAATATCCACAAAAAATCCATGCAATAATCATAGAGGCCTACAGTTTTGAATACATCCAACCGTGTAATGTATTTTGGGAAAACCCAAAGAAGTTACCCAAAGAAGAGGTAACATCATTTAACATGTAGCTTTGTTTTATATTTTTCTCTACCCCCTCAATTCTAATTATTTCATGTATATATAATAAAAAAATTATCTTTAATATAATTACTTGTTTCTATGTTAATTTTATAACCACCACTCACACATACATCCATCAAATTGGATATACAATCATCTTTAATGTGTACTGTGGACAACTGCCTCGAGAAAATATATCATTCATTCATCCATTAACACCTTTAATATTTGGAAATAATTATGTAAATACTAATTTTATAGTATATATATTTGATATTTTTATTTCCTGCATGATTTTTTAATTTTTTATATGACACATACCTTCATTAATTCATTTTTTGGAATATGATAACAACTTGTTGATGTGTAGACTACCGCATCCTCAAAGAGATGTAATTCATTCCTGGTTTACATGAAATTTATTATGGATGAGTTTTATATAAATATTTGATACATAAGAAAAATTATATTATAATCATTATATATATATATATCTCATTTACATCTCTTCGTTATTTCAATATGATAAGAAAATGAAAAAACCATTCATGCATACATACGACTTATCATTTCCATGAAAAATGTATTTCATTTCCTATTTATTTATTTATTAGATTTTTATAAATTAATATATAATGAATTTATATGATATGTTATCATGTTTATCAATTTCGGCATTATTATATCATGATATAATTATTTGGAAAGAAATTAAAACATATCAAAACACATGTGAAAAAATGGTTATTACCTAAAACATAACACAAACATGCAATTTCTAATAAAAAAGAAATAAAAGGTAATCAAAAAATAAAATAGTGTATGATATAATAAATAATTTTATTCAATATATTTATAGTAAAATTATATATATTATACCTGATGGTTCAATGAGTACAATGAGAGTCAAGATATAAGCTATGGGGATTTATAATATCAATTTTCTTTCTATTAGACTTATTTTATATTCACCTATAATTTATTTTTTATTGTGTATATACAATCCAAGAATGTGACATAAGTTCCAGATTGTTTAATTTATTAGTATTTACATATCCATTTTATGATAGTTATTTTATGGGGTTTTACTGTTCAAATTTTACCAAATCAATATGGTTTTTTTGTCACAATTAGCCCTCATTGAGGGACATGTTTTATTATGAACCTATACACTTTTATAAGGAGAGTATACTTCCATTTATAGGTTATACCACTGATATACTTATTTTCATAATATTTTTTATTTAAGAAATTTAATTCTTTGATGAGAAATTTGATTCAATGTTTTTATGTGGTAAGAGATTATTGTTACTATATCATCATTTACTAGTATCATTTATGATTATGCTTCTATTGATAAAATCATATGGTCTGTATCTCAATAATTAATATTATTTTTCTTTTCATCTAGTTTTTTCTGATATCTTTATGTATGGGTAACATTTTTTTCATCTCTTTTGTACTTAAATTAATTATGAAAGTGTTTTTATAAATATATGACCTTATTTATATCTTCATTAGAATATATTTTTTATTTAACAAACATGTTTAAAAATATATAAATATATTTTTAAAAGGATATTTGAAACTCATTTTCATTAAAAATTATTTTAACAATGTTTTCTGTTTTTTAAAAAGGTTTTTAAAATTGTTTTAACGCATCCTTCATAGTTTTTTTGATTAATATTCAAAGAACAGTATTTCCAAAATGTTTTAGGTTTTTAGAATTACTTTTACATAAAAATAAATTATATTATCATCAATAAATGTTTTAAATAGTATTAAAAAAAGTTCCCATCTAAAATGACATATATTGTTGTTACTCACGCCTTATTTGGGATATGATCCAAGGGTTCAATTCAAATTCCCGCTATTAATGGTTTCTATCATAACAGATTGATGTTTATGAAACCCATTTATGTTTCATAGTTTTAATGTTTATGAAAGGGGTTTTTAATACATGTTTTATATTATTATGAAACCCTCTTCATTTCAGGGGTTATGATTTGATGAACGGATTTTGAAACCTATCTCTTTTCCATATTATATTATATGATGACACCTTTATGATACCAATTTCATTTCATGGTTTTTAGAATGATTCTTTATGATATTATAGAACATGTATGTATGATTTCATTATGAAATAGGCAGTAACTATATCTCTCTATAATACATTGGGTAAATATTTTTATCTAATTAGACAAAAAAACTCGAATAGGTAGAGAACTCGGTTCAGTAAAGGACATTATTTTCTAATATATCCTTGGGAGTGAACAATGAAAACTAATATGGTTTAGAGAGTGAACCCATTCTACTAAGAATGAAATGGATGTAATCCTTAACAATAATGGAAATAGTTTCATATCATTATGTGTCTTCAATATTTCTATGATATATTCATATGTTATGTGTTCTTGGATTATTCTATTGATTCCATTATGTTTCAAATCTTATAAACTACTAATATTTATTTCATGACCCTTTATTATGATATTATATATGTTGGGTATGATATTATAATGTTATTATCATGTTCCCATACCTTATTCACTTGTTATTTCTTTCATATATCCTTTATATTCCCTTATTGAGCTTCAGAGTAAACCCCCTTTTGTGTTTATCCCCAAGATATGAAGATATTTATAATTTATAATGTTTAAAAGAATGTTTCTAGTCATGGATAACCTAGTGGGTGTAATTAATATCACTTATGTACCATTTTTTGTGTTTATATGTTTGTAAAGACACTAAATTAATATGGGCTCTGGGTATATGTTTTTATAAAGCATTAAATGTTTTTGAAAAAAATATGTATTGTATATGTATGAGAAGTGAGGATCTATATATATAAAATGAGGAATCACAAGTTCTATATAGTTTTTTTCTAGGAGTAGACTCAAATATAGGTGATAAACCCTCTATTTTGTGACAGTTTTATCCTCTCAATGTCACATGATGAATCCTATATCTAGTTCAATAGAAACATAAATATGGATATGATATTGATAAGGAAAATAAAGATATTAACAATGTAAAATTGTGAGGTTTTGGTGGAGTTGAGAAAATAAATAAGTGGGAGGCCTGTTATGTTCTCATCCTCTAGTAGACGCAATGATCCTTAGATTTTTTATAGGAAAATCCAACTATTTGTGTCAACTCCCTCATTAATCAGGGAAAAGTCTGGTATGGAATCGATGTGGTTGTGTGATTAAAAGTGATTGTACACCCAATGGGGAACCTTCTATGATCATGGATGAATTTCCCATTTCATTCTTGTAGTGGTATAATTGGATCATAAAAAATCATTCATTTTTCCGTAAAGGTATCTGTTCTAAGTAAAAATAGAGTTAGGTGTATTTTAGAATGTAATTGCTCTTGGAGTTATCTCTCATTAGAGACAACCTACCAAGTTTTTGGAATTAATTTAGAACCTATATGTTTTTAATAAATCTACCAAAGGCTATGTCTAATAAAAATATTGTTTTTAATAATTATTATTACAATTACTATAGTGGCTGGTGATGATTATGTATACCAGCACAGTTTTAATGTATATTTATGAGAAATTTCATCATTAACAACGCATGTTTTCTCTGTTACTATAAATGTTTTTATTTTACCATTGGATACTATAGGTTGTTTGATAAATTTACTTTCCAATCACCTCTATGATATAATATTATAGGGGGGTATCAGTCAAGGCTATCTTACATGATGATTGAGTGGATGATGAGGAGGGTTTTCTTTATCAAATGGATATTATTAAAGAAGCAATTACCAAACCAGATGAAATACTATATATATATATATGCCATTTACTATAAAATATAAACTATTTGAACCTGAATATGGGAGTACCTTGTAAAATAGTATCAATACGAATTTAGAATGCTTATTAACAAACACTCTCACCTATAGTCAGCTAGGAAGGGTTGCATTTATAGAATCGTCCCATTAAATTTCATCAGTAATTTATTATTAGTTGTTTAGCTATATATGTACATATAATATGAATTAAAAGACATATATTTCTATATCAATGTGATATATACCATCAAAAATAGTTTAAGGACCTCAAACTATGGATGGGGTTTCTAGAAGGGAAAAAATGGTCGGGGACGCAATTTGATTGAATTCAAGGTCTGATGCAGATGCAATAGCTTTCATGCCACTTTATTCGATATGGATGAGTGTTATATTGGAGGGTACTAACATAATATTATATTACAAACCTAATATTATCATGAATGAGGCATCTTTGGGTCATTGGAAGTATTATTTCTGAAAATGGGTATACATTAATGTTTGTATCTTATTTTTAATCCAATTTATATGTATTTTTATATTCATAATTATGTCCCCAAAACTCTTAATAAAAATAGTAAATTTTTTAATTTTGTGTATTTTATGAATCAATATCACACCGTACATGAAATCAACACTTCTACCTCCCTTAATTAATGTGAAGTAACAGAAGTAGAAACCACGATGGATAAAAAAATTTCTTCTTAGTGATCAAGATAATTATTAATTTTTCTGAAAATATTATTGGCCATTACTGAATAATTGGATTTATGTTATTAAAAATTGAATATATACCCTAAATAGTAAATATCACATAAATATCATTATGATATCACCCCTAGAAATAATATACATATAAGACTCTACTACACCAAGCCCCCAGACATGTGAGTACGAGTCCCTCTCATAGTGTCTTGTTTTCAAAATAAATCTATGTTCCATGACTATCCATGAGTTTATGATCAAAATATGAACAATTTAATCATTTAATTATGTGAAAACTATGGGGTTTTCTTTCTAAATATGGAGTTCCCTATTAATTCTTTCTATGACACATTGAGACTACATTGATATCTTTTCATGACCCATGTGTAAGTTACAATCACCTATCACGAACTCCATGCAAGGTTAATTTATATGGTCATTATTAAAGAGTATAATAGGTCCCTAAAATTGAAATTTTTAATATTTAAGGCCATGTATTTTTTACAACATCAAAATGAGGCCTTGAACGATGCCTCCCAACATACGATAGAAATAGAGACACAACAAAACTTGGTTAATGTAGGGATATATGAAATCAGTAGGATTTAAAATGAACTATCAATCATGTAGTCCATATTAAATACTATGAATAAGATAATGGAATAATATTATATTCAAATTGATGTGATATATAAACCCAAAAATATTGTTATCACCATTCCAGGATCAATGTAACAGGATATAGAGCTGGATAGCACATGTGTAGATCATTTATTCCAATTCATAGCTAATCTATGGTACAATACAATAGAGAAAAATGAATAATATAATAACATTCTACCATAAACATTGTAATTTTTAAATTTACCATTTACTTGGTGAATATGGGAAGAGACTCAAGGATGTTGATATTCCCCCATCATATGGATTTTATAAATAAGTAAATCATTGTAAATCATCTGTCTTGATATTGAGACACTTTATATTTATTTTAAGACACCCTTTGTTAGGGTATTAGCATAACGAGTGTTATAACACATTATATATGATGTTTAAGTTCATGTGATCCATAAAAATAAATATTATGATTAATGTTGTACATATTTGACATCAAAATACTAAGTTATAAGTATTTATTGCTTAATGATTATGTTGCTGCATTTTAGGCTCACACATCTTGGACCATATGTTATTGTAGTATAAGGTAATATAGATGGGACTATATGTTAATGAAATAAAACCATGTCTTGAATGTTGATCTCATAGAAAAGGTAAATCATGTGCCAGTGATCTTGCATCAGAGTGATGAGTTGAGATATACTTGTCAAGCATGATCTTGAATCACACTTGGTTTTTGGGTTCCTTAGTATTGTTATAAGCAAAAATAGAAATTAGATTTAATTTTTGATAAATGAAAATCCCTTGGAAGACATTATATTCGATAGTATAAAGAAGTTAATATTGGGATTACATGCATATTCAATAATTTTGTTTTTTAAGCCATATATTATCATAACTGATGGTCATGAAAACATTTTTTGTGATTCATGGGAGCTAGGATAGAAATGAGTCATGGGTGATGAATATTAGAGAAGATTTATTGAAACATACAGAATGATTATCATAAAATGAATGAGTGAAACATATCATTAATTTAGTGTATATTAAAGATATATATTTCCTTAAAAAATAATCATCAGGTTTATAATCATTAGTCTCAGACTGTTTAAATGAAGTACCACACCCTTTCATCAAGAATCGATACAATATATGGTGTGGTAACATTCGGGATGTCTAATCCACATGAATAATATGATTGTGGGTTGTGTAAATAATGTATCAAGGTTTTTGAACCGAGGATGATTATATGTGATAGAAATTATATGGATTCTCAGGAATCACATGAGGTGATGAGTTCCACAATGATGTTTCTAGGGAACACAAGGATCAGATAGAATATTTAAGGGTAAAGAGACCTCTGGATGACATGTCGGTGCCTCATATACAAGATCAGAATTGAGGCATACATGATTAGTCAAAAAGATAGTTCATTGAATATAGATATGATCCATATGAGGGGTTATGAATGTAATGTGTATATAGAAACACTTGATCCGCGAATTTGATTACGGTTTACAGTTTATCCAAGTGTGGTTTTGAAACCCCAGAGAGAGCTTAGATGGAAATAGATGAGTGGATATAACCATGAAAGGATGGTTGAATGCCAATATATACTACCTATAGAGGGCTGGTATAATGATTATGGTCATGAATCTTAGACAACATAACATGTGCTTTTTCATCATTAAATGAGGAACATATAAATGAGGTACCACATACTTGTTATGATAATAGTTATTCGATAAGGTTTCATAATGAGGAGGATGTAAAATCCAGTTGAATAGTTGTATTATAGGTTTTGTAAATAATGTATCTATGATCTGGAACCAGTGATGATGATATGAGTCATACTTTCTTGGGATTCTAATCAACCATAATGTTACTATAAGTTCTATTATGATATTTTCAGGGATCACAAAAATTAAGGGACCTTTTTGAAGGATAAATATTTCTTCGGTAGATAGGGTGATTGCTTGTTTATGGGATCCAATGTGGTGTAAACATTCATAATCCATAAATTAATCCATTGAATATAGATACAAACCATACCAAAGGATGTGAATTGTTTTTGAATATTCAAATAATTGATCTATGAAGTAGGTTATGGGGACAATTCATTCAAAGGAGGTTTCAACCCCAAAAACGTGGCCTCACCACATGAGAAACATATTTATCAAGGAAATGATATCCGATAAATAATTTATATTATTTTTTATAGTATAATAGATTTAGGTAGATTCACAGAGATTTTCATAGAGTCATAAGACACACACTTTAATATTTTAACCTCTTTTATTTTCTATAAGGCCCCGACCTTAAACATTATTTAACATTGAATTAAATGAATAATTCACAATGATGATCTTTTTAGGTTTAGGGTTTTAGATAATTAGGACATAACTATTAAATCTGAAAAGATTACAATGTAGACACTTCTACTAAGATTCCATAAAATAAAACCTCTTAAAAAGAAACATGTCTAGTTCCGTGTTTTATATAGCATGACTTTCCCTTGATCTCATCCTTGACCCTATTCCACATTAAGTCCTGTGAAAAACATTTCATAAAACTTGGGGTGAGCATAAAAAGCTCTGTAAGGGATACAAAAAGAATGAAAACTGTTAGTTTTTCAAACATCAAGTAAACCATGTATAACTTTATCAAAGTAATAACTTCACCTTCATGAAGTAGTAAAAACTCTTCACTGAATAAAATATAATTACATACCTTTTTGTAACCAAAGGATTACCATAAAACCCATATAAAGAACACATAACATATAAAGGTAACATGGGACATAAACATACTTAAGTGGAATAACCATACGGTCGACTTCCACACATATCACATAATGGAATAGTCATACGGCCAACTTCCATACATACTTAATGGAATAGCCATACGGCTGACTTCTATACCCAATGCATTGGAGGTTATAATGTAACCACCCGTCCTGGTATTCACGGCACTACCCGTCATATGGTTTATCACGTAACCACCCGTCAAATGTCCAAGTACCATTATAAAAATCATATTACATAAAACAAATATAATGGAAAGAAAACATTTCCACACTTTGATCACAATATATCACTTAAATATATTGACATAACAAATCCATTATAAAAACCATTTTCAATACCAAAATACATAAAAGAGTATATGGTATTTATTTCATTTAAAAAACATTACGGCTTGTTCAGGAAGCCAAAGACCAAATAATACTCGTGGTAGCAGAAAAGGTCGTTGTCACTGCGTAAGTTAAAAGAAACATTCCTTTTTGTCATTTTGTAAAACACTTCGTAGAAAAAGATTCCTTTTGTATAAAAGTAAAAGTCACATGGGTTTATACACAGTATAAAGGAAAGTTGTGTATAAAACGAAATATGCCTCAATGAAAGGAGATTGAGGCAAAGTCCCTTACCTTGGGTCCAACTTGACTCGGTCATTCTTTAATCTCCTGAATAATAAACTTTAGTTAATTTCTACTTGTTTAAGAACCTTTTTAATGTTCATTATTCCTTTTATATCACTTATTTCCATGTCATGAACACTGTGTAATTATTTAACTTAATAACGGTCATTGGTAATTGAGTCAAAAATAAACCCTTTATAATTACAAGATGTCCATGTATCCATTATATCCAGAATTATAATCATGATGTATATAGCATATATATCATATATATCCAGTATATACATGCATTTATAATATTACATAATCATTTAGATGTAAGAAATGAAAGGCACCGTTCATGGAGACGGTAAGCCGTACGTACGCATGAACGCTACTTTCATTTATATTTCATATTTTATAGAATGGAATTATAATGATATAAAGATATATTATAATTCCAGTGTAATATAATATATAATATCATAACTTCATCCTCTATACGTCCCACATATGTTATTAACGAATCAAATCACTTTGAGGGGGCGGTAGTCCGCACTTGAATAAAAGAAGATATCACATTTACCCATAATGGAAACCATAAAAGTATGCCCAAAATAAAAAATACAGAAGATTAAGGAAAACATAAACATATTATATAAATATAGTGTCATATTAATGGCCACCTTTTAAGGTGTTAAAAGAATGCTGAACAATCATCGTTTCGGGAGGCAGAAATTCACCATCCACAGAAACAATATGTTATTTAACCCTTAGATGTAGGTGTCTATAAGTGTAGCTCGAATAATTCTTATAATAACATCCTAGTATATGGAAGATACTTGATTTGTTACAAAATAAATGAATAAAAATAGTTTAGGGGGTTGGATAAGCAATATAAAACAAAAGGAATCAAGTGAAGACATTACCTTAAAATCGGGTAACTCCGTTTGGTTTGAGCTCAATGGCTTCCTTGGGAAGACTTCTGCCCAAAGTGAGGCTTCAAGGAGTAAGAGAGGGAAGTGTAAAGACAAAATGGGCAGGTTTTGGCCGATCCAAAGGCTTTGGGAGTGTGGGTAAGGAGGTATAGGTGGGGGCCTTTTATAAGAGGAGATGAGGGGCACTCTTGGAAGGTAAAGAAAAGTCACATTATTTTAAAATGGTATTCCGATTTAAGAGGTACCACATTGATATAATTCGAGGATAAGGTGATAAGGATTAAAATCCACTCATCCAATAGATATTGGACATGTTTAGGTCTTAGATATTACATTTTCTTTCCATTTTAGTTAAATCGTTTATTAATGAGGTAATCGCTGCATCATCATGATGTCATAAATAATTTAATTTATTTAATGTCTAAAAATTATAAAAAAACTATCATGATGTAGGAAATATTTTTATCTTTCCAATTACAATTTAGAATAAAAAATATGACTTGTATAACCCCATGTAAAAATTGTTTTAGTAAAACATCTCATGTTGGTGTTATTCTTACTTTAACATTAAATAAAACGTTATTTATGTCATTTCCCAACCAATGTGGCTCAATGGGGTCCCCAAGTTGACCCATGGCTTCTCTTGGTTTCCCATGACACATCCAATAAGGGTATGACATCTGTCTAGGTATTTTCATTTTATTATAATATCATTTTTGCCTTAACTTGCACTAATTACCTCTAATCGCGATTAAAAACTTAATAATTTACTATTTACCAAAAAATTATTTTAATCTCATTGAACCACATTTTACTTCTTAATGATGACCATGTATTTCGGATTTTTGAAATTCAAAACTTAGAAGTGGTAAAATTTCATTTAAACGAAAAATTAGTTTTTATAAGTACCACTTAGTGGTTTCACTATTCATCAAAAATTGAAGTTTTTCAGAAAATTACCAAATATTCACCCTAATCTATAATTGATATTCCGAATTCAAAAATAAAGACTATTTTACAAAATTCAAAACATATAAGTCACATTAATTAATTTAATAATTAATTCCCACTGTCATGACAAATAACGTGTTTTTATGAAACAATAAGTATCAAAAGATTGACACTAGTTTAAGTCCGATTTCAAAGTGAAATTAATTCCAAAGACCACTATTGGATTAAATGGTAAAAATATAATCTAATTTCACTTAAAAACCAATTCAAAATATTATCTAATAATCTTAATAAATTAGATTAAAAAGTGTTTTTAATTAAAATACAACATTTTACACTATTCATTAAAAAATGAACTTTATCGGAAAAATACTAAAAATTTACACAAAGTAAATTTTGATTTCCGATTCTAAAGTAGAGTTATATTTTGTCCAATAGAATGTATAAGAGTGATCAAAACTATATTTAATGACTGTTCTCCATCAAAAGGTGATAAGTGAACCTTTAGTGAAAATTAGGGTATAAATGCCAAAAATTGAATTCTTTCCGTATATTAAGTCTTTGTATTTTATTGGATAAATGTAAAAACACTTAAAAAACATAAATAATAATATTTTAGTTATTTCTATCCATTCCCGCCAAAACAACAGCTACATGTTAACTACCATTTAAAAAAATATTATTATATTACTAGTGTACAACATAAGTTTTCAAAGAAACTCATCGTTGCGTATCGAGTACGCTATCGAACGTAGAAACCCCTTTTAATTAAAATTAATATTTAATTCGTAAATATTAATAAATATGAAAATGTTTTATTCATTATTTACCTGGGATGTTACATCCTTCCCCCCTTTTGAGAATTGCATCCTCGCAATTTTATTCACTTATCAAAATAAGTGGGGGTATTTATCCCTCATAGAATTTTCAGATTCCCACGTTGCATCTTCAACCATATGGTTTTTCCAAAAAATATTTACCTGGTGAATTACCTTATTTCGCAACACATGCTCTCTTCGGTCATGAATCTGGACTGGTTGTTCTTCATATGATAGGTTCTCTTCCAGCTGAACTACCACTGGACTCAAAACATGAGATGGATCTGGCATATACTTCCTCAACATCGAAACATGAAAAACATTGTGTACCTGAGATAAACTCGGAGGTAAAGCCACTCGATAAGCAACTGATCCAACTCTCTCCAGAATTTCATATGGTCCAATGAACCTTGGACTCAGCTTTCCTTTCTTACCAAATCTCATCACACTTTTCCATGGTGAAACCTTGAGAAAAAAATGATCACCTTCCTCGGAAGATAGATCCTTCCTCTGGTTATCTGCATAACTCTTCTGCCTGTTTTGAGCTATTCTCATGTGTTTCTGAATCAACTAAACTTTTTCTGCCTTCTCTTCTACCAATTCTGGTCCCATCAGATTCCTTTCACCCACCTCATCCCAAAATGCTGTAGTTCGACACCGCTTCCCATATAATGCCTCAAATGGTGCCAAATTTATACTAGAATGGAAACTGTTATTATAAGAAAACTCATCCATAGAAAGATGTTGGTCCCAAATTCCCTGATAATCCATCGAAAAAGCTCGTAGCATATCCTCCAAGGTCTGAATTGTTTGTTCTGGCTTCCCATCTGATTGCGGATGAAAAGCTGTACTAAAATTTAATTCAGTACCCAACAACTTTTGAAGGGCTTTGCAAAAGTTAGAAGTGAACCTGGGATCACGATCGGACACAATGGAGAGAGTAAATCCATGTAACCCGACTATCTCTTTAAGATACAAACGGGAAAGTTGATCTAGGGAAGCATTATCTCGTATAGCAAGGAAATGAGCAGATTTAGTCAAGCGATCAACAATAACCCAGATTGCATTATTACCTCTAGATGTCTTCGGTAATCCCATGACAAAATCCATGGATATATTTTCCCATTTCCACTCTGGCACTGGTAAAGGCTGATGCATCCCTTTCGGTAACTGCCACTCTGCTTTAACCTGCTGACAAGTCAAACACTTCATAGTAAAATCAGCAATATCCCTTTTCATTCCATCCCACCAGTAATACTCCCGCAGATCTCTGTACATCTTAGTACTGCCAGGATGAACTGAAAACAGGGAACTATGAGCCTCACATAACAACTCATTCTTCATCTATGAATCACAAGTCACGCATAATATCTTCCAAAACCTCAAAACACAATCATTATCAATGTTGAATTCAGGCATCTTACCCTTCTGAACCAGCTCTACCTTTTTCTGCAACTCACTGTCTTCTCACTATGCTTGCTTAATTCTGTCTGATAGGGATGATCTCACTGATATCGAAAACAAAACAGAAGAACATCCTACACCAACAACATCTATGCCAAATTTCATCAATTCAAAAACCAAAGGATTTTGTTCCAAACGTAGCATGGTTAATGAAGCATTACTTTTTTGACTCAAAGCATCAGCCAATTTATTTTCTTTTCCCGGATGATAATGAATTGTACAATCATAATCCTTGATTAATTCCAGCCATCTCCTCTATCTCGTGTTCAATTCTTTCTGAGTGAATATATACTTTAATTTTTTGTGATCAATATATATTTCACACTTTACTCCATATAAAAGATGCCTCCAAATTTTTAAAGTAAAAACAATAGCAGATAATTCCAAATCATGTGTAGGGTAATTTACCTCATGAGTTTTCAACTGACGTGAAGCATAAAAAATTACCTTATCATTCTGCATAAGGACACAGCCAAGTCCCTTCAAAGAATAATCACTGTATATAACAAAATCACCATTCCTGGAAGGAAGTGCCAAAACTGGAGCATTCACCAATCTTATTTTCAACTCCTGAAAACAATCATCACATTCTTTTGTACATATAATCTTAACACCCTTCCAAGTTAGCTTAGACATTGGAATAGATAACCGTGAAAATTTTTCAATAAACCTTCGATAGTAACCTTCCAAACCAAGAAAACTATAGATCTCAGTTACATTTGTGGGTCTTGGCCATTCTTCAACAACTTATGTTTTAGGAGGATCAACAGTTATGGTTTCTTTTGAAACAATGTGACCTAGGAAAGAAATTTTCTGTAACCAAAAATCACACTTTTTGAATTTTCTATATAGTTTCATTTATTTTAAGGTTTTCAATATAACCCTTAAATGACTTTCGTGCTCCTCTTTACTTTTAGAAAACACTAAAATGTCATCAATGAAAACAACCACAAACTTATCCAAGAACTCATGGAAAATTCTATTCATAAGGTCCATGAATACAGCAGGTGCATTGGTTAACCAAAAAGGCATCACTACAAATTCATAATGGCCATATCTAGTACAGAACGCAGTCTTCGGAATGTCTGCTTCTTTTACTTTCAACTGATGGTACCCCGACCTCAAGTCAATCTTTGAAAAATACTGAGCTCCCTGGAGCTGATACCACTTCATTCGACAGCCCAACATCTGCTGAAGTTGTTGCAAAGGATTTCACCACCCCTTTATGCTTGTAGTCTGTCTGCTTTCCCCCAGTCGAGTTCTTCGTTAGACACTCATTTGCATAATGACCCATTTCATTACACTTAAAACATCTTACTACTGGCTTTTCAATGCATGCTTGATCATCTTCCTTACAGTTACGAGCAATATGACTAGATTTACCACACCGAAAGCACTTACCAGTCTTGGATAAACATTCTCCAGGATTCATTTTACCACACTTCTCACAGAATAGATATTTTGTTTTATTACCTCCTTGCTTCATTGATGAATTCTTCCCTTTTGCCTGCCAACTGGACCTCTTATTCTGTTGTTTGTCATAGAACACCTGGTCATCGACAAACTCTATTTCCACCTTCTCCACACATTGAACAAGTTTTTCATAACTTATAAACTCACGAGATTCTAATGCCCTTCGATACTTTGGCTTTAACCCAGAGTAAAAATGTTTTATTTTACTATCAAGATCTCGTATGATGTTTGGAGCATACCTTGCCAATCGAGTGAACTTTACATCATAAGTAGCCACAGAATCATCCTCTTACCTCAACTCTAGAAACTGTTTTTCCATCCTAAGACGAAACACCATAGGAAAATATTTCTCAAGAAACACACCTCTGAATTCGTCCCAGTGAAGATCCTCAATCTCATAACTATCCCTAATATTTTTCACCATCGACCACCACTGATCAGCTTCACCTTCAAAACGGTAAAAAGCAAGACTAACCTTTTGATGTTCTGAACACCCTATGAAATCAAAAATCTTATCTACTTATTTAATCCACCCTTCAGCTAGTACAGGGTCAGATGATCCTCTGAATGATGGGCGATGTTGCGTCATGAAATGTTCCACCACTGACATGTTCCTCTGCGGTTGATCTGGCTGATCTCGTGCATGGATACCACCACTATTTATAGCCTGAGGCAACTGTTCCATCACTACAACAAACTGTTTAGTTCCAATTCTGACCATCTCAGGTTGCTGATATGGAAGGTTGTCTTCCTCCTGATGTCGTCCCAACATAGCTGCTTTGTTTCCTCTGCGGAAAACCATTCTGAACACAGAAATATCTTAGGTGAAGCAACATGGTAATCTTTAAATGATATATCATTTCAATCATACCATAAATTAACTTATTATTAAACAATTTTCTAACTCCTAAAGTTGTATAAACCGACCTTTGATACCAACTATAAGGCCCCGACCTTAAACATTACTTAATATTGAATTAAATGAATAATTAACATTGAGGATATTTTCTGGTTTAGACTTTTAGAGAATTAGGATATAACTATTACATCTCAAAAGATTACAAAGTAGACACTTCTACTAAGATTCCATAAAATAAAAACTCTTAAAAAGAAACATATCTAGTTCCATGTTTTTTATAGCATGACTTTCCCTTGATCCCATCCTTGACCCTATTCCACATTAAGTCCTGTAAAAAAACATTTCAAAAAACTTGGGGGAGCATAAAAAGCTCAGTAGGGGATACACAAAGAATGAAAACTGTTAGTTTTTCAAAAACATCAAGTAAACCATGTATAACTTTATCAAAGTAATACCTTCACCTTCATGAAGTAGTAAAAACTCTTCACTGAATAAAATATCATTACCTACCTTTTTGTAACAAAAGGATTACCATAAAACCCATATAAAGAACACATAATATATAAAGGTAACTTGGGACATAAACATACTTAAGTGGAATAACCATATGGTGGACTTCCACACATATCACTTAATAGAATAGCCATATGGCCAACTTCCATACATACTTAAGGGAATAGCCATATGGACGACTTCTATACCCAATGAATTGGAGGTTATAACGTAACCACCTGTCCTGGTATTCATGGCACCACCCGTCTTATGGTTTATATCGTAACCACCCGTCAAATGTCCATGTACCATTATAAAAATCACAAGACATAAAAAAATATAATGGAAAGTAAACATTTCCACAATTTGATCACAATATATTACTTAAATATATTGACATAAAAAATCCATTATAAAAACCATTTTCAATTCCAAAATACATAAAAGAGTATATGGTATTTATTGCATTTAAAAAAAACATTACGGCTTGTTCAGGAAGCCAATGACCAAATAATACTTGCGGCGGCAGAAAAGGTCGTTGTCACCGCGTACTTTTAAAGAAACATTCCTTTTTGTCATTTGGTAAAACGCTTCGTAGAAAAAGATTCTTTTTGTATAAAAGTAAAAGTCAAAGGGGTTTATTCACCGTATAAAAGAAAGTTGTGTATAAAACGAAATATGCCTCAATGAAAGGTGATTGAGACGAAGTCCCTTACCTCGGGCCCGACTTGACTCGGCCGTTCTTTAATATCCTGAATAATAAACTTGAGTTAATTTCTACTTGTTTAAGAACCTTTTGATGGTTCATTATTCCTTTTATATCACTTATTTCCATGTCATGAACACTATGTAATTATTTATGTTAATAACGGTAAATGGTACTTGAGTCAAAAATAAACCATTTATAATTACAATTTGTCCATGTATCCATTATACCTAGAATTATAATCATGATGTATATATCATATATATCATATATATCCAGTATATACATGCATTTATAATATTACATAATCATTTAGATGTAAGAAATGAAATGCACCGTTCATGGAGACGGTAAGCCGTATGTACGCATGAACGCTACTTTCATTTCTATTTCATATTTTATAGAATGGAATCATATTGATATAAAGGTATATTATAAATCAAGTGTAATATCATATATAATATCATAACTTCATCCTCTATACGTCCCACATATGGTATTAACGAATCAAATCACTTTGAGGGGGCGGTAGTCCGCACTTCCTTAAATGAAGATATCCCATTTACCCATAATGGAAACCATAAAGGTATGCCCAAAATGAAAAATAAATAAGCATAAGTATAAAATAAAAATATTATATAAATATAGTGTCATCTTAATGTCCACCTTTGGAGGTGTTAAAAGAATGTTGAACAATCATCGTTTCGGGAGGCAGAAATTCGCCATCCACGGAAACAGTATGTTCTTTAACCATTAGATGTAGGTGTGTGTAAGTGTAGATCTAATACTTCTTATAAAAATATCCTATTATATGGAAGATACTGAAGTTTTTAAAAAATAAATTAATAAAAAGAGTTTAGGGGGTTGGAGAAGCAAAATAAAACAAAAGGAATCAAGTGAATACATTACCTTAAAATCGGGTAACTCCGTTTGGTTTGAGCTCAAAAGAATTCCTTGGGAAGACTTCTGCCCAAAGTGAGGCATCAAGGAGTAAGATAGGAAATTGGAGAGAAATAATGGGTAGGGTTTGGCCGAGACAAAGGCTTTGGGAGTGTGGTTAAGGAGGTATAGGTGGGGGCCTTTTATAAGAGGAGAGGAGGGGCACTCTTGGAACGTAAAGAAAAGTCACTTTATTTTAAAATGTTATTCGGATTTAAGAGGTCCCACATTGATATAATTCGAGGATAAGGTGATAAGGGTTCTAAGTCCACTCATAAAATAGTTTTTGGACATGTTTAGGTCTTAGATATTACATTATCATTCCATTTTATTTAAATCGTTTGTTAATGAGGTAATCGCTGCATCATCATGATGTCATAAATAATTTAATTTATTTAATGTCTAAAAATTATAAACAAACTATCATGATGTATAAAATTTTTTTATCTTTCCAATGACTATTTATAATAAAAAATCTGACTTGTATAACCCCATGTAAAAATTGTTTTAGTAAAACATCTCATGTTTGTGTTATTCTTACTTTAACATTAAATAAAAAGGTATTTATGTCATTTCCCAACCAAAGTAGCTCCATGGGGTATTCAAGTTGACCCATGGCTTTTCTTGGTCGGCCATGACACATCCAATAAGTGTAGGAAATGTGTCTAGGGATTTTCATTTTATTATAATATCATTTTTGCCTTAAATTGCACTAATTACCTCTAATCACGATTAAAAACTTAATAAGTTACTATTCACCAAAAAATTATTTTAATCTCATTGAACCACATTTTACTTCTTAATGAAGACCATGTATGTCGGATTTTTGAAATTCAAAACACAGAAGTGGTAAAATTTCATTTAAACGAAAAATCAGTTTTTATAAGTACCACTTAGTGGTTTCACTATTCATAAAAAATTATTGTTTTTTAGAAAAATAAAAAAAATTCACCCTAAGCTATAATTGATATTACGAATTCAAAAATAAAGTCTATTTTACAGAATTCGAAGCAGATAAGTCACATTAATTAATTTAACAATTAATTCCCGTTGTCAGGACAAATAGGGTGTTTTTATGAAACAATAAGTATCAAAAGATTTACACTAGTTTAAGTCCGATTTCAAAGTGAAATTAATTCCAACGACCACTATTGGATTAAATGGTAAAAATATATTCTAATTTCACTTAAAAACCAATTCAAAATATTATCTAATCATCTTAATAAATTAGATTAAAAAGAGGTTTTGATTTAAAATACAAAATTTTACACTATTCATTAAAAAAATGAACTTTATCGGAAAAATACCAAAAATTTACACAAAGTAAATTTTGATGTCACGATTCTAAAGAAGAGTTATATTTGGTCCAATATAATTTATAATAATGATCAAAACTATATTTAATGAAGGTTCGCTATCAAAAGGTGATAATTGAACCTTTAGTGAAAATTAGGTTATAAATGCCAAAAATTGAATTCTTTCCATATTTTAAGCCGTTGTCTTTTATTGGATAAATGTAAAAACAATTATATAACATATATAATCATATATTAGTTATTTATATCCATTTCTGCCAATACAACGGCTACATGTTAACTACCATTTAAAAAAATATTATTATATTAATAGTGTAGAATGTAAGATTTCAAAGAAACTCATCGTTGCGTATCGAGTACGCTATCAAACGTAGAGACCCATTTTAATTATAATTAATATTTAATTCGTAAATATTAATAAATATGAAAATGTTTTATTCATTATTTACCTAGGATGTTACATTTTCACTCTGTACTTTTTGAAATACCTAATGATGAAATTTATATAACACAACAACATTAATACTTCTCATAACTATGTTTTTTGGTTTTTTATCTGACATTTTTATGTCTCATTCAACATTGGTTTAAGGTCTATTGATATGTACCATCATGTTCTAGTGTATAATGATGGGCGTATTTTTCTAAATTGTATATATTTTAGGGCCATGATATGTTGACTGGGGAAATGGGTGAGTGTGACAATATAACAAATTTAGGATTTTCATGATCTAGAATAATACAACTCCTTTTTGAATGAAGGTCATAATGTTGTAAATCTTTCCTCAATGTTATCAGATCAGGAGAAAGAATGCGATATAGAAACATAGGATATTACAGTTAGTTAGAGTTATGGGAACAATTATTTTGGTATGTTATTAGGGAACATAATTACCAGACGACCCTTTTTAAAATATAAAATTCCTCTAGATGATAGGACATGGACTTCAACAGTGGAAACATATTGGGTAATACTTTTATATTAATGTAGATGGTCCTTGGTATCCATATATGGTCATTTTTCATGTCACGACCCGTCCTCGGGGCCCGTGCCGTGACTACCCCAAGCCCGCCTTCCATAGGACAGGGGCTGGCGACTAGCACCAAGGCGTAAATTCCCGGTAAACAGGGAAGGCATTGCCTTTATAAGTAACAACCACCACAGAGTCAGCAAGCGGAAAGTAACTACAAAGTGTAGAAAAGTAAAGGGGGCCGGAATACAAGCCCAACTGAAAGTACAACTGAAAAGTAAAGTACAGCAACTGAAGAAAAGACGGCGGCCTCGTGTCGTCCACTGGCAATCCCACCTGAAGGGTGGGTACAAATAGCCTCCAGGCTCCTCGGGTCCCACGTCCGCTCCGAGCACGTCCCGCCCAGTGGTCCACCTCCAGGTACCGTCCTGCTCCACGCCCCAACTGTGATCATCACTGTCCATCGTATACATCCAACACAACAAGGTGCGGGCATAGCCCGTGCAGGGGTGAGTACAAGCTACTCAGTAAGGACCCCGAGACCCCCGAAGGTCTCCCGAAATCCACAAAGGATATAGCACAAAAGAAAGATGCAATCACGAAGTAACATCTGACTCGAATTAGGTATATGCCCATACATATACCTAAGTCCCCAATTCTAGCTCTGCTCACGAGCTCAAGAACAACTCAATCCACAAAGGAAAGCAAGACTCAAATCCACAAGGAGAGTAAATAGTAAATCCACATAGGATAGTTCAACACAATCCACAAAGGAGAGTAACATAAGATTCAGCTCAACCAGGTATACTTTTTCAGATGACGTCAAAGACGATCACTGATCCATCTAAGTCGTCGGACCCACGAAGGATCGATAGGTACTAACCCCCGAAAAAGACCCACACAGGATCGGGCTCACACAGAACCTGTAGGCAGTGGCTCACACAGAACCGGTAGTAAGGACCCACATAGGATCGGGCTCACACAGAACCTGTAGCACTGATCCACGTGGGATCGCTGAGTGCAGTAGTCGATGCAGTCCACTGAGGATCCCTGCACAGTCGTCGCCGCAGTCCACGAAGGATCTCTGCTCTGCCGTCGTCGCAGTCCACGGAGGATCTCTGCTCTGGCGTCGTCGCAGTCCACGGAGGATCTCTGCTCTGTCGTCGAAGTCACAGCCAGCGCTAGGGTTCCCGCACACAGCGAGCTCGTTTAGGAGGGTCCGCTCCACGAGCCGAGAGGCTGATACATCAACTGACACGTAGTCCGAAGTTGATGTATCCAAAATTTCCGTATCGACAACAGGATATCAACGCAACAGACGGCGCGTCGATCGGACGCCCGGTCTGAGAGTTATTGGCATTTTCGTCCCAGGGGCCCGGTTGGTTTTTAGGGCAAAACCAACCCGACCGTACTCCGCCTGTATCCGATCCTCGAGCGGAGTATGCCAAAAGTTCCGTCTCACTTAGAGGAAACTACCACAGCTGACGGTACGTCGATCGGACGTCCGTAGCTCAAGTTATGAGCGTTTCCGCTCCGAGGGCCCGGTTGGTTTCGTGTACGAACCAACCCGGCTGAACCCAAAGTCTTTCGAAACCTTGAGTATAATATACCGAAACGACCGTCTCGATCCAAGGATCGCGTAGCCGCTGACGGTTCGTCAATCGGAGGTCCCAGGCCCAAGATATGGGCGAAAGACAGGAGAGGGCCCGAAACGGGGGTTCTGGGCCCGGGGCGACCCGGCCCGAACCCCCCCCCTTGGGTCGGCCGAACCGGGTCGGCCCGACCCGGCCCGACCCGGCTCGGCCGGGTCCGGTCCGGCCTGGGCGCGGCCCGGCCGACCGGACCGGCCGGCTCGGCTTCGGCCGCGCCGCCGAAGAACTGCCGCGGGTTTGACCCGCGGCTTGGTGGAAAACGCAGCCCGCGCGGGCCGCGTGCTGGGTGGCCGGACCGCGGACGCGGTCCGGCGGTTCGCCGCCGCCGCGGCTCGGCCGCGGCGGACTCCTCCGACGGCACGCCGGGCGCCGCCGCCTCCGGTCGCCGGCGCCGCCGCGCCGGCGACCCGCGCCGCCGCCCCCTTCCGCGGGCCGCCGGAGTTGCTCCGGTGGCCCGTTTTGCCTCCCGTCTGCGCCGTTGCTCCTCCCGGGGGCCGATCTTCACTGCGGGATCAACAGATGGCCCCTGTCGCGCGGTTCGTCGTCGTCCGCCATATCCGCACAACAAAAGTGATCGGCGGAGGGTTGTCGGGTCTTGTTCGTTAGACCCGCACCCTCCGCGTTAGTCATAAACCACGGGAGGAATAATCAACAACAATTTTAAATAAATTAAAATTGTCAGAGATCATTTTCTTTACTTTAAAAGAATAAACACGGGGAAAAACAAAAATATTCCAACATCCCTTACCTTGTCGTCGTCGTCGGACGAGAGGTCGTCGCGGAATCGCTCGTCGCGGAAGAAGGAGATCGTCGCGGTCCCGGCGTCGCGTCGCCAATCTCCGGATCAAGATCAAACGGATTTAATTAATTTAAATCCGTTGATATTGAATTATAAAAAAAAGGGGAGAAATAAACGATTCGTTTCTCACCTTAATTTCCGAACGAGGATCGGCCGCGGAAGAAGAGGCGTCGCCGAAGAACGTCGCGGGTAAAGCTCGTCGACGTCGCAGATCTCGGTGTGCGTCGTCGAATTCCGGTCGCCGGCGTTCTTCGCGTTCTTCGCGTTCTTCGCGTTTTTCGCGTTCTTCGCGTTCTTCGCGGGGAGATGAAGAGACAAAGATCCTCTCAAATCCTTTCAAAGGATTTTTAGGTTGGTCTTATTTTATAAACATGCCAACAAACGCAAAAGAGTAAGTAACGACCCATCAGTTCGTTGAATTAATTCAACGAGCGAAACAGCCCATTTAATTCACGAAAGAAACAACCCATTTAATTCACGAAATAAACCGCCCAATTAAATGGTCTGTTAAGAATTAAAGAAATCGCGTCGGTTGACTTTTCAGTTACTTTGACGGGTTTTCGCGGGTGCGTTACTAAGCGAAAGAAACGTCGGGGCTCGTGCGGGCCCCACTTCACAAATATCCTAACAAGGGGTAGGATATTTCCGGATAGCACCCTATCCGCTTTAACTCAGTTCAAGCCGCCTTTAAGTGGCTTCAAGTGGCTTCCAAGCAGCTTAAGTGAAATAAAATAAATTTGTCGCACAAACTTTATTTTATTTCTGACTTAAAGCCGCAAAATTTAAAAACCACGTCTGAGCAAATGCAACTCCGGAAGAGGCGTTTCTAAGCAAATACCGGCACTGCGATTTCATCGGTGCCCTCAGAATTCGATTCCGGGCACCGGTTCAAAAGATAGAAAAACCCGCTCGTCCGTTCACTGAACGTACCCGAGCCAAACTTCGGAAATTGATTCCGGGCACACCGGGTCTCGGAATCAGGTGCCGTCTAAAGCTGCGCTCTTGTAAAATTCCAAAGAAAATTAAGAAAAAAAATTTCCTTGAAATTTGCGGGTCTTTACATTTCAATTCAATGTAAGGTTTTACATGACTCAATATACTAAATAAATGAAGTGGTATACATTTATGAGATGGTCAGAAAAAATATTTGATTCACTCCAATTATTGGTTGATCATTTTCATGATATAATGGTCCATTTGAAAGTATTAATAATGGAAGTTTCTTTTTGTAGTTTACTATCATTCAATTATGACACAACTATCATGATATTTATCATCATTCCATGTGGAATCATGGGTTCTATTGTTTAGGGTCTGGTGATGTGGTCTTTATGATACATAGATTAAAGTCATATAGCCTGTAATAATCTCATAGAGTCAAACATCACATTGAAACGACACTATGAATTTGGGTGATATATTAACCCTTACATAAGATTATTAATAAAAATCTATATCGTTAAAAACCCTGTGAAGACCTGGAACATAAGTTTGTAATGTGGGACATTGAGAAAAGAAAATCCTGAGAAATTTATTTTAAAACATGGTTGATAATTATTGAATCTCATCTATAGTCATGATGATATTGTCTACACCATATGGTGTGACCATCACCTCTGATCTGGCATGATTGAAGCTCGGTGGGATAAGAATGAGGCCATCAAATAACAACCTATACTATACTGGCTAAGTTAATATGACATAGAATGGAAATAAAGAAGTACCCTACACAAATATATCATTCACAAAAGTGCGGAATTTCTAATTTATAGTTTTGAATCAATCTAATTCCTGAGTAAGGAAAATGAAACTCATATTATCATAGATGATAGATGATACCCACCCTGAAAGATGAGTGATTTTATTGGGTTCCAAGATGAGTTGGGTGGATTTATGATTTATGCTGTTGGAACTCTATGGGTTCTGAAACATATATTTTGAGGATAAGAATCAGGACATGTGAATGTTACTTCAAATAGTCCCCTACATGTGTTTTGCTCATACACAATGGTGCGACAATTTTTTATAAATTGTGGGTAGAACTAGGATTAAAGGTTTAGGCTTCATTTTTTATCCATTAATACTAAAAATAAACCTAATCAAATGACTTTTATTAATGGTCAGATATAGATATTTGTTTTGTATAAAAATTAAAATGGGGCACTTTAGTTTGATTTTTTATTTGGTTTATGATAGAGAATATTAGAATCACTATGTATCTTCTGATAACAAGAATCAAGCCACATAAAAATTTTATTTGTGGCCACATGAATAGTCTCAACATATAAATATGTTGTGGGGAATTTAATCATGGTGTATTCAATACGTAAGGGGCCTCGTCAATATGGATCTAGATCTTACATCGGGTAAAATAATTAAGCCCCGCCCCTGTGTAGTTTCTATACAAAAAATGAAGTGTTATGGGAAGGGAATGCAACTTACAAAAAGGAGGAATATTTGTAAAAAATTTATTGATTTCCCTAGGATAAAAAAATTTTAATTTCACTATTTATCTTTCTTTAATAGATATAAAAACATAAATTATTTTGTAGTAGAATATCTCTAATACAAATCTGGATCATATGCAAGGTAATGGGAAGGGTTCATCACCCAAGGGCATGAGAATTCATTGAAGTGCCTGTAGATAGCACACCAAGGTGAAGGGTGTGATTATAATAAATAAGTTCTTCTAATGATGAAATATGAAACCAATCATGAGATATGATATTTGGGTGTTTCAATATATCATATACCAATAGGAATAATACCAGGTAAATTTCTCAATGAAACATCTCCTCAAAAGATCTAGAACATATACAAAACTGAAAGGGTATATTGTAATTTTATGAATTATAGATAGGATTAATATGGTAGGTATAAATTCCATAATCTATCCCATGGTTTGGGATTCATTCCCTACATAGTTCCTAAAAAATACCCACAAAACATATATGAGTCATATGATGGAGAAACTAGAAATTTAATCCTCGAAATAGGAGACATCCACTATTGTGATGTGAGGTGGGAACATGGATTATATCTTGTTGAATGAAACCATGTTCATGTGTAAATACATATCTTATAGAGATTGGAATCGAGTCATATTTAGTTCTTTTTAGTATTCCATGGGTGATTGATCACTTATTCATATATTTTAACACTGAAGGGATCTCATACTGGGAGAGGATTTTTCTTGTGGTGGGAAAATCAAAATATTATAGAAATATTGGGGTAGCTACATTCAATACAAAAAATAGTAGGGCAGGTTATGATGGTGTTGAACTTGAAGTTATTCCTTTGTCTAGGAACTAACGAAGGGTATTATATTAATGAACATGAGATTGGGATTAGAAAAATAGACTCAGACATTACTACATATCCTAAAAGTGTAGGTTTGAAAGGATGAATATAGATCCTCAATATAAAATAGGGGGTAAATTGCATACTTTTAAAATTCCTTTGGAACCTTTAATGTTAACTTTAACAAGGTTAAATAAACATTCACAAATCCTCTAAAAGGAAACTATTCTTTTTTCTTATAAGAATGATTCTACATTAATGTGTATAAAATGTAAAATATAATCAGAGTAATGGAATTAGAAAGTATAAGAATGCTATACTTTCTAACGTTAACAAAGTTAAGATTACAGTGGAAATAAAAAATCTTGAAATTCAAAATAGTTACAACAAGATTCTTTTAACCCAAAAATAAGGGTATCCAACAACCTTGGATAAATTTTCCTTGATTTATACTTTCAAGAATGTTTTCTATTACTTTAAACCATGTTTGCCGTCAATCCGAAGATTAGTATCTATCTGGATATCCTCACAAGCCCTCGATTTATAAGGAAATCAAAACCTCTGTCTTCCAAACTTAGAAGCCCATGATCAGCACGATCAGAGTCTGCACAAAGAAAGTCTGAAAAAGTTGTTCACACCCCAACAAGTTGTTCATGACATCCACATGAAGCACTGAGAGTTAAAAGATCCTCTCTCTCTCTCTAGAAATCTCTTCACTTATTTTTCACATGCGTCAAGTTCATCCACTCTCCACATTCGTTTGTTCGATGTTGAAGCTTTTTCAAATGGACTTGTATTTATAGAGAAATCTTCCCAACAGTCATCTCCACTCCAGTGGTCATATTTTCTTAAAATTTAGAAGGGACCTGGACATGTGTAAAACATACAATGGTTCATTTGTAACAGATTGTATGACATTGTTTCAAGTAACAGAAACGATGTTGTGTTAATGATAAGTTTTATGTATAAGAAAACTTGGTATCCAATAATATTGGATTGTTACATTTAGACAATTCTAATATTTTCATGAAATTGGATTCTAAAGAAAAACAATAATAGAAAATTTGGTTTATAAGTAAAATAAAATCGGATTCTAAAACAAGTTTCTCATTTATTTTGGAATCAGAATCATAAAATTGGAATCACTAATTTACAAGATTTAGAATCATAAAACAGAATCACTTTTGCAATGGATTCAGAATCACAAAACAGAATCACTTTTGCACTAGATTTGAAATCAAAAACAGAATCACTTTTTCACTAGATTCATAATCACAAAACATAATCAATCGTGCACTGGATTCAGAATCACAAAGATGGTATCACTTATAAACATGATTCGGAATCATAAATACAGTATGAGAAATTGGAAATTATAACAGAATGGAAAATCATAATGATACACCTATAAGTATAACAAAATCATAAATCATAATGATACAATCGTATGTATAACAAAATGACAATTCCAGATCTTAATGAAAAAAACATTTCTTTAAGAAAAGACAGAACATAAGAAAAGGTGTTTGTGATTTTCGAAACATAAGACCATAAAGAATATAGAAGTCATAAGATAACCTTATTGACTAAAAAATCTGCCCATTTTTGTAAAGTACTAACAACTTCACTAAGGAAGAATATATTGACATCGATAAACAATTATGAAAAAATTATCTCCCCCTTTTATGAGATCTCATATGAATATGATTAACCCACAATTAGGTTATGTTTCCAAAGGATTGTATTCTTTATCATTAATATATTTTTTTCTATCTTAGGAAAATATCTCCCCCTTAGATAATCATCTCTTCTTAAAAGAAAACTCCCCCTTACATGGTCATTATCCTTTCATGCCATACTCTTGCATAATAGATTCTCCACTTTTGATATCTTCATTAAATTATTCCTTTGAATAAATTCTCTCCCTTTGTGATTTTCAAAAAGATTGAAATGAATAGAGAATTATAATATGTACCTATAAGGTTAAGCAAGCATACATTCAAAAAAAATTAAGATATGATGATGCTTTTAGGAAATAAAGTTTAGATTACTACAAATCATCGTAATGTAAAAAAATTATCCATCATTCTTCTTCTTAGAAAACATTTTCTTCATTAAGGAATTGTGTTTCTTCACTTTATTATGATCTTATTCATACTTATTCAATAAGATTTCCTGATAATTCTTCTTCTTTTTATAATGAAAATATCCTTTCTTCTTGAGTGTCCACCTTTCCCTCTAATTCAGCTTTGACTTCCTTCTCACTACTAACAGATCGAGCCAAAGATTTGAGTTGACTAACCCTCTCAGATATTGATGCCTTGACCTAATTGAATGTAGTTTCACAAGTATTGAAAGTGCTATTTGATGAATCGATAAAGTCACTGTACTATCTTATCTCTTCATTGATAGTCTTAGTGTGGATAAAGACTTTATTACAAGCCACCTTATGTACTTTGTAATCAATCAAAAGATTACTGAAATCCGCTTCTTGCTTGACCACCATGTTCATCAGCATATTAGTCAATTCCGCCTTTTGATCCAGGGTTTCTAGAATCATTTGACTCCATGCATCTATATTTTCAAGATTTGGATTGGTTCTAACAAATTTCATTAAAGATATCTTGACAAAGTCATTTCCAACAGATGATGATGATTCAGAACATGAAATATCCTTTCCTTTCTGAGATCCTTTTCAAGTTAAAGAAACTAATTTTTCTATTCTCCTGGAGGAGTTTTGGGGTGTTTCCTTTTTGGATGAGGTAACCAAAACACTCTTACCTTTGACATGATTTCAAACTGAAGATTGTTCATTTGAAACATAGATAACATTTAGATCTACATGTTCATCTTCCTTTTCTTGAAACTCTTTTTCTTTTCCACCTTGATGTCCAACCTCTTATTTCTCTTTATCTTCCACATCAATTTCTATTTGTTATTCTTCTTCATGTTCTAATTATTCTTCAACTTCTACCTCTTCCACAACTTCTACTTATTCCTCAAGTTCTTCTTCAACTTGTTCTTCAACATGTTCTTTTAAAACCGATTTAGATACATAATTCGAAGGAGTTCCAATGTAGTCTTCTACATCTCTTATAACATCATCATACTATTATTGAACAATATGATCATATATTTCTTGAACAGGTACTGATAAAGATAAAACATTCATGGATTTCTAGATTTCTGAAGTGGCAACCAGTTTCTTATGAAAAACATAAGATTCTTATATTTTTAATAATTTTTTCAACATATTTTAGAAGAGACTGAAAAATTTGCGCTTCCAATTATTTATTCTTTAACATCTTATAATTCTTTTCTTTTTCAATATTTTTTGGTTGTTTGATTTTCAAGGCCTTAGCCTCTGCAGGATTTATGCCAAAAGAAGGATCTTCATCTTTTCTAGTAGCTTCCATTTCTCTAAAGTTTTCCACTGTTGCATCATAATAGGCTTTATGGTTCATTGAAGAAGGATGTGCAAATACCGGGACATTAGGAACTTGTATAGGAATATTAAGTTCTTTCTGTTTCCTTTTCCTAGGTAGAAATTTTTATGATTCCAAAACATCTCCATTGTTCTGGACATCCATTTCATCAAAAATCATTGATTCCTGTAAGAACTGTACCTACATCCATCTTAGATTATCATCACTAAAAAAAAGAAAACTAAAATTATTTGAGACTGATCTGCATAGAACATTAAACTTTTCAAGGCACAGGAAAATTATCCTGGAGATAGTTTCTGAATACATATATACCTAGGATATGATGGATCCACCGTTTATTGCTCGGATGATGAGAAATATGTACATCACAATGTTGATATTTCTTAAGTTGACAAGATAGTCTAATAGAAAAAATATTTCATATCATTAGAGAGTCCTTATCTCCTTTTCTTGGTATAAGAAATCCTTGAATCTAGAGAGCTACCATCTTTGTGATTGTTGAAATATTCGTAATCTTCATATTCTTAACATACTTGAGACAAAGATAATCCAGAGCATTGGCTTTTTGAAAAGATCCTTCCTTCCTGGGATGTTTTTGAGAGAAAAGAATAGATTCCCCTTCATACGAAATGTTAAGAACATTTGTTTCCTTAATATAAGTTACTAAATACACCTTATCATAAAATTTTAACATAAAAATATTGTTACCATCCTTTTGGAGGAATGTAACAGATTCATTGAAATGAATAACCAGGTTAGGATAAACTGGATCCTGACTTTTCTCCTTAGCCACACAAACACTTTCCCATCCATTAGCTGTTATCACCTTATAAATAAAAGAATTATATTTTTCAATGAATTTAGATGAAAACAACCATTCCCTAAAGATTTACAAATCCTTAAATTCCTTGGTACTTTGCATCTGGTCTGCTGAGGATTCAAGATTCATTCAAAGAGAAAATAAATCAGAATGAAACGTTTGATGGAAACAGAACATTGGCACAGAGATCAGTAAAGATGGTGAAGAGATTATAAAAAATGAACCCCTTATATAGATGAGGGTATGACCTTTAAACTTCCATAAGATAATCGAAAATCTGAACATAATAAGATCTCATCTGATGGTTGAGGATGATTAAAATAAATAAATTCTGATCTTTTTGTAGTTAGGTAAAACGGAATTTAAAATTTTGAAAAGCCAACAACTAATACTTAAGATAAGATAATAAAGAGTAAGAATTTGTACCTTATACTATAATCTAAAGAATTTATCAATATTATATGAATTCTCTTGAATGTTTTAAAATCCATGATTTCAATACCAATCTTTTCAATACCGAAATTTTCTATATAGAAATTTTCAATACCGAAATTTCTAATAACAAAACAACTAATACAGAAATTTCTAATACCAAAACATCTAATATAGAAATTTCTAATTCTGAAATTTCTAATACCAAAATTTCTAATACCTAAATTTATAATACCATAATTTTCTTAAAAAACATAGAGAAAGAGGAAAAAAATAAAACAAATCTTATGAAAATAATAAAAACAAGAAATCATATGTATTTCCCCTGAAATAAAATATCATTTATTATAAGGATATTATTTAAAAAAGAAGTAAATATGAAATATTTCCTTATAGAGATCATTTCTAGATTTTTTTTCAATTATTTAATTCTATCGGGGGACAATGGTTTTGTGAAAATAATAGCAAGTTGTTCTTTCATTCTGATGAATTTGAAGATAATATCTCCCTAAAGTGTATGATCCCAAAGAAGGTGATATCAAATATCTATGTGCTTTGCATGAGAGTGATGTGAATTATTTTTAATTAGAAAATTTTAAATTGTGTTATCACACATTATTTGAGTCTTATTTAAACTCATATCATAGTTTTTGAGTGTGTGATGCATCCAAAACACTTGAGCACAATAACATCCAACTGCTACATATTCAGCTTCAGTAGTGGAAAGTGTTGTAGAATGTTGTTTCTTACATGAAAAAGAAACTATGGAATCTCTTAAAAAATGACAGGTTCTGGATGTACTTTTTCTATCCATTTTACAACAACTTATGTCAGTATCTAAATAACTTTTTTTGTTCAAAATTATTTCCAGAGGAATAAAAAAGTCCCAAATCTAAAGTTCCCTTCAAGTAGAGAAAAATTAATTCAATGCCTTTGAATAAGATACTTTAGGATTTGATTGGAATCCTGAACATAAGCATACTGAGAACATTATGTCAGGTCGACAAGCTATTAAGTAATGTAGACTTCCTATCATCCCTTTATAAGATGTCTTATCCACAGGTTTCCCTGCTTCATCAATATCAATAGTATTAGAGGTTCCAATAGGAGTACTTATACTCGTGGAATTATCCTACCCGAACATCTTAGGAAGAAATTTTATATACATATGTTGAGATATGTAAGTTCCATCTGTTTTTTTTGAAATTTGAAAACCACGAAAAAGGTTAACTCACCCATCGTACTCATCTCAAACCCAGATTTCATAATATATGCAAAGTAATCAATTAAGGACTGTTGGGTTGATCCGAAGATGATGTCATCAACTAGAATTTGGAAAATAAAAACATCATTATTATTTTTCTCAACTAAATCGGTAGGATCAGTAGTTCCCTTGAAATAGTTATTTTGAAGCAAAAATATTTCTCATCTATCATACCAAGCTCTAGGGGATTGTTTAAGTTTATACAGAGCTTTGGTATGTTTATAAACATGAGTAGGATGTTTTATATCTTCATTGATGGGGGGTTGATCTATATAGACTTCCTCATGTACATAACCATTAAATAATGCACACTTTACATCCATTTATAACGTTTGAAATTAAAGAATTTTACAATGGATAGAATAATACAAATAGATTAAAATTCATCTACAAGAGCACATGATTATTCATAGTCTATGCATTCTTGTTGGTTATAGCCGTTGGAAACTAATATCACTTTACTTCTAACAATAACTCCATTTTCATCGAATTTGTTTCTAAAACCACATTTTACTCCAATAATAGAAGTTTCCTTATGTTTTTCAACCATGGTCAAGACCTGATTCCTTACGAATTAATTTTTTTCATCTTTCATAGCCTCTATCCAATCTCCATCACCTAAGGATTCTTCAGGAGTCTTTGGTTCAAATTAATAATGAAAATAAAAATGTTCAACTTAATTCCATAATGAACTTCTAGTTCATAATGGCTGATTATCATTTCCAATGATATTATCACTGAGATGATTTCTAGGTAACAGATTATATGGGTTTTGAATTGTTTAATCATCAATATAGGGTAAACAATATTCCTGGGTAATTGTTTCAGAAACATTTTCTTGAATATTATCCTTAGCTGAAACATCTTCTATCAAAGGTTGGTGATTCATTTTATAATATATATTAGAAATAAGTTCAGGTTGTTTGAAAACAAAAGGATCATTTTCATAAAAATTATCATGAACTATTTCTTCCACAGTGCAAGTGTTTCTATTGAAAACTCTATATGCCTCAGAGTTAGTGGAGTAACCTAAGAAAATTATTTCATTAGATGTGGGTGAGAATTATGTATGTTATCATCGGTATTCAAGATAAATACTTTTCAACAAAAAATATTAAAGTAAGATACATTCGGTTTTCGACTAGTCCATATATCATAAGGTGTTTTATTAAAAAAGGTCTAATTATAACATGATTTATAGTATAACATGTAGTATTTACAGCTTTAGTCCAAAAATGGTTTGCTATAGAATATTCACACAACATTGTTATAGTTA
This sequence comes from Viscum album, assembly GCA_963277665.1. Lineage (NCBI taxonomy): Eukaryota > Viridiplantae > Streptophyta > Magnoliopsida > Santalales > Viscaceae > Viscum > Viscum album. Next base: position 1,131,926,128 of record OY728142.1, on the reverse strand, counting down.
TATCTTGAAGAAAAATATTTCTTCTTTCAACTACACTATTCTATTGAGGAGTTCTTGGAGGTGAAAAATTGGGAGTAATACCTTTCATACTATACAAACATTCAAAATCATAATTTTGAAATTCTCCTCCATGATCACTATGAATAGTTATTAATTGAATGTTTTTCTCATTTTTAAATTAATCTCTAAATAAATTTAAAAAATAAAAGGCTTTAGATTTATTTGCGTGAAAATAGACCCATGTAAATCTAGTGTAGTCAACAACTAAGACAAACACATAGTATTTGACTCCAATACATCTAGTTTCTATGGGACCATATAAGACCATGTGAAATAACTGTAAGGAATTAGAATTTGTAACTTCACATATAGATCTAATGCTAGATTTATGTTTCTTTCCATAATAACAATGATAACCGACTTTTGAAGAATCAAACCTAAGATCTGGTAGATCCTTAACAAGTACTTTATTAGAAAGTTTACTAATATTACTTAAGTTATAGTGTCTTAGTATTCTTTGCTAAAACCAATTTTGATCTTAAATTTCAGTTATGCAAGGAAGATCATGACTTCTATGGTCTTCTAGGTTTATTGTGTATACATTCTCTTGCCTATGGTCTGAGAGAATAAATTAATCCTTGGAATGTTTAATAAGTACTAGTCATTTCTAAAATTCACAAGGTATCTTTCATCACATTATTTACTTATGATGATGAGGTTGTGCTTAATGCCTTTAACAAATAAAACATTTTAAATTAATGATTTTCCAAGAAAAATAATGTTACATATACCAACGATTTCTCTTTGAGAGTAATCTGCAAAGGTAACTTTTCCACCTTTAGTCTTTAAAATCATTTTGAAATAGTCTTTGTTTCCAGTCATGTGCCAAGAACATCCACTATCCATGTACCAAATGTTGTTGGTACAACCTTCATTAACCTGAAAAATAAGATTTAGGTTTTTGGAATCTAATCTTTTATTGGATCCAGAATTGTTAGATGATAAAATTTTGGGTATCCACATTTGTTTAGAAATGTAGGCTTTATAAAACCCAAGATATTGAACATTATTTAAAAAATAGTTCTTCTTCAAATGACCACCACATTGGCATTTGGTACAAAAAGAAGATATTGGAGGAACAAAATAATTGTTTCTAAAAATAGGGTTTTCATGAGAATAACCCAATCCATGATTATTACCATGAGGTCGGATCTGAGAATACATCTTGTCAAAATTTTCCATACCTAATGTAAAATTTGCAAGACGTTTCTTCAAAGAAAAAATTTCAGACTTTAGTCTTGGCACTAAATTCCTATCCTTTGGAATAATAGACATAGATTTATGTTTATCCTCTAAAACATATTTATCAAAAAACAAATTATTATTATCTTTAGAAAGCATATAATTCTCAGAATTAGCATCCTAAAGTTTCTTAGATTTATTTTCTAAAACAACATTTTTTTATCAAGATCTTTGGTAAGATCAAAAATTTATTTTGTTAAAAAATAATTGTCTATAATTTTCCTTATCAAGATTCTAAGAAACTTTAAAATTTATTATCTCCAGAAACATAGCAAACCTAGAAACTTCATCATAGGAAGGCATATCATTATCATTGTCTGATGAAGAAGATTATTCATCTGATGAATAATCTTTACCTGGATAATTTTCACTGAAAGAAATATTGGTAAAGGATTCGGTAGATAATACCATAGCCATAATACATTGATTTTTAAATGGAATTTGGGCTATTAATCCAATATTCTTTTTCTTAGAAGATTCATAATATGAAGAACCGTTATAAGAATATCCACCCCTAGCACTCCATGTGTCATTGGATTTTAGGCTTCTTCTGTTTTTATTAAATGATATTCTTCTTGTTTCTCTAATAATTCTTGTCCTTCTTGTATCTTTTCTTATGTAAGGGAAAATTTGGACTGATATGACTAGTTATTCTATATTCATAGCATGTCACTTATCCATATTTCTTATCTTTTACATGGTTCTTATTGTATCTATATTGATAGTTCTTCTACCAAAAAATCGTGTTGATTCTCTGAGTAAGATTGGGTAACTCATTTTATGATGTTTCACTTTCACTAGATTCAGATTGAACAACATCCTTCTTAGATTTAGATCTTGATACTCTCTTAGGAGTCTTGGATATCGTATGATTTGAAGAGGTTGTAAAATCAACACATCAATTTACATTCTTCCATTTAATATTATCCACATCTCTTTTCATTCGGTTTCATGTTGATGAAGGGTTCTAAACAGTTCATCGAGTTAAATCTATGTAAGTTTTCTATTTTCATCTATAGCAGTTCTCTTGAATTCCCATTCGTTAAGCATGATTTCTTTAATCTTATCTACAAGAGCTTCATCATGTAAGCCTTTATCAACCATTTATTTTAATCTTTTGAAAATAATCATGAATATTTGTTGTAACTTATATATAGGTTCTCTATAAGAAAATCTGAAACCATGATACTCATCTCTGAGCATAACTCTTCTAGTTTCGATAACATTGGAAGATCCAAAGTGAGTTACTTCAAGATTCTTCCAAATACTATTTGAATCTTCACATGATAAAATTTGGATATATATATTTATATTTATAGAACAAAGCAAAGTATTATGTACCTTACAGTTCAGCTGCTATTCCACCTTATTTGGATTAGTAATGGTTCTAAGTTCCTTTTCATGAATATTATAATCTTCAGTTAACATAATGTAGATGTCTACACCTGTGTTTATCACAATGGTCTTCATTCTGTCTCTCCAGTACTCATAGTCATTTCAATCGATGATGGGTGGTCTAGTAGGATAGAAATTATCTAGAGATCCAACATGAAATCCTTCCATACTAATTTTTTCTCTTCCACAGAACTTATTAGAAGAAAAAGTTTATAATCAAATAAGAAAAAGAATGATTGAGCAAAAAAATTATATGTAGATATAAGTATTTGAGAAACCATCTCTAATACCAATTGTAGGATTTAATTGATGAATGTGGATTCTTAATATACAATAGGGGGTTGAATTGTATACTTTAAAAATTACATTATAAACCTTAATGTTATGTTTATAAATGATAAACAAAAATTTCTAAAACCTCTTAAATAAAGATTTTCTATTTTCTTAAATGATAGATTCTACCTTAAAGCGTATAGAATTTGAAATATAATTAGTGTGATGAAATTAGAATGTATACGAATGTTAGACTTTCTAACTTTAAAAAAGTTCAGATTACAAATGAAATAAAACAACTTGAAATAGAAAACAAATGACAAAAATAATTTTTTAACACAAAGATAAGGTTATCCAGCAACCTTGGATAAAGGTTCCTTGATTTATGTTTTCATGAAATTATGTCTTACCCAAACCCAGGTAAGCCCTCAATCTAAGGATCAACATCTGTCTTGATATCCATGCAAGACCTCGATTTAGAAGAAAATCAGAACCTCTGTCATCCAAACTCAAAATCCCACGACCAGCACCATCAGAGTCTGCACGAAGAAAATCTGAACACGTTGTCCACACCCGAAAAAGATGTTCACAACATCCGCACGGAGCACTGATAGTTGATAGAGCTTCTATCCCTAGAAATCACATCACATCTTTTTCACACATGTCAAGGTCATCCACTCTCCATATTCGTTTCTTCCAAGTTGAAGCTTTTTCAAATGGACTTGTATTTATAGGCAAAATTCCCCAACGGTCGGCTCCACTCCAACGGTCATATTTTCCTTAAATTTCGTAGGTACCTTGACACATGTCAAACATACAATGGTTAGTTTGTAACATTTTGTATGACATCGTTTCATGTAACAGAAATAATAATATGTAAAAGATAAGTGTTATGTATAAGAAAACATAGAATTTGATAATATTGAAATGATACATTAAAACAATTATAACATTATCATGGAATAAGATTTTAAAGAAAAACATTAATAGGAAAATGGTTCTACAAGTAAAAGTAAATCAGATTGTGAAACCAGTATCTCATTTGTTCTAGAATCAGAATCCTTAAATCAGAATCACTTATGTACTAGATTTATAATCTAAAACTGAATCACTTTTCCACCAAATTCCGAATCACAAAACAGAATAACTTTTTCATGGGATTCAGAATCAGAAACCATTATCACTTTTTCACTAGATACAGAATCACAAAATAGAATTACTTTTTCACCAGATTTGGAATCACAAATACGGTATCAGTTATACACCAGATTCGGAATCATTAAAACGGTTAGAGAAATTGTTAAATCTAACATAATGGAAAATCATAATGATACACCTGTAAGTATAACAGAATGATAAATTGTAATGATAGGTCTGTATGTATAACGAAATGAAAATTCCTAATATTAAGAAAAAAAATCATTAAGAAAAAGGTAGAACATAATAAATGGTGTGTGGGATTTTAAAGACATAAGTCCATAAGGAATAGATAAGTAATATGATAACCTTATTAACTCAACAAAAAGGACAATAACCAATAAAATGGTAGTTTATATAAACAAATTATCTTGTAAATATTTGAATCCTGTGTATTGGGAGGTAATTTTTTGTATGAAATTTTATATAGTCCCACGACAGAATATATGGATATCATGATGTATCGTGTATTAACATGAATATATCCACATGAATGTTCTTAAAAAGTATAATTACATAAATTGTTATGGAATATATGTGAGGAATATGTTGAATAAATAGTATATAAAAAAGGCTAATCATGATCCTGATTAGGCTCTCAATTATATGAAAATGAGGGAATTGGGAATGGGATGATCCAAGTAGATTAGAGTAAAACAATATGGACTTCACCTCATAGTTTAACATCATGAAACAGAGATGTGTTCATTGCATTTTAATATTATACAAAAAGGATGTGGTGATATTTTAGAGTTATGGCCAGGTCTAGGATTCGTGATCCTTGAAATAATGATTTATATTGGTTTTTCTGTATTGAAAGAACATTTAGTTATAAATAATTGATTTCATCTAAACATTGACTAAGATAAAATATTTGTGCAGAGGGATCATTTAATGGAATGTATGAATTGGACAATGATAGGGACCCATGAATTACTATTTATCCAATAATGATGTAAACCAAACCACACATTGATCTTATGTAAATCTAATGCATAGATATAGCTCATATGTAGGGAGATGGATGTTTTTACAATCTTCTGTGTAAACCATGAAATTATAGTAGTATAAGGATCCCAAATTTTGATTTACTTCATACATAGGAGAGGAAAATTTTCATGTTATATCATTGTATGGGGATACATCATTCAAGTATATAAAATGTTTCTATATGTGGGTAATGTTTCATGTATCCATACATGGATCTAACAATAATTTTGGAAATGGGTCCCATAGGATGTCCCACTCTATGTAGTTTAAGGTATTGCAGGATATTCCATACATTGTGCATTTTAACATTATGCGACAAGGACTGGGATTCTATTTTGTATATATTCGTTCATCTTGGACTTGGGTGTTTTCCCATTTAAATTATTTGTTCCATTACTAGGATTCTCTCGTGGAATGTATGAAATGTATTTATTATATAATATTTCATTTTTAGGGGGAGCGATCACTTCTTATCATGTACAAAGAGTAATATACACTAGAATGACATTGTGTATAATGTATTGGCAATCCCAATTTTGTTCTAGATTTTGAGGATTTATCCCTGGGAACACATTGGAATTGAGAACCAATACCAACTCTCATTGTATTTATGTGTGAGGGTAGACCTTCTTATTGAAGGCTTACACTATCTCATACTGATGGAAATCTTGATTATGCAATGTATTTAACCTATTTTTATCAAGTAAGTAAAAATCATTATGTTACATCTACTATTTATTATCTTCTGAGAGATTTCTATGGATATATTGAGGGGAACTATACTATGATAGAATGAACCACTTCTATTCTATAGAAAAATTATTATTTGGTCTCTCGTGTGGTGGTGTAGGACATTGTTCAATAAGAGAACAAGGAATGTTGGATCATTTCTATCCAATAGTTCATGTCTTTATCCATCATTTTATTGATTATAATGATATGGTCTTATTCAAATCAAATATCATCACAATTTCCATTGCATCATAGTGATATTAATGGTTATAACAAATGTTTTACTCCTAAAACAACCTTTTCAACTTAAAAGAACAATAGTTGGACTTATTATTCATAAATATAGTATCATGGAAACCTTTTTCGGCGATGATGTTAGATTTAAAAAATTTGATTATATTACTCACTATTAATTCTATTTTGGGTAATTCCTCAGCATATTTCAAAACAAATTTGGTAGTATTAATAATTTGCTTGAAATTATTATCTTTAGAAAGGGAATACGGACCCATGACATCATTTACCTTTAAAAAATAGCCTAATAATATTTGGAAATATAAAACAACTCTATGGGATGATGGATGATATTTGATGGTACTTAATAGGAGTGACCACTCTTGGTAATGTCTATGTTGACATGTATAATAATTTTCCATAAATAACCTAGAATTTTAACTGAGGGGGAGAGTCTGGTTCTATAGTACTGATCATTGGAGGATATTGTATGGACTTCTTGCAATACTATAAGGATCTAAAATTATGTAAGGAATCTAAGGATGACTTCATAAAACCTCAATTTATAGAGGAATTTATATTCATATTGAACTTCATAATGGGAAAATATTGTTTTCTGACACCATATCTATTTAGTTTTTCTTTATCGAACATGACGGTCCCATATTATGGGCCTTCCATTATAGATCCCATCCAAAAAATAATGGATGTCATCCCATCACACACCTAGGAAAAACTAATTTGACTGATCTCCTCCATGAAATATATAATTATGGGGGATACTACATGTTACACCCCTAGTTTCAATAAAATAACTGAAATTAATAATTGAGTTATAATTTGAATAAAAATTTATATATTTTAATAACACCATGAGTTTTCACTTAAAACAAAATAAAATTTTGTTTCATTAATTTATATTATTTTCATATGATATTTTTGAAATACATGACGACATATAACTTATTTATACTTTTCTAAAATGTTATTTTCTAATAAATTATTATAATAAATTAAAAAATTAAAGGTAAAATTATTACTATAAAGTTTGTTAAGTAAAATTATAATTTACCAATATAAAAAATTTAATAATGAAAATATAAATGTCATATAAAAACTACCATATTAATGTATTATGTGCCAAATATTTCATGTAACATTATTTTGTAACAAATTATCTATTAATATTCACATTTTAATATATATTTCAATTTAATATATGAATAATTGTAAAATTAATATGGTTTTTTGTTTAAATATATGATATATAAATATATATATATATATATATGAAATTATAATTAGTAGTTATGAATTAAGACTAAATTAGTACTTTCATAAGTACATAAATTTATTTTATAATAAAAATATTATAAATTGTGTTATTTTTAAAAGTAAATAGAAATTATTTATAATACATTAATTTATTTATGATAATATTTTTTATTGCGTTTTCATAATAATATGATATCTTACTCAAAATAAATAATTAAATTAAGGCATTGTTAAAAAAATACATTAAATATTTTATTCTGAATAATATTAATATGAATAATATAGTATAAGAATATAATTTTGAATTAAAGATAATAATATTAATAAATATAATAATTCATTTTTATTTATTTTAATAAAAATTATTTTTAACAATGTAATGTATATATATGTTTGAGTGTGTGTGTGTGTATGATTTTTTCTGATAAGACAATTTATTTAACTAAAATATAATTTTTTTAAAAGTATTAATTACAATATTGGTTTTGATTGAATTTTATAAAATGGTAAAGTATTGATTAACATTAATAAAATAATAATTGGTTGTATATTATATATATATAAAGTGGAAATATCATAAAAAACTGAAAACAGGTTCTGGGTTTGTGTATTAGGGGGTACACTATTTCAGAGAAATCGGGTCTGCAGGTCGTACTCGACATTCAGAAGAGGGAGATGAGGCCACAATGAAGCCAGAATTAGTGCAAATGGAGAGTTTTTGTCCTCACAAGTTGGGAGTTTTAGAATGGATGAGGATTGAGGCTGATACAGGTCGAGTCGACACGAGTCAGTAGTTTCATCTGAGAGTGTTCGTTGCTGTGGATTCACAGACCTGTTCAAGGTCCATCGTTAATATGCAAGGGAAGGTCAATGATGTTATGAGATAAGTAAAGATCAATGTTAGGGTTTCGATTTTTCCATGTGCAGGTATGATCTAGATCTCTGTTCTTCATCATCCTATGAAGATAGGTGTTTCTTTTTTCACTTTTTAGGTGATTTGATTTTTTATTTTTAACATTGACTTGAATAGTCATTTTATTCTTCATAGACCTAACTATTCCTATTTTTTAATTTTTTCCACCAGATCTATTCAACAATCCCTATTATCAACATTTTTAATTTTTTTATGAAAAAATTTAGTTTCTTGATTTTCTTTTTTCCAAAATATAATTAAAACACTTTATTTATTAAATGTTTTTTATTTTGTGAATATAATCTTGACCATATCCGCTGAAAAAATATTTTATTACATTGTTATGCATCCTCATTAAAATTATACCGAAAACTATATATATAAATACTATATTAAAAATGAATTGTAGATTTTAAATAAAGTGGTTTATATTACTCTACCTCCCCTTTCATAAATTTGCTGATTTTTCTACACACTGTATCGAGAGTCTTGTATAAATAACATGAGAACCTCACATCTTGATTGGTGTATCCAAGTGTGGGTAGGTGTAAATTATCATACTAATGTAAGGGTGTATTTATGTTACCTACAGTTCTTGTTGAAATTATGTAAGAGATAATTAACTATTAATATCATGTTTTATTGGTATGGATTATCTTGCTTAAAATTTAACTAATTACGCATTCTAGTGAGTTTTATAAACTCATTTAAATAATTTATTTTCTTAAAACATTGAAAAAATTATTTGATTGTATTATAAGCCATAAATATTAAATTTCTATTATTCAAGAGGAAAAAGTTATAGGGGAGGAGAGAGAGGATAGAAGAGGATAGGATAGAATAGGACATGGCATAGAATATGGAGTCCTAAAATAATGGAGGCCAAGGGAATCCCCTAAAATAAAATTCACCCCCCAGGATGAATATGGAGATGTTGGATAAGCCTGTGATAGTAGAGTCTTGACGTGCCAAGGATTCCAGGTGATCTGCATGTTTGTTCCCCTCATGCCAATTTTGTGTCACCTTGGTGGTAACTCTAAGGATCTTTCAACATTGTCTAATTTTATAGGAAATAGACCAAGGGGTGGGTTATCTACCATGCAAGGAGTCTCTGATGATAATTTAGTCTGTTTCCACTTTGGAGAGGAGGATACTATCTTGCCTGCAAATGGTGACATCGGTTAGCACGGTAAGGGCCTCTCCATGAAAGGATGTTCCACTACCATAAAGTGTTGTAAAGGATAGAAGCACACACCCCATGTTGTCTCGGAAAACCCCTCCACCACGCATGTCCCTTGATATACAAGAGACATCCATATTAAGCGTAAACCCCATATATGGAGGAGTCCGTCACACCTAATGGCCTTGAATCCTGGAGGAAGTTTGGGAAGTCATGTAATATACCTATTCCCCCAAAGGGAGGGTGATTCATGCCAGTTTCTGATCATTTCCACCATGTCAACCAGTAGGCTCTTGGAAATCATGATGATAGATCTTCCAATTGAAGTGCCCCCCTCATATCATGCCTGATTTCTTGCATGCCAAAGGCACCAAAACCCCATGCTAAGAATCACCACAACCTCCATTATTTCAAGTCCCTTAGCAGTTGTCCCTTGAAACCAGTGGTCCAAGAAGGGTGTGTCTTTAATGTCATGAGAAAAGAAAGCAGTAAACTCCCAAAATTCACTCCACACGTCGCAAGCTCGGTCTCCATAAAAAATGTTGTGGTTTGTGATAAACTCTCTTGTTTTGTAGCAACAACAGTGGGACGCATGAAAATAACCATCTTCTTAACGTTTCTGTTTGATGTTATGTCTTGATTATTTATTCTCCAAGTAAGGAAATTGAATTTCATTGGAATCCTCTTGCACCAGGTCAGGCCATTCCATCATTCGTTGTGGGATGAATAATCGAGAGATCCTTGGACATCCTTCGAGTTGAACATCCCCATGGTAGAGTGAGTGAAGTTGAATATGTCTTTTTCTGAGTTGATGGGGATGCGGTCAAACACCTCTTACATATTTTTATCTAGAACCGACATGATAAATAGAGGATAAAGACTGGCCTCCTAGAATGAGATTGTATGGGTAGGGAATTTCGAATAACCTATTGCATGTCCTGCCTACTTATAATGCCAAAATAGAATCTTACCATCCCCAAGAATCCATTACTATTACATTATGAGGTCTGGGATAAGAGTGAAAATCATGCACTAGAGGCTCAAGATAGCCGCCGAGGGAGTGGTCGCATTGTCATCCCAGTTGTAGGACATTTTTTTCCCCATTGTGTGAAATCGTTGATAGTTTCTTACACATGTTTTGTGTGAATATTTTGAATAGTTTCAGCAATACTATTGACATTTATCCCTCCATCAAGTATAGGTCTTTCCATTCTATCCCATGAGACCCATTGTCTCTTACCCTCCAACTATGTGTTCCTAATAAACCATGCATGCACATTGTTAATGGTTTTGATAAACCCCTACGACAAGATTATATAAGACAAAGCATGAACTGACATGGCTAAAAAACACTGTTTATAAGGTAAATCTGGCCACCAAAGGATAGGAATTGGTATTTAAAATTGAGTATGTGACACGTGATATTTCTCCCAACATGGTCAAATTCTCTGATACGCAACCTTCCTGGAAAATTAGGGGTGCCAAGATACTCTATATGAAATGTTCCTCTCCATGCCCAATCTATAACACAGATCCACAACCCGACTAGATGTAAATTTCATTGATATATAAAAGTTACACATGGCCTTTTTAATGAATTGGACACTCTAGTGTAAATAATCCTTGGGTACCTTGTTGAAACCACCCAATGTTATCCTGCCTGCATTTGTGAAGATTATGGTTCCATCTATGACCATTATATTGGATATGAGGGGGTAGTTTAGTTTCTCACGAATGGGGTGAAGATCCCCTTTGGCTATGGCTCTATTGATCATGCGGCTGAGAGAGTCTTGTACAAGAATGAAGAAGCTCAGTGAGATGGGATCGCTCTGCCGTAAACCTCCCGTCACCTTGAAGAAGCCACGAGTTTTCCCAATAAATGATACAACCAACTATGAGGAGATGAAGAATCTACAAATGAGGTCAAAGACCAAGGTAGAGAAACCCATTTTATAAAGTAAATTGCTGATGAAGCCACATTCAAGTCTATCATAAAACTTGTTCATGTCGAGATTTATAGAAATATTAAATCTGTGAGCGTTGTTACTTATGTCCCTAAGAATTTCCATGACCAGTGAAATGACGCCTTGAATTGAGCATCCCATAACAATGCCACGTTTTTCGATGGATATCCATTGAGGGAGATGCATGGAAGACCTCCCATTAATGATACTAGACATAAGTTTATATGGAGAATTGCACATGCTCACAGATCTTTAGTGAGATAGAGATGAGGGGTCCATGACCATTGGAATGAGCCCAAGGGTTGTTCCACATGCCAACCTCGGTAAGATCCACCACAGAAGATGTCTTGCAATTCTGCAATGATATCCCCCTTTAAAACCTCCTAGGAGCCCCTATAAATTATCCTGGAAAGCAGTCTGGGCCAGGGGCGCTCTAGGGATTTAAGCTCAACATAGCCACGTGGATATCTTCCTCATTAGGTTCCCCTTCCAGAAGTTCATTATCCTGGACTGAGACCTAGCTAGGTATCACCCCCCAAAACTCTTCTCCTATGACCAGGTAACCATTTGGAATGTTCGTGTTCGGTCCAGCGAGGAGATTCTTGAAAAACGTGTAAGCCATCCATCAAATGACCACTTTGTCATCAGTATACGTACCATCATTCAAGGAAATATTCAGCGTGATTGGATGATTATTATTTTTAATGCATGCATGAAAGTATGTATTGTTTTTGTCCCCTTCATTGATCCATTTTACCCTTGACCTCCCACTAGCCTTTCACTCCTGGGAATGTACTAGTTCTGCCAGCCATTTCTTTTTATCTGGGAGTTCCCCAAAGCATAGATCATCCCACATTGTCTCCATACTAGTTTTTAAGTGCTCAATATCATGATTGAGATCATGAATGTTCAGATCTAGTAGAGGTAGCGTCCTACCCACCATTGGAGATCCTATTTGAGCGTCTGGAGATTGTTGTGGAGATCCAACCATGTGAGACCCTAGTTCAGCCTTCCCCATCTATCCCTTACCAACTAATAATAAGTCAGATCATTGATCCACTATCCAACAAGGTTAAACCATTCATGAGAAACCTATCTAGGGGAAAAAGAGAGTAATAACGGGGAGTGGTTTGAAATACCTCGGACCAAGTGGATCACCTTGGCATTCAAGAACATGGTGAGGGAAGGGATGTTTGCGCCACATTGGTCAAGTTGTCTCCAACATCGTCTTCTTCCCCTTTGAATGTTACACAAAGTGAAATGGTCACCCGAATACCCCTTGTCCATGAGGCCTTTCCCATCCATAAACTAGAAATAATCCATGCTGGCCTACCAGGGGAAACTCCTCTCTCCCTTTCCTCTCCCCTACCTCTGCGATGACATTGAAATCTCCCAAAGGATCCATGGTAGATATGACTACCATGCTTTTTATTACAACTAAAACGTGATTTATTACATAAAACTTCACTTGATACAACAAAGAAGATCGATTGGTTTAGTGTCTTTGGGGCTTAGGATCATTACATAAAAACATAAAATATGAAATAATACTTCTTTATTGAAAACATCCTTTACATGACCACTACATTCCCTCGTACTTAGCATTGCATGGGATAACCTGAGGACATGCATAAGAAAAAAGTGACCTATAAAGCCCAGTAAGGGAGTACACATGGAATAACATGAGGAGTACAATATATGTTAGACAATAGGCATATCAATAGAGCATAAAATAAAAATAAACATAAAGGCATGATAAAGCATGATAATCATAACATAGAAATGTGGCAACAACACTTAACATGGAATTAGCCTGATCCAAGGCTCATTGCACATAAAGCATGAGTAAACCCTCATTGCACATAAATCACGAGTAAACCCTTGTTGCAATTGAATTATCATGAGTCAACACTCATTTCACATGACGTATCATGATACTACACTTTACCCAATGCATTGGAGCACTATAAGGGTGCACCCTTCTTAAACATTTCATTTCATGCATAAGTGTGGCACATGGATCATAAAAGATGGATTCATAAAACATAAACATTTATTACATGATAAAGGAATGTGGAATTCAGACATGAATCATTTTAATAAATAAGTAAAGGTGCATATAGGTGGATACCCTTGATGGAGAAATGGTCATGGTATCCACTACACAATGGCATTGGCTTAGAAAATCAGTGCGATTTCGGCAGCGTAAAAGCGTGACATAAGAATTCATAAAAAATTGGCTGATGAGAGAGATAGGGGTTCCTCATCATATTTACATGTAATGGACAGTAAGGAGGTCATATAGATACATGTCCCAATAATTGTAATGGAATTTAGAATCATGATACAAAATAATTGCATGAATGTAAAAGAAGAGAGAGAAGTTCCTTTCGGAATTTCGGCATTTTAACGGGTGTACATGGGAGGAATTTAATGAGAGAGAAAGTTGTCTCCCATCATTCAAACAATAAGAGGGCAGTATGGGGGAGGTGAGATACCATACCCCAACATTCATAATTGAAATTAAAAGGGAAATACAACTTAATGAAAATTGAGAAAAATGAGAAAGGATGAAAAAACCCTTCCTTGGTAGTGTGCTTCCAAAGGCTAGAGAGAGGATTGTGAGAGGCTTCTTGGGAGCTTGGGGCACCTTGGGAGGATTCGAGAGTGTGTAGGGCAGTGGTTGGATGAACCCCAAGGGATTTTAGTGAGGTGGAAGTGGGAGATTGGGTGGGTTTATATAGGAAAGGTGAGGGAATTATTTATTATTTAGGTTTGGGTCCCCTTACAATAAATTAATCCAAAACACAAACCATCCAATGGTTTTTTCCCATGGTTTTTGGAAAAGGGAAGAAAAAACAATATTTTATAAGGCCCAAGTCCGAACTTCTTAAAATAATAAGGTTGCTTATATGGAGGTGAGTCCATTAATGCTTTGGAAAGTCAGTCAAACAAACCCAAAATCACATTATTTTAATGATAAAACATATATTGGCTGAATGTAAGGATTTTGGTGTTTTATTACATCACCATTGGGTCATTATGATGTCATAAAACACAATATATATTTAAACGGTATTTAATTTTTACCCAAAAATTTGACTGTCTCAGAAAATTATGAAAAATTCACCGTTGGATAATTTCGACGTCCTGATTCCAGAAATGACATTTATTTTATCTAAAAAATTTCTAAATATATTAATTTTCACTTTTAAAATAAAAACCACCATTTATCTAAAATTCACGGGTTTTGACAAAAATGGATTTCAAACATTAATATAAAATTTTAATTGCATTCATAAAATTATAAGATCATTTATATTAACTAAAAATTAATTTAATAATAATATTATTATTTTATTAAAATATTATTTAATTCAAAAGATTTCTTAATTAAATAATAACTAAAAACACCATTTGTACTGTAAAAACTATTTACTATGTATCAAAAATGAATAGAAATTATATTCATTATTATATAAAAAAATAATGTACATGAACATAGTACTACTTATTTGATACATAACCCCTTAAAAAAGCTGCATAAGTCCTAAGGGTAAGGTGTGTGATGGTGACAGACTCTTGGGGTGGCTCAGATAACATCGCTCGAGTGGTAATTTCAATCAACTTCCACTTTTCCCATAGACGGTCACGTTCGATCTTGACATGATGAAGCTCAGCATGGGCTTGGTCAAGGGCGAAGCCCAAAGACGCCACCTCTTTTCTGAGCTCCGACAAATGGGCTTCGTATGGGGAAATTCTACTGGATGAGGCCATCATTTCTTTTGTCTGAGTAAATTGGATTTGTTAAGGTCCTATATTTATACTAATCATGTTGTCACTGTTAAACAGCTATAATAACAACGGTCAAAATTCTTAACATAAAACCAAAGAAGTTGACATATTATAAAAACATTTTTCATAAAGAGACATTTAACTGGATCAAGAGGGATTTTCCATTAATGAAACTTTGGGTCGTTACAATATTCCCCCCTTAAGAAATTTCACCCTCGAAATTTTCCTTTTCCCACACTAAAAAAATGTGGGTAACTCAGCTTCATCATATCCTCCGAATCCCTAATCGCTTCTTCAAACTTTTGGTTTCTCCACAATACCTTGACGAGTGGAATTGTATTATTTCATAGAAATTTTTCTCTACGATCTAAGATATTCACTGGTTGCTCCTCATAAGAAATATCGTCTTCCAATTATACCACCTCAGAATAGAGTACATGTGAAGGGTCCAGTATGTACTTCCTTAAGAGGGATACATGAAAGACATCATGTACATTGGCCATAGTAGGTGGAAGTACTAGTCGATAGGCCACAACCCCAACACGATAAAGAACCTCGACGGGGCCGATGTACCTTGGACTTAAATTCCCTTTCTTTCCAAACCTCATGTCCTTTTTCCATGGTGGTATCCGTAGAAACACCATGTCTCCAACTTTAAACTCAATGTCTCGTCAACGATTATCTTCATAACTCTTCTGTCGACTCCGGGATGCCTTGATATGCTGCTAAATGGTTTCACCTTCTCCACCATTTCTTCGACCATTTCTCGTCCAAGAAGCTTACGGTCACCAACCTCATCCCAATATGCCGGTGTTCTGCACCTTTTCCCATACAGGGCTTCATATGATGCCATTTGGATGCTTGAGTGGAAATTGATATTATAAGAGAACTCACCCTGAGGAAGATTTTGATCCCATCCTCTATTAAAGTCCATTGAGAACGCTCTCAACATATCATCAAGTGTTTGGATAGTCTACTCAGATTGGCTATCAGTTTGAGGATGATAGGCCGTACAGAAGTTCAGTTCAGTATTCAGAGCATGTTGAAGTCTCTTCCAAAACATAGAGGTGAATCTTGGATCTCAGTCATACACAATAGATAGTGGTACTCCATGCAACCTTACCACTTCTCTGATATATATCTATGCCATTTGATCCAAAGAGAAATCCTCCCAAATAGAAATGAAGTGTGCAGTATTTGTAAGACGATCCACAACAACCCAGATTGCATTGTTGCATTTGGATGTCCTTGGATGTCCAGTGACAAAGTCCATGGTGATGTTCTCCCATTTCCATTCTGTTATGGGGAATGGTTGCATCATCCCCTTAGACTTCTGCCTCTCTTCCTTCACTTGCTGACACACCAGGAACATTGATGTATATTCAGTGATCTCCTTCTTCATATTATCCCACCAAAAGTTTTCTCAGAGATCTCGATACATATTTGTACTCCCTGGGTGAATAGAGAAATTTAAACTATGTGCATCATCCAAAAGGTCCTTCTTCAGCTCTATACATGATGGAACACATAGTTATTTCCCAAACCGCACAATTATTTCTTAATTAACATTAAACTCTGAGGATTTTCCTTTTTTGATAGCTCTCACTTATTCCTGAATTCCCACATCATCCTATTGAGCATCATTTAAAATTTCCAAAAGAGATGGTTGAGCAATAATTTGTGAAAGGATTGATGATGTTCCATTATTTATGATTCCCACGTCCATCTTCATCGAGTCTAAGAAGATTGGATCCTTCTCAATTCTCATCATTGATAGAATTGATGGGTCCTTTCTACTTAGGGCATCTTCCACCTTGTTCTCTTTCCCAGGGTGGTAATGTATTGAACAGTCAAAATCCTTGATGAGCTATATCCATCTTCTCTGGCGCATATTAAGCTCTTTCTGTGTGAATATATATTTAAAACTCTTGTGGTCAGTATATATCTCACATTTTCTCCATAGAGATAATACAACCAGATTTTCAAGGCAAAGATCACAGCCTCCAACTCCAGATCATGAATTAGATAGTTTTCCTCATGGATTTTCAACTGCCATGAGGCATAGGATATAGCTTTATCATTCTACATCAGCACATAGCCTAAGGCCTTCTTTGAAGCATCACTGAATACCACAAAAATTTCCCCACTTGGGGGTAAAGTGAGCACGGGTGCAGTGATAAGACTCTTTTTCAACTCCTTGAAGCTTTCTTCGCATTCATCACTCCAAGAAAACATTACTCCCTTTCGAGTTATCTGGGAAAGAGGGTTTGACAATCGTGATAAATTTCTCACCAATCATCGATAATATCCAGCTAACCCCAAGAAGCTACGGATATCAGTTATCGATGTTGGCCTCGGCCATCCCACTATTGAACCTATTTTGGAGGGGTCCACATATATATCATTGCTTGTGATAATATGGCCCAAGAATGAGAGCACATTCAACCAAAACTCACACTTTCTATACGTTACATAGAGCTTCTCCTTGCGCAAAGTCTCTAGTAAAGTTTTTAAATGCTCCTCATGATCCTCCTTGGTTTTGGAGTATATAGAATATCATCTATAAAGACTACCACAAATTTGTCAAGGTAATCTCTAAATACTCTATTCATAATGTACATGAATATTTCTAGAGCATTGGTGAGTTCGAAAGGCATTACTATGAATTCATAGCGCCCGTATCTTGTATGAATAGTAGTCTTGGGGACATATTCCTTCTTCACCATTACTTGATAATATCCCGACCGTATGTCCACCTTGGAGAATTATTGTGCTCTACACAGCTGATCAAACAAGTCATCTATTCTTGGTATAGGATACTTATTCTTTATCGTGATTTTCTTAAGTTCACAATAATCGATGAAAAGCTGCATTGACCCATCCTTCTTCTTGACGAAGAGGACTGGTGCACCCCATGGTGAAGCACTTGGGCATATAAACCCTTTATCCAGATTCTCTTGTAGTTGTTTCTTTAGCTCTTCAAGCTCTACAACAACCATTCTATATAGAGTCTTGGATATTGGTAGCGCCCAATGTGTAAGTTCAATTGAGAACTCAACGTCTCTTCTTGGAGGAAGACCAGGCAGTTCATTGGGAAACACTTCAGCGAAATCCCTCAAAATATGCATTTCTTCATGGATGGTTTCTTCCTTGGGCTCAATATTCTGAGCCAAATATGCATGCTCATAAGGCAGTAATATCCATGCCTTAGATGATGGAGCTAAATGAGATTCATCTTCCTCATGACACTTGTAAAGAATCGGGGGTTGATTCTCCATATGGAGTGTGATTTCCCTCTCCCAACAATTTATGTTGGCTCTATATAAGTAAAGCCAATCCATGCCAAGAATTGCATCAAATTCCACCAGAGGGAGTATGGAAAGGTTTTCCGGGAAATTCAATCCACAGATTATAACAGGGGAGGACTTATACTCATGGGATGCAATGATTTCCCCATTTTCCATACTCACTGACATCTTTACTTACATGATTTGTGGTGGTGCTAGGATTGTTCTACTAATATTTTGAGATATAAAAGAATGCATAGAACTTGTATCAAAAAGTAAAGCCTCCATTATTTAATGAATAACTAGCGTACTTGTCACCACTTTGTTGTCGGGGTTCACTTCGGCAGAAGTGATGGAAAAAGCTCTTCCTTGCTGTCTTGGAGGTTGTTTGTTGCCTCCTATAACCCCTGGATTAGGGCACTGATTTGCAAAATGACCCGGTTCTTTGCATTTGTAGCATTAATCAATGCGTTGAAGTTCGAACTGAGCGTTCCTCTCCTCTGTCGTAGTCGCGGGTCCTTCTTGCCGACAGTTAACAGCTAGGTGCCCTTCTCTTCCACACCTGAAGCATTTTCTCATCCCCTTAAGGCAATTTCTAGGGTTCTTTTTTCCGCACTTTTAGAAAGTGGGGTGATGGATATTCTTAGCACCATTGTATTTATCCATCGGACCACCAGCATTGATGTCCACCTTAGGCTTCTTGTCCCCATGATACCCCTGTGATTCCCCGATCTCTATTTCGACCTTGAGGGAACATCGGACAATTTCCTCATAGCTGTCGAAGTCACGGATCGCTAATGCATTCCGAAAGCTAGGATTCAGCCCACCAAAGAAGCGGTCAACCATGAATTCAGGGGTAACGACAAAACTGGAAGCGTATCGAGAAAGCCTCATGAATTTTTCCTCGTATGCTCCAAAATATTCTTCGTCTTTTTGCTTGAGGGAAAGGAATTCATTTTCCATCATATGCCGGAGGGTGTGCGGAAAATATTTATCGAAAAACATCTTCCAGAAATCCTTCCATTCCAATGCCTCGATCTCCTACTCATGCTTCGTATTTTTTATCAACGTCCACCATTTATCAGCTTTACCCTCCATACGATAAGCCTCTAGGAGAACCTTCTCTTGTTCAGAACATTGGAGGATGGATAATATCTTTTCAAATGGAGTTGATCTATTGTTCAACGATCGTGGGATCAGATTGTCCACTAAAAGTAGGAGGCCTTTGTCTCATGAAGCTCTCGATAGCAACTTGTTCATTCTTGGGCGGGGGGGGGGGGGGGTGAACGTTCCTCTTGACCCTTGTTTCTATTCAAAACTTTAGTTATCTGAGAGAGAAGCATGACAAAGTTCATGATTCCCGCTCCCATTGGATTTGTCATCTCATTAGTACAGTCATCACAATGATCTTCACAACGATTTTTAGCCCGAGTCCTCCTATTACTGGCCATTGGCAGGAATAAAAGGAAAGTTAGGGGTAACACATAAAGGGTAATCCAAAGACAAAAGTTGATGACACAAAAATAAACTTTTATTTCCTTATCTCATGAGTCTATAGGCTTCAATATAGGCTTTTCATGATCTACATTCTAACATATATTCTTAGGGGCATTTTTCCCTTAATAAGGGTTCATACTAAGATTGTGAATTTATAAAAACATATCCCCCGGGAGTGTCATAACCAAGTGTGCAGCAAGGCTCGTTGTCGTGCACCAGTTCCTGTTCGAGTCTAGCTCAAAGCAATGTTTTCGGGTTTTACCCCTAGGATACATTTGTGCCAGAGCCACCTCTACCTGCTCATATCCAGATAGGGATGTATTTGTTTGATAAAAAACTTACTTAGTATTCACCAAAACTTAGGGATGTTTTTATTATACTTAGTCTTGTATCTAAGCCTTTACTATGGTTTCCTAGTCCCAAATGTAACTAAACCTATCCTTTGATACCAACTATGACAACCCTGTTTTTTTATTACAACTTAAACATGATTTATTACATAAAACATCACTTGATACAACAAAGAATATCTAGAGATTTAGTGAATTTGGGGCTTTGTATCATTACATAAAAACTTAAAACATGAAATAAAACATCTTTATTGAATACTTCCTTTACATGACCACTACATTCCCTCGTACTTAGAATTGCATGGGATAACCTGAGGACATGTATAAGAAAAGGGTGAGCTATAAAGCCTAGTAAGGGAGTACACATGGAATAACTTGAGGAGTAAAATACATGTTAGACAATAGGCATATCAATAGAGCATTAAAGAAACATGAACATAAATTCATGATAAAGCATGATAATCATAACATGGAAATGTGGCAACAACACTTAACATGGAATTAACATGATCCAAGGCTCATTGAACATAAAGCACGAGTAAACCCCCATTGCACATAAAGCATGAGTAAACCCTCGTTTCACTTGAATTAGAATGAGTCAACACTCATTGCACATGAAGTATCATGATACTACACTTTACCCAATGCATTGAAGCTCTATAAGGGCACACCCTTCTTAAACATTTCATTTCATGCATTAGTGTGCCACATGGATCATAAAACATGGATTCATAAAACATAAACATTTATTCCACGATAAAGTAATGTGGAATTCATAAATGAAACATTGTAGTCAATAAGTAAAGGTGAATAAAGGTAGATACCCTTGATGGAGAAATGGGCATGGTATCGACTACACAATGGAATTGGATTAGAAAATCTGTGCGATTTTGGTAGCGTAATGGCGTGACATAATAATTCATAAAAAAATAGTTGATGAGAGGGAAATGGGTTCTTCATCATATTTACATGTAAATGACAGTAATGAGGTCATATAGATACATGTCCCAACAATTGTAATGGAATTTATATTCATGATACAAAATTATTGCTTGAATGTAAAAGAAGAGAGAGAAGTTTCATTCGTAATTTCGGCATAGTAACGGGTGTACATGAGAGGAATTTAATTAGAGATAAAGGGTTCTCCCATAATTAAAACAATATGAGGGAAATATGGGGGAGGTGAGAAACCATACCCCAACACTCATAATTGATATTAAAATGGCAATACAACTTAATGAAAATTGACAAAAATGAGAAAGGAAGAAAAAACCCGTACTTGGAAGTGTGCTTCCAAAGGCTAGAGAGAGGCTTGAGAGAGGCTTATTGGGAGCTTGGGGAACCTTGGGAGAATTCTAGAGAGAGTATGGCAGAGGTTGGACGAACTCCAAGGGATTTTAGTGAGGAGGAAGTGGGAGCTTGGGTGTGTTTATATAGGAAAGTTGAGGGAAATCATTATTATTTTGGTTTGGGTGCCCTTACATTAAATTAATCCAAACCAAAAACAATCCCAGGGTTTTTGCCCATGGTTTTTGGCAAAGGTAAGAGGAAAACAATATTTTATAAGGCCCCAGTCCGAACTTCTTAATATAATAAGGTTGCTTATGTGGAGGTGAGTCACACTCCCATGGAAATTAATTTAAAAAGGCAAAGTGTTGAATATGTATTGAGGGGTCCATTAATTCGTTGAAAAGTAAGTCAAACAAACCCAAAATCACATTATTTTAATGATAAAACATATATTGGCCGAACATAAGGATTATGGTATTTTATTACACCACCATTAGGTCATTATGATGTCATAAAATACATTATATATTTAAACGATATTTAATTTTTACCCAAAAATATGTCTGTCTCAGAAAATTATGAAAAATTCATCGTTGGATAATCTAGATGTCCTGATTCTAAAAATGACATTTATTTTATCTAGAAAATTTCCAAATATGATAATTTTCAATTTTAAAATAAAAAAACAACATTTATCGAAAATTCACTGGTTTTGACAGAAATGGCTTTGAATCCTTAATATAGAATTTTAATTGCATTCATAAAATTATAAGATCATTTATATTTAATAAAAATTAATTTAATAATAATATTATTTTATTAAAATATTATTTAATTCAAAAATCCATTAATTTAATAAAATTGATTTATTAATTAAATAATAACTAAAAATAATGTACATGAATGTAGTACTGCTTATTTTTTACATAACCCCTTAAAACAGCCGCATAAGACTTAATGGTAAGGTGTGTGATGGTGACAGACTCTTGGGGTGGCTCGGATAACATCGCCCAAGTGGTAATTTCAATCAACATCCACTTTTCCCGTAGACGGTCACGTTCGAGCTTAACATGATGATGCTCAGCTTGGGCTTGGTCAAAGGCTAAGTCCAAAGACGCCACCACTTTTCTGATCTTCAAAATATGGGCTTCGTATGAGGAAATTTTACTGGATGAGGCCATCACATCTTTTGTCTGAGTAAATTGGATTTGTTAAGGTCCTATATTTATACTAATCTTGTGATCACTGTTCAAAGGCTATATTAACAACGGTCAAAATTATTAACATAAAACCAAAGAATTTGAAATCTTATAAAAACATTTTTCTTAAAGATACATTTAACTGGAACAAGAGGGATTTTCCATTAATGAATCTTTGGGTCGTTACAGTAGACCCCCATGGTCGAATCCGCTTAGGTTCTGCTAGAGTTGTTCTCTCCTATGAGGGTCGCATATGCCTTAGATAAAAGACATAAAAAGGGTGATCATAACATCGGTGACCTTAGTCATGATGTGCAGGTCCCCATATTGGATGAAGGCAACCAAAATATCCTTGTTCCAGAAAATCCAAATATGCCTATTGATTGGGTCCACATGCATGGAATCATGAATTTTGATTCTGTGCATCAAATCACTGATTTTAGCAGGGTTTTGTTTGTGATTCAAAACTTAAGCAAGATTCACCTTGTTTTTATAAGACTCAGAGGCTATGTAAACTATTTTATCCCACGCACCTATGCCGTAGGAGTTCCAAATCATTAAAGTTAACATTGAGAATGTGTCTCTGTATTGACCCTGGTCGCAGAGGACTCTCTCCGGACAGGGGATGGGCACACCCGAGACTTCATTTGCCTCAGCCGTAGCCTAGTACAGATAACCGGACTCATGCTCGATGAGTCTGACATGGGGAAAATAAGGAGAGATGGAGGTTTGGGATCATTCCATCGCACAACACTTGGGGGGGGGGGGAGGGACCAAATCACGGTGTCGTGCTTACGGGTTACCAGAGGATCCGGGTATCCATCCTGGGGGAGCGATGACACCTCTTTGGCCTCTCCTCCCACCGGCATGGGGGAGCTGCACTCCTCTTGAGAACCCATCTGAGATAATAGCCCAAATCTCTAGCACCATAGAGTTTGGATCATTGGAGGTAGAGCAAGATGAGGCTTTGGATGAGACTATAGGACGCATTCCAGCAAGGCAACTATCGGAAAAAACTGGAGGAACCAAGTATCCGCATAACACATTCAGCAAGCACTGCCTGTGGGTCACGAGGGACACATGGGGATAACACTATGCTTGTTTGTGTTAGAAATTTTTTTTTCAGAACCTTTCAATATATGTATATTATAGGTTTTTGGGTCTTGATATTTTTTAAATACACATAGTTTTTTAATCTAGTTTGTGTTAGATATGTATGAATTTAATTATTTATGGGTTTAATTAATTTTATTAAATGTTTTTGGGTCTTGATATTTAATAAATATGAGAAGGATATGGATCAATTATTTTTTTTTCAAAACAAATATTATTTTTTTAAAAAATATTAAGATTGACTAAATTTATTAATATCAAACTATTTGTATTTTTTAAAAATTATTATACATATGTATATAGATATGTGTTTGTGTGTGTGTACTGCTATTTGTGATTATGTAAGGGGGTATCTATTTTTTTTATGGTTTAGAATTAATTTATTATGGTATAATGGAAGTTTTTATTAAAAACCTAATTATTTTAAATAATTATTAATCCTACGTACAATTCCAAAACCACAATTTCACCTACACATAAGCATATAACAAATTTTATGCTTTAATAAGATTTCATAATTTTAGCAATCAATATTTTCATTTATTGACAATTTTCTCAACCTTGAATTCAATCTGTGATGAATAGTTTTGTAAATTAAATCCCAATACCCATGTAGATATATATTTTTACATATTGATGGAATGGTAATTATATTGTTCATAATTTTATTTTCAATTTATCATCATATTTCTAAAAATTCACATGACATTTCAACACATATTATCAATATTATGGGTGTCATGTCTGCATATAAATATGACAATACCTTATTCTTATCATTGACACCTGTTTAATTTAAAATATATTTGTAGTCCGAAACATAAATTGTAATGTTTTAATTTCAGATAAATAAGTACATCATATTCATTGAAATTGTTTTGTTTTAATGTTTACATTCATATTTTTATGTGAGGAACATATTTATATATCGTAAAAGAATATATTGAGAAGAAAGAACTATATATTCATTTTTTTGTTAAATATGAATTTATTTCATTATTTGTTTTATTAGTACCTTATAAATAATGAAAATTAATTTTAGTATGAGATAAATATTTTTATGATAATACATGGGGTAATAAATAAACCTTTAAAGGTGGTATGGGAGACATGGGATCCTTAAATGAGTTAATTTTACCTATGAATTAGATTTAATTAAATTATAGTGGTATGAGATACATTAGTTTGTTTAATGAATTTATTTCACCTATATTAAAGATTAAATTAAATCAATGTTTTATGAGACACTTTGATATAAAGAAATATTTTTTTATTAGACATATGAAAAATTTATATGAATTATTATTTGATGATTGATTCCTACTATAGCCTCTTGATGCATTGGTAGGTTTCATGAGAGAAACTGGGTCATAGAATGAGGTTTTGACAAAATGATTATGTATGGTCATGCAATGAGGCCTTGACAAAATGATGTGCATGGTATTAGAATGAGGATTTGACAGAATGTTTATGATTTCCTATAATATGAATTCCCTAATTATGAATCTAGTAAATAAAATACCATGTGATTATTCAACTAGCAGAATAACCAGGGCTAAAAATCAATCTCTAATGAACCACTATTAATCAGTTTGATATACATTAAATTTTACATGGATTAATGTTTTTTATATATATACTTCAATGCGAATTTATCTATAATTAAGGATTAACATTTAGTTTACAATCAATAATGGTAACTGATACCATTTTATGTGCATTTAGCAGTAAATATTATTTTATTTCCGCACCCCTAGTATATCATTGAATGATTATTTATGGTCACTACCTAACATATAAGTGGAATTTCATTCAATTTTGATTATGTATGTTCCTATTTTATAATGAATTTTATTTGTAAATATTAAATAATTTTATTACTTTTCGGCATTATTTGGAATTAAAAGTTATTTTAGAAACCCTTAAGAAAACTATGATGACATGTTATGGTAAATGATAATTTCATTATTTATAGTATGTATTTTAATGAAATGTTTTATAAGAAAAATTAGTTTTTAATGGTTTTGTTTTGAATCCCCTTACTAAAAAAATTTAATGATCACCCCTTTTTATAAAATTATTTTTATCAAGTCACTTTGATATCCATTGTTGGAAGCCATCATTTTTACGCACACAGAAGTGAAGTTTGTCTTTTGTTGTTTAATTTTATCATAATTATGATAACACATTAAGTATGGGTCTAACTCTCAAGAACCTAGAATGGAAAAATTTCCTCCACTATGTAATGATTAAGGATGGGTTATTATAATTGGTATCATTTGAACATACTATATAACTTTGGAGATTAGATGTCATCATCTAAAGAGTCAATTATAGAAGTTTAGTTGTACTAGTATTTCATAATTATGAAGACATAAATTTAGAATTTTTTTATACCTATGAAACTAATTTACGAGAATTCAATACATTGGTGGGAGAGATTATGTAAAAACCCGTGTTGCAATAAAATAATTTAAATGAATAAATGAGTAATAAGTTGAATTAATTTTACTATATTTTAATAAAACAATGTGGTTTCTCAAAAAAAATAAAAACTTTTTTTTATTTAATTTATATTATTTTCCAATGTCATTTTTGAAATACCTGATGACATATAAATTAGGTATAATTTTATAAATTGATATTTTATAATAAATTATGTTAAAATTTAAATATGAGTAAAGGTAGTATTATTAATATAATGATTGATTATTAAAATTATAGTCTTACTATAAAAACATTTTAATAATGAAATTATATATTTCATTTAAAATTTATTTTCTTAAATTATTGTGTTCCAAATATTTAATGTAACTTTATTTTCTAACAAGGGTGCTATTAATATTCACATTTTAATATATATTTGAATCTTACATTTGATTAATTATAAAATTAATCTAGTTTTATTTTAAAAAATGTGATATAAATATATATGAAATTATAATTATTAGTTATGAATTAGGAATATTTTATTTATTTCATAGGTACATGAATTTATTTGTAATTATAATATTATAAATTGTGTTTTTATTAAAAGTAAATAAAAAAATGATTATAATACATAAATTTATTTACAGTCATAATTATTATTGGGGTTTTATAATAAAATGATAATATATATATATAATAAAAAATTTAATGATATTTTAAATCAATATATTATATATTTTATTCATAATATAGTTAACATTAATAATATAATATGAGAACATAATTTTGAATTAAAGATAATAATATTAATAAATATATAAATTAATTTTGATTTATTTTATGAAAAATTATTTTTAATCATGGTAATGTATATATATATATGTGTGTGTGTGTGTGTGTGTTTGAATTTCCTTGATAATATAATTTGTTTAACTAAAATATACATTTATTTTTAAAATTATTAAATGGAATATTTGTATTGAAACAATTTTATAAAAATTATAATTTATAGATTTATATTAAGATTATTTTAATCATTTTTCAATTATATATATATATATATAAAAATTTGAAATATAATAAAAAGAAACACATAGCAGGTTCAAGGTTCGAGTAGCAGCGATGCACCATTCGTGAGAAATCAGGACTACGGGTCGCACTCGGCCTTTAGAAGAGGGAGACGAGGAGACTTTGATTCTAGATCTGACACCAAGAGATAGAGAGTTCATCTTCATGAGTCTAGAGATTGAGCATGGTCATGAGTTCTGGCTGATGTAGGTCGAGTCGACGCAGGTCGGGGGGTTTCATCTGAGAGTGTTAATCGTTATGGAGTTGCGGACCTCTTTGAGGTCTGTCACTGATGAGAAATGTGATCCCAAAGGTATTATTAATGAATTCAAGATCAAGGTTAGGGTTTCTATTTTCCTAGTTTCTGGTAGGATCTATATATCCATTCTTCTTCTACCAATCGGGATAAGTGTTTTGGTTTAACATTTTATAAGTTTTGATTTCTTCTATTTAACAACCATATAAATTATCATTATCTTCAACGCAGACATCTCTATTGCTGTTTTGAAATTTTATTAACTACAAATGTTCAACTATCCCAATTATTAATCTTTTAAATTGTTTTTTCCAACTATTTGGTCCATTGATTTTCATTCATCCATAATTTAATTTATATGCTGTATTTTTTTACAGTTAGTTCTGATTTGAATTGAATATTAACAAAATCTGCAAAAATATTTTCTACCATTATTAAGAATCATTAATATATTTATTCCAATAAACAATATATATACTATATATAAAATGATGTAGGGTCTTTAAATTGAGTGTTATATACTGCACTGCCTCCATGTTATTCACTTTTCGGAAGTCCTACACACACTATCAGGTGTCCTGCATACCCAACATGACCATGGCACATCTTGACTGGTGTATCCACGTATGGGTAGGAGGAAATTATCATATTAAGGTAAGGGTGTATTTAAGATGACTACATTTCTGGTTGAAATTCAGTAAGAGGGAAATATCTATTTTTTTTAATTTTATTGATATGTATTATTTTGTTTATAATTTAAATAAGTACGCATCCTAATATGTTTAATAAACTCATATAAGGAATTTATTTATTTAAATAATTGATAATCATATGTTTTTTTATTTAATATATCGTTTACATTCATATTTATTACATGTGTTATATGTATCAAAATTATTTCCTAAGGAAGCATTATTTATATTTTTGATTTATATTCTGAAAATATGATGTAAGGGGAAATTATTTATTTGATGAAATATTATTTTTTTGAGATGACAAAATTATTTAATTACATCTTGATCAGAAAAATAATATTTTTTAAACGCTGATTGTGTTAGGATTTTTGTTATTTAAAACCTTTCAAAAATATGATATTATTATTGTATTAAAAATTCTTTTATTAGGGAGTAATTATTTTCATCTATAACATGTAAGGTATTTAATTTATCATTCAAGTATGTATTTATTTTTAAATATTTTTTTATTTAAGTTATTTATTTTATGTTCTATTGAAATCAGTCAATTTATACAGGTTTTGTTTTTTCTATTTATTTGCTCATAATTGTAAAATTTTATTTATCATATAAGAATAACATTTTAGGGATTTATCCTAATATTTGATTGTATATTATTCATAAATGAAACATTTATTTGTTTTTTGTTTTGATTAATTTGTAATGAAGTATTATTACTTGTATAAACATATTATTTCTATGAAACAATTTTTATAAAGGGAAAATTTATATTTAACTTATTATTTAACCAATCTAATGAAAGAGAATATTTATACTCTTTGTAATGAGGCATATTTTTAAAAAAAAAACATTATGTATATATATATATATATGAATTTAAATATGTAAGGGTGTAATTAAACTTATTACTAGTTTTTTGGTCTTGATATTTGATAAATTTTAGAAGGATATGCATCAATTATTTATTTATTTATTTTAAAATTATTTTTCTTCTAAAAAATGTTAAGGGAGATTATATATATTTTTATCAAACTATATGTATTAATTTTATAACAAATATAAATATATTTATATATGTATATATATGTATATATATATAACTATGAGTGATTGTGTAAGGGTTTATCTATTTTGTCAAGTATTGTTTAAAATTAATTTACTGCCTTATAGTAGAAGGCTTCATAAAAAACCAAATTATATTCAAGAATTATTAATCCTAAGTATGATTCCAAAACAAAAATTCCACTTACACAATAGTATTTAACAAATTCAATGTCTTAATATGATTTCAAAATTCTACCAATAAATATTTTCATTTATCGTCATTTTTCTCAACCTTGTATTTAATCCGTGATGAAGAGTGTTGTAAATTCAATTCTAATATGCTTGTAGATATATATATATAGATATATTGATTAAATAGTCATTATCATGTTTATAATATTGTTGTCTATATATCATCATATATCTAAAAAAATCACACAACATGTCATCATGTATTATAAAAATTTTGCGTGTCGCGTTTGTATATAAACATGACCACATGTTATTATTAGCATTGAAACCCGTTGCATTTAAAATAAATTTTTCATCCAATTTAAAAATTTAAACATTATATTTTAGATTAATAAGTACACCATCTTGATTGATGGATTTTCTTTTTAAAGTCTACTTTTATTGTTTTATGTGCGGAAGATATTTATTTGTGGTGAACGATTGTTTTGAGAAGATGAAACTATATATTTCATTTTGATTAAATATGCATTTATTTCATTATTCATTATATTGATGCATTACAAATAAATACAATCAATTTAAGTATGAGATGAAAAATTTTATTATAATATATGGATTATGAAAAAAACATTTCAATGTGTTATGGAACACATTGAATCATTTAATGAATTCATTTCACCTATGAATAAGGTTGAAATAAATCAATGTGGCATAAGACACTTTAGTTTGTTTAATGAATTTATTTCACAAATGATATTTATTCAATTTAATATAAGTGGTATGAGATAGATTAATTTGAAGAAAAATAAATTATTAGACATATGAGGAATGCATTGGACCTATTATGTAAAATTTAAGGCCATCTTTAACCTCTTGATTTTTCCATAGTTCTCATTAGACAAACTAGGACTAGGTATAAGGCATTGAGAAAATGATTATGTGTTGTCTTGGCAGGTGGCCATGAACAAATGATGTGTATGGTCTTGGAATGAGGCCTTGAAATAATTTTTATGATGTCGTCTATTATGAATTCCTTCTTTATGAATCTATTAAAATAAATTTCATGGGATTATATGACTAGTATAATAACTATGGTTAAGATCAATCTCTAATGACCCGATATTAATCAATTTTATATACTTCCAATTACACATGGTTTAACATTTTTTTAATATAAACCTATATGAAAATTAATTTATAAAGAAGGATTAATTTTTAGTTTCCAAACCGTAAGGATAAATGACATCGTTTTATGTGCATTTATGAATAAATATTATTTCATTTCCACACCACTAGAATGTTATTGAATGATTAATTAAGGAATAATATCTAACTTATAATATAAATTTAATTCATTTTTATTCTATTACATGCTTATATTATAGTGATTGTTTATAGTACCTATAAAAAATGTTTGGCACCTTTGAGAGTTAGTTTGTCCTAAAAGTTAATTTAAAATATCTCAATAAAATGGTGATTAATTGTTATGCTTAATGTTTATTTCAGGATTTTAAAGAATGTATTTAAAAGTAATGTTTTAAATGAAAACTCATTTTTTAATGGTTCTGTTTTCAAACACCATTCATAGAAAATTAATGCTCACCCATGGTTTTAAAATTATTTTTCCCAGGTCACATTGATGTCCGATGTTAGACACCATCATTTTTATGCATGTGGAATTGAATTTTGGAATTTTTTGTTTATTTTTATCAGAACTCTATTAAAATTTTAATCTTCGATCTAACTCTCTAGAACCTAGACTGGTAAAAGTTCCACTTCTATGTAATTATTGATGATGTGTCCTTATACTACATTTCAATGTTCACTCTGGAAGACTATCCTTCCCAAGTTAATGTTTTTTTAAGTTAGTAGATTTACTAGCTAGTGTACTAGAAAAAACATTATATTAATAAGATATGTGATTCAGTATCAATTCAAAGGGGAAATTCACCATAATTCCCTTTAATTATTTTATGATAGGGGATAATTCATCCAACATGGTATTATATTCACAACTATTCTTATTAATCACAATTTATTAATAACTTTTGAAATTCATATCGTCTATTTATATTAGCAAGGATAGTTTGTTTCCTTTAAAAAGTACACAATAATCCACCTCATTGTTGGTGAAATATTTTTATTAGAATATGGAATAGGGTAGAATATCATTTAATAGGGAGAAAATGATAGTTAAAATAACAACCTAATTTTACTATGATATTTCTTTTTTTCATAGTTGAACAATGAAAGGATTAATCAAAATACATCTCCCACATTTAAGAATAATCACGCGAATGTAAAACCTCTCAATCTAGAAGCATCGTAATTTTCATAATTCTTTCAATATTAGGATACACTATGAGTTAATCCATTATTTATTTTTTATTGATTTTATTTTATGACAAGAATTGAATTTCGTATTATTAAATGATGATTTCCTATTTGGAAAGACGTCCAGTCATTATAGAAAGGATTGAGATGTAATTGATAGGGTCAATAAGTGAGTCCAAAAAAACAATGTTATGCTATATCTTATTCCTCCATTTTTTATTGAAAAAACATGTTTATGGAAATATTATTGGATAGTGGAATATCTAGTCTTAGTATCAAGAATCACATTATTAAGATAGTAGAGACGGAATTCTTTCCATACATTATTTTTTAATCTAATAAAGGAATTTATAAATCTATCCATATAGGTAACATATAGGATGAAAGACGTTCCTTATAATGGTGGCATTAATACTGGACGGTGTTAATTAAATTACATGAGGTTTTTAAGGATTTATAGAAATCCTAGCTCCAATTATATGTGACTATCATTTTTAACCCCATAAAAGGGATGTATATTATATTGATGTTGGATATGAAATGAAAAATGTAAACAAGGAATACATAAAGCCCTCTAAACTCAATGTGGTATAGATGGTGAAAATCTTAATTTATTTTCCAGCCTTCTTAGGTTTTAGATCAATTCTACAGTAATGGTCGATAAATCCATGTAATTTAATTACTGATATGCCAAAGGAACACATCAATGGCTTCATCTTAATGATGATATGTTTTATCTTATCAAAGCATATTTTAAGGTCACAAATATAGTCATAGTAATGCTTATAATGAATCACCTATTTATCACCCCTACATTATGTGGTTATTCAAAAAAGGTTTGAATATTTGGTCCATAGTGTGTTGGTATGTGAAAAAACATTCATCAAACCAATGTGAATAACATTGTAGTAGAATATAAATTAGTTCATCCTAAAATAACTGGTTTCCTTAAATTTATGACCATACTTTTTGTCTCTAACCTTAATAACTATAAATGATGTCAATGTCTTAGAAGCCATTGTTTTATCTATTAGGATTTCAATAATTAGGACCAAGAAATCATCCTTCATAAATTTTCAGTTGAGATCCCTAATGATAATACAAACCATGATCTACCCATTATTCATTATAATGTGGTAGATGTTAATGAGTAACTTTAAGCATTTAACTCCTGAATGAAGCTGATTTTAATGATTTTATAGACCACCAACACACCCTTAGTATCATGAGAAGGATAAATTCTCCATGTATCATTATTTAATCCCCTGTAGTTTTTTTGAAATCCCATGTGATGTGTAGGCACATCAGGATCTGGTCAGACCATTTCTCGGTAATTCGATGAATTTACATAATGGTTTTTATTCATGAATTAGATATACATATCCTTCTCTTCTAGGGTCATGGTGACGTGGAATAATCTTTTTTATAGTTCCTATTATGAACCTATATTTAACTATCTATGTTCATTGATAGTGGAGTAGAGACCTTCGTCAAATGCTCGGGGGGGGGGGGATTCTATGTGATTAGCCTCTTCCTATTCTATCTTGTCTTTAATAGAAGTGTCATTAGGACTATTAAATATTATTGGTTAATCCTTGTACATTATGAATTTAATGGATTTTCCCCTAGTCCTTGAGAGTTCCACGACATGGGTATTCGAATAGGCACATCTCTGGTGGCTGACACCTTCTTATCCACTATCATTAGCGGTGGAATAAATATGGATCACCCAAATAGTTAGAGACATAATACATGATTTTCTCTTTTATCCAATACTAAAGGGTAATTTTATGATAAATTTAATCATGGATAATTAGTAATCTGATAAGGGGAACTATTCTACCATGTGATGACATTTTTTATTAATACACCAACAATTCAATCCTATACTTCTTCGATGGGAAATTTTTATTCATTATTTAGAACACTCAATGGGTTTGTAGGGGTTGTTACCAAGATATTGGAAGTGGCAACCCACTCCAAAATATTTTTCATCTTTTTTATTTACTTTTCTATTATAGAAACACATCTCAATGTATTGAGACACTAATGAATCAAAATGGGAATTATCACCACACTACCATCCAACATTACTATTTGTAGGGTACATCATTAATTGAATGAATATTTATTAAATTTTTACTCTACTATGAATCTAAGAACTTATGAATTGAAAATTGTATATTTTTCATTCTTGATAAACAGGAACTCAATATTGTTCACTATTTCCCAAAATTAGGCCTTGCGATTGCTATTTCCAAGGTGTTTTTCTTACTTTTGCCATACCCTTGAATTAAAATCTTTGTAGGGGTTACATCACACTCATTATCTTTTAGTTGTATTAGAGATCATAGAATTATATTATTAATAATAATGTTGTTATCATTAAAATGCCATATACTGCTCACATTTTCAATATTTTGTAAAATGAATATTGGTATTATATTCTTACGAATGTATTCTTCCTTATATTTCACAATGAATGAGACAGTGGCATGAAATTCTATTAAAATAGTCTCTTCCTAACAAACCTTGAAGGTAGATACTTCTATCTATAATTCCCAAGGACAATATAGGGACATGAAAGTTAAACCCTGTATTATTTTGAAATATATTGGGTGTGTAGAATTTACATATTAGTTCGGACTATATCCAACTATCTAAAAATGTCACATTTAAACACTATAGGTCTGTTCATCCTAAAGTGTGGTTGATTATTTTCATAAACCATTGGGAATGATTTTTTGACAATGAATGACCGAGATCTTGTACATAGGATGATGGAACTACAATAATTAATATGCATATTTTAACTAGTCTTCCAACTTTTCTAGGATGATCTGACATTTTCACACCTCATGTTTTTTTCCAAAATATTTGGGTATGGACGAATCTTGGAAGACTTTAGGGTGTCTGCATGCTCATGTTGGTCTTGCTGAAGTTATATCCCATTGGTATCATCCATTAATATGGATTATTTTCTATCTTCTTAATACTGATTTATTTTATGAAATATTATGTTGTAAATAAATTCATATTTTGTTAGCTGGTGTTAAACACAATACCTAGTTTTAACGAATTTTAATATAATAGTAACATTATTATATAAACCTGACCATCATAACACATGATTATAATGTAATTATGAATAAGAATAAATAAAAATTTAATATGTAATATTATGGTTTTATATAATGAAAACATATTTAATAATAATGTAATTAATTATTAGTAAATCATTCATATTCCTCAAAAAAACATTATAAAAAATTTATTTATTTCTTTCGAAAAAATTATAAGATTAATTTTTGGAAATTTTATGAACTTTATTAAAAAGTAAAATTAATTTTTCAAATCAACAGTTTAAAATTTTAGTGGTCTTAAATTTTAATAATTTCATTAATGATATGTTTTCCAATAGAACGTGAAAAAACATATTTTTATTGAAGAATTAAATTTATTTTAAATAATTTCCAAGTTTCATTTCAATTTATTAATATTTATAAGTAATGTAAGTTCAATAAAGTTATTATTAATATATTTAACTAATATGAATAAAATTTGTGTTTATTTCTGTACATTAAAAAATTATATACCTAGGAAAACATGCTTTTTCGTTTCCTTTATGGGTTTAATTTTAAATTAAATTCACACACTTATGTCAATGAGATTTTAAAAAATGGTATAAAATATTTTAATAGTAGTTATTAATATTATATATAATGATCAACATTATTTTTGTTTAAAATTTATAGGAAACGATGTATAAATTAATTACCATAGTTAGGGTTGAATCTTTTTTACTAGGATTGGTAAAACTGAAATGATATGATTTAAAATGACCTAAAATTTTAAAATTACTATTTAATTTACATACTGTTACCTTATATAATATAAGGTTCAACAATGATCTATTTCTTTTTTTATCTTCTATAAAACATTGGTATAACGTTTTCTTTTAAAAAATTCCAAGTGTGTCTTGCACCCAGATAAAAATGGGCACAAACACATCTCCACAATTAAAACAGCCAAATAATTTTATTTTATCCAATACCTAAAAAAATATATTACATAATCACATACCCATCTCCTAGATTCAATATATTTAATAGGGAGCCATTCCAATACTTAGTTAGGTATAAACATAAAGAGGTGTTTGGAAAAAGCAGTATAGTTCTTAACTATATGTATCCAATTTATTTATATTTCCTCCCCCATAAAATATTATAAATATTTTATTCTATTATTTTCCTAAATATTACCCACATCCTTTCCATTAAATGGGAACGCAATCTGTCGAACTTTTGTACTCAAGACTGCCACATCACGAACCATTGTAATTTTATTCATCATTGCTTCTTGAAGAAGAATATAAATATATATTTAACATATATATATATATATATATATTATTTGTTATAAGATTAAACTTATTTAATTATAATATTACCTCTACCTTATTTATTTCATATTAATTGTAAAACAATACCATCGCTCGTGCGTACATGTGGACTACTGCATTCATAAACCAATGTGACCCATTTTTCATTTTATTTTGATATTTGTGATAATTGTTTTATATTTATTTAATATATATGATATATATGATATTTCTTTACTACTTAAATGTTACTTACTATTTAAAATTATAGTGCCCATCAATTGAGAAAAAGAAAATTGTTTTCTTGTGTAAGTTCATTCTATTATCTTCTTGGATGATTTAATTCATTTTCTATCTCTAAATTTTTTGGATTAAAATAAAAATAAATATAATGAAGATATATGATAATTATGTCATTTGTGAAATTTTGGAAATTATTGAAAAATTATCATAGTAAAATGATAAAAAATATCATACTAAAATATTCATGAAGAACATGGTAATTATTACCAAAATGTGATTTTAAAAAGGAATTGTAAATTAACGTGCATTAAAAAAAAGATTGTATATTATATATGATATGATATATATGAATATGTATAAGAATAATACATAGAATAAAACTATATAATTTAATCAAGAGTTTCATATGTTTATAAAATAAGTTGAGACATGATGTAATAGAATTTCATCACACCATAATTTTTTTGGGACACATCCCATATACAGAACATTTTTCATTCGTGTGGTGTATATACTTCCCATGTATAAATATTTTGATAATTATAATATAAATTTTTAGATTTACATATCATCCTATGATTCATTATTTCATGGGATAACAATTCAAATGTCAAAAATGCGGTAAAAGTTTTATATTACATTCTAATTAGTTATTTAAAATATATATGATTAAGTTTATGTTGATGAAATATTATGATCAACATATCATGATCATACTGAAATTACTTATAATATGTTTATTTATATAGAATAATTATTCCTTCCATTCATTTTCCACTGTTTAATAACTAACGATTCCAAAATAATATTTTTAATGAAACTCAAATTTATTTCTCTCGTTGTTCAAAAAAGCCGTGTCTTTAAAAGAAATGATTTCAAAAAATTATTATAGAAGTTTTTTACTATAAGACATTATTTTTAAATAAATTTTTACAAATATTTAAATTTTTACAAAATGGATTCAAAGGAATCATCTTTTTTTATTAATAAGCCTCTTTTTACTTTTTATAGAAAATGTGAAAGGAAATTTTTTTTAATATGAAACATAAAAATTGAATTTAACACTATATTTGTCTATAAAATAATTAAATATTATATTATAATTTACAGGGCTATTTTAAAAGAAATTTATCTTTAATATTTATTAAATTTTTATATTTTAAATTTGTGATATAAAAATTAAAATATATTTTTTTCAAGAATGTTTAATGTTTTTTATGGTATATCTATTATAAGAACATAAATTTTTTTCGTTATTTTATTTTTCAAGTTATATAATCTAATGATATTATCCTTATCTTTTTTCAATATGGTTTATGGATATGATTATAAGATGTTCATGAATAAAATTCCATTCTTATGTGATATACTTTGATGAAATTTTTATGAAACCTATTTCCTTTACTAATTTTATGAAATGAAGAATGATTTTTGATCATGCGGAAAAATTATTTATGGACATCATTATGTGATGGGAGGTTATATTATATTGCAAAGACCGTGTTTAGGTTAAACTCAATAATGGTGTTTATGTTACAACTATGGACGATGAATATGTAGTAATCATGGTCAAATGGTTAGGTTATAAACCAAGATGGATGGGGCTAGAATTATATAGATGAAAAATGCATTGGGTGATGATTAATGTTATATGAGATCAAAGGGTACACAAGAGGTAATACCAAGACCAATAATCTGTGAATAAGAGGTTAAGTGAATTATAAAAGAGGGTACACTAAAGGTTAACCCAAGACTAATATAGGGTAAATTGGGGGTAATCCCAACCCCCAAAAGGGTAGATGGGAGGTTATCCAATGCCTGAAGCAGCTAAGTTAGTGATTAGACAAGTACTTCCATGTTTTGAATGTCTTGGTGGATATACTTGATATAATATT